>CM064919.1:17502797-18102797 GCA_032727855.1 Quercus ilex subsp. ballota | reverse complement strand
TACTAAAGTTCATATTTTATGAAATTAGATTTCATAAATATGAATAACTAAAAGATTAAATTGGGGACTCAAAGAATAAAATAGTTATTTATAAAGTGACAATTTAATTATGACTTTGTTCATTATGGATTTTTCTTGGAGGGGTCAAATGATATTATATTAAAGTCTTGGGATATAATTTATTAATAATGCCTAGAGTACAATTATATTTCTATAGTGATACTTGTTATATAATTAATGATAACTTTAAACTTGTCAAAAGTTGATAGATAAGTTTAAAGCCCATTAGAACTAGAGTCTTATTAGTCCTTTTGGTCTCATTCCAAGCTACACACTAAAGCCCAATTGGGCTAGCCCAAAAGGCTAACCCAATTAAGTAATCAGTTTTTATTTAATAAGAGTTATTAAATAAAGTAACTGTCAAGGATAGTTAAAATGTATGTATGATTAAAAGAAGAGAAAACAGTTTTTCTCAGTATCTTTTGAATACACTTTTCTTTTGAAAAATCAACGTACTTAAGAACTGATTAAAAGACCACTCATCTTGGACACCATGTGGAATTGGGATAAAGATTGAAGGTATTCTCAACTCTTGTTTTTTGAATTTCACTGCATTAAGGTATACTTTTTGCTCTTTGTTCTAAAATTTAAGATTATATGTTATCTCTCATAAATGAAGTAAATCCTTGTGTTGCTTTCATTGTGAGTTTTGTATAAGACGCAAAACCAATTTTTCCAACATTGACTAATTAAAACAAACAAATATAGCAAACTATTGTTGCACCGTTCTGCTTACAGGGGTAGTTACTAATTTTGCACACTTATATATTTATTTCAAAAAAAAAAAAAAAAAACAAATAACCACTTCTTCCTTCTTACTTTGTATGTATGCTCTTTGAGAAGATTTTCTCCATACAAACTTTGGCTTTTTCACTAAGAAATACTCAGGAACTGAGAAGATTTTCTACATACAAACTTTGACTTTTTCACTAAGAAATGAGAAGATTTTCTACATACGAACTTTGACTTTTTCACTAAGAAATACTTAGGAACCAAGTCCTTCACTTTATGGCAAGCACTCTATTTTACACGATTAACCTTGAAAACCCCCAATATAGAATTTCATCTTTGAAAAGCCCCCCAAATTGAAAATCCTATGAACCCACACACATAAAACTTTGCTCTTCAATTGCAACCTTCTCTCTCACTCTGGTCTCTATCTCCAACAACCCATAAAATCCAATTGCTTGCAGGAATCATAAGATTAATCAACAGCTACAGCTTCAACCATTGATCTTCTTTGTTTGCCAATGTGGTGGCTTTGTGATTGTTCTTCGCGGTACGCTTGCCTTTCTCTAGATTCACTTTCTTTCTCTTTTCTTTGAATTCAAGTTCTTTATTGTGTTTCATTTTTTCCTAATTTTTTTTTTTTTAACCTTTTTGAACTTTTTTCCCTGACCCTTTCCATAAATCTCTACCGATTTTAATGATCTCCTTTTTTACAAATCAGAGGGATGTGTTATTTCCTCCTCAACTGTTTGAAGAAATGCTTGAACCAGATTTAAAGGAAATTTTACTTTTGCATGTAAATTCCCAATTATTAGGACTATCAATTCTGGAGCAAAGCAGATGAGGATGGCTATTTTTCAATTAATGATATATGTCTTAAGTAACACAACTGCAGGTATTTTTTTTTTTAATCAAATTTTATTGTTTCTCTTTCTCCTAATCTCCTATTGAGTTATGCATTAAAATATGAACTTTGATAGTTTGAGTGACATGTAATGCAACATCAAAATTGATTAAAAAATTTAATGGATTATAAAAAATCGCGTGTCCTATTTTATTTGGGTCCAATTACTTTATCATATTTGGTCCCTTTAAGAACAAAGAATGGTTTTGGGAACTATTGATAGATTTTATTTATCAGAAACTATATGCTCCTCATATTGCTACTAATTAATTCATAGATGTGGGATGTTTACCAGTTGTTCGAGATTGTTAATTGAAGGTACAAATAAGTTATACAAAGTTAGAGGTTGTTTTTTAACTTTGTACTTGGGTAGAAAAAAAGCAATCAAGTTTTTCATATTGGTGTACTGTTTAAGGAGATTTGAGCTTTTTATACGGATTTGAACTTCTATAAGTACTTATGTATTATTTATCATTCTACAACACACACACACACACTAGTTTTATAGAACTAAGTTTCAGTAGTTTTCCCATGCATTGCACAGGTTAGCAACTAGTTATATAAATACACAATCATAATAAATGTCTATTTTCAAATATGGTAAAAACATCTAAATTTTACTAAATTATTTATTAGAAAAGACATGATTAAAAAAATTAAATACAACAAAAATTCAGTATTATACATTAAAAATGGTCTAACTCAATCATCTTTGAGAAGCCACCGCTATGTCCTTATATCTAAGGATAGAACCCCATGGTTGACGTACAATAATTCTCCATATCTCCTCCATGAAAAGAAAAGAAAAAAAAAATTCTCTCTTCTCTCACCCCTTTCTTCTCTAACAAAAGCTCCTTCCCTCCCCCTATTTATTTTATTGCTTATTTTGATTAATATATTATGAATCACTTATTATTTTTTATTGTCTTTCAATCTTGTCAATGTGAACTAAAATTCTAATCCCAACACCATAAGACTATTTGGTTTACCGATTGGCCCATCATTCCAACAGTCATTGTTGTCGACGCCCGAGCCTCAAACGGTTAGAAAACCACTGAGCCTTCGTTCGACCACCCGCCATGGCGACGCTCCCACGCTCGCGGGGACCGTTGGAGGCCCCTCTCGATGATCGGTGTGGTTTGCGCAAAGCTTCGGGTGCTCTCTCTCTCGGGGGAGGAAGGTTGGTCTACCTTTGGAGGTGTGGCAGGAATCTTGGCCAAATTTTAGGTGATTACCAAAGGTAAGTGAAGTCGCCACCAATCATTAGGTTTTTCTAAGGCATGATTGGTCATCTGTTTCTAGTTGATTTTATTACCAATCCTAGGCTAAGAAAAAGGGCATTTTTCCTAATCTAATGTAGATAGCAAAAAATCTTGATTCTTGAGTCCGGAAGTTTGGTTATGTGTGGGGAAGGTGTTAGGCACCCCACAACGCCTGTCCAAGGGCAGTCCTTTGTTTTGATAAAACCTTAATTTTCGGAGATTGGCAATAAAAAAAACATGATTTTGGCATTGGCTTTTGGAGCTTTGCATGCATGGGGGGCTTTGAGGTTTGGCTTTTGAATGGGTGTGATCCCAATCTATGCTTTCCTAAGGCATTCGGGCAAAATACCAGATTTCCATGGCGAAAATCCGGCGACATGTCACCTTACTTTCGCTGCGAAAATTAGGCATCACTTTGCCTTAAATGACATAGATTGTGACAATCACACCGGGAGGAGCGAGTAGGTATATATATACATACATCATGCACAATGCTAGCACATAAAGCAGGAAAGTAAATGCCTACATCTCTAAAGCATGGCCCAAAATATAGAGCAGGAAAGTAAATAGGGGTCGCCATACTCTAGAGATGAGGACAAATAGTATATGGCATGATATACCTAATAAAACCCATCTAAGAGAGAAAGGAGGAAGGAAGGAAGGGGGTTTAAAAGAGTACATAACCAAATGGAAGAGGCTAGAGCCCTAAATCTACTAAACATAGCCGCTTGGCTTATATCCACATGCTTGCATCCTCACCCTTTTTGCTTGCGCTCGAGAGACCGTGCCCCAGCTCCATGCTTCCTCGCTTGTATTTTTAGAGAAGAGAGAAGAGAGAAGAATCAAGAAGCTTTGATGTGTTTTTGTGTTTTTTGGAAGAGAATTATGGTGAGAAAATAGAGAAAAAAAAAATGCCCAAACAACTCCCAAAACGTCTCCCCTTCAATCTAAGCTGCCAGGAGCCTTTTATAGGCCCTGGCATGCTTTTCAGGGCCTGGTGCACCTTGTGGTGTGCCGGGTTGGGCTCGGCTGACATCAGCAATTTCATCCTCATGCACTTTTTTAGTTTTGACTTCGAACGCGCATTCGGAGGTCTTCCTGAACTCGCATTGAGGCGATCTTGGTGACCCTGGAAAGCTCTAGTTGTCTAGTTTAAAAACTAAATAAATTAAAACTCCAACGGTTGGATCAGAAGTTATGGCCTCAGGAAGCGTGCTAACGCGGTTTTCATGGTTTTCTTAATATCTCAACCGTTTTAACTCTGATTTCAACCCATGAATAGTCGATGGAATGAGAATTTGATTAGCTTCGCAATGGCATTATTCTCACCCTGTTTTGATGACTGGATCAAGATTAGGGTTCAAGGTCCGGTACGCAAATCAAGGGCAGACAAAATACGGTATCAACAATTGTTTTGCCCAGTTTTGTGATTTTGATCTTTTTTTACTCAAATTTTGCTTTATTGAAGGTCCCTACACAATAAGATTTTTCAAAATTCACATTGATTATTGAAGTAGGGGCATTCGGCCATGCCTCATTCATTTTCACAACAACCAAAAAAAAAAAAAAAAAAAAAAAGATCATCATAATCATCTTTTCAAAAAAAAAAAAAAAATTCAAGATTTCCAAAAATCATGCATCCATTTCTAAACTAGGGACAATTGGCTATGCCTTATCCATTTTGAAAAAAAAGAAATCATCTTTTCCTCAAATATCAAGGTTTTCAAAGGTCATGCATCAATTCGCAAACTAGGGGCATTCCATGCCTCATTCATTTTCAAAAAAAAAAAAAAGATCACCTCATCATCTTTCCAAAAAAAAAAAAATCAAGATTTCCAAAAATCATGCATCCATTTCTAAACTAGGGACATTCGGCCATGCCTCATCCATTTAAAAAAAGAAAAGAAAGAAATCATATTTTCCTCAAATATCAAGGTTTTCAAAAGTCATGCATCAATTCACAAACTAGGGGTGTTCGGCCATGCCTCTATCATTTTCAAAAAAAGAAAAAAAAAATCAAGATTTTCAAAAATCATGTATCCATTTCTAAACTAGTGGCATTTGGCCATACCTCATCCATTTTGGGAAAAAAAAAATCATCTTTTCCTCAAAAGCCAAGGTTTTCAAAATCATGCTTCAATTTGTAGACTAGGGGCATTTAGCTACGCCTCATTCAAGTAAAATCACCCATGTCAAAACCTGTCAGGTAAATTCAAACCTTTGCACCACATAGCTTCATCAGGTAAACTCTAAACTTTTCTGAATCAAGCTCTTACAAGAATAAGTCCGTACATATCAAAGTCATCAAATGCAAAGATCAAAGAGTGGTAGTTCATGAGTTATACAAATTAACTAACTAGAAATCAACTTTTGTTTTTCTTGCAAGAAATTAAAAGAAGAAAAATCTCCAGAACTTCTATTTTCAAAGGACAAATCTCTTAACAAAATTTCAAAAGGATAAATCTCCTAAAACATTTTTCAAAAAGGAAAAATCTCCTAAAATAAAATTTTCAAAAGGACAAATCTCCTAACAAACTTTTCAAATGATAAATCTCCTAAACAAATCTTCAAATGAAAAATCTCCATGAACAAATCTTCAAGGGATAAATCTCCTATTCAAAAGGAAACCATGAAAAATCTCCTAAACAAATCTTCAAATGACAAATCTCCATAAACAAATCTTCATGAGATAAATCTCCTATTTAAAATTTTGAAAGGAAAAATCCCCTGAACAAATCTTCAAAGGACAAATCTCTATGAACAAATCTTCAAGGGATAAATCTCCTATTCAAATTTCCAACTGATGAATCTTCATGAACCAATCTTCGAAAAGGGATAAATCTCCTACACTTCAATCTTCAATGGATAAATCTCCATGAACACATCTTCATAAAAGGAAAAATCTCCTGAATAAATCTTCACATGACAAATCTTCGAAAAGGGATAAGTCTCCTACATTTCAATCTTCAATGGATAAATCTCCATGAACACATCTTCATAAAAGGAAAAATCTCCTGAATAAAACTTCGAAGGATAAATCTCTATGAACAAATCTTCAAAAAAGGATAAATCTCTTACACTTCAATCTTCAATGGATAAATCTCCTAAACAAATCTTCAAAGGACAAATCTCCATGAACAAATTTTCAAAAAAAAGGGTTAAATCTCCTGAACACAAATCTTCAAAAAAGATAAATCTATTAAGTAAATTTGGTTCTCAATCATTCAGAGCTAATATGAATTTTCGTCTATTGTAGAAATTTCCAGACCGAGCCGAATATAGTTCTTAATTGCCTTCAGAATTCCAGATAAAGCTGAATCTAGGTTCTCAGTTGCCTCCAGAATTCCAGATTGAGCCGAATATAGTTCTTAATCGCCTACAGAATTCCAAATTGGGCGAATATACTTCCTAGTCATCTCATTCCAAATCGAGCAAATATAGTTCTCGATTGCCTCATCAACATTCAAGATTTTATCCAAGTTCATCAATTATCAAGTAGATTAGGTGTCCATAGTTCTCATTTTTCAAAACAATAAAACACTAGTTCTACACCCAGAGGCTCTAGGTTCTAGGGCTAGGAAATCTTTGAAAAGTCAACCTTGATTAAATCATGGTTGCTAAAATCAGTGTCTTTGTTTTACATTGACATTCGCTTTTCAAGGTTAATGAGGGACATTCTGTGGACACTCGATTTTGCACCCATAGTTTAATTTTGGAAGATGACTAAAATGACCATTTCATATACCCACAAATCACAATTGCATTACATGCATTAAATTATTCATGGATGTCATAAAAATGATATTGAGATTCTAACAGTCGCGACAATATGCCCGGTTCCCAAATCATACTGTCAGATTGAAAGATATCACAAAATCAAGTTTTCATGGTTTGCAAGCATTGTATAAGGGTGAAACCGATCACATGTGATTAATTGAAATTAATTCCGATTGGTTAAACAATTAAGGTTAATTAAATAATTTTGTGACTGGTTGTTGACTTTTGCCAGAAATAAGCTTGCTTACATGGGAATAAAATGAATAATCAGATAACAAGTGAATTGTTGATGATTAAGTCTTTTTAGAATATTTATCTATCAGATAATTATTGTTTTAAAGGCCTGATTATCAAAATAAAAGGGTTTAATTTTAGAATACGAGTTAAAAACACATCCAAGTGCAATTCCCAACTCAAAAAATCCCTAAAAAAAAGTCCAAATTGAACCAAAATTGGAAGTAGGGCTCGGCACGCAAGAGGGCCAATGGGCACTGTTGGAGTGCCGATCGGCATATGGCAAGTGCTAATTGGCACAACTCCAAGGCCCGGCCCAGAAATGCCCTAATTAAGTTCAAACGCATCTATTTCGAATTTTTGGGGATACGGACGCAATCCAATTCGTATATGATCCTATTCAACTTACTTTTCAAGCATCCAACCTCTATGAATAGGAGAAAAACATCAAAAATCAAGGCCCTTCTTTTTCTGACTTCTTTGCTCCCCTTATGTTAAAAATGTTCTGGAAGCCTTGATTTTAAGAATTTCTTTCCTGTAAGTGAACATATTTTAGATCTCAAAGAGGTTAAACTTCTTTGATTTCTAAAGTATTTCTTTCATTGAAGGGTATGTTCATGCAAGTAGGTCCTTACTCTCACTCTTTGTGTATTCTTTTCTTTCTTATCTGATATATGTGTTTTGTTCATTGCATGATTTTCAGGAATGTATGTTTGATTTTATACATTGTTGATACAATCTTGTTCATATTTTTTGCCATGTTCACACGTTTAATTTGTTGTTTAATAGTTGATTAACACGTTTAAGATTTAGTTCTCCTTTTAATTTCAAGATTTGCAATAGATTACTAAAAACATTTATAAAAAAAAAAATAACAACAAAACTGATCTGTATTTTCATTAAATACAGATTTGAAATTTTTTAACAATAAAAACTAATCTGTATTTTCATTAAATACAGATCTGAAATTTTTCTACATTAAAAACTAGTTTGTATTTTCATTAAATACAGATCTGAAATTTTTTATGAATAAAAAACTGGTCTGTATTTTCATTAAATACAGACCTAAAATTTTTTCTGAATAAAAACTTATATGTATTTTCATTAAATACGGATCTGAATTTTTTCTACATATAAAATTGATCTGTATTTTCATTAAATATAGATTTGAACCTTTTTATAATAAAAAATATTTTCTTCAATGTATAATATCAACAATTTTTGTGTTTCTCCTTAAATAAAAATTGCAGATTTCGAATTCTTAAAGAATGAATTAATCTTAAATTTAGGAATTTTAATACATCATTGTAATGTCATGCACCATTTGAATGGGTATATAAATGGTCATTTAGAGTCTAAAAGACCAGACTCCATCTGGGCAGAATGGGTGCCTAACACCTTCCCATTCTGTAACCTAGCCTCCGAATCTAGATTTTGCTTTGTAGATAGTGTGTTATCCTTTCCCTTTTAAGATTGTAATCTAGGAAACAAAGTCTTGTAATTTTCCTTTTTTAGATTGTAATTTAGGAAACAAAGCTTTGTAATTTTTACTATATTGTAATCTAGGAAACAAAGTCATGTATATTTCATGTTATCAAATTGTAAGTCATTCAAATAAATGAGAGGTTGTATTATTCAGATATGTACCATTTGTATGTCTTTTTTTTTCTTTTTTCTTTTTGTAACAAACAAATAAGTGGCGACTCCACACATAATCCTAAAAAAGGAAGGTGCCAATACCGCTCCCCTTTTCTAAGAGCACC
Source organism: Quercus ilex subsp. ballota (assembly GCA_032727855.1). Classification (NCBI taxonomy): domain Eukaryota; kingdom Viridiplantae; phylum Streptophyta; class Magnoliopsida; order Fagales; family Fagaceae; genus Quercus; species Quercus ilex. The sequence continues at coordinate 18,094,068 of CM064919.1, read as the reverse complement.
CTAGTTTTTGTGGTCTCTCACACAAACGATGTGGGATTCGTTCCAAACCTCAAAATTAATACAGAAAAAGTTGTCTTTCATAGTTTCTAGAACCCTAACTACGTACACAGGTCCGTGTCTGCGTACACATGCATTAGACTTACGTACGCAGGTCCTTGCATGCGTACATAGGCAGAGGGTTTGTTTGGCCTTTTATTTTCTAAAAATAGATTTATTTTCTCATAAAAAGTTATATTTTTCATTTTAGCATCTCTCAAGTCAATTTGTAATTTGATTAGGCCCTAAACCAATCTTAAGCCTTAGAATTTCAGCATAATTGAGGAACGAGGGCCTGAGTCATAAGGAGTACAAAATGCAGTGTCTACAACGTCATCGGATGACGTTAAATGACAGCTGAGTGTTCTTTGGTGCATGTAATGTTCACTGGCGCAATGGCCACTAGAACGTGGAGGCGAGGCCAAAAATCTAAAAGGCACATGAGAGCACATGTAGGGTCGGTTGAGGGCCAAATTCTCAGGTGTCGTAGATCGGCAGACAATGACGCCTACATGGTGACGTATGTGTCCAATGGTCGATCTAGGAGTTAAGAATCTTTAGCAGCGCATGGATGATTCGCCGGAGCCAATGACCGCACATGCAGCTACTGATGGAGATCGGGTTCCTAGGTTTTGGTCGCAGGAGGCCGTGGAGCACGCTTGTGTGGTTGGTTTCATCAGGTGAAGGCTTGAACTGTACAAATTTGAGAAGTAAGTCACAGGTTGCTTGGTTGTTGATCTTGGACACAGCAGGGAGCCATGGTGGCTACATGATGTCGTGGAGTCTAGATCCAACAGACAAGTATCTGTGGTTTCTGATGGTGGTGTTCAAGTGGGAATAGTAGGGAGCCATGGTGGCTACATGATGTCGTGGAGTCTAGATCCAACAGACAAGCATCTATGGTTTTTGATGGTGGTGTTCAGGTGGGAATCTTCTTTGCTAGCTAGAGATATTTTGCTTAATGCCAAGAATGAAGTTTGGCTCTAATACCATGTTAAATATATTAGCAATGTGATGTGTATACCATGGTGTATATGCTAGAGCGGATGTGAATGCAAAAGAGGAAGTATAGAATAGGAACACGAGAATACGAGGGTTAAATGGTTTAGCCTTGTCAGCTTACATCCAAGGAGGAAACCTTTAAAGGCTACAACTTTATTCTACAAGAGTGAAATACAATAGCTTATGTTACAATGAATTATAACATGAGTACAAAACAAGTATGGGCTTAGGCCTATTACATTGGGCTAATATGTCTAATATATCTCTAACAATTTTGAACAATAAAACAAATTTTATTATTTTAATACACAATGTTGTACATAATGTCATACACAACATAATAGTATAATACAACAGGATTTTAGGTCATTAATCCTAATAAATGAGTGGATCACAGACATTACCTTTAACACAAAAAACATAAAAATACAAAATCAAATAAGATAAAAAAGAATACAACGGAACACTTGCATCATGAGATTTCAAACCATAGATAGGCAACTTAAATTTTGGTCAAACCTCAGGTGAGTAAAGTGTCAAATTGAAAACTACAAGTAAGCAACTTAAATTTCAGTCAAACTACAAGTGAGTAAGTTGTAATTTGCCCTAATATGTTAAATATTGATAATGTCCGATCATTGGCAACTGGCAACGTTGGTATCTCTCTCTCTTTGTCTTTGTCTCCCTCTCTCTCCTCTTCCTTTTTTGTCACCACTAGATTTCGATCTTCATCTTAGAGAACCAAGCTCACATTCAACCACTCTGCTCTCTACCTCAGTGAGGCCAAAAAATCACAAGTTCCATATCTTTTTCACCACATTCCCTTCTCCATACTACATTTCCTAAATTTCATGATTGACATAAAACCCCCATAATCCTCTCAGTTGATATATATAATAACTTGAAGTTTCCTTTGCCTGACTGATCAACAATGATGGTAGTCGCAATGTTGGATCCCATATAATCTACAGCTCTACACATGTTAAAGTAATAACAAGTAACATGTATGAAAAAAATTGGAGGTACCGCATATTTTGCATTTGAATTGTTTGATATTATGCACTTTGGAAGAAAGAATGATTTGATTTAGATTTCTGAGAGATGCTATAATTTATAATTTTATATATGTATATATTATATAGACCAAAAACAGGATTTTTGCCATCAATGAAGGAAGAAGGATACATAAGTTATCAGGTGGATACCCATAAAAATCTTCGCCCGATCAATAAACAAGTTACAAGCTTGGTGATTAAAAATACTGCCGGTTAGAGAAGAAGAAAAAAAAAACATAATTAAGGTTTTCAAATTTAATTTCTTTCAAAAAAAAATGAACGGGTTAAACACGCTTTTAGGTGTAAATAAAATCGTAAGGTAGCTTTGAATTTTTTACCTTTCTAAGTTTTAATTACCATATAATACCTTCTCCAAAAAAAAAAAAAAATCACGTCTAAATTGTCAATGACTATGACCTTAAAAAAATATCAATGACCTTTCAATCAAATGGGATCTCCGTATTTTCAATGATCAACATAGATATTTACAGCTCGAATGCTCCTCCCCCATGTAAAACGTATAAAAAAAATTACATTTAAGTTATTATAATATTTTTGTTATGAAGAGAGACAGATGTTTCTTCCATTCTAAACTGGACATAAACCACTTTTCCAAATAAAATATTAAATGGGTAAAATATAATTTACTTTAATTGATTAAATTGTAATATATTATTAAAAAAATACTATTGTACTATATATGTTACCAAATTCGCTGAAGGTAAAGCCAATTGTGCGGGGGCGGCGCTACACTTTGTTCAGGGGTTCATTACTTGATTTTTTTTATTTTTTACATATATATAATTGTTTTTAGTTTAATACTTTAATTTATTTTTAAAAATATTTTTGCACAGCCTGACTTAAATCTTATGCATCTTTATTACAATTATTTCCGACTCTAAAAGTAAGAATAAGTGTTTGTAAATTGTAAGTCACTCTTTAATTATTATAAATTTATCTTATATATGTGTGAGTGTGTCTAATATTGACTGTGTGCATTAGTTTTTATTAAAATTTTATTTGTGTGAATAATGATGTGTGTGGATATTTGTGTATAGTATAAATATAATAGAACTTTATATAATTTAATAATAAGGAAATAGAGATGGTTTGTTATATATGTGTATATTGTTATCATGTTATAATAACATCATGTTATAAAGTCAAAAAAATTTAAGAAAAAAATTGTAAAGTTAGTGATTGTTCAAGCATTTAATTGGTTAAGTAAATATGTAGTGTATTATTTTATGTATGAATGAGCTAATGAGTTGAGTTTATTCATTTAGTTTTAAAATATTTTTATAAAAACAATGACAAATAGATAATAACAACTGCATAAAAATAAAAATGTTAGACAAACTTAACAAAATAAAATTGTTATATAGATATCCACATTGGCAATAAAAATTAAATACTTATAATGAGCTATCATGTAACAATTCGAAATTTGAAAACTTGTAAAAGGAAATTGTAAAACTTCTTTTTTTGTTGATAACCTAATATATTTAAGTTCTCTTTTTATTAAAAATTTTTCTTAATTTAAGTTTCTTAATGACCCCCTTAAACAAAATTTTTGGAGCCGCCACTGATGCTACATATTGAATTTTTTCCATTGATACATAACAAACAGCTTTAGACAAAAAATAATGCTTAATCAATCGACTGTAGGTAGTTTGGCGATCCATCCTTCTTGGTTGATGAATCTATCGACACTTAAAAATTGATTGAGTTCACCTTCACTCAATTTCTTTTCCCAAGGAACACGTTTGGAAGTGTCAGCTCCCGGTCCAGAATTATCCACCTCTAAGAATGTAAGTTGATCTCTGCATCATGTATATGGTGAGTGCTGTCAAACCACATCATTCAAAATTTATATATTTATTTTGAAAAAGTTGATTATCACCATTTTGATATTTAGTGTGCGTCTAACTCCAAATTAAAAAGTCAATTTATTTTACTATTCAGCTTATTTTTGTTAATATTTATAGATCTCACTACACTTTTTGCTGATATTTACTTTTACTTTTAGTCAAGTTATTACTTACTCTTAAGAATTCTAGAAAATCTTATACGGTGTGATTCTATATATTTATAGTAAAAGATAAATTTAGACAAATAACAATGACAGGGACATCAAGAGAGATCGAATTTCTTACTCATGGCCCACGAATTGCCAAGCATCCCAGCCCACTGGGACTACTATATCTGATAACTTTGAATTGGCAATAATTACTCTGGAAAAAGCTCTCCAAGCTCTCCCAAGGTAAGCTTTGCCTTCCCCAAGAATCACACAATCTTTAAACACAAAGCCAGAAGGATCATCAGCTGAGTCCCTCCCCTGTGCTGTTATATAGCCGATGTAGGTTCCATTACCATATGTTTCCAATGAATAATATAGGACACTTTTCTACAAATCCAACCAAAAAATTAAACAAAACAAAGAAACAGTTATTACATGGAATAATTTTATTTAGGTTAAAATATAAACGAAAATGAATAATTTTGTTTTCACCTCATAGAATGATTGACCATTGCCAAATATAAAATCAGCTCCACCTTGGATGTAGCATTGGTAAAAGTAATGGCGGCCGCCCACATCCCACAACGTATCTTGCACCCCAAAAAAGCTGCAGTTGTAGAAAGCAGCCTTGTCCCCAAGTATTTCAGCTGCCAAGGCTGGTACGAGGTCGTTCTGTTTTGGCCCCAAATTGTATGTGTTCTATTAAGAGTTTTACACATGGGTTATACCATATTTAACATTAACACTAAATAATTTTCACATGCATGTATTCAAGTACTTGGGCTGGTATTGGTTTCAATTAGTTTAACTAATAAAGTCTTTGGTCATTGAACAAGAGACTAAGGATTCGAACTCCACTTACATGAAAAATTAATTGTTGTCTTGGTCATAGATTGAAATTTTATTATATTTATTATAAATAAATAAATAAGTACTTTGGCTAGCAATTTTATTCAATAAGATATTAAAAACACACACAAAAAAAAAAATCATAATCCTTTTTATAACTGCCGAAATGATGCGTTGTGATTGGTTAGAATAAAAGTTGTAATAATGATCAACTCATATGAAATTAATATGTTACTCCGATCGTTTATTTTTCCATATTAATGGTTTTTAAAAAGATTGTGAAATTGTTAGAGTGGTGCATGCTAGGGACAATATTACAAATGTTACAACATAACTTTTACAAATTGATGTCAGTGATGTGTCACTAATTACAAAAAAATAATTCTAACATTTATATTATGTTATTGACATCCATCAATCACATTTATTATCAAATAAATTTGAAATAGAAAATTTTATATATTATTAATGTATTTTTTTCCTCTCTAATTATTCTTTTACCATAATAGCATATCCTAGAAAAATAAAAGTAAATATTTTTAATAAAAATATTTTTTATTTTTTATAATTTTTAATTTAGAAAATTAGAGATATAGACATTATTATTTTTCCTTTTAGAAGAAACAAAAAATGTGAATTTCATGACACACTTAATGTAAATACTTTGTAATATGTAAGAAAATAGTATTTGTTAAATCATGTTACAAACAAATTTATTCTCAAAAAAAAAATGTTACAAACAAATTTATTCTCAAAGTATATATATATATATATATACACACACACTTTGACCCCTAAAAGAATTTCTAACTCCGCCATTGAGCCAAATCCAAATCCAAACAATTTTGAGGCTGTTCCAAAAATAAAGAGTTATTGCTATTGTTATCCTTAATTACCTTAAAGCCAATGCCTTTCACTACAAGATTTTCAGCATATGAAGTGAAAGTAGCGCTAGTATTCGTACTTTCATGACCATCCCATTCAATAAATGTTTCCCGGCTGCCTGCTCCATCAAGGAAAATGCATGTTTTATCGTATGTAATTGTGACTTTTTCTCTGCACAATAAGATAATTAAATAGATATAAAATCAATTAAGCTCTACAATACACTAATAACTAATTCTTCAACAACAACAAAACAAACAAATACACTAATAACTCTGTATATATACAATCACACAAGTGTGCATATGTTTGTACTTCAACTAGTGTCACAGGATCAATTTTTCTTTTAAATTTTCTGCCTGTGATAACACTAAGCCCCTGACTTATATAGTCAGCAACTAAAGCTCCTAACAACTAGCTAGGTTTTAAAGTTTTTTTTTTAATTAATTTTTTTACCTGTATATGCCAGCAAAAATTTGAATCCGTATCCACTTAGTGTTGCCTGAAGGAATAGAATCAACGGCGCTTTGAATAGTCGTGAAGTTTCCTTTACCTGCAATATCTACAGTGCTGGTAAGTGCAACTTTGAAAGGGTTGGCTTGATTTAGTTCACACAAGAAAGCTGATCTAGACAAATTGCAGTATAGTAACAAAAGGGTAATGCATAAAAAGAATTGCAGAAACTGCATTTTATGCATGTAAGTATCGATCTCCTAACTAGTATAAACTTTTGAACAAATGTTCTTTTAAGTACAAACTGTAATAGAAGCCAGTAATTTATATAGTGACCAACGGCAGGGTATTTTCCAAGAAGCCATGACCTAAAATCAAATCCTGAATTCAAATTTAGGGTCATTATCTGGAAAATTTTCATATTTTCTATCTGTAAATTTCCAAATTTTAACTAGCAAAATGTATGCATCAGGCTATTATGTCAGGTCATGGATGTATCAACTGTTTTTTTTTTTTAAGAGAAAAAAAAGGTAAGTAAAGTTTTATTGCTAAATAAAGTCCCTTTATAATATAATTTCCAAATCCAAAGATAATTCTTCTACTCAAACATCTAAAACTACATATGAAACTACGCTCCCTCTTAACAAGTTGATTACCCTCCCTCTAATCATTTTTAAGGGCACGTTTAGTATACTGAATGGGGATTATAACAAGAATAATAATCTTTATTATTGAGAATAAAATGCATTGTAATGGAATAACTAAACCGAAGTTTGGTTGTGAATAGTAACATTAGAATACAACTTAATATATATTTTAGGAAATAACTTATACAATTATATTTCTTTTAAAAAAAAATTATTTTGAGAAAGAGATTAGTTATTTTTTATAGTAATGTTACATGCACAAACTATTTTACAACATTTTTACAAAATGTTGATGTGACCAACCTCTTATTGGTTTTCATTTAAACCCACCATTAATATCACTTTTTTCATTTACCAATAATCACTCACTACATCAACAGTTTGTAAAATTTTTTGTAAAATAGTTTGTATCTCTACTATTATTCTATTTTTTATGATTTTCTATTTTCATAATTGTTATGTGCATATGGAAAGTTTGTTTATTTGGAAATATATTAATCTTAGAAATTATTACACCTACTAAGAAATAACTATTACAATCTTACAATCCTTTTAAAAATGAATAATTATTACTCATTTTAAAGAATGAGGAATGACTATTTATTGTAAGATAACCTGTAGACAATCCCCTTCAAAATCAACCCAAAAAACACTAGCTGCCATGGCTTCTACCAACTCAACTGGGTGAGGAATTGTCATGTCATGGGTGTATCAATTGCTTAATGCAACATATCACCGCGCACCCTTAGCGCAATGGTCACCCTGCAAGTATAAGTTATTGTGAAATGTGGAAGGCAAAGACCAAGGTTCAAGTCTCTAGGAGAGAGTTTCACACATATATATACTTAAATTATACTAAAATAGAATTTCTATCTTGTATTGAAAATTGTTTGATGCAACATAGATTTTTTTTTTTTTTTTTTGAGAGAGAGTTTCAACCTATGGCGTCCGCTCCTGGTGATAGCTCTTTATCATCAGACCAAGACACCAATCGGTTTTTGGTGTAGGCGGGGATTGAACCCTAGATCTCTTATACAACCATCAGAGACTTTATCAGTTGAGCTAACTGGAACCCACCTTTTCTAATTAAATTATCATACTAGCTAGGATTTAAATTAATTAGACTGCACGCTAGATTATCGAAATACTTTATGGTTATAGAATAAAAAAGGTAATATTAGACTTTTTTTTTTTTTTTTTTTTTTGGGAGAAGGAGGTAATATTAGACTTGATCATTCTTTTTTCTTTTTTTTTTAGGGAAAATCATGCTTTACATTCTAAGTAAAAAATATATAGTAGCAAAAATAACTTAAAACTATATAAAAAAAGAAGAATATCTTTTATGAACTCCCCCACCTCCTCTAGTTCTCTTCTCATCTGTCTCGGTTGGACCATATAGTGCCACTGCTGGATATTCAATGCCTCATTTTAATATATAGTGATCTTAGGTGGAAGTTTGTTAGTGTTGACAAAGTGCCAACTCTATTGTTCATTCCTTCACTAGATATGTTAGCATTGGTAGTCTTAGGAATTTTTTTTTTAAGGTTTCATAAAAAACTTAAATTAATTAAAAAAAATGAATTTAAATATATTGAGTTATCAACACACATAAAAAATAAAAAATAAAAACATGTAAATATATGAATTTTTATAATTTTCTTCTACAAGTTTTTATATTTTAAAATCATTATAAGATAATTATTTATTGATTGTCAATATCTATTGTTAATATGGGTATGTGTGACCATTTTATTTTGTTAAATTTGTATATTATTTTTATTTTTATGCATTTTTCATTATCTAATTGATATTTTTTGAAAATATTTTAAACTAAATGACAAAACTCAACTCATTTGCACTGTATTAATTATTGGCTCAAACAGCCACACTTATCAATATATAAATAATAAATAAGTGCTCATTTGGGGGGATGCACTTATAAGACAACTTGTTGCTTACTTTTTCTACTATTTCTGGTTCTATGTGGATCATCTACTTATTTTATTTAACTTTTATCTTTTATATACATTATTTTCAGCAAAAAGCTAGATAAGTTTGAACAATCAATATATTTACTATTTTTTTTCTTGAATCGCTAACTTTATATCAAAAAATTATTATAACATGATAACAATACACATATGTAACAAATTCTCTGTATTTCTTAATTATTAAATTATATAGAGTTATATTATATTTAAACTACACACACATTCACACAAATAACATCGTAACAAAAAAAAATGCACTCAATCAGGCGTACAAACATGCAAGTAATATAAATTTATAATAAATAAATAAAAAAAGATACTCACAAATACTCACTTTTTACTCTGAAAGTTTTTTTTTTTTTTTTTTTTTTTTTTTTGAGAAACTACTTTGAGAGTTGGAAATACCAAAAAGTCAGATTGAGAAGATATATATAATGAGATTAATGAGAATGAGATCAAAGATCACATCAGAGAGAGAGAGAGAGAGAGAGAGAGAGAGAGAGAGAGAGATTGATTGTGTGCAAACTTTAAGTCAAGGTTTGCAAAATTTTCTCTTTTATAATGTAATTTCCAAATTATTCAATAAAGATACTTTTATGAAAGGCTTTATAAAATAAGTGGTTACTCCTTTGTAAAACCATCAATTTAGAGGGTAACACATATCCAATTGAGAAATCACTTCACATCCTTGTTCCACTTATTGCAACATGGCCAAAAAAGAACAAGAGAAAAGAACATTATCCTGTTTTGTCCAAAAAGGAGATCACGAGGAGCATCATCCTCTATATTTTTCTGGGCTTGAAAATGGTAAAGGTGGAGACATCAATTTTGTTGGTCCAGGCTGGGCAGACGAAGTCATTAATTGTCTAGTGCGAGCCCAGCATAGAATCTAGTTGGGTCCTAAAAATAAAATACTGTCTGCCCAACTCTAGTGAGTGAATCCTCAGGCCCAGACCCTAAAAAAATTATAGAACTGGGCTCACTTGTCCATCCCCATTACAACACTTGGGAGGGACAGATTAAAGAAATTAACAATTTTGATTAAAATAAGTAGAGAAGGGAAGAGGAGGGGGAAAATGTTGACCAATGCCTCGAGGTCGGAGTTAAAAACAAATGCCGTCCCTTAATACGTTTGACAAACTATTTATATTAGATAATATCATGCCAATTTATACTTAATCTACCGAGAATTTGACAAATACACATTTTCATATGCTTGTACAGTAAAATTCAATCAGTGGTTGGGATCCTGTACTTGGGGATAGTAAAAGCCTTTTACAAATGAAAAAGAACTGAATTTACTATTTAGAACCAATAAGATTCTATTAAAAAAAAATTTAGAATCAATCATTTAAAGTTTGTTTGGGTTCTGTTTAATTTGCTAAAATTGAAAACTTTTTGTTAAAAGTACTATAGATAAAGATAAAAGTTAGCTAAAATAGTACAATGGGACCTATGAATAGTACTAAAAATTGTAGTAAAATTCTTGAATAATAGCAAAAATAAGCTAAAAAATGCATTTTTGTGAATTTGGCTTATTTTGCATGCAAAGCCTTTGCATATTGGCCCACTTGCCTTAGTTCATAATATTTTAGGATTTTTTTTTTAAAGAAACAATTTAGGGTCTTCCTAAGGATATATTAAAAGTTCATAATAATTTTATAACACCTTTAAATAAGCCTATCACCTCATATAGGACAAAATTTGATTACAAAATTAGTTGTAACTTAAAGCTACAACTTCACTCAATATCTTTTTATTGGATGTGAATTTTGACAAATCCATCATTGAATTACATTTTCTTCTTATACACTCAACGCTTGTAAAATTTTTAAAAGATTAAAGATTAATAACTATTTCATCAATCAATTGTTTAAATTGCAAGTTTTTGTAATTTAAAATTATACATAAAAAATAAATTTATGATCATATAGTAAATAACATCTGATTGGTACAAAATTTGACATATATGTTAAGAGTATAAAGAACATGCAGTATAACGGTTAGATTTTCAAAATATGTAGCCATATTAATTTTTTTAAATAAAAGTTGTAGTCTTAGATTACAACCAAGTTTATAACCAAGCTTTGTCCCCCTATATATTAATTATTAAATTATAGTAAACTCTTGTATGGGATGGTTGATTAATTTAGGAACTTGTGAAATTGTTGTGATTGTATCTCTCTCTCTCTCTCTCTCTCTCTCTATATATATATATATATAGGAAAATACTAACGAGTGCTCTTAGAGCACTAGTTAATAATCTATTTAAAAAAAGTTTTTGTGGGAAATGAAAAAAAGTAATTAATATTTTGACAGTTTTTTTTATTTCCCATAAAAGTGATATCAAAACTTTCCAAAAGTGGATTATTAACCAGTGCCCTAAAGGCACTCATTAGCATTTCCCATATATATATATATATATAGAGAGAGAGAGAGAGAGAGATGATAAGAAACACTTAAATAATTCTTTCAGAAAATTTTAAAAAAAAAAAATCTTTCTAAAAAACATGCTTAATTGACTCCATTCTTGAATGGAGGAGTTTATTATGGAGTGCAAAGATCTAGGGATTAAAAATGGATTTTCTCTCATTGTGTTGACTTTTGGATCTCAATAAAAGTTTAGAGAGAGAGAGAGAGAGAGTTTTAAAGTTTGTTCATCAAGCAAAAGATCAATATCCTATAAAGAATTATTATGTATAATTCTAAATGGGCAAATAACACTCCCCTTCCTTGAGGTTTGAGAAAATGACACTCACACCCAAACTTAAAGGGAAAAAACATTTTCCCCCTTTGACATTCATTTAACTGAACTCTGTTAAATTGATGTTAAAAACTTTGTGTACTAACCTACCCTTTAGTTAAGAATATATTCCCAAATTTGCCCTCAACTTATACTTAAAAGTTTTACAAAACCCAAAATTTCAGTAGTCATCCCTTTCCGCCCATCCTTTCCCGCTTCTTTGAAAACCTAGATTGATGTTGAGGACTTTTACTTACAAATACACAGTAACAAATACACCTCAGCTGGTCCCCTACAACCTCCCATCCCATGGCCCAACAATGATTCCACAGTGAATACAACAAAAGCTGAATAACCAGGTAAATGTCGACATAGCCCTCAAAATTTCTTGTATTTTAGCATAACTGAGCCATGGATTTTTGGAATTTATGTGTAGATAGATTGTAATGTGCACAATGGTATAATATTCACAAAACAATTTGTAAAGCTTTAATTTTTTTTTTTTTTTTGAAAAAGCTGGATTTTTGTTGTTAATGGGTTTACTTCAAAGTTCAAAGACATTTCCGTTGATGGATTTTGTTTGAAAATACTTGATTTGTTTGTTACACAATGCTTTGGATATTTACTCATGCTTTATTATCTTATTTCTTCTACATTTTTTTTTTTTAGATTTTATATTCGTTGAATGTCCTAAACCAAAATTTTGAAATTAATATAACTAAAAAAATTAGTTTTTTGAGAAGTAGTTCAAGTATTTGGAAAAAGCCTAAACCAAGTATTTGAAAAATGTGGTCTAACAAAATAGATTGCAATGAAATGAAAGTAGCAACACAACAACACTTTGATAAACATATATACATGCACCTATGTAAATTCTTTCCAATTTACCCATGTCTGACCAACATTTTAGTGTTTATAGGGCACAATGGGGGAGTTTAAGCATGATTTGATTGTGCAATTGAAGTATACATTCTCTCTCATTGCAAAGGTGGACCTTGATAGGTATTGTCATATGGACATGTTAAATGACATATGTAAGTGTGTAATTGGTGATGAACATGAGAGGTACATGATATTAGTTTGGTATGATATCCCGAGGACAAATGAAAGGTTAGAGATCACCAATGACGTTGACATGGTAACCATGTTTAATTTGCATGCTGGTGTTGTGCCAATACATTTATATGTTGAGTTTGTGAGCACAAATTGTAAAAATTTGATGCCTAATGTTGTGTGTGAGGCATCTGGGTCTATGGTAAGAGTTGATGATGATGTAGTGTATTGTGAGGAAGATGATGATACTACTATGTTCAAGACTCAAGTGATGATAGTGCCTTGAGTGATGATAGTGATAAACTTGGTAGTGGAGTTTGTAGTGATGAAGATAATGATGAGGCTGGTAATGGTTCTGATGGTAACTGGTTCAACTATGATATTGAAGATTGTGATAGAGAATTGAATGACTCTAATGTTGAAAATAATCATGTTGAGAAAGGGTTGTACGGTAAACAATATGTCCCAAATGAAAACGAAAAGGTAAGTCTTGAAAAAGGAATGCTATTCAAGGATGTGGATGAGTTTAGAGCAGCATTGAGGGACTATGTGATAGGTGAAGGTGTTGAGATTGTGAGATTGAAAAATGAGAAGTCTAGGGTTCGTGCAATTTGTGCTGACCTTAGTTGCAACTGGTATATTTTTGCTTCCCTTACTACTGATGGTATTACATTTCAGATTAAAGTGTACAATAGTGACCACATCTGTGTTAGAAGTTCAAAAAATACCAATGTCACATCAACATGGATAGCTCAAAAACTAGCTAAATCGTTGAAGGCTGATCCTAAAATGTCTTATGAAAGCATGGGAGAAGCTTTGATGGAAAATTATGGGGTTGAGGTTGACAGAAGCAGATTGTATAGAGCAAGAAAGAGAGGAAAGGGAGAGGATGTAGGTAGCCATTCTAATAGTTATAAGAAGCTTGCCAAGTATGCTCAGCTTGTAAGGCAAACCAATCTTGGAAGCTATGTGAAGATGCAATTAGATAGGCTTGATATTACACAAAATCCTACATTCAAGAGGTTCTTTGTGTGCTTTGAAGTTATGAGAAAGGGTTTTATTGAAGGTTGTAGGCCTTTTATAGGACTAGATGGTTGCTACTTGAAAGGAAATTTTGGTGGGGTGCTATTGGTAACAGTTTCACTCGATGGAAACAATGGCCTATTTCCAGTTGCTTATGGGGTGGTGGAATGTGAGTGTAAAGATAGCTGGGGATGGTTTCTTACATGCTTGGAAACCATTATTGGTCAAAGTTCATCAGGAGTTCCATATGCTATTATGTCAGATAAACAAAAGGTATGGATATTAAAGTTGTGCTATTTTTTTTTAATAACTATTATAAAGATATTAAATTTCCTGTAATTGTGTCTTCTTAAGAATTTTTTGTTATTGATAGGGCTTGATTGAAGCTATTCTTGATGTTATGCCTGAGTGTCAAGTTAGGCATTGTACAAGACATTTGTATAACAACTTTAGAGGAAAACATTCTAGGCTAGCATTGAGGGATAATTTTTGGCGTGCAGTAAAAGCGTATAATCTATTCCTTTTTGAGAAAGCTATGCAAGGTCTCCAAAAATTATCAAAGGAAGCATTTGATTGGTTGGATGAAAAACCTAAGTCACAATGGGCTAGACATGCATTTGACCCAAGATCTGTTAGTCCACACATCACAAACAACATGACAGAGTCTTTTAATAGTTAGGTTGACGATTTGCGTGGGAAGACAATATTGACATTGGTGGAGCAAGTGAGGCTTAAACTAATGGAAAAGCTACATGAGCGATACACTAATGGACGCAATTGGGAAACAAAGGTCACACCAGAAGCATGGGAAAAGATTGAGTTGGCTAAAAAAGATTCATTATTCTTTAAGCTTATACCAGCAGGCGATGATGAGTTTCAAGTAATAGATGGTTATACAAGTTTTGCAATAAACTTGCAAACCAAAAAATGTCCTTGTGGTGTTTGGGAAATTAGTGGCTTGCCTTGCAAGCATGCAGCAAAATGTATCACATACAAAAGGGCAGACATTCAAGATTATTGTGATCCATTCTACTCCACGAGCATGTACATTCGTGCCTATAGCCAAATCCTTCACCCAATGCCTGATATTGATATGTTACCTAAGGGTGAGTTGGAAATAGGCCAAGACACCGTGCTTCCTCCAAAACGGAAAAATTTGATTGGTAAACCAAAGAAGAAGAGAAAAAGAGAGCAAGGTGAACGTGCACCAGGGCTACAAGAAGCAAGGAGGTCATGCACTGTGAGGTGTACTTCTTGCAAAGAGTTTGGTCACAACAAGAGGACATGTCAGGGAGCTGCAATTGGTAGCGCAGGCTAGAGCAAAGGGAAGAAAGGGCAAAATGTAAGTTAGTATATGTTTGGTTTAAGAAATTAGTTGTTAGAATTTCTATTTTGATGGAAGAGTGTTTTGTGAATATACTTTGTGTTTTAATTTAGAGCAAAAATAATGTGCAAGAACATCAAGAGGGAGGGTCAAGAGTGGTTAAACATAGGCTGGTAAGTTGTTTAGATTGCTTGTGGTCAAACAAACCATCATCCAATTTACTATTATATCTTATAATTAGTTGAAGTATCACATGTTAGACTTTTATGCTTACATTTTTAATACAATTCTTCCATGTCATGTGCAAAGGAAACAAGCAAGGGTGATCAACGTGGCACACAATCCAGTCAAATAAACATACAAGCATCTTTAACATCTGACATTTCTAGCAAGGAAAAATGAATTACACATGGTGCAGCGAGATAGGTGACCTATGAAGAAAGGGAAGACAAGTTTTGAAAACCGACCTTGTAGGAGTGCAAGAATTGCTAGTGATTGTTAGACATTTTGACAGCTTTTTGTGTTTGCAAGTGGAGTGCAAACTTGATTTGGAACTTCTTTTTAGTGTAATGTTGATAACTCTGATTCAAGTCAATTTGCTGTAGCCATTTTTCTCAAATTTATTGGCTAAAGGATATACTTGTCCAAAGTCACTATATTTTTCTTTTTAGCTGCTTTTCTAATTTAACGTTAGATGGTAAAGAATAAGCTTTTGTGAGTTTGTTCACCAATCAATCAAATTGACTCCGAAAGTTTTTTATATTGATAAGTGACTTTGAAAATTTCAAACTCATTTTTAAACAATAAAAGCTTGAAAGCTCCGGCAAATTGTTTTATATCATAAATTTTGATCCAAAGTGTTGGAGAGAGGTGCAATTAAAAAATCTAAGAGGATCATCAAACTTTAAAAAAATCAATTGGAAAGGTGCTAGAAGAGACTAAAAAATCCATATAAGCAACATGTTTTATAATATGCTCTTTTCATTTTTTATTTTATTTTATTTTATGTGAATGCTCTTTTCACTAACTATGGTTAAACTTTAGTAAAGAGAATCTTTTAAAAAATTGGAATATTCCGTTATTAATATTAACAGAAGGGGGGGAGTGTTATTTTTTTCAAACTTCAAGGGAGGGGAGTGTTTTTTCCCTTCAAGTTTGGGGGTGAGTGTCATTTTTCCAAACCTCAAGGGAGGGGAGTGTTATTTGCCCATTCTAAATTTCTGAATCTCCTTCCCCAAAAAGGGGGATTTTGAGTTTACTTTAAATACGCAAATTATTCAATGTAAGGGCAAAATATAGATATAATATCTTATATCGTGTATTTTAGGTTCCTCTTTTAAATTTTAGCCAACTGACTATTTAACAAAAACATTAAACGGATGTTAAAAACCCCTATTTTCACATGAGATAACCTAAAAACTTGTCTCTTTTGCTCCTATTGAACCTAGTAGAGGCAGCGGCGGTGATTTCATGCTTCCATTTCAATAGTCTTGGTGGAGGTAGAAGTGAATTTTGCAATTGGAGGATGGGCTTCAGAAGTTATTTTACATATTAACAAAATAAATAATGAAGCTTAGGAGAACAAAGAGAGATTGGAAGTGAATATGTATGTTCTTGTGGTAAGGAAAACCACTTTCTTTGAGGGAAAATTTTATGTGGGTTAGCTAGGAAAGTGTGAGAACGTGAGAGAATTTTTTGAGAGAAAATGTGAAGGAAATCATACAAGGGTGAGTGAATTTTTTCACAAAAACAGTCACCAAGAAAATCGCTGCCACCACTAAGTTCAATGGGAGTGTAAGAGAAAGGAGTTGGATTTTCATAATGTCTTTTTCTTCGTGTTTTAACGTCCGTTTAATGTTTATATTAAGCGGCCACATGGATAAATTCTAAGAGGGAAATCTAAGGTACATGATACAAAGTATTATATCTAAGTTTTGACCATTTTCAAAGCACACCTACTTCGTTTTTCTCTTTCTTTCTTTCCCTTTATATATTCTTAGTTAGCTACCAAGGCCTTTATCAAGTTGTGAAATTTAGGAATGTTGTGAACTTTAGTAGTCCTTAGCTTTTACTTGAAGAGGAAAGGAAGAAATTAATGAAAGTTCCCTATAACATTTTACTTAAGAAAAAATTTCCAAATTAGATAGAAAGAGAATTCTACGAGTGAAAATCCTTAATAATTATATTAAACATAATTTTCTCTCGCTTCATCCATTCATTTCTTCTCAATTTGGGGGCTTAAAAAGTGACTTCATAGAGAACATCATGTAATATCTTTTTCACCCAATCAAATCAATAAGGGAAAGATCCTCTCTCTCTCTCTCTCTCTCTCTCTCTCTCTTTTAAAGGATGAAAGAGAAAAATACAATGTGTCGAAAAAAGAGAAGAAAAAGTTAAAGCTAATGCCATTATATTAATCGTGGCCGTGGTGGATGTGCCCTTGAAATATATTTTGATTTTAAATTCTTTGTCATCAAATAATTTTTCTCAATAATTTCTAAGTTTGAATTATATGACAAAAAAACATTGTTTTATAAATTTATATTAGAAAATAGCCACTTTTTGGAACTCAACTCTTGAAAAGGTTTTTCTCAACCAAAAAAAAAAAAAAAAATCTTCAAGAGGTGAGTATCATGTCAAATATGCTAATACAACTATGTCCTGATGTGAAACAACTCTATTTAACATAAGTTTGAATCAACCTTGATTGATAAAGTATTTTTCAAATTGGATTATGAAAATTGCCTCATATTTTCTGCACTTGATTTTTTCATGCTCTAAATTTTGGAATATAATTCTTATTGTGGCTTATGAAAAGGAAATTAAAAAAAAAAAAAAAAAATCAATTCCAAAGGAGCGACATTGAATATCATGTTTTATCCGCTTCTTTACAACGTTTTAGAGAAACCCCATGACATGCATATCAGCCACTAATTTTTTATTTAAATTTTTTAGTACTTAAATAAATTCAAAAGTAAAATCAAATATCTTTTTTACCAAAACAATATATATATATATATATATATTTATATATAACTCTTTAATAGTTGGTGTTGTAGTAATAATAATGTGTGTGAACTAGTTTTTATCCTTCTACATATACATGCAATTGGCATGCATGGATAGCAAGGTGGCATGCATGTGCACACCATGGAGGTTTCAACTTTCAACTAATGTCTAATGTTTTTTCCTTTTTATTAGAAAAAGGAGAGGGATAATATGCAGTCACTGTCCATGAAAACAACCAGCACGTCGGCATGTTTTACATGTAAGGAGGTTCCTCATGTCACTAGAAGTGAATAAAACATAAAGAGCTCAAAAGCCCAAAAGAGTGAAAAGACCAACCATTACCAACAACGCAACAACCGCCCAAAGTTCTTATCTTAGCAGCTTCCTTGATTCTATTGTTTATTCATTTTTCCCAATCACCTACTTCAGCTTCTCTGCCTATATATACATGCATAGCTCCCCCACTTTTTTCTGTGCAACCAAACAACTTCTTGAGCTCTTTGTCAAACCAAATCATCCTATATTCTTGTAATTTGCATTCATTCTCTACCAAGCAATCTTCTAAGTAATCTCTCTTTCACAGTTTCCTTATTTGTTTAGTGTATCAAAGATTTGTATATTCCAACTGTGGTGTATAGAAATATTAGGAAGTCTACCTTGAGATTCTCTTCTAGTTTTCCATAACTGCAAAGCGTATCAAAGTTTGCTCATTCGAGTTTTATGTGCAGAAATATAGTAGGAGATCAAAGTCATTAAGTACTTCCCAAAAAAGGAATCAAAGTTGGTTATATTTTATTAACAACTTCGTGATCTCTTACTCCCATATAAATCAAGTTAGGGCTCCTGATCTTCCACGTTAAAACCAAAATTTTCTCTAGGCTTTGTGTTTTTTGAGTTTTCTTCAAAGGGTTCTCTGTTTTTGTCTTCCTCTGTTTTTTCTCTGTTTTCCTCTGAAATTCTTCAATCATGGCACCCCCTAACGACCCTGTTGCTTCAAAATTAAGTGTCCTCCAAGGGGAGAGATTGGACAAGTATTTTGATTTGTCAAATGGGAAGTTTAGTATCAAAGGTGTGCCTTTGCTCACTGAAGTTCCAACCAATGTCTCTTTTAGTCCCTTTACTTCAATCTGCCAATCCTCCGATGCTCCAGTTCCCTTGCTCCAGCGTGTCCTTAAGCTTGATCATAGGGGTGGGTTTCTTGGATTCAATAAGGATGAGCCATCTGATAGGTTGATGAACTCCTTGGGTAGGCTTAGTGGTAGAGATTTTCTAAGCATCTTTAGGTTCAAAACATGGTGGTCTACCATGTGGGTGGGAAATTCTGGGTCAAATTTACAAATGGAGACCCAATGGGTGCTCTTAGATGTCCCTGAAATAAGGTCTTATGTCATTGTTATACCTATAATTGAAGGCTCTTTTAGGTCTGCTCTCCATCCTGGGTCTGATGGACATGTCATGATTTGTGCTGAGAGTGGTTCTAGCCAAGTGAAAGCATCTAATTTTGATGCAATTGCTTATGTGCATGTGTGTGATAATCCCTACAACTTGATGAAAGAGGCCTATAGTGCTATTAGGGTCCATCTCAATACGTTTAGGCTCTTAGAAGAGAAAACAGTCCCTAATCTTATTGACAAATTTGGTTGGTGCACTTGGGATGCCTTCTACTTAACCGTTGAACCTCTTGGTGTTTGGCATGGAGTGAATGATTTCATCGAGGGTGGTGTCTCACCGCGGTTTGTCATCATTGATGATGGCTGGCAAAGCATCAATATGGATGGTGAGAACCCGAATGAGGATACCAAAAATCTTGTTCTTGGTGGGACTCAAATGACTGCCAGGCTTCACCGGCTTGATGAATGTGAAAAGTTTAGAAAATACGAAGGTGGTTCCTTGTTGGGTCCTGATGCTCCTTCATTTGATCCAAAGAGGCCAAAGATGCTGATCTCAAAGGCAATAGAGCTAGAGCATGCGGAGAAAGATCGTGACAAGGCGGCTCAATCTGGAGTCACTGATTTGTCTGAATTTGAAAGGAAAATTGTCAAGTTTAAAGAAGAGTTGAATGAGATGTTTGGTGCAGAAGAAAGCAGTGTTTCGAGCCCAGGTTGTGGGAGCTGTTCTTGTAAGGCTGAAAACTATGGAATGAAGGCTTTCACAAGGGACTTGAGAACAAAGTTCAAAGGTTTGGATGATATTTATGTGTGGCATGCTCTTTGTGGTGCTTGGGGTGGTGTTAGGCCAGGTTCAACGCATCTCAGTACAAAGGTTATTCCCTGCAAACTCTCTCCTGGGCTTGATGGGACCATGGAGGATCTTGCTGTGGTGAAAATTGTTGAAGGCGGGATTGGGCTTGTTCATCCTGATCAAGCTGTGGATTTCTATGACTCGATGCATTCCTATCTTGCCGAAGTTGGAATAACAGGAGTGAAAGTTGATGTCATTCATGTAGGTCTTCTACACAACCCCAGTTTTCTATTTTCTATTAGTTAACCTTTTATGTGTTTGAATAGTCCATCAATTGATTTTCAATACAGACTCTTGAGTATGTTTCCGAAGAATATGGAGGTCGGGTGGAGCTTGCAAAGGCTTATTTTAAGGGACTGACAAGTTCTCTTGCCAAAAACTTCAAAGGAAATGGACTAATCTCTAGCATGCAACAATGCAATGACTTCTTCTTTCTCGGGACAAATCAAATTTCCATGGGAAGAGTTGGTAAGAAAGTCCAACCAAACGTTCTTTTTCACTCTACAACTAGTTTCTAAACCATATAAAAATCTTAATATGATATGGAGGTTGATTTTGCTATTTTTTTATGTTACAGGTGATGATTTCTGGTTCCAAGATCCAAATGGGGATCCAATGGGAGTCTATTGGCTACAAGGGGTGCATATGATTCATTGTGCCTATAACAGCATGTGGATGTCCCAGTTCATACAACCCGATTGGGATATGTTCCAGTCAGACCATTTGTGTGCCAAATTCCATGCAGGATCAAGGGCCATTTGTGGTGGTCCTGTCTATGTGAGTGATTCTGTAGGCGGCCACGACTTTGATCTAATCAAGAAGCTTGTGTATCCTGATGGTACCATTCCCAAGTGTCAACATTTTGCTCTCCCAACTAGAGACTGCCTCTTCAAGAACCCTCTATTTGATCAGAAAACCATTCTCAAAATTTGGAACTTCAACAAGGTATCAATTTCTCTTTGAGATGTACTCTTTGATCAATCTATACTTGTACAGAAAATTTCATCTTTAATCAATAATAATAATATTTTTGGATATGTTAGTTGAGAGGTCGGTTTCATTTTTCCTGTGCTTGGATAATGTTGAACTAATAGTCTAGTCACCGACACATATAAAGTTTCATCTCAACTGTTTTTGACAACTATTTAAGTCTCATTGTGACATTTTTCAGATATAACTTGAAATAACGTCACTTTCATATAGATTCATTATTGTAATAACTTTTATTATGCATCGATCACAATAAACTGAATTGTGAAAAAAATGTTAGTGTCTTTACATTTATTGATTCATATTTATCACTTTTTTTTTTCAAAGGCAAACATACTTAACGTGTTATGTTATACAGTTTGGAGGAGTAATTGGAGCATTCAACTGCCAAGGGGCTGGTTGGGACCCCAAGGAGCAAAGGATAAAGGGCCACTCTCAGTGCTACAAGCCAATGTCTGGTACAGTGCATGTCTTTGACATCGAATGGGACCAGAAGATAGAAGCTGCTCAAATGGGTAAGTCTGAAGAGTACATAGTCTACCTCAATCAGACTGAAGAATTGGTCTTAATGACCCCCAAATCTGATGCAATTCAAGTCACTATTCAACCATCTTCATTTGAGCTATTCAGCTTTGTGCCAATTGAGAAGGTCGACCCTACCATCAAATTTGCTCCAATTGGGCTAACAAACATGTTTAACAGTGGTGGTACCATTCAAGAATTAGAATACATCAAATCTGGAGCTGAGAAGTGGGTTAAAATCAAAGTTAAGGGTGATGGTGATTTCTTGGCATACTCAAGTGTGTCTCCAAAGAAATCCTACTTGAATGGGGCTGAGGTAGAGTTTGAGTGGTTGGTGGATAGTGGAAAACTGAGCTTGAATCTTCCTTGGGATGAAGAGACTGGTGGCACATCTGATGTCGCTTTTGTCTTTTGAAGCTAATCTTAATTTATTTGTTTTAGGGTGTAATTTATCAGGGTGAGTGCCGTGGCTGGAATTTGATTTAATTTAATAAATTATTATTATTATTATTATTATTATTATTATTATTTTGGGTTGGGAAGTTTGTCCATTTAACTTTGGACTAGTAGTTTGCATTGGGAAGAATTATATATATTCACATCCCTTTATTAATGTAAGTGTATTGAGAACCAAAAATATGAAGTGTATTGAGATTTGATTGGTGTAATTTCTTTTTTTCTTTTTTTTGAGAATGAGATTTGATTGGTGTCATTAAGTTTCTCTTATTTGTTTGGTATTAATATTTTTTTTTTTTTTGAGAGACTGTATTAATATTATATTAAGAAGGATATGATATTGTTAGTTTTATTAACACTGACACGGCTAAGAGCAATTGGTACAAGGAAAAAAAGGAAAGAGTTTCTTTTTGAGTTTTTACAAAGTATTTGGTAGTTTCTTAAACAGCTTTCATGTATCGGATTCAGATCCTCTAGATTTCCTGGAGTACTCTACCAAATAGATTTCTTTAAATCTTAACTATTCTTTAATGATTTAATAGTCTAGATTCTGTCATGTCAGCATTCCACTAATAATAATCTTAATTGTTTTGTTTGCAACATTATTTTATTATTTTAAGAATATTGTTAGTTAAATGCTGACATGATAGAATCTTGACCATTAAATATTCTTTAATGATTTAATAGTCTAGATTCTGTCATGTCAGTATTCCACTAATAATAATCTTAATTGTTTTGTTTGCAACATTATTTTATTATTTTAAGAATATTGTTAGTTAAATGCTGAGAATCTTGACCATTAAATCATTAAAGAGTGGTTAGGATTTAAGAAAATATACTAGTAGAGTACCTTAGGAAATCTAGAGAATATGAATCCAATCATGTGGCATGAGCTCAACAAATGGCTTGAACTACTAATTAACCTCCCATTGAACTGAGATGTGCACTGATTTCTTCTTACTGTCTGTCTTAATTTCAGAGTATTCTTGAAATTTTATATAATTAAGCTCTATTTAGATGAACTTTTTATATATAAAAATAAAATAAAATAAAAAGGAATTTAGGGGGCAAGCACTTAGAACTATTTTGTATAAAGTGCTATTAAGTATTTTTATTTTATTTCATAAATATTTATTTTCATAATTGAATTCAAAAAAATTAATTAATGGCCAATAATAAAATATAATAATTTTTTATTTATTTATTTAAGCTACTTATTTGTCTTTTAACAAGTTTAGAGATACAAAATTTTACATTTTTTTCATAAATAATAGCAATTAATAAAGGTGTGATGGTATAATTAGTTTTAATAAAAAAAATATTCATAATAAATTATATGAAAGTGATATATTATCATATTCGAAATTAAAAGTAAAAAAAAAAAAAAAAAAAAAGTATTTCCCGGAGGCCGACACTGAATGGACTGCCAAATGTGGACACGTGCACGAATGTAAAGAGGTTAGGAGCTTTCTAGGACGGTTCATATAATATATCACCGCTTTTTGGGGAAAAGTAATAGGTATTACACGTGGAAGCTTCATGCGGCAAAATGATGCCACTTTTATTAGAACTAGAGCTTAGAGCCTAGAAGCTCCCCCCGCCGAGCAGTTGGCACTGTTTGCATTTGCAATGCTTTGGTGGCATTTATTCATTTACAAATGCGAGTGACAGAAACACGTACACAAATTTTTTTTTTTTTTTTT
The DNA here is from genome assembly GCA_032727855.1 of Quercus ilex subsp. ballota. NCBI lineage: Eukaryota > Viridiplantae > Streptophyta > Magnoliopsida > Fagales > Fagaceae > Quercus > Quercus ilex. The sequence continues at coordinate 18,070,066 of CM064919.1, read as the reverse complement.
TTTTTAGGGAATATACTGATGGTTGTTAAAACTTACCTGCTAAAGTTTTTAATTGGTTCTTTTAAAGTTTCAAAATGTATGGGAGGATTCTTGGATTCCAATCTCCAGATATGCCTAATTTCAAAGTCAAATTAAGTCCACAATCTTCATAAAGAATCAATGGAATAAATTGGAACACAATAATTAAAGTTAAATCGCCACAGTTAAATTAAGTCATTTGGAAAATTCCAATTAGGAATGGAGGTACGGAGAGGATCGCTGGTTCTGGGCAAAAGCTCCAAATCACTCAGTTAAAAATCTCTCTCTTCATCTAAACATGCATTAATGCATATATATATATATATATATAGCTCTTAATTTCATGAAAGACACAAAATGATGCTATATATGGATCATTCTCCAAATTAACTAAAGGCAAAATCTCTAGCTAGCTAGCTAGGTTCACTCCAAGTTTTAATCCGGTGTGCCCATTATGGATCTTCATTATTTATTTGGTCAAAGCCTTATAGCTTGTTCAATAATGACTGGAGTTTTAAGCCGAGCAAATTACCACTAAAGTCAGCTAGTTAGTTACCACTAACTCATAGTTTTGTGGACTGGAAAGATAGAGATAAATTTCTCATTTTTGTATCTGTGGTAGTTGATCATGTATCGTATGGAAAGTAACGAATTCTGTGGTATATGATCATGTATTGTATGGAAAGTAAGGAATTCTCTGATAAATTTCTCCTTACGATCCAATGCCTTGGAGAATATCAGTCCTAACTTCAAACACTCTCAGAATGGCATACCATATTCCCCATATCCAGTTCAGCTAGTACCCTTAAGAAGCAAATAGAGCAGCTCATTTTTTGGCTACTTGCTCTAAGTGTAATAAATTTGGAGGTTGTTCTGCCCTTGGTGCTGCTCTTGCTGAGTTTTTTTACATTATACCCCAACAGCATACCCACTAGGAATGGCAACGGGTCGGGTTCGGGCCGGGTTTTTTCACACCCGGACCCGACCCGCGAGCCTAGATCTACAACCCGAACCCGGCCCGATTATTAAACGGGTTTTTTTACCAGAGCCCAGACCCGCCCCGCCAGGCCCGTGGGCCCCGTTTAGCCTAACCCAAAAAAAAAAAAAAAAATTTGAACTCGACAGCGTTCACATACAAAATATGGTTGTGTTGTGTTTGTGTTTATGTAATGAGATTTTCAGATATACATATAAAAGCATAACGAAATATTGAAAAAATTTCTGGCATTATCTTTTTTTTGTACTTTGTATTTGACATATACACATAAAATCCACCATATATTGTCTGAAGAGAGGCTGAATGCCACGAGACCTGAAGAAGAACTCAACGGCGTCGTTGTGTCCGCCATTGTTGTGCCATACAATAAAAAATAAAAAAAGAGTTTCCCTTTCAAACACAGATTCACAAAATCACAAACACAAACTCAGATTTGAGAGAGGACATCAACCCAAAAAAAAAAAAAATGTTGAAGAACTCGGTCCACCAAGGCTCTTATCTCCGATCTCAAACTCTAACTCGGTCTCTCTCTATCTCAGACCACCAAGATCGCCGATTATCGGCGGTGGGCCTCTCTACCTGTCACGGCCTAAATCTCGTACATCTCTCTCCGATCTAACCTTCGTGCTTCTCCCTGGCAAATGGCAACCACCACGTGATGAGAGCGAAGGTGAGGGTGACTGCGACTGCCAGACTGGGTGAGATGTGGGGTTCTTGAGAGAAAATGAGGCAAAGTTATTGAGGGTGAGGTGAGAGCACTGAGAGAGGCGGCTATAGCTATAAGAGATATCAGAGAAATGAGTTAGGGTTTGACATAAGTGATATATATATATATATATATATATGTAGGTATTTTAGTAATTTTACTTTAGTTGTAAACGGGTCGGGTCCGGGTTCGGGCCGGGGTTTTACATAAATTCGAACCCGACCCGGACCCGCTTCGGGTTTTTTTTTTTTAAAACCCAAACCCGACCCTATTTTTTATCGGGCCGGGTAAAATCCGACCCATTAGGGTCGGGTCGGACCGGGTACCCACGGATCAGGTAGAAATTGCCATCCCTAATACCCACCCTTAGAGCATCCACATCCCGAAATGTCATCTTATCCCATTTTACCATTTCAAAAAGTTACTTTATTAATTATACCATACCATTTTACAACACACTCAATATCCCAAAAACTTTATTTTTTTCCCATTTTATTTAAATATTCTTTTTTAATCCTTTTTTTACTATTTCTCTTTTTCTCTTCCTTTTCCTCTCTCTCCCTCAACCTCTAGCAAACCCATACCCAGCAAAATCACAACAAAAAATCACCCAAATCAACAGAAACTTAACCAACCATCAAAAAATCACCCACAACCACGCCGATCTCACCGCCACAACAACTACCAGACAGCCACTGACCTAGTCTTCAAGCCGCCGCTGTCGCCACGGTCGCCACCCAAATCCAACCCAAATGCCGGAAACCCATGCCCAACGGTGATCTCCACATCCCACGCCCAACGCCAATCACCACACCCAACGCCGATCTCCACCCCACACCCAAACAGTGGCGACGCCACGTTGTTGTCAGGGTGTTCCCAGGAACACCCTGACCTGAAAAAAAAAAAAATTTATATATAATAATTAAAATTTTATTATTTGTTTACCCTCTAAAAAAAAATGAGGAACACCCTTAAGTAAAAAAAAATTTATTTGCTCTATTTTCAAGCCCAAAAAACAAAGCCCAAGAAAATTTGAACTAAAATTTGGAAAAAAAAAAAATACCAGGCAAGCCCATCAGGTACTGAAAACAAAAACCCACGGATTCTCAAAAAGAAAAAGATCAGTACAAGACTGATCGGTTCAAGCCCAGCAAACAACAAGCAAACCCACAGATTCTCAACAAAATTTTATAAACTTAATACGTATACCCATTACCCATTACCCAATTCCTAACCTAATAAGAACAGTTCTCAGCAGAAGCAGCAGCAGCAGCGACTTAGCAGCAGTAGCGACTCAGCATCAGCAAGGACCAAGGTAGCGATTCTCAAAAAAAAAAAAAAAAAAAAAACTCAGCAAGGCAGCAACAGCAACACTGAATACCCAGAGTAGCTCTGCATCGGAGAGATCAGAGATTGACTTGGCCCAGATCGGAGATTGTGAGATCGGCGACGGCAAAAGTGAAGTGAGATCGGCGACGGCAAAACCGAGATCAGGAAATAAGAACCTCCGACTTCAACGTGCCGCGGCGGCGCCGCCCCTAACCTCAGGCAACATCAAGGTATTTCTCTCTCATTTTCCCTATTTCATCTCTGCTCTCTGCTCTCTCTCTCTGCTCTCTCTCTCTCTCTCTCTCTCTCTCTCTCTCTCTCTCTCTCTCTCTCTCTCTGTTTTTCTCTATCTCATACTCAATACTTTCTGACTTGTGTTGTGAGTCTTGTGACTTATAAATTGCTTGGATTTTGTCTTTTTGTGTAAGTGTAGGTAAATATAAAAATATGTAATTGTGTTGAAATTGATAGGTTCTTGTTTCTTAGTGTGGGGTGGATGGGGCCGTGGTATTGAATTGGGTAGTGGTTTGTGGTCCCTTAAAAGTAAGTGATTATACATTCTAAAAGACCAAAAAAAAAAAATGTTAAGCAGTTTTGCAGTGGGTTGATATACATATATACACTCTTATTGTTTCATTATTTAATTAAATATTTATGTTTTAATATTCTAAACAATAATTGTTATGTAATAACCAAAATGATTTAAGTGTCAAAAAAGAAAAACTAAATGATTTGTTTTATTTGAGGTTTACTTATTTAGATCAATAATTTTATGTTGTATAAGAAAATATAAATATATATTATTTTTAATTTTTTTTTTAAACTCCTAAACACCCTGAAATGGTACATCGAAATAGAACGGTACCGAAATATTTCGTTTCACTAAACAAACTGAAATAGGATCCAAAACGGTATTCATAACATTATTTTCAAGCAAAAAGAATAAAGCTAAAAAAAAAAAAAATTGAACTAAAATCGAAAAAAGAAAAAATTGTAACAGAGAATCTGAAGAAAAAAAATTGTAACAGAGTAAGCCCACCCAGGAATACCCTAAGAAAAATTTCTGGAGTCGCCACTACACCCAAAGTCAATCTCCACCCCACACCCAAACACCGATCTCTGCGCCAAACCCCAAATGTCGATCTCCACGCCACCACACTAATCTGCAACGAGAGAGAGAAGAGAAATAATGAGTGGGTGGTGGCTTGCCATGGCCGGTGATAGTGGGTCAAGCCATGGTGTGGTCATTGTGGTGGCTATGGGTTTTGAGTCTGAAGAGAGGAGAGCAGAATATGAGAGAGAAGGAATATAGAGAAAAGAAAAGAAATAATGAGAGAGAGATGAGAGAGAAAGTTGGTTGGATAAAAATGATGAGAGAGTCAATTAAAAAATAATTTTTAGAAATACAATTGTGCTACAATGGCATCTTATTAATAAGATGCTACTGTAACACAATTGTAAAAATTTTTACAATTCCGAATGTTTACAAGTCCAAAAGTTAGGTGATTTTTGGCTCCTAATGCTAAATAATCCTTACATTTCTCATTTGGCATTCCCACTGGTGATGCTCTTGTTGATGTATTCTTTCTTTCTTTTCTTCCATAAATCTTTTTAGTTGTCTAATAAAAAAAAAAAAAAAAAAAAAAAAACGTATTGTTCATAACGATCTTCCCAATTAAAATTAGCAAAATGACTAATAGTGCTTAAATTTTAGAAATCTAAGATGCTAACTTGACATTTCAGAAACAAAATTACTTAGTAGGTAAGTTTTAGGGACTAATTACAAATAAAAAATAGACTTCTTGCGGTCTTTTTTTTTTATGAATGACCTCTTGCGGTCTCACCTAATAGTATAAGTATGATTTAATATTATTAAAAATGGTTATTTTTCGATCTTTAATTAACATTTTTAATGAGAAAATATTTTTTAATTGGACCTTTTGACTTCACCAATTGTCTGTACTTCCGCACCAAAAAAGACCAACCGGGTGATTTCTTTGTTTCACTCTAGAATGAAGACATTAAAAAAATATGCATATCTTTACAAGTTAATCAATCTTATGTACACTTAAGCCCAATGATATTTTTGTGTGTTTAATTAGAGATGAAAATATGAAAAACAAAAACAAAACAAAATAAAATAAAAAGGTATTTTTTTCCCAAACCCACCGAAATGAATCCCCCAAAATATGGTGAAAACGAGTGAGACAAAAAGTCTTACGTTTTGGACAGCTTTGTCCCGTGCAATGACTGCTTTTTCTTGTGGTTTTGTGTTTCACTATTTCTTTCCTTTTTTTTTTTTTTTTTTGGTCTTTTTCTTCTATTACTTCTCAATAGTTCTCGTTTGGGTTATCTTTGTATTTATCTTCTTCTTTTTTTTAGGGTATTTTTTCCATCCCTTTTTTTCCCCTCATGTTTTTTTGCGTTCTTGTAATTTTTTTTTTAATGAAGTGCCCATTCATACAAAAATTTTTAATAAAAAATAATGTGTTATATATATATATAGACACACACAAACATATATCTAACTAATAGAAGCATGAAAATAAATTTATGCAATCTACATTTTCCTTCTTCTTATTTTTCTTTTCAACCAAACAAAAAAGTTTTCCATTTCTTCACCTTTTGACCCTCCCAACCAAATATCATGAGAAAAAATTAAAATATCTTTTATCCTCCCACTTTTCTATTGCCTCCCTCCTTTCTATTCTCCTATTTTTCCATCCCCAATAATTGCGGACCGTTACATTGTATGGAATACACATGGTACTCATAAAAACATGCCACAAAATGGCAGAGAATTATTATGCTTGGATCAAAAATCATGGTGAAGAAAATATAACAAAATATCAACCTCGATTAAAGTATAAAAATAAAGTGAATCTGTTTGGTTAGGAGGATGGAAAAATTGGATGATAGAAAATGGAGAGGAAGTGGAAAAGTGGGTGGATAAAAAAAAAAAAAATAGTTTTCCTCCATATGTTCGGTTGAGGGAGTGGAAAAGTTGAGAAATGAAAAACTCTTTTGTTTGTTGAGTAGAAGTAGGAGGATAGAAAGTGTAGTTTGTATAAATTTACTCTCATGCCCCTAGTACATAAAAAACAACTTTTTTAATAGTTTATTAAAAAAAAAATTTAATTACTACAAACTTACAAACTAACATAACTAATAAAATATCTAGTAAAAAAACTAAAAATAAAATAAAAAAGTTACGTTCAATGTGAAAAATAAAAAGAACGAAAGAAAAAGAGCCAACAAACGTAACATTAAATAAAGAGAGGGTAGATGGGTAATTTCACAGCAAACTTACTCCCTTCCCACTTTTCTCTTTAGTTTTCCTCTTAAAAGGTGGGCCTAGAGAGAAACTCCCTCACCCCATTTTCTCTCCCCCTCCAATCACTTCACCCCAATCAAACAAATCCTAAAAAATCAAATAATTTTTTTAATGAAAGTTAGAGGAGAGAAAAAGGGTTGTTGAATAGGGGTTGCTTAGGAGCTAATCCTGACATTTTTTTTTTTTAATTTTTATGTTTTTAAAAAGTGGGAGTTTGAACCTTAAATTATAAAAATAAGTTAAAAGAAAGTGGTATAAAGTAACTGGATCATTTTCAAAGTAGTTCAATTGCTTCTAAAAGTCCCACCAGAATAAATAAAAGATGGTAGCCTACCAGGCCTTCATTCTTCCACGCAAATGTTAAATAGGATTGACATATCTACTCTTTTTTCCAATCTCTTTTTGTCATTCGGCCAATCTCCTGACTCTCCTCCTCCTCCCCCTCTGGCCCTTTACAAAAGATTAAAACAAAAATAATTCACAAATAATATTTTTAAAAACTTGAAAGAAAAGAACATGGACATTAAACACATGGTTGCTTCCAACTTATACTAGTTTGGTATTGTGGGGCACAAAAATTTAAATAAGGTACTTGTGCCGCGTGTTGTATCTATGGCCGAGGAATCCATTATCGTGTCAAGGAGGCCACACACTCGGACAATACGGCCACATCAGTGGCACGTTATCAGAGTAGATCTTATTGTAGAAAAAGAACTTTAGGGAGGGGGTTAGCCCTGACATGACTGAAAGAATGGTGGCTACCACCATATTTAATGCATCCCACTAAACTTCTTAGCTGCATTTATGTGGAGAAGACCCCTAAACAGTGCTGTTTTGACTGCCCCAACTCACAAGGGGCTTAGGAATGTGTTTGATGGGACAAGCACTCAAGTAATGACCTGAATGATCAACAAATGGAGGGTCAGGATCATATAAAGGGAGCTATATAATATAAGAGACCCTCCAGGAAGAAAGGATTGGAAAATCTGTAGAGAACACACTGTAGCAACAAGAACTGAAATTGTATCCAAGTCCAAAAAAATGATATACAAGAATATTCTCCTCGGACCTCGCCGAGGAAGGATTTCCTCGCTTTAAACTTGTCTTCTTTGCTTTCTTAATATCTTTGATCCATTGTGCACGTGACCTAATCCATCGAGGCCTAGATTTTAAGTCCACTCTCTACAAATTTATTGTGTTGAGCTCTTTGGGCCTAAATCCTTCTATCCTTTGGGCTCAAGAACCAGAAGCATGCCCTTACAAGTACAATTATTGTAATGAAAAAATTAAAATAAATTTTTTTAAAAAAATGAGCTTAATCTCCCGGATGAGACGGGGAAATGAAATACAATAAATCTAACTATTAAAAATATAATAAAATCACAAAACGATATAAAAGTAAGATTGCACTAATTAAAACTTATCATAAAAATATATGAAAATGAAGAATTAGGCAAGATCTCTAACATTTCTTTTATTTTTATTTTTTTTTGGTAGAAAAGATCTCTAACATTCAACCTTTGGAAAATACAGTCAGCACATTCATGTATTTTCTTGCCATTTGTCAGTGTCTTACAAGTTACAAGGCATAAGTGGCGCCACCTGTTTCCCCATGGGAAATATATAGAAATAGCTGTGAATGATGCTTGATGAGATGATCTCCCGTCGAGAAAGAGCTCAAATGAGCTATTATGAAAGTTGAAGACTTCAAACTCAAAGTCTTTAAATTCTGAAAATGTCTAATAATGACCAAAATTAGAAGTAACAATCATCAATCAACAATCTATCACAATCAAACAATCACAAAACCAAATGTAATATATCCACTTGGGTTTCGTCAGAAAAAGACATGGATTTTCATTCTGTAAAAGGATTTTAAAATCTAAATGGACCCAGTGAATCGATGTGGTTAATTTTCAACCCTTCAAAACAAACAAAAAGTTGTGGCTTACCCAAAAAGTAATGAGTTAAATCAACTTTTGAAACAAAAGAAAGTGAGGTCAATTGCTTGTTAAGACGCGTTTAAGCAATAACCGTATTTCTATAGCATTATCCATTTTCTCTTCTTGTCGGTCCAATGAAACAACATTCACTTCACTCCCACCGACCAAGTCAAAAATGCAAAAGATAATTTTATTTATTTAACGTGAGCCATGTTTTAGACCACCAACTGTAATGGTAAACTAAACTAAACTAACTTAACTACCCCAATTAAAGACTTTAAACATGAATGCCCTTGCACTTTTGACTCTATTACTATCTTTGAGATGCATCTAAGTCAAGTCATTCATATATATGACATGATACGTGTAGCATACATAGATTAAACATATGTAGGCATTTCACATACATGGATGAACGCAAGCATGCATGCTTTCGTAGGGTAGGGCCCCTTGCCATTACTCTTTCTTTTCGCCGCAAGGACAAGGCAAAAAAAAAAAACACTTTTGATCCATTACTTTATTAGTCATTAGGACACCTAAACAGGCCCAACCACGCCTTCACAAATTTTTCCACTCTATTTGCTTTAGAAAAGGCCTTGTGGCCCATCAAGCTTTTATATTTGCTAAATTCATGGTTTCTTTTTTTTTTTTTTTTTGGGTTAATGAAAATAATGTCATGGTTACTTGATTGTGCATGGGTAGGAGGGTTTGCTTAACCCAACCCTACCTTGTCATGATGAGAAGTTACCAACCCATAAAACTCAACCTAACCAAACCCACATGAGTCAGATTGGAGACATGGTTTGGATTAGTGGATTGTACATACATTTTTTATGATTTATATTAAAAAAAAAAAATTAGACTTTTATAAGTTATTTAAATATTTTTAATAAATTATTAAAATTTATATAATATACTTAAATTATATTCCACATTTATTAAAACTAATTCTCAAAATACCAAAATTCATCAAACTAAAAAAAAAAAAAAAAAAAAAATTAAGTAAAGGTAATAAAATAAACTTATATGTATGGTGGATTGGTTTGGATCAAATGAATTAAAAAAACCATCAACCCAAAGTTGATTTGACCTGAGGCTCAAAATAAAATTCCAACCCAAGATACTAATCCACGAAAACCAACCCAAGATCTCAAGTTGGGTTGGGCTCAGTCATTTTCATCGGGTTTGTGGGTTTGATGCACACTCCTAACAATGATTGTTTGAAAGTATTCTGTGGGGTCTAATAATCTGGCAACCTCGGGCCACCTTATATCCGGCCCAAGGCCCATGCCGAGGATGAAGAAACGTCCGAGAAGGAACGCAGATAGCCCAAGCTGCCAGGAAGCATCGCTAAGGATGATGTCGTCCTCGGCCAACCGAGACCGTTGAAAGGGGAAGTAACGAGCCCCCAGGAGCAGCCTTCCTGAGCATCCAAAGAGAAAGAACAAGTACAACGTGTCAGCCGTGAAAGTATGGTGGAGGAGCAAGTCCAGGATGAACTATCACCTCTACATTAAATGCCCACAACTAACGTCATGGCAGCATTAATGAGGAGATGACCCCTGAACAGTGCTGTCTTGGTTGCTGCAACCCACTGAAAGAATGAGAAGACGGCTGATGGGACAAGCACTCAAGTAGCAGCCTGGTTGATCAACAAGTATAGGGTTAAGATCAATTGAGAGGAGGGTATATAATGTAAGGAATCCCTCTAGAAAGGGGGACGGGAAATCTAAACAATAGGATACTGTAGCAACCTGTATTCTCCCAGAAACCCTTGTAACCAATCACTAAAGAAGTAATAAGAACTGCAAGCTCTCGGGAGAAAGGCCGAGGAGCACCATTGCTCATTTTAACCCGCATTCATGCTATTCAATCCACATGCAACCATGTCTGGCCATCGCGTCCCTCACTAGGGCCTAGTTCTTGAACCTGTTCTCTATAAATTAATTGTACTGGGCTAGCTGGGCTTGAGTCCACTCTCTCAACAGTAAAAGTGCTCAAACCCAGTCCCTACACATTCAATTCACAAACCTTTTTTTCACATTTTTTAGTTGTTTGGTACGATAAAAAATTCAAGTTGACAAAAACCTTTTCTTCTTTTATATTCAACTAAAAACATTTATATTTTATGTGGTCAATAAAAAAACAAACAAAACAATTTCAAAAAAAAAAAAAATTCTTTTTAAAAGCGTAAATTATTTTATGGACTATCACATAGTCAACAAATCACCACAGATAAACTCCGAGCCACCAAAAAAAAGACTCTTCTAATGGTAACTTCTCTCTCTTCGCCCATATTCACAAACCGATCGTCGACTAGCTATTGACTGAACCTTTGACTTTTTCCAAATGGTTGTTTTTACTCAAACCAATTGTATTTTCACTTCTTTTTTTTTTTTAATATCTTCCAAATTAGTGGTCTATTTTCCCATTTAAAGTATCTTTTTTCTTTTGTGAAAACCATTTAAAGCTTCGAAGTAGCCCCAAAAAAAAAAAAAGAGTTTCCTATTTGGGGTTTATTTTCATGAATGTAAGTTTATGTTATTATAATTAGTTAGAATTAAAAAAATATTTTATAATTTTTCATGTGAGTCAAAAAATATAAAATATTTTTTTAGCTCATTTTAAAGATGACAATGAAATAAAAGAAAATTAGTCAGTTTTCGAAATGTTTACATATGTGTGTGTGCGCGCTATTTGAGGAAGGAGAAAACTAATAACATCATACAAACTATTTTAACATTAAAACTTTTGATTAAATATCATCCTTTCATATAAAATTGTATAAATCTCAATATAAAATTGTCATACGAAATTGAGAATTTTAACGAGTTAACTTAACTAGTATACTAAGAAAAAAGAATGAAAATTAGATATTATATTGTTTCTATAATATGTTTATACCTTTATTATAATTTATGAGAATAAAAAAATTTGGCCAATGATCATATAAGAATGAATTTACCATAAAAACAAAGCCTTTTTTTTGGTTGAAAATTTGATACTTGGGAAGATGAAATTTGAACCCTAAATGTCTAAAACAAAACATTAAAAATTACACACGAAATCAAATTACATATAGGATTGTGGGTTCCAATTAGCTCAACTAGTAAAATCTCTAATGATTTTTTTTTTTTTATTTGAATAAGAGATCTACCCACCTACACCAAAAGCCAACTTTTTTTTCTTTTTTTGAGAATGAACACCAAAAGTCAACTAGTGTCTTGGTCTCATGATAAAGAGTATAATCATTAGAAGCGAACATAGTAGGTCAAAAGAAAATTTTACCTATAGGACTTCTCTAAGATAGAGTCCATCCAATAACAAAATTCTAACCCTAAAAATTTGGAGTCAGAATTAACCAAATTTATTCTTCTTCTCCACTATTCGATCCATCCATCCAAATTATAAAATTTTCTCCATCATTCTTATATCCAAAATTATAGTAAAATTTAGAGCCATTTCATTGCACTTAAACAAATATGCAAATTTCCTAAAAATCAAAGCTAAGTAAATACATCACACAAGTAGTGATTATGATATGATTTCCCATATCACACGCATAATAGCTATTATTATGATTCTCTTGCCCCTTAACTTTGACGAATAAAATATAGCCTTTAAGGAAGGTCAAAATGGCGAAATACAGTATTTGTAAAAAAAAAAATTAGCAATCTATCACTGTTTGCAAAATAATTGACACTATACCACTTTTTTAAAACTCAAGTTTACTTTGTAACTCGAGTTTCAGCAACTCAAGTTCCATAAAAATAACCACTGTGACATTCGTTGAGGTGGTAAAATGTCATGCACGTCATACATAGTACATTTGCTTGAAGAAATGTTTCAATTGAATCTCAGCACATTTGGGCCCGTTTGGTACATGTATTTAAACAACAGTTTTCAATTTTTTTGAAAATACATGTGAGTAAAAAAGTGTGTAAAAATACGTATAATATTGTTTAAAAACTGAAAACATATGTTTAAACTCGCATACTGAACGAGGCTTAAGTCCCATCCCAAGATAAGAGGCATCCTTAAGAAGCTTCAAAAGCATCTTAAACCATTTATTAATGACTTGTAGCTATAGTGAAATTTGTATTTGATGCTTCAATCTGCCACCTCGAAATTTGTATTTGATGCTTCAATCAACCAATCTGAGAGGACAGAAAGTTGTCAGAACAAACTCATCCTCATACGGAAGAGTAATTCTTAGGTACTCCCAGAGCACGAAGAATTGTGCTCCTTCCTCTCACATTCATGGTGAAGTCCGCTCATTAAATTCATGGTGGGGTCTATCATAAATATGAGAGGAGGGAGCACCATTTCACTATACTCCAGGACTACCTAAGAATTTTCCCATACAAAAAGTATTCACCAACCTCACCAATTATTGTTTATAATTGCACCTTACAAGACTTACAAAAGGTATGAGATTACTATTGAGAGATCATGTTATACACAGTAATCGAGTTTTATGAATAAAAATTTACAATTCTATGTTCAAATTTTTAAATAACTCGTGCTTTTAGAGCTCGAGTTTTGTTCTCATTCATCACAACCCTCAAGTTCTATGTGGCCTTTTTTTAATAAAAAAAATCACCTCAGCAAGTGCCACAGTGACTATTTTTATGGAACTCGAGTTCTTGAAACTCGAGTTTCAAAAGAATAGTACATCCCTAAATATTTTCAAAACAGTGGTAAATTGATAAAAATTTTGGTCAAGCGTGATATTTGGCCATTTTCCCCCTTTAAGCAAGAATATCTTGGGCCAAACTATAATGACAACTAACTGACTCTAAAATCGGGCTGAATGCAAGCTTTCGACCCATGAATTTAGCTTCTTTGTTCTCATTCATCGCCAGCCTGTGACCAAAGATAAAAGGTATTTTATATGACTACTAACTCTAGCTTGTTAAATCAAACTGAAGTAGAAATAGAAGAGTTGCACTAAAATTGCAATTCCTAATACAACCCTTTAAATTGTTATCTACATCTATTATCTTTTTGGATAAGAAACTCAACACTAAACAAATTCTAATACTAAGTAAATCCTTTTCTACAAATTCTCTAATGACATAAGTATACAAGCAGTAGCCACTTATGTGAAAGTCATAAGCACCAGTCGAATTTTATTTCCAAATAACATTAAATATAAAAAAATTTAGTTAGTTGTCACGTTTTAAAATGATGTTAGAAACTAGCATCCCGAGTGTCTAAAACTCGAGTTTTTAAGACTTGATTTGCAAGAGGGGGAAGATGATGTGGAAGAAAATCCACGTGAAACTCGAGTTTGTAAGACTTGAGTTTTACTTCTTCCTTGCGTTCATCTAAGTTCTTCTCTGTGCAGATAAGACCACTCAGCATTCAATCAGATCGTTCCTATTCTTCGTCAGATCGTTGAAGACCACCCAGCGTTCAATCAGATCGTTCCACTTCGTCAGATCGTTCGTCTTCTCTGTTCGTCTCTGTTGCGTTTGTCTCTGTTTTCATCAGATCGTTCCTTCGTCGTTCTTCCTGTTCTGGTTCTTCAAGTACCAATTTTTTGAAGTCGAGTCTATAAGACTCGAGATTTATCTGGCATAAAATTTCCAACTCACCAAGTCGAAATCGAGTCTTTGAAACTCGAGTTTTATATTGAAATCGCGTTTTTAAAACTCGAGATGCTAGTTTACAATTTTCACAATTTTCTTCCGACTGCTAGTCTGCAAATTCCCTCAGCACCAGTCTGTTAAAACCCAAAAAATCTGTCAAAGAATTTCACATGGAAGACCAATAATTTAAATCAACAAGGCAATATGGAGATATTGCAGATGAAATAGACAAGGTTGAGATGATGTTTTAGAAGTTCATCAACTTTGCAATATTTCCAAATCCCCTCCTGATCATCAGTTCTTCCACGATCAGTTCTACCCAGATGAAAACATTTTCATCAACAAAGAATGGAAAACATTGGAGGCAAATCTTCCTGATTCAATTTACGTTAGAGCTTACAAGTCAAGGCAGGATCTAATGAGAGCCATGATAGTAGGTCCTAAAGGAACCTCTTATTCCCATGTCTTGTTCTTCTTTGACATACAGTTTCCAAGCAATTATCCGGCTCAGCCTCCAGAGCTCTTCTACCATTCTTATGGCCTTGATGTGAATTCAAACCTTAAACGGAATGGGAAGGTTAACCTCAACCTGTTGAAGTATTGGCATCAATGGTACAAACATAAAGAACAAAGGTGGAAACCAAAACAATCCATTATAGTACAGGTACTTGTTTCAATCCGAGATTTGGTTTTCAATAGCAAACCTTATCTCGGTGGGCGTTATAACAAGGAGGTTTTAATGCAAATGTGCAAGGCCGTGGTTTTCATGCTTAGGGACCCGCCTATAGATTTCAAAGTTTTTGTGGAAGGATATTTAAGAACAAATGCTCACCCAATTCTGTTAAACTATAAAGCTCAGATGGGTGACAGTAAAGCTACAAACCAGTTATTCTTCAAGCTTGTGAGGGCATTTGAAGAGAATGGAACTTATTGTAGACATCATTATAATCAGCAACAATATGAACAGACATTGAAGGAAGAGGAGCTTCTGGAGGAGGAAAGTGAAGGGACTATATCGAAGATCTGGAGTAAACTGAAAATACTAGATTCATAAAATTAAGACTTTGGTGGTTTAGTTTAGTTTGCTTCTTTTTTCTTTTTATTTTTTCAGATACCATAGGAATAGGATTTGAACCCATGTCATCCATTCCATGAATATTATTCTTTATCACATCAATTGAGATAATTGGGATCCACTAATTTGCTTTAATACTAGGGTATTTCCTATTTTACTCACTTTTAAGTCTGTAAACATTTGATTATGACTTTACCATTCTATTTTCAAATCTCATTCATCTAGCCTATTTTAGAGAACCCATCATTTTTTTTTTCTTGCCAATTATAGTATTATACTTAATGGATTCAAAAACCCACCTCACCACTCTACCTTGTTCCCATAAGAAGAGGAGATGTCATTTCAGCTACATTTCATTGACTTAAAGAAACCATAATGGACAAAGAGCACATTCTACGTCACAAGCATGCCACACACCTAAAAGACTTTCTAAACCTAAGTTGTATTTAACAATATTAGAAATTCTATGACTATGAATCTTGTAATTCAGTGGTATTACCTGATTCTTCAAATAGGGAGGATTTTGAGTTTGAATCCCCTCCCCACTTATTGTAAGCGAATATATATATATATATATATATATATATAAAATGCAACTTTGAAGCCACACTGCATTGTTTGTCTAAAGGTTCAGTGAGTCTCACGTACCATCTAATTGTGCTTGATCATTAGCAATGATTTATAGTTTCTTCTTTTGAAATAACACAGAACTTACACACACTGACACACCTATCCACCATCTAGGTTGTGGATCTTAAACCCACAGCCTCTCCTTCAGTCCCATTCTTATGGGAAAAGTGCCATTTGAAATTGAACTCATTCACTTGTTTAGTTATCAACTATATGATTGCTCTGATTCTAAGACAATGAGTTCTAGCGCAACCCACATCTCCTCCACCTAATAAGTTTTATGGGAAGGGAAAGGTCGTGGGTTCTAAACACATTGGGTGCTTTTGTAACTTACTAATCAAAAATAAAGTATCGCTCTAATTCTGCGCTAATGAGCTCTTCAACTAACACTTCCACCCCTTATAAATTCTAGGGGAGGGTGGGGTCTTGGGTTCAAGACTCAATGGGTGCGTGTGTAACTTACCAATAATAATAATAAATAGTGTTCGCTATGATTCTGCTATGTGTAACTGATCGCTCTCTGATTCTGTTCTGAGCATTTTGTTTTCACAAAGGTTGACATAGCAAATTGTTAACACCACCACTTTACTATCTAATACTGAGAACTTGCCACCTCAACAATTGCGGATTTTTTTTTTTTTTTGGGGAAAAAAGTATACAAGTAGACTTATTGTTCTTAATTGGTAAGAATAGTATTAATAAAGCTCAAAGCCCCTAAGTGCTTTTTGAAGAAGCACAAACTAGATGCACATTTTAAATTTTTTTGATTAAAAAATCTATATATAAATCATTGAAATTAATGCTTGATCTTGGAGGAAATGACAATGGGATCATTCACTTAAAACCCTGTTCTTAAAGGGTTAATATTACAGACACAAAAAAATTGCTTACATACACAAACAATAATAAATTACTATTCTTGTACTTTTTCATCTTTGCCTTTTGGATATAATTTGATTAAATCATTCACTTCTTTTGATCATGTATAGCAAACTTTCTATAATTAGATTACCATCATATTGTCCATTGATAATTGTTTTCAGATTTACCATTTACAAATTTTAAGCAAAAAAATTTGAACTTACAATCTTGGAGCAATTGCACCATCTATTTTAGCAAATAGGAAGAATATATTACTATTTAGATTTATTAGTTTAATTAGCAAGAAATCATGTGCCAAATTTCAACAACCAAAACAAATTTGAGTAAGACTTTAAAATAAATATTAGCTACAAAAGAAAGTAAAACGAAATACATTATTTATTTTTAAAAAAGAGAGAGAGAGAGAGAGGAGGAGGCTTAAGGTATTGTAGTGTGTACCGGAACAGAGAATCTTCAGGTGGATTTTACTGGGCCTTGTTGTAACCGAATACAGTTATAGCTTTGTACAGACAAAAAAATTGAAAAGACAGATTACGAGTTTGTGCGTGAATCTAACAGCATCCAATGAGAAAGAAGGGTTTTGGTGCTTTTGTCATTGGATGTGGTTATTAGATTCACACACAAACCTGAAATATGACTCTTCTTGTGCAAGTGCAGGTGCTTTTGTATTGTATCTATCTACAACAGAGAGAGATAGAGAGACTTTGAGATTTGAGAGAGAGAGAGAGGGATATATATATATATATATATATATATATATATATATATATTCTTCTTATTAAGCTTTTTGTACGGAGGCCTGGCTACTTAGGTTTGGCTTGATTTCTTTTGGGCTTGTTGGGCCTCTTATTATGGCTGTTGGGGACAATGGAGCAAAAGCTGTACCACAATGAAAGGGCTTTAATGATTTTTTTTTTTTTTTTTTTTGGTCCTTAAATTATGTGACAAAATTCCATTTATTTTGTGTCAATTTAACTTATGAAGTTTTGCAAATGTCTCAATACCATCATTGATTTTAGGAATTTGCTTTGTAAATTAATAATATGAGACTAAAAAGTTTGAAAGACACAATATAAACTAGAGGTAAACATAGAACAAAACTTCAAAAGTAAAGAGGCTAAGTAGGTGAAACCTAGTTTGTGTTTAATTCGAATTATAACTCAACTTGATACATAAGTATTACGATTTTTAATGCAATATTTTATGAGGCTTGATTTTCTGCGTTGCGTTCATTGTGATTCTTCTATGTAAAATACAAAGATTGCTACTTCATATTGGGGTTTGTCGTGTTTTTTAGAGAGAAAAATTGTTCTGCCGCTCCTTGTATATTTTTTCTGAAAATAGTGAAATTACTGCAATTGAAAAGTTAAGGAGGCAGATTATGAAGGAAGTTCATAATACTCCTTATACAATGCATCCCGGTAATATAAAGATGTATTTGGACTTGAAAGCTAATTCTCAGCAACTCTGTAAAAGTAGACAAATTGCCGATCTAAGTAATTTTTTATGTCATAGGATTGTCTTTGCATATGTTAATTTTCTTTCTATTTTTCATTTCCCACATATATGAGAATTTACTCTTTCTATTTTTGGCCTCTCATATACTTGGAAATTTGTGTAAATTCCCAAAAAAGATTAAATTAAAACTAAATCAAGAATTAAAATTGTAGTTTTAATATATATATATATATATATATATATTTAATCTGATTATGTGAAAAGAAAAATAAAAAAGAATGTTAAGGGATTAACTAAAAAGAAAAAAGAAAAAGGAGGGAATGATGATAGTATTGTGGATTGTGGATGAGAATTTATGAAGTGCATGTGACGACGTAATCAAGCACATGAACATGTGGACATGAAAACATACTTTCTATCTGCCACGATGGCTGATTGGCTGCCACCAGTAGTAACCGGCCACCTCCCCCATTGATTCCTAAAGCACCCTGCAAAATAACATTTATAACAATACTCATTGACAAAATTAGCCATTTAAAACCTAAAAACGTTTCCTAATTAAAATTAGTGTTTCCAGGCACATGGAGAACATGGCTCACTCCTTGACTCTAGGAAAACGTAAAGGAAAGTAGTGTGAATCGTGTGTGTAACCATTATGGGCCACTTAGGCCCACAACTATTCATTAGGGCTTCCTCTCTACTTCTTCATTCTTTGGCACATGTTATGGTCCGTTTGTACGCGAGACTTGGATTAAAAATTATAATCCTAGCTAGAAATTAATATTATTATTAATGATGATAGAGCCACCTGTGAATTCCAGTTATCTTAATTGATAAAATCTCTGATGGTTGTATAAGAGATCTGGGGTTCGATTCCCGTCTATACCAAAAACTGATTGATGTATTGGTCTGATGATAAACAGCTATCATTCTATTAAACCAAGATAAAATCATCTATATTTCATTTAAAAAAAAGTGAGAACTCATTTCAAATGGAGAAATCCTTTTAATTTTTTTATTCTACGGTATGGGGTTTAATTAGTGTAGATACTTTCTCAATATCATGTATGTGTTTTTTCATTCACTGTTGTGAGAATTTTCTCTTTAGGTCCACTATTCTTGGATTTAACTATTCTCTACTAATAGTTTGGTTAAGGAAGTATGGAAAAAGTCTTAGAGTCTTATAGTTCAATTAGCATCTTTTAGTATTTTTAACATAGACATTTAAAGTTTAAATTCATCGAGATTGTAACTATTGAATTATTAAAAAAGAAAAAGAAAAGGAAAAGAGAAAGAAAATCATAACCTAATGGCTTACCAATGGAAATGTAGCATGTGTTTTATAATGTATTGGATAGTAAAATACTATATTAAAGAGAAAGTTCGTCAATAATGAATGACTATAATTAGCTAGAGTTTCATCCACGCATGTGCACAGCCGTCATACACTTTGTTTGTGTTTACCAGCAAATAGAAGAAAAATAAATACGTACCAACCAAGGGAAATACATGAAAAGAACATCCTAACAATACAACAACACACTCCTTCCTACCTGTATTACTATTACATGCAACACAAACAATTAAAGTGAAAAGCCCCACTATTCCAAAGATCCAGTAAGGACATATGGCTTTAAGACCATACGATCCACAGACTTAGATATAATTTAGCCAGAGAAATAGCCATTTGTTTTATTTACTTGGTAGACGTAGCACTTACTACAAGTGCATGTGCTTGCATGTTCTTGAGCTCATGCTATTGTGAAAAAGCAGAGGAACGAAAGAAACTATACCTTCAAGTTATGAACCGCCACCAGTAATTCTGTCCAAAACTAGAATAGGTAGCAAGCAACAATTAGAAAAAATCAATAATTCTCGAAAATATTTGTGTACTTGATATTTTTTTTCATTTTCTGAAAACATAAATGAATTTTGTGATAATAAGAGAATGTATTGCTTATCCTGAATTATTATTATTTTTCTTGATGAGGAGTACTTAGTGTCCATTTGGATACAACTTATTGTTACTGAAAGTTGCTGAAAACACTGTAGCAAAATAATTTTTAAATGTGTAAATAGTATCGTGGGACCCATGTTTAATATTTTTTTAATACATAAACAGTGCGTAAACAGTGCACGCACTGTTCATGCACAGTAAATTTTGTCCCCCAAAGTCAACAAGTGCGGCAAAAAAAAAAAATATATATATACAGAAAACGCAACTTTACTTTGAGTAAGAAACATTGCTATCCAAACGCAGGCTTAATCATTGGCTAGTAATTAATTTGGAAGATAACGTGCCTAAAATCACAATGTTTTGTTGTCCAGAAAACAAGGAAAAAACAAAAAAAGATTCTACATTAATGTTAAACCTGGGATCTCTTCCAAAGTTTATCACTGACAAAGATGCATCTTTGTCTTTAAGATTGTCTTAAAGTTTATCTATGTTCGTCGCCGTACTATGAACCAGACATGTTAGAACATGATTTATTAGATCGGTGTTTAGGAAAACAATCATAATTTTGATGAGCAAAAATGGGGTTCATGAATGTCAGAATAAAATCTACCTTATCCCAACATTAAGATCTGAATTGTCCACTATTCTGAACACAAATATTGCCAAGTAAGCCCTATAATTTATAATAGTTTTCATATATAGGTTTCCTGTTTGGAAACATGGCTATAACTACCAGAAACCCTAGAGGCCTATAAATTTTCATCGCCATGTTTATCGAGCTGGAAGGAGGAAATTAAGGGGACCCCAATTTCACATTTATATATGCATTGAATTTAGAAAGTGGGGGAGGAATAATCCAGGGTGTTTTCATGAGAGATGGAGGTGTGTGATGAAAGGTGGTGGCTTAGGGGGGTTGGGTGGTGAAGAAGAATCATGTGGGTGCATGTGGATTGAGTTGGAGAACATGCCCAAAGACACAAGCAACATCTTTGGCACACTTGGCTCTCTATTATTCATGTATTGTATCCCGTTCTCTTGGACTCCTTCTATGAAATTGTCTATGTGGGTCCCACCTTTTTTTTAAACAATTTGTGTGTGTTATGTTATCCTCAATGGCCACCAACCCATGTCCCAATTCACCATATAAAAGCACTCATTGTGTCATTTGGGCTATAGGGGTTTTATCTAGCTAGCTAGCTATCTGGGCAACTAAAGTTGTACGGTGTGTGCTTAAAAGTCTTCAAAGTTTGGTTGAAATTATTGAAATATGGGAGTTTCTCCACAATCCCTCCTTGTTTCCCTTGATATGAAGGGTCTGCTTCTAGGAAATGATCATGAGCAAAGTTGCAGTGCAAAAGGGCCTTTGTGTAGCAAACATATGGGAGCCCTAGCCAATAAGAGAAGTTGGCAAATGAAGAAGCAAAGGGTTATGAGGAAAAATGGAGGAGGACATGTTAAGAGCAAGAGGGCAACGAGGATTTTGACGAAGAGGGTGGCACGTCTAGGTTCAAAAAAGCCGGCGAATGGGATTGTGAGAAGGGTTAGAACCTTGAAGAGGCTCATTCCGAACAGTGAGTCCATGGGTTTGGATGGACTCTTTCAAGAGACAGCTGATTACATTTTGTCTTTACAAATGAGAGTGAGAGCCATGCAGGTTATGGTTAATGTATTGGGAGGTTCTGATGAGTGATCTATTCGTTTGTAAAGGCTGTAATCATCATTCTTTTCTTCCTCTTCCTCTTCCTCTTCTCTTCTTCATCTTCTTCTTCTTTTTCTTTTATTTTTTTTATTATTTATTTTTACTTCTTTTCTATTATGCTTTGTCTTTTCATGTGGTTCATAGACATAGAAGCTTGAGTGTTGATGTTGTCTAGGTTTATTGACAACAGCTTGGTCATTTTATTTGGTCATGAAAAGTGACATTGGGATGAACAAGTGATCAGTTAGTGAAATTCATATTTTTATTCTTCACATTTGTGTTACCAAATTCGATATATAGCTTTCTGCTCGGTTGTATTGTCTTAAAAATTGTATCGGCTATTAACGGTATGGTTACCATATATAATTACGGCAAAATAGTGTGGCTATTTGAAATTATGAAGAACTTGAACTGTTGGAACATAATAATGTGTCCAAATCAAATTATGTGGTGTGCGTTTGTGTTAGAATCTTTTTCCCTCTCTCTTGTCTTGTGTGTGTGTGTGTTTGTTTCTCAAAAAAAAAAAAAAAAAAAGAATAGTTGGAACGTAATAATATGTCCAAATCAAATTCTAAATAGACTTGTAGGTATATTTTACAAATTTTCTTACAACTCCTTTTTTAGGATGGACAATTCTGGATTACAATGGTAATGATGAGATCAAATTCAAAAAACATATCTACATAAGGGATTTTGTCAACCAATTAACCCTCTCTTTTTTCACTAGGTCAATTGGCAAAGTATTGCTGTTAATTTAATCTAGCTTGATTCAAAGAACATACTAGTTGGTTGGAATATAAAATTATAGAAGATGTTACATATTATATTGCTTGAATTGTTATCTTTTTCAAACTGACACCGGTGATAAAGTATATAAAGACTCTTTTTTATTATAGGATTTCAAAAATGGGGAAAAAAAGAGAAGCTACATTCGTTTAGGATTATTATAGCGCACATAATAAAGCCCTAAAGAAAATGTTAAGTTTTTTTTTTTTTTTAATAAAAAAATCAGGGCTTTCAAAAAATTATATGCGAGCAATAAAATCACGCCTAAAAAAGTTTTGAACTCGTTTAATCGTATTACTAGATTGTATTTACGTTCTATAACAACAATGATTAGCGTTTCATGGCTACAATGAATCTCAAGATATTCACAAGCATGGTTTAAATATTAGCATATTGTGAGGACAAGATTAGATAATGGAGCAAACAATATGTAATGTGAGTTGAATAGATTGAAAAAAAAAAAAAACACTTTTAGGATGATTATCCATCTACTTATTATTATATTCGTTACCTCCAGCTTCAACTAATATTAGTTGCAAAAATTCACAGCCAAATTACAAATTTATTTTTAGCTTGGTTACAAGTGTATTTAATGTTGTTGGAGTATCATGCAAACATCAAGATATTCTTCGTGAAAATTAAACATATTGTTCAAGTTATAGAAACACTACGAAATAATGAAAGATCAGCAAATCGTGGCTTGAATCAAAAGACATATATAAAAAAGACTTGGTAATTAATACACGTCGGAATTTTCACTAAGGTGCATTTGTTAGTCTTTCTTGAGTTGCAAATTCGTACCCAAAAGTCCATAAGGAGGAATGCCGAACAAAAAGCAAGGCCTAGAAGTCCATGAAAAAGAAAGCCCAATAAAAAGTAAGGCCCAAAGGCCCACCAAGAATATCGAAGAGCAAGAAAGGCACAAAGAAAACAGAGAAGAAACAAAAGCCTAGACTTACGCAAAAGAAAGTGATCTGTAGCAGAATACAAACCTATAGCAGAATACAGTTCTTCAGCAGATCAAGGTGAATTGGGTCCATAACCCTTTTGATCCAGTAAACATTATTTGGCCCACAAAGGCCCAAATCCTTTTGTATAAAAGGGTAAGAGTGAAAACTAATATGAAGAAACACGATGAAATGAAACAAGGAACAACAGAAAGTGTCAACAGCAGGAATTGCATGAAGGAAAGAAAAGCCAAACCAAAGGAAATGATGAACACAATAGGAAACGCATGAAGAAATAAGACAAAGCTAGCGGCAGAAAATGCATGAAGGAGAAAGAAAACAAAATCAGAGAAAAGAAAAAAGAAAATAAGGCAAGCCCAAGAGCCTATACTTTCTTCCACAAAAGATAAATACAGGTAGAAAAGACATGTAAGAGAACGAAACAAAATCAATCTGCTATAGTAGAAACGGCGTGGGAATAAAAGAAGACAAAAATAGAGGATAGTGAAGCAAGTACACAAGGGCTGGAGCACCACCAACCTATACCTAGCCAATACAAGGGAGGTGGGCCCACGGACAAGGGATTCAAAGGGTGTAGTTTGGTGGTGGGGGGAAAATGGATCTATATTTGGTTTCTAACCATGGCTTCTTTTGGGAATATACCCTACTAGGATAGTATCTTACCCAAAAGAGGTAGTAAATGGCTAGGACCATTTGATGCATGCCATAGAGATAGGTGAGGAAAAACCCAAATTGTTATCCGTTTGGAATTGAGAGGTAGATGTCTCACAGTGAAACCAAAGAAAGAGGAATTTTGTCATGAAACAAGAAGTGGTGCAGCAAATGCGTACTAAGCAGTGGTAGTGGATGGGCAAGCAATGGGTTGGTGGACGGTCCTGAAAGAATGCCCACAACAAACCAAAAACAGTTGGTGAAATCCTAAGGGGTAGCCATAGATGAAAGCGCGGGGAGGGGGGGGGGGGGGAGGACAAGCCACGCTAAGATAGCAATAAGAAACTAAGAGTAAAAAGAACAGAGAGAAAGAAAGAAAGAAAAAAATGGTGAAAAGAAGAGAGAAAACATGGCAAAAATAGGGGAATACATCAATAGACTATCTTTTCCCTCTCTCTTCAACAAACCCACTCTTTGCAATCTCCAAAGGATGACTACTCTGAGTCACATTCCAAACTACTCAACTTTGTAACCTAATTGGATAACAAGTTATGTGAGTTGGAGTTAAGCTCTCTTAATCATTATCCTATTGAAAACACTATTATTTTAATTCATGATTATGCTGGCAGAAACTTTACATTTTCTTCGTTGACACGTGTATTAGTGTGTTTAGCTTTAACTATTATTCTGTCATACTTATATGTGTATAAATTGCAGTCCATATTCTGCAGATTAGATTTTACATATTTATATGTGAATACATATAAGTATATATACAAATATATGTTTGTGTGTGTGTGTGTGTGTGTACTTGAGATTACACTAACCCATGTAAACTAACATTTGCTTGATGGGTATTTTCTTTGGGTTTTAGAGTTGTTTATGTGTAGGAAGTGGAGAAATATTTTCTGCAGAAGAAAATGAAGAGTAGTCATTCTTGTTACAGAAAAGTGCATAAAATTTTACTGCACAACAGAAAGTTAAGGAAAGTTTGTTCTGCAATAGAAGCTAGAAAAATGTACCTTTTGCAATAGAGATGGAGAAAGGTCACTCACACTGTAGAAAAGTGCAGAAAACTTTATTGCACAGCAGAAAGTTAAGAAAAGTTAGTTTCGTGGGAAAAACTAGGGAAATGTTCCTTCTACAGTAGAAACAGAGAATAAGCCCATATTGCAGCGCCTTCCTTTGGACTTTAAACTCAATGTTTGCGCACAAACTGGCAGTAGTAGAATGGTACGTACCTTAGAGCCCATTCCGCAGAGCGTCAGGCCCAACTTCCTTCTTAGAAAAAGTCTAGACTAAACGTTGCCTAATAACATCAAGATACATGTCTAAGGTACAAGATGTGTAAAAAAACACCCTCAATAGTCTTATTGGCATGTTTTCTTCTATATATAATTAATATAACTGATGTGATTGAAATTGTTCTGTAAGATAAGACGGTTTATATTATAAACATAGAGTATAAGCTAATATCTTATTTGGCATAAGTAATAAGTTGTCACAAGCATTATAACAAAAATATCAAGATATTATGAGTGCAAGCATTATAACAAAAGTATCAAGATATTATGAATGCTATGAAGTTGATTGAAGTTTCAAAGCAACATTGGGATTGGGATTGGGATTGGTCTTATCAATTGCAACAACTATTATAGAAATGGCTTTCTTTTTTCCGACATTGAACATTGTTTAAAATCTATTTCATAATCAAATGGGAGACCAATCGATAAATTATTACTTGGGGTCATACATAAATAAATAAATATATATATATATATATTTAAGACCCATTTAAATAATAATAATAATAATAATTTGATAGTTACAATGGGGTGGAGGATTTAAACACTAGATTTCTACATTGAGATGCCAATTGGGCTACAAGTTTCTTGAAAATGAAGAAATTATAGGAAAAGGTTTCTATTCAAATTTGACTAGTTTGAAGAAAAACTTTTCAAACTCCTCCTATATCTTTTTAGGCGAAAATACACTTTTGGTCCCTACATTTTGGGCCGATTCCCATTTTGGTCTCTCTTTTGATTTTGCTACCATTTTAATCCCTAAAAATAGAAAATCAATTTTATTTTGGTCCCTACGGTCAACCCGCTAACTGAAAACTCCTACGAGGTAGACAGAGTGCCCCGCTTACTGACATGGCGCCGACATGGCCATTAAAATATTATTAAAAAAAATTATTTGGCATTTTTTAAATGCCACGTCAAATTTAAATTAATAAAAAATTAAAACAAAAAAAATTTACTTCCTCAATTTTAATTTTAATTAAAAAAAATCAAATTTTTTTTTTTTTTTTTTTAGTTTTAAAGATTGAAGCTCTCTGTTCACCAAAAAGAGAAGATTGAAGCTCTCTCTAGTCTCTCTCGTCTAAAGCTTGTGAGGCCTTTCTGCATTAATGGGCCTGCGCCCGTCTGCTACACCAAGGCTTGTGAGTTGATGGGTAAGGGAGTCGAGATTGGACCCTTGTGAGTTACACCGCAGGTCAGCTTGTGCGCAAGTCAAGCATGCCCAATGTTGAGACAACTTGGTAATGGTACGGTAGGCTGGACACTGCAGATATGGTCGAGATGGTATAACTGTCTTACAAAACAAAGGACAATGCAACAGAATGACTACTATAATAAAATATGTTGAATGAAAGGGTTACAGCAAAATAGCAAAAGATAACTAATACCGCAAACAAGCTAACTAATACAGCAGAATAACTAACACTGCAGATAAAATAGCTAATACAACAAAAAGAGTAAAAAGATATCATAGCAGAATAGTCATTAACGTAAAGTACCATAACACAAAGAGAAAAGAATAACGACGAAGGTGTCAAAGAAGCTAAAGATTGCTCAACAGGAATTGGTCCAGAAAGGGAACATAATCCCAATACAGATAACCTATTACAAACTTCTGCCGTTGAAGTTAACCATGCTAGAGAAAGGGCCTAAATGGTTTTGGATTCCAATTTCACAGAGTTTCAGAGAGTGGGAATGTCATGAGGGAGAGAAAAGATGGTCTACTGATACATGCCCCTACTTCTGCCATGTTTTCACTCTTCCTTCTCTCTTTTTTTACCACTTAGTTTTCTTTTAGTTCTCTGGTTCTCAATTTCTCTCTTACTCTTTTCTTTTTCACCCTTCCTCCATGTTCTATTGTTCCTTCCTAGCTACCTCTCATCCTTTTTATACCTCTTAATTCTATGGGATTTCTTCCTTTTGTCCCTAGGGCTTCACCAACCGTTTTTGGTTTCTTGTGGGCATCTCTCTAGGCTTGCCTACTAGCCCATTGGTTGGTCGGCCACTACCTCTGCTCAGAGTGTGCTTGCTGCACCCCTCTCCATTCCCAGACAAAATTCCTTGTCTTGTTTCTTCCCTCCCCCATTTCTGCCTTACCTTCAATGGATAAAGACTAAAGGCTCCCACTACACTTATCCTTATGGCATGCATCAAAGTGACCCTAGCCATTCTTACCTTTTTTGGGTGAAATGCCATCCCAATAAGGCATTTCTCCAAAAGAAGCCTCGACAAGAACCTCAAAATAGACCTCTTTTCTCCCCACCACCAAACCACACCCTCTGAATCCCTTGACCAAGAACCCACCTCTCTTGTATTGGCTGGGTACAAGTAGGTGGTGTCCTGGCCTTTGTGTGCATTCCATTATCCTCTGGTTTGTCTTCTTTTATTCACACGATGTTCCTATGGTTCTTGCATTGTCTTGTTCTGCTGCATGTACTGGGTTCATGTATATCTTCCATGGCATAGAGGATGTGTAGGCTTTTGGGCTTGCACTACCTCCCTTCATTCCCCTATGGGCTGGGCACTGCTTGGGTAAAAGCTCCTGCCCATCTAGCCCATTGGACTTCTACTTTTGCTGTTCCTCTTCCTGCCATGCTTATGGGCCTGTGGCTGCCCTTCCTGCCACGTTGGCCCATTGGGTTTATTATCTCTTTTCTTGGGCTTCCCCGGCCTATTTACTTTGTCTTTACCTCTTATTGATCCTATAGGCCTACTAGCTGCCATTCCTGCCACATTGGCCCATTTGGTTTATTACCTCTTTCCTTGGGCTTTCCCGGCCCATTTACATTTTTTTACCTCTTATTGATCTCATTTTCTCTCCTTTCCCTTATTGTTAGGCTTCTTCTGCCATTACGCATTTTGTTAAAAATGGTCCTCAACAAAGCTCTCTCTCTTTCTCTCTCTCTCTCTGATCAAAATCTCTATCTCTCTCTCTCTCTTTCGACTTTCTCTTTGGGATCTAGGTTTAAAGAAAGAGATGGGCTAAGATTGGTGGTAGTAGTTGTGAAGCGGTGGTCGGTCTAGTGGTGGGTGGGGGTTGGCTTTCTCTTTCACATGTTGCTATTTGTGCCGAGTGGCTATTGTTGTCGTCAACATGAACATCTCTGCTCCTGCCACCAAAATGTCATCATCGTCGTCAGCTATAGTTTCTTCTCGGTTTTGGGTCTCTAACTCTAAGTGATGTCACAAAAGTCCAAAGAAAGCACACACGATACTCTCTTTGATGGACAAAAACTAAACTGTTAGTTTCTGGATAGTAAACCTCAAATCCATGAGGGGTTCCCTAAATCTATAAGGAGATAAACTAGAATCCACTTGAGAAAAGTTTGAAAGAAACTCTGCAATTTTATTAATAATAATCTGATTTGTCTTTGACTGCTACAAAATATAGAAATACTAAGAAAGTAAAACTTGTGAGAGACTGCGCCCCCGGCCTATTTGATAGGATGTTGGAGCAAACCCACGTGAATGGGTGGAGTCGTATTATTGCCTCTCAAACTGAAGGTTCGACTGATTATATTTTTCCCTTTAGATTAAGGGTTTTACATTAGAGTCTCCACTTATTTAATTTGAAAGCTCGAAAATGTGTTAAAATATAAGAGCTTGTTTAGACCCCCAATAAAAAATTACAGCTAGATTGCTTTTACTCTAACTTATCTAAGTGCGAAAATAAGAGTAAATGAAACGCAAACAACCAATACTACTCTAGTGCATAAACATGAACAACAAATAATAAAAGTAAAGCACAAGAGTAAGGGAAGAGAAATGCAAACACAAGATAACATGGCGATGTGTTATCGAAGAGGAAACCAAAGAACTCGGCGAAAAACCTCTCCGCCGCCCTCCAAGCAGTAATTGATCTACTAGACAATCAGTTGGGATACATGGGTTAGCAAGAAACCCTCCAAGCCTAATCTACCCGATGTACCTAAGCCTTCCAAGCTCCTACTCCAACAAGGCTTCTCAGAACCGTGTCTTGTCTAACTTTCCAGATCCCGCAATACGCCCGATTACAACCACCAAGCCTCATCGACTTCTTTTGGCAAATCCCCAAAACTTCCCAAGCTCTAAAACACTCTCTACACTCTGAATAGGTGTGGGTTGTGTTTGGGTACAAATCTCCTCTCAAGGTATGACAATGGGAAAGGGAAGGAGAAGAGGCTATAATGATTTCTCACTAACGATGAGCGGATGAGTAGCTCTCTCTCTAAAAGATAGGTGTGTGTGTTGTAGAAAACCTATCTAAAGTTTTTCTCTCTGAATGGTCTCTCATACATTTGTGGGTAATGAAGGTATATATAGTATGGGTGAAAGGTAAGAAAGTCACTCTTAAAAATTCTCTGGACAGAATGTTTCGCGACTACCTCGCGGGAAGGCCTTACCCGCGAGACACTCGCGAAAATAACAGCCTGGCACGACTTGTCAGCTTCCAGTCATGTACTCCTCACGTGGCTCTTTTGCGAGTTAGCTTCCAGCGAAACACTCGCGAAAATCCACTGATTCTTCATTTTATGCTGAGTCTTCACCAACTTAATACTAAACCTAATACAATAAAATCTCACAAAATACAATGAACAAAATTAAAACAATTACAATACTTTTTGTCATGGAATAAAGCCAACATAAAACATAGTTGTAAATCACAACTTTACATAATTATTAGGATAAATAAGAAAACCAAAATTGAAAAATTCCTCATTTTATTAATTTGCAATTGAATTTACATTGATCATATGAAAATTACATGGCTTTGGTCCTAGATACAATCTAAAATATAGTACATAACTTTATTTCCTAGTTACAATCTAGAAATTGAAAATTACATAGATAAGCATTTGATCTACTAACCCTTAATCTAAGTTTGGAAGTTTTGTTATAAGGTGGGAAGGTGTTAGGCACCCACCTTGCCCGGTGAAACCGGTCTTCTAAACTATAGTGGTCAACATTCATATCACATTATCCAATATGTTATCCATCAATTTGCATGTTAAATTCATTATGTGTGCATGTGATAAACCCTAATTCCATTTATTAAGCATTTTATTTGGATTGAAAAATAAATTCTAGTAAATGTGTGTAGATGGTGATATCTTAGATTCAAGGATTTGAAAAAATTATTAAACAAACATGTTTTTCATATTTTTTATGTGGATTTAAGATTAAAATCAGTATTATACATGAATATTTGATGAACAACTAAGAACATATAAGAACAATTAAGAACATTCAAACATATTAAAGGGAATTTAAATGATTACTATCATGCTTTAATCTTAAACTCTCATCATGGCAACACAAAAAACAATTAGGGAAATGCAAGATTATACATTCATGCAAGATCCATATGGTGAAGGAGGAGACTCTTAAAGGAGGTCCTAAGGGTGGAGAAAAAGAAGAGTTAGGAGAGGGAGAGTGAATCTCACTCAATATCTTGAGTTTCAGGAAGACCAAGATATGACAAGACTATTCAACTTCACTAGAACTTAAGAGAGAAGAAAAGATGGGAGTTTTTTTTTTTTTGTGTTTTGAAATGGAGGAGATGGGGGATTTATATAGTAGTGGTTAAGGAAATATGAATAGAATGTCATTTAATGAAGATTAACAAAGAATCATGAATTTAGACCTCATTTTAGCCTTTGGGGTTGGGGAAATCTGGTGCATTAAGTGTATAGATTGGCGAAAGTGAGGAGCAAGCAAAATTTGGTTTTCCCGTAACTACAATAACAGCTTGTAAAGCCAATTTCAAAAAATCATATCTTACTCAATTCTGATCGAAATTGTCTCGTTCTTGTACCCAAATTTAAGCTTTGGATGTCTAGTTTCTGAGAAAATTAACCTCATTCATAGATTCAAAATATTCTGAGGATATCAACGAAATGGTGAGCAGAGGTCATTTGTTAGAAAACAATTTCAACACAATTAACATTAATAGGTACCAACATTAATAGACTCCAATCACTCCCATTTCAGACTTAATTAGTTTCAAATTTACCCTAATTAAAAGATAATTGCACAAATTACTCATTGAATAATTAATTTTTAACTATCTAATTAATTAGGTGTGTGAAACCTTACCATAAAATGTAGTTCTAACCAATCAAATTATGACACATCATTAATCTTAAATTGATTATAATTATAACCAATTGGAATCAATTGTTCATAATCACATATAGTCGGACTCAATTTGTGATGGTGCATCTCGGCCATTAAAACTTGATTTGATGATAACTTTCAATCTAATTATCCGATTAGGGCTTATGACCGTCAATTTAATTGTTACAACATCAAAATCATTCTGGTGAAATGAGATTAAGGATCTAGTGACCAGAATCAAGATGCATATTTTTCAAGACAAAATTACCCTTTTACCCTCCATGTGAGGTTAAATGCGAGTTGCAAGATGGGGTGTCAACAAAACCCTAGGACAATTAAGAAACATCTAAAACTCTAATTTGCACTAATTACAAGATTAGGTGGCAAAATACCGAATTTTAACAAAAATATTAAAATTAAGTTAAATGCAAAATAATAAACTATTAACCTTAAGGGTCGTCCCAAAACAGACAAGATCTTATTTTGAATTTTAAACTAAAAGTTATTAAGGAAAAAAAAATATTACTATAAATAGCAAAAACATTATTTTCGAGGCTTTAATGAAAGAATTTAAATCTAGATCAGAATGTCATTTCCCTTCAACCTGCCAAATTTCATGCAATTCTGACGCTATCACCCCCGATGGCCTCTACTGGCAACCCCTTGATCTTGCATTGTGACTTTCGGCACCCTTACTGTTCTAGGAAGGCATGTATTGTCTGTTATACATCACTAAGCCATCTCAGTTCTGGGGTGGTGGTAGTACCAAGCTTGAGCTGCAGAGTAAAAAGGATCACTTGAAGAGAAAGCTTAAGTTAGTGGTCACTGCGAAGCTCTCCAAGTCTTCCTCCCTCAATTTCGGGTTGGACTCTCAAGTCACGTGCTCTCACTAAAAAACTTTTAACTTAAATTTTTTTTTTTTTTAATTGAGGTAATGGGTGTTTGATTAAATGACTAAGAGAGCTAAAGATAATGTTTTTTTCAGAGAGATTTAGTTGGTTGGAGATGTGGGTTATGTGTGAATTTTGTGAAATCGTAATGGGTTTGATCAAGTTTTTTGTTTTGGTTGTTGGGCAGAGAAACCGTAGGCTAATTGGTTACCAATTCCATTTTGGTTAGGTTTGTTGTTGGCGTGGGTTGTGATGGCTTGATGTGTCCATTGGTGACTGATCGGTGGCAGTGGTGGTGATTAGTGGTCTGATTTGATCATTGGTGAATGATCAGTCGCAATGGCTTGAGGTGGGTTTACTGGGTTCGACTTGCTTGAGATGGGTTTTTTTGGGTTTGAGATTTTTTTTGTTTGGGTTTGTTGTGTTGTATTTTTGGATTGATTTGGTACTTTGGGGCTTTGGGATTTGATGATTTTGCTGGGGTTTGAGAAAATGGTGGTTTTGAGATTTATGATTTTGTTTTTTAGCTAAATTTTTTGGGTTTTTTGTGTGTTTGTTTCCAAAGAAAATTTTTGGATTTGCTAATTGTAGAAACCGCATTTTGTACCTCTCATGACTTGAGCCCCCATTCCCCAATGATGGTAAAATTCTAAAGTCCAAGGTTGGTTTAAGGCCCGATCAAATTATAAATTGACTTCAGGAAGGTTTTATGGAAAATATAACTCTTTTATGAATAAAATAAAGCTATTTTTGGAAAATAAAGACCACATATGCGTACGTAGGTTTGATGTATGCGTATGTATACACGGGCCTACGTACGCAACTAAGGTTCTAGAAACTATGAAAAGCAAGTTTTTTGCATAAAAGATTGAGGTTTGGAATGCATCTCAAATCGTCTAAGAGTTGTTCCAAACCCCTATTTTCTCAATATAAAAAGTCATACATGGTACCTTTTCAACACACAGAAAATCCTAAGGAAGAACCTAAAATTCACTAGAAATAGTGAACCAAGGAGGGAATTTTTCATAAAATATCTCCAAGTCAATTTTCTTTTGATTGGGAACCTTTTCTGGTCTTGATCTTCGAGTTTTAAGATTACTAATCACTTTTGTATTTGATTTTGAATAGATTGACTAAAGAGAACGGTCAAAATCAAGCTTGAAAAGTTTCTTGTTTGAGGTATCAAGTTCTAACCCTTTTCTTTTCATTTCTCTGTTTTAATTCAGTTTTCTTTTGGTTTTTCTTGCTTTGTTTGTGTTATAACATGTTTAGATAGCTTAGGGTTTTGTAGTTTTCTATTTTAAAGCATGTTAGGTTGTTAGTTTCTTTAGTTTTCGTTTCTGCTCTGTTTCTGTGTTTTTGTATTTCTAGGTTAGGGTTCTAGGGCATGTCTGCGTGCGCATAAAAGCTTCTTGTTTGAGGTATTAAGTTCTAACCCTTTTCTTTTCATTTCTCTGTTTTAGTTCGGTTTTCTTTTGGTTTTTCTTGCTTTGTTTGTGTTATAACATGTTTAGATAGCCTAAGGTTTAGTAGTTTTCTGTTTTAAAGCATGTTAGGTTGTTAGCTTCTTTAGTTTTCGTTTCTGCTCTATTTTTGTGTTTTTGTGTTTCTGGGTTAGGGTTCTAAGGCATGTCTGCATGCATACACAGGCTTGAAGTATGCATACACAGGCCTATGTACGCGTAGGCGTACTCAAGCCTAGAAACCCTGATTTGTATCTTTCTGCTTCTGTTTCTTCTTTTCTTTTATGCCATATGCTTTTGTTCTCACCCCTTTTTATGTTTTTGAGTTTTTGTTTCTCTGTTTGATTGTGTATTTGTCCTTAACATGTTAGATTAGGGTTTTCTCTAATTTTCTTGCCTTGATATGCTATGAACGCGCATTTAAATGTTCATGCATTGATGCATAGGTGCTGTGGTGCAGCGAGTTAAGTAAAGATGAGTAATGCATTTCACATGATTATGCATTTGTTTGTTACGTAACCTTGATCTTTCCTTGATGAATATGTATATGCAAAGTCTATGTGTCATGCTTTATATATGATAAACATGTTTGTTTGATTGCTGCCATGTTTCTGCCATGATTTGTTTGCTACCTTGAATGATTTGCATGATATATGTACGATAGGTTTGATGTGGATTAGCATGATAGTTGTATGTTAGGGTTTTGGAATGATTGATGCCATGTTGATTGTTAGATGTATGTTAGTGTGTGTGTGTGTGTGTGTGTGTAGAATACAATGTTGAATGTGTCTTTAATGAAATTAAGATGTAAAACACAGTGAGTGGAAACCGACCCACGGGTCAGGCGACTTTGGGGGCCTAACACCTACCCAAAATCATACCTAAACTCCGAACTCATACTCTGGTAGTAAGATCAGTCATTCTACATAAATGCACTATGTGAATGGTTCCTAGACCTAATTTAGGTGGCGACTCCATCTTTTCTTCGCCCCAATCCACTCAACCAAGGCGTACTCCCCCTTTCCTTTTAGACCGGTGGCGCCCACACTAGTTTGTTTGCTGGGGGAAGAACATTAAGTTCATATTATGGGGAAAGAAGAAATGTTCTGTAAAAAAATTAATAATTTAATTAGATTAATGTTTATGTTTAAATTTTTTCATGATTTTTCTAATCTGGCTAATTTTTGTTGATTTAGATCTGACGTGGCATTTAAAAAATGTCAAATAATTTTTTTAATAATATTTTAATGGCTATGTCAGGGCCATGTCAGCAAGCAAGACACTTTGTCTGCCATGTAGGAGTTTTCTATAAGTAGGTTGACGATAGGGATCAAAATAGAATTGCTTTTCTATTTTTAGGGATTGAAATAGTAGCAAAATTAAAATAGGGATAAAAATGGGAATCTACCCAAAATGTAGGGACCAAAAGTGTATTTTTGCCATTTTTAAAATTCACATCCAATAAAAAGATATAAGAGGAGTTTGAAAGATTTTGAAACCTTGTCCAAAACTATATATGCAACAGTTTCAAAATAAGAAAATTATCAAGGGCAACTGACAAAATTAAACTATATATGTATAAAAAAATAAATTATAATTTACTAATTAGATCTTTTATAAAAATTACATTATTATATAATTTTTTTTTTATCAATATCAATTAATAATTTTGTATTAATTTTACTTTCAAATTTGTTTTCTGAAACAAAAATCCTAGCTCCTATTGTATATTTTTATTATATTACAATTTGAGTAAACACGTAAATGATCTTAATCTTTTTTCAGAAAATACGTTCTACTTGAAAGAGAAACTTAACAGTTAAAACTAGTAGCTTTTCACATCAAATTCAAAATTTAGACCTTTATTGGATTGTTCGGTTTTTTTTTTTTTTTTTTGATAATAGGATTATTCGGTTTATACAGTGGATTTCTTTTCTAAGTTTATAGTTTTGAAATTTATTTTCTCGTCTGACCAGGTAGCTACTGCTCCTTTTCTATTGGGTCAGGGCCTGAAACTTAAACCCTAAATCAAGAGACTGAGCTATTTTCTTCTTGGGCGGACCACAGATCGATGGGCTAATAACTTTAGATTTGGTCTGTCAAACCCTCAAGCCCATATCCATGTTCCTACTGTGAAGATCTATGACCAAAAGAAGAAGGCCTTAGAGTACAAAGTTTTAGTACTTTAATGGACTAAGTAGTTTGGATCAGGAAAATTAGCACCTGGAAAAATCATAGACCTTTGGATTGAACCAGCCAATAAAACTAACCCAAGCCCACTAGGGCTTAAAATTTAGGCCTAATATCAGACTCAAGCTGGGCTTGATTGAGCTCGATCTTTAATCCATTTAGTGATTTGCGAAGTTCTTCTTCTTCTTCTTCTTCAGGAATGGTAACAAATTTTATGAAAGATAAAGAAACAAGACAAAAAAAGAAAGGAATATTGCCCACCATACAAAAACAACGTCTCTAATCTAATTGATGCCATGTCCTGTATAATAGCAATTCGGGTCCAATCAATTGGTAAACTTTTTGGATTTCAAAGTTAAAAAATCTTGTTTGGGTTGAAGATGTTAGGCCCGCCCAAGATTCCAGGGAAATTGTCTATCCCAAAAAAAAAAAAAGAAGAAGAAGAAGGAGAAAGCCAAGATGGTCGGGTGAATTCAAATAAAGGGGACAAAGGTATAGACAGCAGCATTCTATCATGTTCGATAACAGAGCTTTCCAATCTTTTCACTAAAGATTCAAGATTTGTAACATTTCCAATACCATTTTAATTTGCACCAAAAGTGGATCATAACTTTAGTGTACAGTATAAAGTCAACTAATCAAATAGTGTTGCAAGTAAAATATGGGACTCAATTGATGTATTCTAGTTCTTCAATTGATGGCTTTGTAGAAACTAGAAAAGGAAAAAAAATAATAATAAAAAAAGGATTTTTGAACAATAATTGGATTAATGTATATATGTGTGAGAATTTAAGAATTAAATAGTTTTCACGTTTACAGAATGAAATTGACTGATCGAAATGGCGTGCAATGTCTGCATATGATGATGATGATGAAATTGACCAAATTTTTTTATTCTTGTGAGAGTGTGAAGCAGAATTTATCAATTTAGATATTCAAACAGAGTGACAATTGAGGCTAGTATTTCGACTAAAGTTTTCAAATATGAGGTACAATTGTGTCGGCACCAACCAAGTACGAAAATGTAAACATAAGGTGGGCTTCACTCACATACCATTGAATGGGTTGTTCTTTCTTTTTCTTTTTCTTTTTTAATTACAACTTTTACTACAATTCTGATGTTAGTCATGTGACCGATTATGAACGATCAAGATGGTACAAAAGTTTTAGCCCCATAACAACTCTCTTTTTAATCACTTTGTGTAATGTACTGGCTTGGACCTTGGGTGGGTATACGGTATACCTTGTTTTTTTTTTTTTTTTTTTTTTTTGATAGGAACGGTATACCTTGTTGTGACTGTGAGAGAAACGAAAATTAATAGTCCGATGAGATGCGTAAAGAATATGACTTGTATACTATTGAATAGAAAAGGAGAGCAGTGTTGTCTATACCATAGTATTCAACATATGGATGCGGCTATGGAAGCTCAGACCACCAGTACTTTAATAAGAGGTCCCATATATATTGGCAAAACCTGTGCCTCGATCAGTTGCATATATAATATATATAGTTCCCATCTGCAAATTTGTTGGCTAGCCAAATAATAGCTCAATTCAGAATTTGCTACCATAGTACCATGGCATATAAATTATAAAGCATGCCATTCACGTAGGGCAACTTGATCAGAAATTTTTTTGATTCTCCTCCTGCATAGACGGTACAAACTATAGCCATTTGAGACAGGAACAATCATGCATGATACATGTTATTGTTCACTTTAATCATATAAATCAATTATTCTGGTGATAATATAAATTTAATAATTAATTATCGCATTATATATAAAAAATAAATTCTCTTTCTCACAGCGTGTGAATTTTAACTATTGTATAGGATTCATGCACTGTGAAAAGAAAAATACAAATTAATCATATGCAATGTGTAACATTTTTCATGCCTTTCCACCTATAAAACACTATTCATTTGGTACCATATCAGTCGATAAGCTCTCTCTCTCTCTCTCTCTCTCTCAACTGCACAAGAAGACAGGAAGTAGAATGGTGTTCTCCATTGGATCCGGATATTATCAAAGAGAAGATGATTACAAACATAAAATTTTGGATCTTTCCTCTCATTCAATTTTGACTCCCTCCCATAAGTCTCTCTTGGAAACAATATTATTTTTATGTACGAGAATCATATTTTAACACAATTCAACCAACTAAAATGGTTTTACTTTGACTTACCCCATGTGCAGCTCTCACAATCTGACCCTATAACTTTTTATTCGAAGGTGCAAAATGGGGGATTATGACTGATGGGTTTACAAAAAATATGAAAGATGATGAAGCAAAAGTTACAAACACTCACGAGTGACATCTACAACAAAGCAAAACACTCAAATGCCTCAATTATGTCAAACATCTAGAAGGTCTTTGTTTGGAAGGAGAGAATCACAAAAGATTTTACTCATTTGTTTATTTTTATTATTCTGTATTCAATAGGATAAGTTCAAGACCCCAAGTGGGTGGTCTTTAAATAAAAGTAACGGTTAGGTGGGGTAAGAAATCTGTAATGAATTAAAAATCTTGACCTCCCCTATTGCTACAGGGAATTTTTTAGCTTATGACCCGGCAATAATGGAGGGTGTTAGCCACTCAATTTTACTATATATTACAGATATTAATTGTTTCTCTCTCTCTCTCTCTCTCATGAATCATGATTAAGAAAAAAGAAAAGAAAGTTTCATGAGAGATAGATAGAGATGAAATATTCACAGCTGATCGATTCTCAAGCTCTTTTTAGTTATACCACTAATTAAGAAAATAGACACAACATGCGAAGTATAATTAGCTTTAGTTTATTTAGAGTTTATTTACTTTATATTTAATATATATACAAATCTTTGAAACTTTACTTATTACTTTAAAAAAAAATTAAAACTGTATTTTTTGTGCAATTTATTTTTTAAGCCAAAAAAACAAATTAAAAAATAAATATCCTAAACGAGCATACTAGTTTGCTGAAATCGTACTAACATCATTGATTGAAAATTTATATATCTACTAAAAAATTGTTTATAACTTTTAATGACTTAATATTTAGTCTTTTACTTAAAAATATAAAATGTGAAAAAGAGGATGGATGAGATGAGATGAGATGGTGAGATACTATAATGCTTTTTCTTTCAAGATTTTCATATAAAATGATAGGGATTTTTTTTTTTTTTTTTTTTTTTTTTTTTTTTGAGAATCAAAATGATAGGGATTAAAACATTGCTCTTTAATATAACATTAAATTATTTCAGTATATTGGCAAAATATTTGAAAATTAAAGAGAAAATAAATTAAAATAAGAAACAACAAGATGCAGAAATTTGATCATGTTCATGTATAAAAGTAGGGCTGAGTAGGTTAGACTCATGAGTCATGACCGTAGTCAAATCTTGGGGTTTGAGTCTGAAACTTAGGGTTTGTAACGGTAGAAGGTGACTTTTCAGAACAAAACAAAAACCTTTCTAATAAAAATTTGCTTAATTTATTTTGTCTCTTCCTGGGCTCCTAA
Source organism: Quercus ilex subsp. ballota (assembly GCA_032727855.1). NCBI lineage: Eukaryota > Viridiplantae > Streptophyta > Magnoliopsida > Fagales > Fagaceae > Quercus > Quercus ilex. The sequence continues at coordinate 18,030,591 of CM064919.1, read as the reverse complement.
ACGTATCCAAGAAGCAATACTAGTCAAACAGTCACATATTAACATTTTTAATCATTTCACAATTGTATAGTATCATGAAATGATTTTCATCGTATAAATTATTCTTAATTTAGAATATACTAGTTGATATTAAATTAACTTCCACTAACAAGGATGTAAAAATAATATTAATATAAAGGACAAGATCTTGAGAGCGTGTATCACCAGCAAATGATAGAATATTCCAAAACCGCGTAAAATGTTGCCTCCTCTACCTAGTTACAATATTATCTTATAATTTTTTTTTCCTTTTGTTTTTATTTGTTTTATTTATTTATTTATTTATGCTAACTAAAATATTTTGTTGAACTTTGATGATGTGCATTTGAAAAGAGGGAGGTATTTACTATTTAGGGATAGGTTAGTATAGCTTTCTATTACAATTGTCAATGGAGTGTTCCAGGTAACTTCAGGTGAAAAGGATAATCCCAAATCTACCATTGGTCAATTAGTGGTAAGTGTAAAGAGTAAACTATTTCAATTCCCATGTTTTTTATATATAATATTAAGAAAAATTATTACAAATTAATCTAGTACACATATTATATTTTAATTATATTAGAGAAATTATATTGAACTCCCTAAAATATGGTAAGAACCCAATTTAAGGGGAGAAGTCTATAAAAGCCCCACAATATTGGGCTCCCTACACATTCCCCAAAATAGGAAAACTCTCCAAACCCTTATTTTAAATATTTTGTGTGTGTTTGGTAAATGAAATAATAAAAAGTTGATGTATTGACGAGTTAAATTGATTTAAAATATATATATTTTTTGATGAAATAGAGTATAGAACAGAGAATTTGATGTAGGAATTTGGTTTTTTTTTTTTAGAATCAAAAAAATAAAGAGATCAATATAAATGCTCTTATTAGAAAAGCTATTCACCTATGTTTAATTTGAGGAAACAAAGTGCTATTAAAAAAAAAGAAGGGAAAAAAAGAAGGGGGGGGGGGGGGGGGGGGGTTGAAAAATGACACTTTACCTTCTTAGATTTGAATGGGTCTCGTAGAAGAGTAAAAGAATGAGAATCATTTTTAGTGGAGCCCATAATTTCTTTTCCACACAAAACGGATGAAATAGTGAAACAAAAAAAAAACAAAAAAAAAAAAGTTATTGTGTAGTTTATCATTAGAAGCGCTACGTTCACAATATTTTCACAATAAATCTCAAATGGTAACTAGTAAGTTGTTATTTTAATTTGAATCAATAATTTAAATTACTTTATTGCTCACTTGTAATTAGGGATATCAATTTTCCCCTACCCACTTGACCCGCATCTCCTTGCTTCACCCCGTGCGGGTCTCCCCTTCCTAGCAAAGGTAGTGGGGCGGGGATGGGGTGAGATTTTAGCCCCGCCCCACCCCACCTTGATAAGGGTTATAATTTGTAAATGTTTAATAGCTTAAAACCCTACTATTTAAACAAACATATCAATATCAACTTATTTTTTTTTACCTAACGTGATTTTCTGTCTCTATTTTGTTATGTGTTATACCATGAGTTTTTTTTTTTTTTTTGGTGATATTTTCTTGTTAAACACTTGGATAATATTATTTAGTTTTTGTAAAAAATAGTTTGATTTGATAGGATAAATTTAGTTGTAATTTCAAGTATATTTTTATTAATAAAACAGATTTTATTAAAATAAATGCAATAGTTGTAAGGCAAATTAACAAGAAGTAGAGTTTTACATGGTGGAGTAGGGCTTCGTGAGGCCCCAAGGGGCGGGAATGGGATAAGAAAATGTTGCTCGTCATGCAAGGCAGTGTGAGGATTGGGCAAGACAAAACCATGTAGGATAGGAAGGAAGATTTCATCTTTTAGTCCTGCGCTGCCCCATTACCAATAACAACTTCATTTAGAATTTATTATGAAAGTGTTATGAAAATATTATGCACATAGCATTTATCTTTATCATTTTGATATTGTTTTAGTTTTTCCTTACTTCTTTAACCAAATGTGTTAAATGCTATGCATACAACATTTTTTAAATGGTAAATTATTACTAATTTTAATTTAAATCTATCACTTAAATTTATTTTTTTATCCACTTATAACAGTTAATGAAAACAGACTACTTAGAATATGTTTTGAAAATGTTGAATATGTTTTGAAAATGTTGCGTATATTTTTCTGAAAAAAGATAATTTCTCTTTTCCCTACCCCACTTGTTTTGAAACCAAACAGTATCCAAAGGTAAGTTAGCAACCCAAAAAAAAAAAAGTGTCCAAAGGTACGCATATAATTAAAAAATGACAAAATTGGATGGTTATTACTACAATATTACGTATCCCCCAAAAAAAAATTAGATTAAAAAATGACTGGATCACGTTTTTCATGAGTAGGGCTCCCATAAGAGAAACGTGTTTGTGATGTCAGCTAGAGGGAAGATCAAGGAAGATGGGCCATCGGATGTAACACGTGTAAGGTGTGGAGTGCTCGTAGGACCCACAAAACGTGAGAAGGGAATCAAAGAGATCCAGGTGGCGAAAGAGAAAGGTCACCGCCCCAAAGGGTTGCGCATGGAGAGTGAGAATTGGACCCAGGAGCGCACTTCATGGGGCCAAGCTGGTTTCATGAAAGGGAGCTAACATTGATAAAATCCCTATCTTTGGTTTCTATTTTTAAGGCATATCTTAATTATGCCACCCCTTCTCTCTCTCTAATCTTAATCTTGTCCTCTCATTTTTATTTTAAAATAAAATAAAAACAAATTAGTGTCTTAAATCTTAATTAATTAGACTAGTCCATGTATTATTGAGTTTTGTTTTCCACATGGGTGAGAGAGTTTTATTCCCAGAAGCCAAAATGTGCTTGCTCATGACCACATCATGTGGGGCTGTTATTTATTTGTTATTAAGTTTGTGAAATCTTTCAATGACTGATTTATTAGTACAAGTATTCTTAATTTCTTAGTGATGGAGTAAACGAGTGGATGGAATTACACAATCTTTTAAATAATTTTAGATATATTATCGTTCTTTATTATTACATTGATCAGCTAGTTACGCGTTGCATGTGAAATCGTGTTTTCAAACACAATTTTAATTATATTGTGAAATTGTGAAATTGTGAAATCATTTTTTTTTTTTTTTTTGCTTTCAAAACACAATTTCATCTATTTGTTTTGTATACACATTGTGTAACTATTACCATTCTGTATATAATTTATAGAGAAATACTACATTCATAACATTCTCAAAATTAATCATAGGTGGTAGGTTGTTACGGTTTTTTAATCTGAATTTATCACTGAAATTACCTTTTTTTGCCCAACAGTAATAGTACATAACAACCTCCGGCTCATTTAAAATTTATTGTAAAAATGTTATAAAAGTGTTGTGTACATAGCATTTCTCTAAATTATTAAAAAGAAATGTATTTTCTTTTTCCTTTTTAAAATTACACCCATTGAAAACAATTTCCTAGGATCAAAAAATGTCAAAGCTTTTGTTGAAAAAAAAAAACTGAAACTTCTTACAATTTTAAGTTATGGGGTAGATTAAATAAGGGGAAAAAGTGGTTCTAAAAAATGGTTAGGGGGGAATTATGTAAAAAGCTTCACCGTTTATATCTTGTTTGAGATTAAGTCTCATGTTTATATTTTTGTCAATTAAATTATAAAGTTATGAAATCACTTCATTCTGAAAAATTTTGTTTTTATATTTGTTATTCATTTTTGCTATTTGGGCAACAATGGAGTAGAGGAAAACGAGAAACTGTTAATAAAAAAAATTGTTTTCACCTAGGCTTGTTCACCTACCTTTTCTTTGTATTTTTTTAATATTCAAAATAACAAAGATAGACAAAAGTTTCAAATTGACAAAATTAAAAATGTAGATTTAACCTAAAAAATAAAATAAAAAACCTACCTACCATTTTTTATTTTATGTATTCAATCATTCTTTTTGAAGTTTTCTTGCCATTATTTTGAGGTCACCTCTAAGAAATTCATTTATGTAGTAATCTGGTGTGTGTGTGTAGAATAGAAGACTACACATGCTTGAAGAAATATTCATATACTTAATGAGGTATGAATACCCTTATTTCTCAAAATAATAAACTTTTTTTTATTGAAATGGAAAAATTCTCTTTTCATTCTTCTTCTCCATTGATACCCAAAACAATAAAACCTCCATTCCCATATAATTAAACCTTATTTTCTAGTGAAAAGAAAACTGTGAAATGATGTTATTGCTATGTATGTGCAACATATGTGTGGTGAATTTTTCTTAAAATCAAATTTATAATATTTGAGTTATGTACTTAAATTTTATTTATTTATTGCCTTCAAAAAAAATTTTTATTTATTTATTATAAAATTCAAAGGAGTGAGATAACTATATTAGGATTTTTATTTTTGTAAAGGACATTGATAACTTAAATTAATGTCCTAAATAGTTAGAGCACTCACAGCAGTGGTGCTATATAGGTATAATGCTATATTTTTAGCTTAAAATCACAAAAAACATCACGCAGCAGTGGAGCTAAATCTAAAAGATTTAGCTCCACAGCTACAGTACACATCTAAATATAGATGTGTACTGTAGCTCACAGGTAAAAAAAAAAAAAAAAAATTTATTACATTCCTCTCTCATCTCTCATTTAAATATTCTTTTCCCATTCTCTATCTCTCCGGCTTCTCTCTTTCTTCTTCTTTCTTCCTCCACCTTCCTCATCTTCTCTCTTCTTCCTCCACCGCCAGCCCGATCTCACAGCCCAGCCGCCAACCCAGCTTCGACCCATCACCGGCGCCGACCCATCTCGCCGATCTCCCCACCCATTTCGCCAAAACACCCATCTCGCCGATCAGACCCAAGCTTTGGATTTCATCATTGAAGCCGCCGATCAGACCCAAGCTCTGGGTTTCATTCGTCGATCCAAGCTCTGGGTTTCATCATTGAAGCCGCCGCTTTCTTCCTCCGCCCAATGCTTTGGTTTTCCGTCGATCCAAGCTTTGGGTTTTTTTTTTTTTTTTTTTGTTGCATTGCGTGAATTTGATTGCCGTGATGTGGGTGTTGCCTGGTGGGTCGGGTGGGTGTGGGCTTGATTGATTTTTTTTTCTTTGTTACGGGTTGTGGTGGTGGTGGTTGTCGTGGGTGTGGCTGATGGTAGAGTGGGTTTGTTTTGTGATGCTGTGTTGGCGGTGGTTGTACCGTGCTTTGTGATGCTGTGGGTTTTTTTTTTTTTTTTTTTCTCTGCTGTGGACTGGTGGTGGTGGTGGTGGTGGCGGCTGTGACTATGGCGGTGGCTGTGGCTGTGGCTGAAGGTAGGGTGGTTGTGGTTGGTGCTTTGGTTGTTATTTTTGGGTAATAGGATATATTATTTTATTGTAGTTATTATATTATTTTATTGTGATGTGTATATTATTTTATTGTGTTAAAAGTTAAAATAGATCCACTGCTGCAGCATGTGTGTAGCTAAAATAAATAAAGTGACTTTTTGTGTAGCTAAATAGCTAAAATTTTGCCACCACTACTGTGAATGCTCTTATATAAAATTTTTGTTGGGTTATCCCTCAAAAAAATATGAATATTAAAATTTACCTCCACTGACCAAAAAGTTTTGGCTCCACCATTGTTTTCCGTGGGCTTCGAGATCACAGGAATAATGGTTCAAGTTTCTATCATGAAGGTTGATTTGACATGAGAATTATATTATTTGTCTTTGTGTAAGTCATTGACATTGTGTTTGTTGGAACGTCTACATGTCAATATTGACTCATACGTGCGAGGCATAATATTGGTGACTGGTGCGGTACTGAAACTCCAAAAACAATTAATATAAGTGAGACTATATATTATATAATCCGTAATGCAAGAAACATGCATGTACATATATATATACCGAACAAATTAAACCCAAATTTAGTAAGAATATATTGAGCACCCAAATTTATTAGCTTTGACTAAAATGTATAACCCATCATTGAGTTCTTAGGACCTTCAATCAAGTCATAAAGTTAAACCAGCAACATATAATAAAACATGATATAATAACATGTTGATGTCTCTAAAGAACCCTGCTAAAAAGAAAGAGTGCCTTGTGATCTATCAAGACAAATAGTGAAATAGCCTAACCAATAAAAAGATAATCAATGATCCCAACTATGCCCTATATGACTTATTAACTTTCAAAGGTGATAGCTAGGCTAGGCCATTGATAATGCCAAAGAATTCAATGAAACCTATGTGAAGGCATATGGTATTTACCAAAAAAAAAAAAAACAAGTCTCAAAGAAGAAGCTGAACATAAATGTTACCAAGAAAAGTTGGAAACAGAATTATTGCAGCATGTAAGGTAAGTTAGGTTTACACGGAAATTATGTCAGCTAGCCTTGTGTCTCACGGCCACGCACGTGCATATACTGTTCCTTAAGGTTCCAACCAAATTAAAGATGTAGAAAAAAGAGAGAATTTTGATAAATATCTTTTCCATCTTTCTTGCGAATTTTCCTTTGCAAAAGATAAAAAAGCCGACATTCACCGACTATAGGAAGCTTATACGGCATTTACATTAATCCTTTTCACACCTAAAGTTAATTCTTTCCAACTTAATAAGATACTTTAATCTTCAAAAAAGCAGTGTGATTCTGAGCTACAACTTGGTTCCATTGTCTATCATATAGTTTATAGAACCAATTTTGGTAATTTTTCCCAAACTAATCACAACTCATAAAGAATGGCATACATATGTATGTGTATATAATCTATAATAATGAAGTTGTGTTGAATTGGTTCAATTTTTTTACTTTAAAGAATAGCTTTCATATGAAGTTTGAATTGAAGATATACATATACATATTCATCATTCTAATGAAACTTTGTCCATTTTTCCAAGGATTAATTCTCAGTTATATTTTATATATAAATATATATATATATATCATTACTTTATACTTGATAACAAATAAGACATGTAAACACTCGTCCTTTGGCAATATAAAATGTTCATCACTACATTCTTTGAACTCTTTCTCTTCCTTTTTGGTTCGTTCTCAGATGAAGACAATCTGGCCATATGATAGCTGAGGATCTATACACACACACTCAACAAAAAGTTATTTAAAAAGACAAAGAGAATAGAAAAAAAAAACATATAAAGCAAAAGAGAGAAGATTAGAAGCAAAAGAGAAAAGAAAAGAAAAAGGAATATCTTTGGAGGATTCATTGCATTAATAGATTATTATACAAATAGACAACAGAAATAGACTAGTAGTTCCTGAGTTCACATGCACACGAATGAAAGGTTTAGATAATAGTAATAGGCTTTTTCTACGGCTTAAGAATCTCACGTGTGGGTAAACCCCGTTCACATGCACACACTGAGCTCGATCGAAACCGGTTAACCGGTCAAACTCTTACGTATGAAAGCTACGACCACTTTGTCGGACCATGCATTGAATTGCTACCCAGTTATGAATTTAACACCGTACAAATATCTGACCTGCAATTGCCGGTCAATATAATTTGTTGCCCAAACCCAAACCCTTCCTTTCCTTCTTTTTCCACCCACAAATCTCACTCTCTTACACACACACACTTCCTGACCCCCAAAAAAAAAAAAAAAAAAAAAATTATCTCTCTCTCACTTTCTCTCTCTCTCTAAAAGCTTATAATTAAAACCAGATCAGCCCTATCCTACTCTACTCTCTCTTTTTGCTGTGTGTGTGTTAGGGAAAGATAGAAACTTTCACTTTTTTTTTTTTTAGTTATCTCTTTGGTTGATGAAAGATTTGCAAATTTGAAAGAGTTATGGAGAGGAAGGAGGTGATAAAGATGGAGGAGCTTGTTGGATCTTCTTCGTTTACTGGTCATATATCAGATAGCTATCCATTTTCTGGGATATTCGACTTCTCTGAAGGAGAAAAGAGCTCTTTAGGGTTTATGGAGTTACTGGGTACCGGTGTTCAGGACTATACAAGTCCTCTTTTTGATTTGCCACCAATATCTATGGCTCCCTCAGCTCCACTTCCAGCTGTAAAAGAGTGCTCTGAGGTGTTGAATCAGCCTGCCACGCCTAACTCTTCCTCGATCTCATCTGCATCCAGTGAGGCAGTGAATGATACTGAGCAGACTAATAATAAAGCTGTAGAACAGGAAGAAGAGCAACCAGATAAGACTAAGAAACAGTGAGTTTTTTTTTTTTTTTGGGTTTTTTTTTTTTACTTTTCTTGCTCTTGATTTTATGTTTAGAAGATACCCATTTGAAAACAGGTTAAGATAGAAAATGGGGTTTTTTTTTTTTAACGTTTTTTGTTTCCTGTGTTTTAATTACATTAAAAAATGATTACAAAGGAAAATCTTTTTAAGGGGGTTTTTTTTTTTTTTTTTTCCTTATCTTATTATCATGTGGTTGGATTTTTAGATTTGGTTTCGGTGTTTGTGGTGTTTAGGTTGAAACCCAAGAAGACAAACCAAAAGAGACAGAGAGAGCCGAGATTCGCGTTTATGACAAAGAGCGAGGTTGATCATCTGGAAGATGGGTACAGATGGAGAAAGTACGGTCAAAAAGCTGTGAAGAACAGCCCCTTTCCCAGGTATATAAATGCAATACAAATTAACCTCAATACCCAATTTGACCCTTCTTTTTCTTTCTCAAATTAAAGCTCAAGGTTTTTGCATTATTCTAAAGGTCTTTCCTTTGTGGATTTAGGAGTTACTATCGTTGCACTACAGCCTCATGTAATGTAAAGAAACGTGTGGAACGCTCTTTCACAGATCCAACCATAGTTGTGACTACCTATGAAGGGCAACACACTCATCCAAGCCCAGTCATGCCTCGCCAAAACTTTGCTGGAGCTCCACCAGGTTCAGGAGTTGTCTCTGCCACCAGCTTTACTATGCCAATGCCAAGAACCCTATCTCATTACCAACAACAGCACCAACAATCTCTTATCAATCCCTTGACACCTTCCAATTTTGCTTTTAATGGCTTTTTAGCAAATAATCCTGGTTTACTTCGTGACACTCGGTTTTGCACCCAGGGAGCTGCTTTGCTTAAAGACCATGGACTTCTTCAAGACATTGTTCCATCGTATATGCTTAAGGAAGAGTAGAGAAGGGACCAGTTAATTAATTACTACTACCTATGTAATTTTTGTTTACTAACTTAGTAGGAGAGGAGAGGAGATGGATATGTAGATGTTTTGGGATGTAATCTTCTTGCTGACAGGTGGTGATCTTTCTTGTAGAACCCATTTCCATTTATACAAACCCGATGATATTATCACTGTAAACAAGTGTTTTTGATCCAATGCAGGGACTAGTTTCTCAATTTGGTTCTTTGTTTCAGCATTTTTTTTGTTCTTTTCTTTTCTTTTCTTCTTTTTATTCTCCTGACCCCTTCTTTGTCCTATATCTTTGTTTTTTGTTGTTGAAGGGAATGTGCATTGATTTCATTGAGAGTACAGCAGTCAAGATTTTGAGGGTTTGGGGTTACTCTCCACTCTCCAGAGAGAACAATTAATGTGGAAGCTTTCTGGCTTTTCCTCTGTCTGGGAATCCACAATATAAGGTTTCAATTTTTGAGGATTTGGTGAGGAAATTTAATGTGCTGTCGCTAGGTATGCATGGGGGTGCAAGTGCAACAAGAAAGAATAACTCATTACCCATATTGAGCCTGTTGAGTTAATGCCTCGTATTTGTATCTGTATTTTTTTTTCTCTCTAATATTATGTCGTGCTAATGTGCAATCCACTAGTGGATTTGATTCATTGAACAATGGTAGGGACGTGGGTTGTGACGAAAGAAATTTTGCTATACAGGGACTCACATGCACAGATGAAGGATTTTGAGTGTGATTCTTTGTTTCTAATGATGGAATAAATCTTGATAGGGATGTGGGTACTTTTAGCTTTACATGTTAAAAAAGAATGGCTCATATGTGGTTTCAGTAGCTGCATGTGCTTAGGCTATATGAGATCGTTATCGATGGGAATAACTAGAGCTTGGTGGATTACGATGCCAGGAGAGACTAGCATAATTCTAGCAGTCTCCACCGGTGGAACCCATATATGAATTTGTTGCTTCCAATTATATTAATACTGTGTATCCGCATTACCACGCCTGTATGATATTTTTCTTGTTTTCTCACCGGGCCAATCAGATGCATCTCAAAATATTTATGGATTTAAATACTCGATTGGAGTAATGCACTAGTATAGCAATTATGCTTTCCTCATCTAATTCCAAAATCGGAATAAGATTTTTATTTAAAAATAAAGTTCTTTAAAATATAATATCATCCATTTGGTTCTTTCAATATATATATATATATATATATATATATATATATCATATCCATTTGGTCGTCCGCCCCCATTCACGACGGTGACTCTCCCATATTTTACAGAGTCTTTAGGCTGGGCTGGCTTTTCAGGAAATCTTGCAATTTCCAGCCATCACGGAGAATGGGACTCAAAAATATGCTTCGATGGATGGGTTTGTAGAAAAGAATATTTTCTGTAAAACAATAATTGCAATATTCAATCACAAGAACACGTCTAGCATGAGGACAAGCTTAGCCAAAAACACACTGAATACATTCCCTTGAAATCAGCCTCAATTTTCTACATGAAAACCAGCAGAAGCACGCCAAAAATGCAACTTCAGATTTAAAGATTTTGTTTAATTTACATAAATTAGAAAGTAAACGAAATAAATTGTAAATATTACTACCTTAAGGTAACCTATCAACTGAGATATGCATATTAAAAAATAAAAATAAAAAACATTTGGTGGCCACCACCTCCACCTAGACCTAATATTACATGCTTTTCTAAGCTCCACCTCTCATTTTCAATTAAAATGCCGTTGAATGCCCCTTTTTCCACCACAATCAACTTCAAACATAAACACCAAAAGTTAATAATGAAGTTGCGTATGTCCAACAAGAAGTCCCCTGCATACAGAATTACATTCATAGTGCAGTGCTGTTACCCCCTCATTTAACACTACCTAAAAGCTAAGAAATTATTTGCTACCCGCGGTGGACTACACCCTCCTCCCACATAGTGAGAGGGTGTATTACACTGGATACACTAAATAATTTCACCTAAGCCAATCATACATGCTTAGTGAAATATACTCCAGTTAAAATAAATAAATAAAACCCAAAAGAAAAAAGAATGACGCAAAGAGAAAAAAAAAAGGAGGGGGGGGGGGGGGGGGTGTTGTGTTGGAACATAGCTTATCTCTTTAAATTCATTAATGTTTTTTGTAACTAATCACTCATCGAAATTGTTTGCATAGCTACCAATTTGCCATGATGCATGCACAGAAAAGAGCCGCCATCAGCATCTCTGCAACCTTTTTAAGAAAACACCATGCAACTACAATTGAGTTTTTTTTTTTTTTTTTAAGCAATAATTGTAGCATGAAAAATAATCACAACCTTTCCAGCATTTAAATTTCAGAAATTAAAAAAGACCAAGTAGATAATGAATATCAGAAATGATACCTCTTAAGCACAAGTTGGGCCAATAACAGGACTAGATTCTGACTGCAGTTGCACATGATCCAATTCCTACAAAATTACAGCGTACTAAAATGAAGCACTTATACCTTCCATCAAGTCAAAAAGCGGGGGGAAAGAGGGGAAGATGAATATTTTAGTTCCTCAAAAGGACATGCTGTGAGAAGAGTCCAGTGTCCATTGGCCATGTGGTACTACAACTGATATCCATAACATAATAAAGATTTGCCAAGATGAGTTTCTGAGAAATGAATGAAAAGCACTTATTCCATTACACCACAATATAGAAATTCTATCCTCCGTCATATAACCCATCCTGCTAAACCAGCATCCAATTATTTTGGACAAGCCCAAGTAATTAAGCACACAACTCATTTCCACCAGACTGTAAAACTTAAAGACACTGGCCAACTCATTAGGTAAATCTGTTACCAAACCAGAGCAATGCAACTTTTGGTAAGGCCATGGTCAACCCTAGAATAGACAGAGGCTACGGTTCAATACATGAAAGTTGCAATTCAGAAGTTCTAACAGGAGGTCTAGTTACGTTTGGTGAGCCAAACTTCACCATGTGAATGACCATATTCCACCATGTGCCTAAACTTTGAAGAAGATGAAGTTATGTAGTGCCTAAGATATTAGCCTCCATTGAAAGGTGTCGAACTACTGAAGTGGGAATGCGTGATGACAATTTATCCCACAACACCAGGTGCGTAACTAATTATGCAATGAACAAACAAAAGCTAAGAAAAAAAAATTAATTTACAACCAGAAAAAAGGGAAGAAGAAGAAGATAAAACACCAACGAAAACTGAATTCTGACTAGTGCAGAAAAGGTAGGGTTTTAGGAGTTTCTGAAGGAAGAGACTGGCTGAAGCTGCACCTGTTCTATCTGAATTACTTGTTGGCTTGAAAGAACTGGCAAAGAGGACTGAAGCTGATGGCTTGGATTTTGCAGGTTTTGATGCTTCGGTAATTGATGCTCATGTAAGGAATACTCCTGAGGCTTCATCCACTGCAAAGAAATTTTTCACAGCTATTTACTCATCTTCTCAACATACCAAAACTCAAACCAGAAAAATGCAAGAAAGATGGTTCAGGGAGAAAACTTACTCTGCTCTCACGAGTGACACAATTATAATAATACTTGTGTCCATCAGGACAGGTATGTTCGCTCCAATCACACTCTAAAGAAGCAGTTGTATGAGGACTTAAAGGTACAGCAGGTGAGGTAGAACTACTAGCAACCGTTGGAGACTACAGGGAGGGGAAAAAAATAATATCACTGACGGACCAAGTGGCATAGTTGCCAAAATTACAACAACCAGGATCAAGTCTGGACAAAGTCACAAGCTTGCATATGATGTGAAGTTAAATGAATCCATTCAACAGTATCTAGTATCTACGACTAGCAGGTATCACAATAAAACATCTCTTTAAATACCAACTGTAATGCATGCATATGGCTTTATTATCCACCAATGGGAAATCACAACCAGAAGATATCAACAGCACCAAAACTTAGAACTGTTGAAAGGATTAAAAATTCCAATTCGAAACTATCGTTTATTGTCTATTGAGGTAAACAAACATTTCTATAAAAGCTTGGATATCCATACTACGAAGCCAATCATAAGTCGCGCTGAAAAGACATGCTATAAGAGGATGCTTATGACATTATTCCTGCAAGTATGCCAATCCCTTCAATTCTGATTTCCCTCAAAGACCAGTAGATAACTTACCCCATACAAAGGAAATAAATAATCATTTATCATTTTGTGGTACCTGCTGACTATTTACCTGTGAACTCAGCTGCTGCTCCACTTTTTCAGTTTGATGAGGCTGCCTCTGCAATTCAGAGCCTTCTAGTTGAGATGATTGTGAGCTTGTCTGTGGAGTTCGTGTCTGTTGTAATGGCATCTGAGCCAACTGTGAAGGTAGCTGCTGTAGGGGAGGAAATGATTGTTGCATGAAAGGTTCTTGCTTTTCCATCTGAGAAACTGATTGAGGTAATGAACTTGTAGAATTTGGTCGCAGAGGATATGAAGCATTAGGCAAAATACACCCTCCCATAGAATTGCCAAGACTGGGTGCTACCCTGCCAAAAAAAGAATATATATTAGATTTTTTATTATTATTGTTGGTAAGTTACACACCCATTGGGTTTTGAACTCACACCATACCTTCCACGCTATCTTAAAGGGGGAGGAGGTGCTCTTTGAGCCAGAGCTCATTGGCAAATATATAGAGTATTTCAACAAGAATAACAAAAATAAGGAAGACGAGGAATGAAGACGCACATGTTCCTAGCAAATGGTTCTTGTGAACAGGGAGCAAAATTTGTATTTGCAAATATATGATTACCCCTGGAGAGAGAAAGAAGACATAATCAGCAAACAAATTATTATCACTTTTGTTGTAGTGTGAGATGAAGAGATATTAGCACAGGTGAGGAACTAGCTGAATTGGACAGAATTTTTCTTGGAGTGGACAAAGAAAAGTGGCAACTCCAAGTCCTTTACATGGATCAGTTAACTTGTAATTTAATTACTATCTGATAATCACACACAGAGCATAGGTTAACAGTTATATAAGAAAGTAATAAGAAAGCAGAAACCTTGGTTCTCCAATCTTAGGTTTCTTAGGATCCGCAAAACGAACAATTAATGGCTGATCACAACCCTAAAGAATACAAAAAAGGAAAATAATAATAATAATAATAATGAATAGAAAGCCTCTACAAGTTCAATGAGATAAGTGGTACATATCAAACGCTCTGTTTATTTCACTAGAAAACCTTCAATAAAGATAGTTTTCCACATTTTCCAGTGTTTGGTAGCATAAAAATTTCAGTCAACGGAAAACTATCTTTAGTCAATGAAAAACCCTAAGGCTTATTTTCTATTGCTTGTTTTCCAATAAAAATATTCGGAAAACATGCTCTCTCCCTCACGGCTTTTAACTCCTATATATATATATATATATATATTCTCTTTTCTTTGCCGCGGGAAACAATATTGGTTTGGCGCTCTTTCACTCTTTTTCACGGTAAGCACTCTCAAATCTTCTCTTCCCTTCACTTTTTCTCTCTTCTCAGTTTTCACACCCACATTTTCACTCTCTGGTCTCTTCTCCTTCCATTGATTTCACTTTTTGTTTCTCTCCTCTCTTTGTTTCTCTTCCCCTCTATAAAACTGTTATCTGATAAGTTTTTTTTTTTTTTTTTTTTTTTTTTCTCCCTCACAGATCTGTCAGTAGCTCTTTGAGCGAACAAATCTGCAGCGGTACTTTTTTTCATTCCTCTCTTCCAAAATCTTAATTTTATTAGATATTCGGTGTTTTTGTTCGCTGAGTAGTGATTCTATTAGATTTTATTACTATGCTGATTTTATTAATCTGCAGAGTGGTACTTTGTTTTTTTGTTTGCTGATTTTATTAATATGCTGAGTAGTGATTCTATTAAATTTTATTACTATGCTGATTTTATTACTATGCTGAGTACTTTTTTTGCTGCTCATACAGCAGCAAAGTTCGCATTAGATTCTATGTTGTCTTGTTTTTTTTACTTCAGGTAATCTTCCATCTAGTTTAGTTGCTGTTTGTTTGGAAGATGCCAACACTTGTATTTCCTCGTTTTGATTTAATGCATTGCAGATTATCAAAAAAAATATAACCCCACATTATTTCTAGGATGTGTGAAATCCCTTTTTTCTTTAAATCAGTTGACGTGTGCAGAAGGAATTTAACTGTCACACTACTTGGCTGGTGTTACTTATCATCATTATAAGGATTCTCTGATGTGTGAATGATTTACCAATAGCGTTGCGGTGATTTATATTGCTATACTTATCATTATATACCTATATACTTATCATATAACAGTGAAATCCCCTTTTTTTCTTTACTTTTTATAATATATGTTGATTACATTAGTTGGGTTTAAATAAATTTCAAATTATACATGTTTTAAATTATACAAGAAATGTTACAAAAAATTTGTGCATACCAAACACCGGAAAACATTCTCAAGCTCATTTTCAAGGTCGTTACCAAACACCGAAAAATGAGATAGTTTTCCAAAGAAATGTTCTCCGGAAAATGACCCATTTTCCAGAAAACACTAATGCTGAAACAAACAGAGTGAAAGTAATATATAAGCTTTACCCTCATCTTGAACGTTCCATTTAATGCTTTGATTGCTGCCAGTGCCATTTCCCAATGGGAAAATTTAACAAATCCGCATCCTTCAAAACAGCATAAACATCCATTTCAAATGAAACATCAATTGATAGTGTAACAGAAAGACAGATCTATTGCACTATCTGTGCTTTAAAAATGCAAAACAGAGTTTGAAATTATGAAACTTTATGTGCCAACACAGGCAGATAAAAGAGCTGATTCCTTTTTCCCCAAGCAAAAAAAATTATTAGACAACCATAAAGGACACAACTCACATACAAAGGAAGTACACAAATGATACCTCTGGAGAGCAGTGTTCATAAAAGCATTAAAAAAATGCCTATATAATTTTATATAATTCTCTGTACTTTATAAAATGCATAAATAGATAGCTCTGATCAAAATGCAGTGTAGCATTCAGTCAAAATACATCCAAAAGGCAAAGACCAAAAAGTATAAGAATAGTAAATTATCCTTGGTCATATTAAAATGTCATGTCATTTGATATGCAAACAAAAAATTGTTTGTAGTACAACACCTTAAGAATAGTGTTTGCATAATAAATCAGTGGTCCACATCATTTCCTTCAAATTGAGCAGTTAAGTTAAATGATTCATATTTTTTAAGAAAGATTTTTTAATATATATTTATATATAAAAGCACCATAAGATCAAGCATTTAATTTTAATAATTCATTTTTTTATAAGAACTATAGAAAACTAAAAATAAAGAGGTGCGGTTAAGTATGCATTTTGCTTCTTCAAAAAGCACCAGAAAAGCAGTGCCTCTTAAATGTGTTTCATTTTGGTCAAACGAAGCACTTAAACCAGGTCTTTGGCCTTTAAGCGTGCTTTTAACAACACTGCTCGAGAGCCAACAAGCTTTAAATAAAAAATATAAGTAAAGTATTCACCATTTATAATGTTTTTCCTTCTTTTTTCTCTAATTTACCCTTAGTACATGGGTACAAAATATAAAAATAAAAAAAATAAAATAAAATAAAAACCAACAACAACAACGTAGAATTGACCAAATAATTGCAAAAGTGATCGTATGGGGTCAATTAGAATTGCTGGAGATTTTAGGTGAAACCAATACATTGAGGCTGAAATGAAAGTCCACAGCAAAAAATACCTACCAACATGTCCAGTCCTAAATACTATAATTCACCATTAAATATGAAAGACGGATTAGACAGTTAGATCAACAACACACCACGACTTTGCTTCAGTTCATCACGTACAATATAGACATCTTCAATGAGACCATAGGCGGAAAATATCTGACAGAGATAACATCCATATAAAATTCATTGCATCAAATATATAAAGACTATGAGAATATAAAGCTTAATAACTGTAGATGAGTTGTGAAAAAAAAATGAGCAAGGATGCTTTCCATAAAGTCATGTGAACAACAACAATTACATCAAAGAGGTTTCGCATAGGTAAACAGTTTTAACATCAAACTGCAAAGGTCACACACTGGGACATGCACACAAAAATACATATATATAGCACACAGGTAACATGCAAGATATTGTAACCCAAGCACACATTGAAACACATGCAGTTTTAATCTCAGTTGATTTTCTGTCCATGCCCATTCAATGACATACAACATGTATTTTGGAAAGCCATTCATTAAAAGAAGATCGCTCACAACTTGAACAGTCCCTGTCCCCACACTGATCTCAGTAAAGAGTTGGCTTTCAAACCTTTGTCCTCATATTTTCTAGAGAATAGTTATAGGTCTCATGGTCCCAATTTTGTTATTCATTCTACCATGTGAAGGAAATGCATCCTCATTTTTGTTGTATATTCATCCCACCCACAAGTGGTGGGTAATGACCCTTTTAGGCATCCTACACACATTACCCTCACCTCACATATGTCTATGCATCCTGTTTCTGTAACCATTCCTTGTTGGTGAATACATACAAGAAGATACCAAAATGAGAGAGTTCACTTTATTTTGCTGAATAAGGCAAAGAACTAGAACATTTTTTTGAAAATCAAACATACCTCCTCAACTTCCATTCTTGAAGCATCTTTGTTCAGGCAACCAACATACAATTTGTCCACCACTGCTATCACAAGAAATTATTTAAAAATATAACCAGAAAATGAACAGGGGATAATATAAAAAAACTTTTCTTTATTGATAAGTTACACAAACACCCAATGAGTTTTGGCAAAAATATTGTGTAACTATTGAGAGGGAAAAAAAAAAAAAGCAGATGGTTCATATATTTGCAAAAAATATGTGGATAAGTGAAAAACCAGAAGCATCATGCAAGACAAAGCCAATGCATCTGTGCAGATACCATATGTACTCAAATACATGCCAAAGAACATTATCACTATCGAAACTCAGAAACATGTCTTATATTTAAAATCATTCCAGGGTGTTCAGTGAAGGAATAAAAGTTGAATAAAATGTAGAAATGCAGAATTGATAGAAAAGGTAAAAGTAAGACAATGTCAAAAAGAACAACCGCCAAGACGCTCCCGTTCCCTATCTGCATATTTGACTGTGAGGGGAGCATGTTCCTGGAAAAAGAAAATATGTAAATCAAATACACAAACAACAGCACAAAGAGGCTTTGTATTATTTATCCAAGAAGCTGAATAACTCACCCCAGGAAAAGTGTATTGATTGTTTAAAGATCTAATAGCTCTTTCAGCTTCATCTACCGTTGCATATTTCACAAAACAACTTCCTGTACAAGTAAAGCCACATCCACAAGCACAGCAGTATTGATATTCTTCCACAAAACACATATCCATAATATTTCTGTTACTGTTCCATTATGATTTTTGATAGAAACAAAATATTGATGTTCTCACTCTCAAGCTTCACTCTTGTATCCTAGTTCTATATTTTACATATATTATATATTATTTTGCCTCTTGACAGTGATGAAAGTAAGGGACAAAGTGGACCATTCAAATTAGCAACCATTTTGACAGTTCTAAAAAAAATAAAACAAAAAAAGAACCAAGGAAAATTTTATAAGAACACAGATAATAAATGTCTACCATTTTTAAGTAACATCAATGAGAAATAGCACATGGCTAATCATCTGACTAAGGTTTGACTGTTCATAATAAGTTAACCTCTGGGTCAGAGCACCCATGGTACAAAAGCAGGATCTATCCACCTTACAAATTTCATAATGAAATACTGGCTGCTAGAAAGTTTTGTGGTCATTTCAGTGTTGTAGATAGGAAACCATGGTCAATAAGTGATAAAGGTAATCAAGATAATGAGCATTTTGGCGCCCTAGAGAGCTTCTCAAAAGACCAGGAAATACACTAATATGGATCACGAAATATACATATTTTATATATATATATAACAGCATTACAATACCTTGTTGTTGGCCAGTTCTCTTATCTTTCAATATAACAACTTCAACTACATTTCCATGTTCTTCAAAGACAGGTCGGATCTGATGTAATAAGAAGCAAAATCCAAGAGTTAATAAGAAGTAATAATTATGACAAGCACAAATAATAGTATCAATTTAAAAGAGGTTAAGGACAAAAATAGGACATTCTACACCATCAAAAGTCCTACTATTCCTTTCTTGCCCAATAGTCCACAAGATGCAGAAAGGAGCAGCCTTCCCAACTCTTAGACCACTATTATTATGGAACTTTCCGTGCCAACATTTTAACTACCATCTTTGGCATAATCCGAGATATTCCAAATAAAGCAAACACAAGAGACCACGATTCTCTAGCCACAGAACAATGAAGCAAGATGATCTGCCATCTCTCCACAATTGCTTACACATTCAGCACCAGTATAAGATCACAACGTAACACTTTTGCAAATATCAACAGTAAAGATCTTTCCCAGGGCTGCTGTCCATGTGAGGGGGGAAAAAAGACCTTACAATGCACTCTAGCTCCCCAAATGCTTTGCCAAGAAAAAGGAACCCCCCTTCAGCCCTTCAAGGAAGAAAAAAAAAAATACCTTCTTGACGGACCTCCCTTTATGCATAAAGACTAGAATGCCTCTCCCTCTATTCCAAAGTTCTGGCTAGGACTAGGTATGCAGTTACACATACACATCAAAAAGGAGAAATTCTAACTTCTTGGAATTTTAACTTCTTGGAATTTCAACACAGCTAAAAGTTGAAATACAAACTTGATGCATGTTTACGGAAGAAGCTAGTTCAAACAGACATGTACTTCTTCTTCTTTTTTTCTTTTGATTGATAAGTTATACATATGAGTTCTGAAACTGCACCCTCACCCTTCATCTCCTATTTTCTTATGAGGGAAGAAGTATCATTTTGCTAAAGCTCATTGATATATGAACATTTACATTCACATACAGCAAATATTGCAGACATGTTAATGCCTCAAGAGAAACAATAACTTACATCTCCTTCCGTTGCTGTTCTGGAAACCGGTACAACATAAAGTTTTACATTACCAAAACCGTCCACGTTATCTAAAAGGGGGAAAATTTAAATTAAAAAAAAAAAAGAAAAAAAAAAAGAGGTTACAACTTAGGACATTAATAAAAGTTGCAGTCAGACATAATTAACATGATTTCCACAAGAAAGCACCCCATAAAATTACAAAGAAAAATTCCCAAGCCAAAATAAATAAATAAATAAATATCGAAACAATACTTTTCATCATAAAATCATAATTACACACATGAATTGGATTAAAAGCCAAGTATCTCGTGAGGCAGAGCCGTGCATTCCCATTCTATAAAGTAAAGTTACTATGAACCATGAAGCCTCTCTTGTACAGTCAAAACTTAAAATCCTTACAACAAAAGCCTTAAAAATGAATATTCATGCCAAGTTAAATATCTTCAATTCTAAAGGGCTCTTTGCAAATTTAGAGCGAAATTCAGAGGTGATTACTGATTACTCAGTTTCAAAAGTTTAGGGACACATTGTAAATTGAAATTTATATTAGTGCAATTAAACCACATTTTTTTTTCAGTATCATTATGATGAAAATTTGAAAAAGAGAAACGAAAGCACTAAGTTGTATTAAGCTTACGAATTTTCTTTTCCTACACTTTTTCTCAGCTACCAAACAGAACATTACATTACTACACACCTGGAGTATCTCCTCGATGCCGGCCTCTTTTGCGTACAGAATAGGCGGAACCGGAACCAGAACCATATCCACCGGCAGCACCACTATTGGGAGGGAAACCTCCAGAGCCAAACGACGACGAATCGTTTGGCTCAAAGTTCACGTGTTGATGGTGGTTGTGATGGTGGGGGAGATGTTGTTGATAGTTGGAATTGTTGAAGTGTTGGTCATGGTGGTGGTAGTTTGAATGGTAGTTAGGGTTGTTAAGGTGCTGCTGGTCCTGGACCTGGTAGTTGGAATTGTTGAAATGATGCTGCTGCTGCTGTTGTTCATGGTGGCTATGGTGATCGGAGAGTTGCTGGTTTTGGTGTTGGGACTCTTGCTGCCCATTGAATCGGTCTCCTCTCTGCCTTTCCATTTGTGACTTTCGGTTTTTTGGCGAAACCCTAACCCTAGAATTCGATTGAGTGAGTGAAGAGCAACTGGGGAAGGAGAATGAAAGAAGATTAGCAGCCAAGGCGCGAGAAAGCATACCATCAAATCAAAGGACTCTGGGAATTGCCCTGATTAGTCTCATTTTTATTTTATTTTTCATTTATCTTAATTTTATGACATATATTAAAATTAAATGACACCAAAAATATATATATATACAAATCTTATTAGTAATGAAAAAAAAATTGCAAGTACAAAAACAGAAGTAAAATTATTAGTTTGATTCTAAAAAATAAAACATGTTTTACTAGTGTAATAATAAGGAGATCATTACTTAATGAGATGAAAAAAAAATATATAGTATGAAACCAAGGAAGAAAAAATAAGAAAGGGAGAGACAAAAATAGTTAAGATGGAAAAGAGAAAAACTTGTTATTTAGGTTTAAATAAGAGAAGAAAAACACATTACTTTCTTTCTTTTTTTTATAGAATTTTAACTTATGGCGTCCACTCTTGATAATAGTATCTCTTATACAATCATCAGAAACTTTACTAGTTGAGCTAATTATAACTCACAAAAACACATATTACTTAGTCAGATGATAAATAGCTATTATTATAAACGGATGTCATCATAAATTGAAACTCTCTAAAAAAAAATAATACAAAAACCATTCACTAAGGGTTTTGGGCTAATGCTATATATTTCCAAAACTTTTATATTTGTCATCCAAGCGCAATACACATTAAGTGTGCGTTTGGGTTAGAATTAAAAATTAAAATTATTTAACTATTCAGCTTATTTTTGGCACTATTCATGAGCCCTACTGTACTATTTCAACTCATTTTTATCTTTATCTACAGTACTTTCTGATGGTGCAATAAAAGTGCACAAGTCTCATTTCGTCCATACGGGTCATCCGTGAGAAAAGAAGGAAAAAGTGGATGCATGAAGGAGTCGTCCTCAATAACTTCGTCTGTCATTAATAAAGGACAGACGAATTCATTGGGCTCTGAACGTGTCTGGTTTTGGACGAACATGATTCCCACCAAGCGTAAGGGACAAGTTGCACTGCTGCGAGCCATGCCCTCCACTAACCGTAGGTCCAAATAAGGTAACTTCCATGGCAGTTATGGAAGTTACCTCTGAATCCTTCTAACTCCTCGACAGTGGGAACGGTTATTAAACAAATAATCGTTTCTCGTATACTATATAAGCATTCATCCACCAGAGAGAGAGAGGGGGACATTTTTTCCACAAACAAGTAAATCCCGAAAACACTTCCTTGTACTTGGAATTATAAACCTACTGACTTTACTATCAGAGGATTTTTGGCCCACCTCCAACGGTCTCCTCTGATTTTGTATTTGTACTTTCAGGACTTAGCCTTAAGATCATCAGCGCCCAAGATTTTCAGCCTACTGATTTTCGAGGATCTATCAGTTGGCGCCATCTGTGGGGAAGTAATTTGTCGCGCTCGAACTTCATTTGTTGAGTTCTGCGATTTCTTTCTCCGACAAAGGGCTGAAATGGTTCGGACAAGATCAAGGGCTACCAGTCCAGGCCCTCAAGAGAGTAGAGATGCTTCCAGTAACCCCCATCATGGCCATCAATCGGCACTTGCCATGCAACCATCTTCTGTACAACACGTGCAGTCAATGGCCACTGCCATGGCAGAGTTAACTCGCCAAAATCAGGAATTGAGAAGGGAGATTAATCTCAGAAGGCAACAGCATGAGGCCTATGGAGAATATCATGGACAGAGCCAGGGAGATGGAAGAAATGCAGAGCCAAAAAGCTAATCAAGGGGCACTACACCAAGAAGGGTGCTACACTTGGAGAGGGAGATGGACCAAATGAGGAAAGTTATGGATGAGATGAGGGAGAACATGAGAATAGCAAATCCGGTAGAAGACTTAGTTCATAAAACAGATTCTCCCTTCACGGCTTCCATCAACGGCCACCCCTTGCCTCCAAAATTCAAGATGCCTTCATTGGATTCGTATGATGGAACGCGTGACCTGTTTGATCACATTGCTACTTTTAAGACTACAATGCACCTTCAAGGGATTCCTGATGAAATTATGTGTAGAGCCTTCCCTACCACCCTTAAAGGCCCGGCACGAGTCTGATTCAGCAAAATACCTTCGAATTCGCTAAGTTCTTTCGAAGAGTTGAGCAAATTGTTTGTTAATAATTTCATTGGGGGACAGAGACACAAGCGTTCCTCATCTAGCTTGTTAACCATAGAGTAAGGAGAGAATGAAAGCTTGCGATCCTTCATCACTCGCTTCAACAAGGAAGCCCAGAGTGTGGACGAGGTGGATGACAAGCTATTATTGGCGGCCTTCCATAACGGAGTTAATTCTGACTTATTCATACATAAACTTTATGAAAAAGAGCCTCAGTTTATGGCTAAACTCGCCCATTCAGCCCAAAATTTCATGAATGCAGAAGATGCGATTATAGCTAAGAAAAGGAAGAGAGTTGAGAGAATAAAAGCAAACCCCACTCGCCACTCCAAGCAAGGTCTTCGTCTAAAGAAGGGACGGACGGAAGATAAGAGGGACCGAGATAATAAGAAGCCAGGCTCTTCAACCCGTAATCAACAGTACACCCCCTTGAACGTGCCACTTGAGCAGGTTCTTATGCAAATCAAGGATGATCCTTCCCTAAAGTGGCCGAAGAAAATGAAAGGAGACCCTAATAAGTGCAATAGGAATAAATATTGTCGCTTCCACAGAGACCACGGGCACAACACGGACGAGTGTTTTGATTTAAAATAGCAGATTGAGAATCTCATAAGGCAAGGGAAGTTAAGAAATTTTCTTGGATGAGACCACAAGAACGAGAAATTGAAAGAGAAGGTAGAAGAACCATCACGACCACCGCTCGAAGAAATAAGAGTTATCATAGGAGGAAGTTCAACAGGCCAGTCGTCCAAGTCAAAGAAGGCATACCTAAAGGAAGTGCAGAGCGTCCAACTTTCTGGACGATCACCAAAGGCAAGGACCATGGACGAGAAAGCGATCACTTTCATGGACGAGCAAGCAATCACTTTCACAGACGAGGATGCCGAGAGAATTCACCACCCTCACCACCCTCACAATGTTGCTATCGTCATCACCTTGCTTATTGCTGACTACACGACCAGAAGGGTGTTAGTGGACAATGGAAGCTCGGCGGACATTTTATATTATCCAGCTTTTCAGCATATGAGGTTGGGACGAGACCGGCTCCGTTCAGTGAACTCCCCCTTGGTAGGTTTTGGTGGGATGAAGGTACTGTGGGCACTATTTCATTACCAGTGGTAGTGGGGGCATACCCGCAACAAATCACCAGGGATGTCAACTTTCTTGTGGTAGATTGTTCATCCTCCTACAACGCTATAATTGGAAGGCCAACTTTAAATAGTTAGAAGGCTGTTACATCTACCTATCACCTGTCGGTCAAGTTTCCAACAAAGTATGGAGTAGGACAAGTACAAGGAGACCAACTAGCAACAAGAGAATGTTACCTGGTCATGTTGGCCATGGACGAGCAAGTTCAGGCCCTGAATATTGAAGAAAAGAGAGTTGTAGCAGAGCCCACTGAAGCGTTGGAAGATATTTCCTTAGATGAAAATAACCTTGAGAGGTGTACTAGGGTTGGAGCAGATTTAGAAGTGCAGATTAAGAAAGACCTTGTCTGTTTTTTGAAGAAAAATATTGATGTATTGTTTGGAGTCATGAGGATATGCCGGGTATCGATCCTAGTGTCATTACCCACCATCTGAATGTATGTCCATCCTCTAAGCCAGTGCGACAAAAGAAAAGGGTGTTTGCCCCTGAGAGGGATAACGCTATCAAGGACGAAGTTCAAAAGTTGATCATGGCGAAGTTTATTCGAAAAGTTTATTATCCAAACTGGTTGGCCAGTGTGGTAATGGTCAAGAAGGAAAACGTTAAGTGGAGAATGTGTGTAGATTTCATCGATCTAAACAAGGCTTGCCCCAAGGACAGATACCCGTTGCCACGCATCGACCAGTTGGTAGATTCCACTACAGGTCACAAGTTACTTAGTTTTATGGATGCTTTCTCTGGATACAATCAGATAAGGATGGACAAGGCAGACCAAGAGAAGACATCCTTTGTCACCAGCCAAGGCTTGTTCTGTTATAAGGTGATGCCCTTCGGTTTGAAGAATGCAGGGGAAACATATCAGAGGTTGGTTAACCACATGTTTCGTCCACAGATTGGGCGGAATGTAGAAGTCTACGTTGATGACATATTAGTAAAGAGTCAAGACGAGAGAAAGCATCTAGACGACCTGCAGGAAACATTTGACAAGCTCAGGCAGTACAACATGAAGTTGAACCCCAGCAAATGTGCTTTCGGAGTATCATCAGGGAAATTCCTTGGGTTTATGGTTTCACATAGAGGAATTGAAGCGAATCAAGATAAGATCCAAGCAATACTGGACATGAAGCCTCCGCAAAATGTTAAAGAAGTTCAGTCCCTCACCGGACGAGTTGCTGCCCTTAACAGGTTTGTCTCTAAAGCTACTAACAAATGTTTACCATTTTTTAAGGTTCTTAAAAAAGCATTTGAATGGACCGACGAGTGTCAGAAAGCTTTTGAAAATCTGAAGGCATATCTCGCTGTGGCTCTTTTATTAAGCCCGTCCATGCTAGGAGAAGAGTTGTATTTATACTTGATAGTCACCCCGCATGCCGTAAGTTTAGCATTGGTAAGGGAAGAAGATAAGGTGCAAAGGCTTGTGTACTACATAAGTAGAGCACTAAGAGGAGCAGAAGGACGATATCCACAAATAGAGAAGTTGGCTTTTGCATTAATAATGGCTTCCAAGAAGCTGAGGCATTACTTCCGAGCTCATGTCGTCAATGTCATGACCGATCATCCGCTCAAGAAAGTAATGAACAAGTTGGAAGCTGCAGGACAATTGATCCAATGGGCTGCTAAGCTTAGTGAGTTTGACATCAGATATCAACTAAGGCATGCCATAAAAACTTAAGCACTGGCAGATTTCATTGCAGAGTTCACCCCAAACTATGATAATTTGAATGAGATGGAATACAGTGAGAAATGGGTCGTCTATGTGGATGGCTCGTCTACACAACATGCAGGAGCAATAGGTGTGGTTCTACAATCCCTAGAAGGAGATAAACTGAAACACAAGGTTCGTCTGTAGTACCAAACAACTAATAACGAAATTGAGTATGAAGCACTCCTTAAAGGGCTGGAGCTAGCTAAATCTGTGGAAGCAAAGTCAATACTTGTCTTGGGAGATTCTCAGTTGATCATGGGCCAAGTGAATGGGACGTATGAGGCTAAGGAAGAACGGATGAAGAAGTACCTTAATAGGGTGATGCGCTTTATGAAAAAATTTGAGGAAGCTGACTTCATTCAAATCCCAAGGGAAAAGAACGTGGAAGCATATATTTTAGCAAAGGAAGCCTCAACGAATGAAGCCATGGACGAGTTTGATGAGATCCAGTACGTACCAAGTATAGACATCCCCGAAGTGCAACAGGTCGAAAGTGGAGGAAATTGGATGACCCCCATTATATCATACCTGGAGGACGGATGACTCCTAGAAGAAAGAGACGAGGCTAGAAAGCTCAGAGTAAGATCAGCCAGGTACGTTCTTATGAACGAGGTGTTATACAAAAGAGGCTTTTCTCAGCCTTATCTTAGATGTTTAGCCCCAGACAAGGCGAACTACGTATTAAGAGAGATTCATGAAAGGAGCATGTGGCAACCACTCAGGAACTAGGTCACTCGTCCATAAGGTTGTCAGTGCAAGATACTATTGGCCAAATATGCAGGCTGATACTAAGGCATATGTCAAAGTCTGCGATCAATGCCAACAGTTTAGTAACGTCCCCAGACAACCATCAGAGTACCTTACCCCGATGACGGTCTGATGGCCCTTTGCACAATGAGGACTAGATATCTTGGATCCTTTTCCAGTGGGCACAAGGCAAATGAAGTTTCTAGTAGTTGGCATTGATTATTTCACCAAGTGAGTGGAAGCAGAACCCTTAGCCAATATCACGCAACAAAATGTCAAGAATTTCGTATGGAAGAAAATTGTGTGCAAGTTTGGGGTGCCTAGAGTATTGATATCCGACAACGGACGACAATTTGATAATACACTTTTTAAAGACTTCTATAAGCACTTTGGAATTCAAAATCACTACTCCTCACTCGCCCACCCACAAGCAAACGGTCAGGCTGAAGTTGTAAACCGATCCTTGTTGAAGATCATCAAGACTCGGCTTGAGGGGGCAAAGGGATTATGTCCTGACGAGCTACCAGGTGTTCTGTGGGCATACCGGACGATGGTAAGAACCCTTACGGAGGAAACTCCTTTCAAGCTAGCCTACGGAAGTGAAGCAGTCATACCTGTAGAAGTGCATATGGCCAACCATAGGGTGATGACGTACCAAGACAAGGATAATAAGGAGCAACTCCGTTTGAGCCTTGATCTAATAGACGAGGTAAGGACGGATACAGAGTAAAGGACAGCTAAGTACAAAAACCTCATGGCTAGGTAACATGATGCAATGGTATAACCAAAGCGGTTCAACATAGGAGATCTTGTCCTAAAGAGGGTTTCCTTAGCAACCAAAAACCCGGCTCATGGGAAACTGGGACCCAATTGGGAAGGCCCCTATAGAGTTGTCAACTGTAAAAGACAAGGATCCTACTACTTGGAGGCTCTAGACAAGAGGAAATTGGAGCATCCTTGGAATGTTGAGTACCTGAGCAGGTACTACCAGTAAAATGCCAACCTGGAGGAGCATAATTTTGAACGAGCTTGGAGACCATTTATTTACTTGCCTTTCTACATAAGGAGCTTGTTTATATACATATTTTTAGTATTGCTTTATTATTATTATGTTGAAGTTATGGACGAAGTTATGGTTTGACTTGTATTTATTTTCCTAAAATGCATAAGCTTCTAAAGCGCATGCCTCGTCTATGAACAATATTTATGCTATGTACATAATATTATGCTTGAATTCTTGGTTTCCATTGTTTTCGTGAGATAAACCCATAAGAAAGGCTAAAAGCCCAAGACAAATAAATTCTCTGGACGCAGGGATGTACTGTCTAAATTCTTGTGAAGCAAGGAATACTCGTCCAGACCATGGACGAGCTGAAACCCTTGTGAGGCAAGGAATACTTGTCCAGATCATGGACGAGCTGAAGCCCTAGACGGGTAAAGTCATAATCCGTCCAAACAATGGACAAGTTAAAGTCGTTGCATTAGTTCAACCCATGGACGAGGAAATGCATAAGCAAATGTTAATCTATTGATTAGAACACCAACCAAACAATCCATCCTATGGACGAGTGAAAGGTTGAGCTTTATCTATAACACCTGAAAATCAGCCAAGTTTAAGGACGAGTACGGCTGATAATTACCATTTCACATAAACGAATCATACTTATGAAATTCAAGGAAATGAGAAAAGTATATGTTCATATTAAAAAGGGAAAATTTCCTTCTGTGGATGAGCCAAAGTTCAAAACCTATCATGGAAATAGAAATTCTCATCTATATTATAATAGAAAACAATAATGTTAATTAAGTTAATTAAGGGCAGATGACCAACGTCCAAACACCCTTGTGAAATAAAACTTGTCTTAACAAAACTCATCCTAAAACCATGGACGAACTTAGTGTACTTGAAATACATAAAAGGTCTTAAACAGTGGACCAGATAAAAAAAAGGAAAACACAAACATTGAAATATTTTCTAAGCAGGGGGAGCATCATTCTTGGGGTCGTCTTGAAGGGGCAAAGTTGTAGCGTCGTCCTCAATATTGGCGTCCTCGGAGCCGATTTGAAGGAGAGAGCTAGTGGCAGCAGCATTCAAATTAAGCTTAATGGAGCTAAAGTCCACTTCAGGGAAGTTTTCTATAGCATCCATTCTAAAATCCTCAAAGCCTGTTGCATAATTGGTGTCCAGAAGATCAGTATATTGCTTAGACGCCTTAAATTCAGCCACAACATCTTCTTTAGCCTTGGAGAGAAGAGTACTCAGCTCGTCGTTCTTTTTCTGTAAATGGTCAAGACGAGTATCTTTCTCCACTGCATCAGCTCTCAACTCCTCAACCAAGTTTTGTAGCTCATTTGTCTCTTCCTTAGCCGTGGCAGCCACTTTAGCCCATTTCTTAGATTCATCCTTCACCTCCTGAATCCTCGTCTCTAATAAGACCCTCATCTTGTCCAATCCTGTAGCTTGTCTAGATGCTGCCATAAATTTTGACATAGCTTATAAAAAGGTCAATGACAAATGATGAGAGTTAAAAAAAAAAAAAAAAAATCTTATAAAATAATAGAGATGAGGCAAAGAGGTAGTTACTTTAAAAAGATCATGAACTCCAGAGTGTTTAAAATCCTTTAAGGACATGTCATAGCAAGCATTTATATCCTCATCAGAAACAGCATTCTGAAAGCGTTCCCAAGCCAGAATTTCATTTTCAATAATGTTTGAAAGGACCCTTTGGGAAGGTTAAGACGAGGCAGATACAGTCATTTTAGGCAGAGAAGTCTTGGACGAGGTGGTCTCAACCGGAGTGGACGAATCTACGTCAAACACTTGGGCAGGCTATTAGGATGAAGGAAGGTTGGGCTTGACTATTTGGGATGAGCCATGCTTAGCCTTTTTGCCTCGTCAGCTAGGGAGATTTCCCAAATCCAAGTTTTTAGACAAAGGTTTCCTTTTGTCCCTAGTCGTTGGACGAGCCTGAGATTCAGTCTCAGGACGATCCCCCCCTCACCAGTTACTTCTTTTCCCTCATTGTTGCCATTCCTAAAAAAAAAAAAAAAAAAAAAGAGAGAGAGAGAAGAGTTTTTAGCACTAAAACAAAAAATAATAATAATAATAATAATAAACAATGTAAAGGATGTTTGGAGTTTAAAACTTACTTTTTCTTACTGTAATTTCGTGTGCAAGTGCTTTTTCGGACGGGTTAGGACCTAACCCCCACTTGGCAAGACTTCTAAGCGTGACCAAGGAATGGAAATCCCTATCCACGTGTAAATGAGCCCTGTGGACGCGGTTACGATGAAGCTTGCTCAGAGAAGGTCGTGCAACGGTTGTAAGGAAACAAGAAAAGGTTAGGTGTAAATATATATAAAAAAAAAGAAAAAAGAAAAAGAAAAGAAAGATAAAACAGAAAACAAAGAAATAGCCAAGGGACTTACCCTCAGGATGAAGGTTCCCTAGTCCCCAGTGTAACGACCAAACATGTCCCAGCTAACATCCACAGGATTCCCAACCTAGAAGCTGGAGACGAAGAAAAATTTCATCTTCCATTTTCTGTCAGACGAGGCCAGGGACCTAATCAGTCTACAGTCCCTGCCCCTGACTGTGAATTGATAAAAGCCAAGGGACTAATGAATTTCAGAGGGTTTGTAACAATAGAGGAACTCGTCCACGGTAAGAGGACGGTCCCCTCCAAATACTTCCTTCCACAAAATTTGCATAGAGATGATTAATCTCCATACATTGGGGTTAAATTGACATACTCCTAAACCTAGCCTAACTAATAACTCTCTAGTAAAAGCATTTAAAGGAAACCTTAGACCCCCCCAAAAGATAAGCCTCATAGACGCCTATCACAAAACGAGGGTCACAACACCATTCCCCACGGACGGGCAATTTAGGATTAAGCTCGTCCGGGATCTGGTACCACATCCTAAGATTGTTTAGTCTTTTCTCGTCTATTTTGGAATAAATATTTACTGCATAACTATAAACAGTTATCTCCTCCTTGTCCAAAGGACTAGACAGAGGGATGTTAGACAAGGTGCCTGCCTGGGACCCCGAGGCCTTTCTAAGTTGTTCTTGTACGACTTCCACAGGAAACCCAGGGACGCCAGAAACATACTCCTTGTCCGTGGTATTCCCCCCGCTACTATTACTAGTACCACTAGTATTGTAACTATTCTCGTCGTAATACTCGTCTATGACTTTCTCTGTGCTATTACTAGATGAGGAAATAACTGTTTCCGACATTTTTGAAAAGAAAAATTGAAGAGAAACCTAAAAAATGAGAAAGGAGGGAATACCTGACTCTAAGACTGACGAAGGCTATGGACGTGAAGAAATTCCTAGACGAGGCTCTAGACGACGAATATCATAGACGAAAAATCTTAGGAATGTGAAGGGTAGTGGAGGTATTCCACTATTTATAGGTAGCTGACCTGGGCACATGAAGCGACACAACCAATCAGGAGATGACATGCGGCGTTTACCTCGAAAAAATGAATCGACGAACTGGCCACCAGTAAAATAATGACACGTGGCACACCAACTCTGACACCAAGTACATATGTTCAAAGAAAATGATGCTCGAATACTCCTCCCATTGGACAACCCTTGTGGACAAAGGGGCAACTGATGGTGCAATAAAAGTGCACAAGTCTCATTTCGTCCATACGGGTCGTCCATGAGAAAAGAAGGAAAAAGTGGATGCATGAAGGAGTCTCGTCCCCAATAACTTCATCCATTGTTAATGAAGGACGAACGAGTTCGTTGGGCTCTAAACTTGTCTAGTTTTGGACAAACATGATTCCCACCAAGCGTAAGAGATGAGTTGCACTGCTGCGAGTCGTGCCTTCCATTAACCTTAGGTCCAAATAAGGTAACTTCCATGGCAGTTATGGAAGTTACCTCCGAATCCTCCTAACTCCTCGACAGTGGGAACGGTTATTAAACAAATAACCGTTTCTCGTATACTATATAAGCATTCATCCACCAGAGAGAGAGGGGGACATTTTTTCCATAAACAAGTAAATCCCGAAAACACTTCCTTTTACTTGGAATTATAAACCTACTGACTTTACCATCGGAGGATTTTTGGCTGGCCTCCATAGGTCTCCTCTGATTTTGTATTTGTACTTTTAGGACTTAGCTTTAAGATCATCAGCGCCCGAGATTTTTAGCCTACTGATTTTCGAGGATATATCACTTTCAGCAATACTTTTTCAGTTTTAGCAAAATAAGCAGTATCTAAACATACCCTAAACATTGTTTGAAAGTTGCCTTGCTTTCTACCCCAAAAAAAAGAAAAAAAGAAGCAAAGTTTCCTTGCTTGAAACTATAGTAACTCTTAAGACCTATTCAGTCAAGACGAGGTATTGGACATCTTCTAACATGCTATTGAGATCAATTTTAATCACATTTGATTACAACTTTCCTATTCATCATCTTGGCGAGAAAGGGTGGGGGTTATGATGTAAAGAGCTACACAGAAGGAAAAAAAATAATCTTTAGAATATACTAAACCTCATATAATATGGCAATGTACTCACTTTGGTAACTATTTATACTAGCTGATAACTCGTGCATTGTTTAACATAATATGAAGGGTGAATTGCAAACCACACCCTTGAAGTTTGGGGGTATTTTGATTTTACACCCTAAAATTTCAAAATTTGAATTTCACCACCCTAAAATTTCATATCATCTTGATAGTTAGCCCCTCTGTTAGTATTGTGCTGATGTGTCTGTTAAGTGACACATCAAATTGCCACGTGTATTGCTAGTCAATGAAATAATGCCAAATGGATTTATCACACCAAAACATTAAATAAATTTTAAATAAGTCTTCTAAGAATTAAAATAAATATTAAAATCTAATTTTAATAAATATTCACAATATTTAATTTAATTGAAACTTTTTCTCCACATTTTTTTTATGAAGAACAGGGAACATGGATAGCCCCTTATTTTTTCTCGGACTTTGCAAACTCTCTCTTAAAAGATTCATTCACGCTCGATTCTCACCCATCACTGCTCGCCGCCACTCATCGCCATTGCCTCTCAATGGCAAGCTCTCATCAACCATTTTAGATCTCTCTCTCTCTCTCTCTCTCTCTCTCTAAACCCATATTAGAACTCCAAGTCACAGCTTTGCCTCTCACCTCTCATTGCCATTGCCATCATTGGCAATAGCTCAAAATTTCCATAGCAAATCCTTCTATTTCTCTCTATCCAAACCAAATCGTAACCTCAGCCTCTCACTCTAACATGTTCTCTTAAAATCCTAAACCCTAAGCTCTCGTTTTCTCTCTTTGATTTGAGCCTAACAATACTCTAAAGGATGCATGGAAGATGGATTTTTGAAGTAGAGGTCCTAATGGTCATAGAGGTCCTAATGGTCATAGAATGGGGGGTGATTGAAACTGATATAGCGGAACGTGAAAGAGATGGTGGATGGGTTTGTTTAAAGTTTAGGTTTGGGTTTGATGATTGTAATGATAGTTCACGTGGTTGGATGGGTTTGTTGTGAATTGTAACCCAAATTGGGTATTTTATGATCGGTCAAAGAAATTTATGGGTTTGTTCAAAGAAAATTTTATATGGTTGGTTGAAATTGTTGTTGTTGTGAGCCAAATTGGCAATTTTTTTTTTCCTGAAGAAAATTTATGGGTTTATTAGATCTGGGCATTTGTTTGGGTGGCAAGAAAATTGCCAAGAAAGTGTGGAAGAAAAATTTAAATAAAAAGTTTTTACCTGAAATTAAAATTTTAATTAGATTTTGGTATCTATCTTAATTTTTATAAGATTTTTAAAGTTATTTAATGACATGGCATTATAAATATAATTTTTTTTAATAGGTAATAAGACTTTTATTGAATAAAATTAAACATCATGTTCACGATGGATGGTGAACACTCAGAACAAGAAGCAGATACAATTTAATCAAGAACTAAAGGAAATAGAATCTAAAAATTCGAATAAAGAAATACAATTTGTACACCCCTAAATACGAGCCCAATGAAACAGAGTACCAAAGAGGAGAGATTTTAGGTGATCTAATGTTCTCTCCTTGTCTTCAAAAGTGCGGGTATTGCGTTCCTGCCACACTAACCACATTAAACATTCTAGGACCATATTCCAAATGGTTGTAAAATGCTTTCCAAACCAATTTCTCCACATAAAGAAAAAAGAGCTGACTGACCTCGGCATTACTCATTGGATCCCAAACACTGCAAAAACTTAGAACCATAAGGTGTGAAAAAACTTACAGTGAAAAAGAAGGTATTCTACTGATTCTCCATCACAGCAGCATAAACAACACCTATTAACCAGAGACCGACCTCTCTTGACAAGATTATCAATGGTGAGTTTCCCATCATTAGCTGTTGTCCATAAGAAGAAAGACACCCGTTTAGGCACATTTTCACACCCAATGCACTCCTAAGGAAATTCATCGGTGTTAGGACCAGATAACAGCTTATAAAAAAAGCGCACAGTATTATTTCATTGATCAACAATACACATGTGACATGCTGATGTGTCACTTAATAAATAATTTTCATTGATTTATTACAGTCCTTAGAAACATAGGGTTTAAAATGTAATTTTGTTTTGTTGTTTTTTAGTAATTTTAAGGTCAATGGATTGGGAAAATTGCAATGACCCCCCTCTAAGGTTTTCTATTAAAATACAAACTATTTGCAATTATCTACCTTAAAATACAAACTATTTATAATAGTCTCTCCTAAATGAGGGGGGAAAAAAAACTAAGGACATGTTTGGTAGGCTGTAATAAATACTGTAATGTAATAACTATTCCTATGGTTTAGCTATACGGTTGTTTGATTATATTTTTACTAAAAGGAATAATCATTTCTTACACTTGATTTTCAAGGTCGTTCTAAACAAAAGTGGACTCTTGTTAAAGATTTGAAACTAGTGGAGGATTTGGTAGAATATCACCATGAAAGGGAAGGTAACCTTAAGAATAAGTTTAAGCCTGGATATTTGAAAGTCTTGGAAGAAAAGATTTCTACCAAATTACCTAGTGCTGGATTAAGAGTAAAATCAGATATTGAATCAAGATTGAGGACTTTGAAAAGATTGAGGATTTTACCATTGTTCAAGTAAGATTGTCATTTGTAGGTCAAATTTTACAAGTGCGGGACACTTGATTGAAGAACCACAAGATTTTTTTTAAAGACAAATTGATTATCGATGTAGCTACTTCTTAATTTTAATGCAATGAAATAAAAAGCAATTTTATTTATTTTTTTTTTTTTAAAAGAGAGATTGGGTTTGTTGGACGTCCTCTTGCTCAAGATTAAGTTTGTTAAACTAGTCCTTATCAAAGGTGTATTTGTAATTTTAGAATAAGGGTATTTTAGACAATTTATTTAAAATGCTTTTATTCGGGTTTTATTATTGTGTTGTCATCAAACAAATAAATAGTAATAATTAATAAAAACTTACATTATAACAGCTTGTAATACCTATTATTATTCCTATGTAATTACTATTACAGTCTACCAAATGTGTCATAAGTCACAATATGGATAAGCACGTGAGGCGTAACATTAAATTATCATATTAAAAAATATTTAATTTTTAAAGAAATAATAACTAATAATAAGAAATAATATTTTATATAAAAAAAGGAAATAATAACTAATAAGTTAATAAAAACAAGAAATCGTTCTAAATAAAAAAATAAAAATAAAAATAAAATAAAAACAAGAAATAAAATAAAAAAGTTCCAGAGAGCAGAGGCAGAGCAAGTGGTGAAGTTTAAAAAAGAAAAACCAGCCCTAGCTTCTTCAATCTCGTCGTTGCGCGAAGCGAAAGCGAAACCCATCACTATCTGCTTGCCGCTCAACCCTCTCTCTCTTCCTCACTTCAGGTGCCACTTTCTTCTTCTTCATTTCTTTCGCTTTTTGTGTATTTCATTTTCATACCATAAGATGCGTAGTTTCATGCGGTTTTTCCATCTTACACTACTCTCATTTCACTTTAACCCCGCCAATTTTGACCTAATTCCCATTTTAATTCGCCTTAATTTGTCTAATTAACATTGCATTTCGTTGCCACTCACTCTTAGACTCTGTTTGTTTCCTAGGAAAATCTTTACGAACAATTATGATAATAATAATAAAAAAAAAAGAGTCAAATTTCACTACTGATAGTGATTAACGATATAATTATCTAGAAACGTACTGGAAAAGGCAATAACTCATAATTGATAAAGTCTCCAATGCAAAACTATTTTCTATCTAAACAAACAAACCCTAATTTTTATAGGTTTATTTTTATTTTCTCGTGTTCATAAGGCATGCTTGAATGTATTTTATAGTTTTCGCAATACATTTAGAATTGGATTAATGGAACATAGGTTTATTCAGAATATACTCTCTTTTTTTTCCTCTCTCTCTTTCTCTCTCTCTTTGTTGCGAGTGTTCGAGTTTAATAAGTTAGGGTTTATGGTTGGGAATATAGCAGTGGAAATTAGTTAACTTTGTTATAAGATGGCGACAAGACCAGACCCGGATATTGATGATGACTTCAGTGAACTTTACAAGGAGTACACTGGGCCTCTGGGATCGGCTACCAACAATGTGCAGGATAAGGGGAAGACGAACAAAAGGTCTCAGGCGGGTTCTGACGAGGAAGAGGAACAACGGGATCCGAATGCTGTTCCAACTGATTTCACAAGCCGAGAAGCTAAGGTATGGGAGGCTAAGTCGAAAGCTACCGAGAGGATTTGGAAGAAACGGAAAGAAGAAGAAATGATTTGCAAAATTTGTGGAGAGTCTGGTCACTTTACTCAGGTACTACTGGCTTCTCTAGAAATGCTTTCTTAGTTTATTGTACTTGTTGAATGTTGCAAAACTGTCGTTCAAAAGTATCAGCTTTAATGTGTGTATAATTTTTTTTTAAAAACTTTTTTTCCATGATCACATGTTTATCTTGAGAGTTATTTACTTATTCGGTTAACAAATTTTATTGGAAAGAAAAGGAAAAAGGAAGACCGTGTTTTTTTATACCATATGAGTGGCACTGCTTAAGTTGATGTTCCGGCCTGCTTAGATCAGGACAGGTATACGTTGGCATATCACATGCCAAGATGGATCTGACTTGAGAATGTGAATGGGTGTCCGGTGTAGTAGTTAAGTCATCTATTTCCAGTGAGCATTCTGGTTAATTCCAACTGATATTGCTTGGAGCTTTCCTGGTTCATGCCTATCAGACTAGTTCAGTTTGAGATTTGCTTTCATTCAGTTTACCACTGTTTCTCCAAGTTTAAGCTTTATTGCTTTAACATGAATGTGGATGTGCACATTTGCCCTTGATCACAAACAGATATGAGGAGGTAGATGGGGTGTAGAGATTTTTCACATCAGAGTCAATGAGCTGAATTGTGACAGTACGAAGTCATTATTTAGGGGCACTGTGATTTGTATTGTTTGTATTGGGTTTAATTTCTAATTCTCTGTTTAAATAGTCATTGTTGCTTGATGAGCTGAATTGCGTAGTCAGTGCTAATGGTTGTCAATGTTAACTATTAAAATGGTTGGGTAAAAAAATTATTGCTCATTTAGATTGTGATGCAGCCAGCACGGAGTTCTAGGAAAAACTAGATTAAATGCCAAAAGATTCTAGGTTTGTGGTCTAGTTTCGATGTGGGGCCTTCTTGCCACCTTTCATTGGCTATTTTAGTTATTATTGAGTCTAAGTATTAATTTTCATTATGTTAGAAAGTTGCTGGATCAGTTTTAATTAAGTTTTACTAGAATAAGGTAATCTAGTAATTTCCAGATTTTCTGGAATGGGTTGTAATAGGTTGTACCAAAGGCTCATGAATCTTATTTCATGTTTTTGAGTCCTTTATCTAGTTGGTTTAGAAGTTCTTAATTACTTTCTTTGTTATTAAGAGGAAAAGGTTAGGAGTCTGTCTTTTCTAGGAAAAAAAAAATTGGCAATAGCCTAAGACTTCTACGTAGTAAAAAAAATTCAGATAGAGGAATTGAATTTAGTTAAATTTCCAGCAGCTTATTTTAAGCTTTGAGGGTGTGATTGCTCTCTCTTTTGTAATCGTGATTGCCTAGGGAACCTAGGTTTGTTGCTTAGAGTTTATCTTTCTTTGTTTCTCATTCAGTTCACTATTCTAACGCCAAACAACCATCACATTCCCCTCAAGAATTTTTTATTAAGTAAGTAATGAGTTTTATTAAAGATAATAAAGACTTTATCTTTATGCATTCCCTCAGGATTCATTCAAACCCCAATCTTACCTAGATCCTTAAATCTCAAATCCCATTCAAAAGTTCTTCAAGAGCTTATCAATAAGCCTAATTTTGTGTTGGATTTGTAAAGATCATATGTTAAATTGGTATCAGAGTGTCCTTTGTCAAATTGACATTAGAGCCCTTTTGTCTTCTCTAATCTATATTAGTATCATATATCATGCGGCTGTCATGAAAATAAATACAACACATTTCTTTTAGTAGAATTGACATTGTAGTCAAGTGAACAGGTAAAACTAATTGAATATTGTCGAGTCTTTTGTATCTGTTGAACTTTAATGAGTACATTACTTATGTTTGAAGAGGAGATTTTTTATTTTATATTTATTTCCTGGTTAAACGCCATGCTGTTTGGCTCATTTATAGGGGTGTCCTTCTACTCTTGGAGCAAATCGCAAGTCTCAAGATTTCTTTGAAAGGGTACCTGCTAGAGAAAAGCATGTAAAGGCACTTTTTTCAGAAAAAGTTATTCAAAAAATTGAAAAGGATATTGGCTGCAAAATCAAGATGGAGGAGAAATTTATTATTGTCAGTGGCAAGGATAGGTTAATTTTGGCAAAAGGTGTGGATGCTGTGCACAAAGTGATTAAGGATGAAGGTGATCAAAGGGGATCTTCTAGTTCCCACATGGCAAGATCTAGGTCACCTGAGCGAAGCCCTGTTGATGCACGAATGCGACGCTCTGAATCCCAAAGGTCTTATTCTGGTCCCCAGAATGCATCACAGTTCCAACAGAGGTTTGGCAGGCAGGAGAAGGTTGTGGAAGACCGTATCCGTGATGATCTGCAGAAATTCTCAAGGGGTTCTCCACAAGGTAGGGACAGCATAGGATATCTTTACGGCGTCCATAGAAAGCTGGTAATTTCATGTTTATGATTTGTAACCTTTTTAAGGTTCCTATATAGTTTCCTATGTGTTGTTGGATATCCTTTTCATTGTTTCTAAGTCCTTAATTACTTGTTGCTTATCATTTGTTTGCAGCAAGAGGTAAGTTCTTATGTTCAAGCATTTTGTGTACGATTCTGAAGTAACTTTCGTGAGTGGGTCTGAATTGGTCGGATTGTCTCCAATACGAAATTATTTACTGAAAGCATATCTGGATCTTTTGCCACGGATGATTTCACTGTGTGAATATAAAGATAGTATGTTGAATTAAAGCTACCATCTATGTTAGCATCTTGAATCAAGTGCTTAACAGACTCTTCATTTCGTGAAGCTTATGGTAATAATGGAGCTAGAGGTCGTTCAAGCAATTCAAAATCTCCAGCACATCCTCCTTACACAGGCAAGTCATATAATTCATATGATGGTAATAATCAGAGCATGGGTGCTTATAGAACTGATGGATGGGATAATGAGAGAAGAGGATCTGATATGCAATCTGGACGTCAGTTTGATTACCCTGCTGTCCCCCAGACATTAGAAGAATTAGAGATGGAGTATAAGAGGGATGCAATGGAACTTGGAAGAATTCGTGACAAGGAAGAAGATGAAGAAAATTACAGGCATCGTGAGGTAAGAACCATCTTGTAGTGTTGGTGTACATCTTGCAGAGTGTTAACTGGTGGACGTTTTGGAGAATATGGAAGTTTTTATTTTTCTTCGCAATTAGTTTTTCTAATGAATGCTTTATAGCTGGCAAGACCAATTGCATCTTTTACTTAATAATATTTTTATAACCAGGGAGGGATACCCCAGCGGTTCCAGCACCTCAGCACCTCTTGTTGTGCCTGGGCACTGAGGTTTGAACCCTGCCGGCCCCCCTCACCCTATTTACCTAGAAAAAAAAAATTTATAACCAATTTTTAATCTGTTAAATTCATTGAAGTTCATGAAGTCTGGATTTATAAATAACTAGGAAACAGCTTGAATTTATTTTTGCTCTTGTTTTATCTCATCGGTGAATCAAGTTTTTGGATTGCAAATGCGCCGTGTCTCTAGCATGGGCTTTGCTTCTTTGTTTAATCTCCTCTCCTCTTTTATACTTTCTGAGTTTTTGATTGTGCCATGGATCTTTTTGTATTGGTTAATCTTTAAATTAGCTGGCTCTCTCTCTCTCTCTCTCTCTCTCTCTGATAAGTAATAAAGAATTTTTGAATTAAAAAAAAAAGAAAAAGAAAGAGCTTCTGAATGGTTTCTCTCTTCCCCCTCCAAACAAATTATAGATGATTTAATTTGCATATTTATGTTTTCTTGTTCAATTTCTTTTTCCTTGAGGGAGCATAATTAACTCTGCTGCCCATAGAATTCTTAGTGCTTGCTAGTGTGGCAAATGTTGTGGGGAAGGGTTTTGCAGCATGGTTAATACTGAAGTTCAATGATCAGAGTTGAGAATCTATATATTACCAAAAAAAGCTAAAAAATTTTATGAAACTGAAAGAGAGAGAAACAGGAGATGTAAAACATAAAAATGCGATTTAAATCTTGTTTCTTATATTACCGTCATCTGCTATGCCTACTGCTGTACTGAGGAACACTATAATTGTTTTGAACACACCCAGCATAGTATGTGGATTTCGAACTTGTGATTTCTAACTATTGGTTCTACGGGTAAAAGGGTATTAAGGAGATGAGAGAGAACTACATGAAGCAACTGGCTAGTCTGAGGGGAACACATGCAAAACAGTGGGAGGAGTTTCTCCAACTTGATGCCCAGAGACGTCAACAGCAGCCACGTCAACCAATGCCCACTTCTGGTTTTGGAGGATATAAACAGCATGGTTATTCTGACTATGATGGTACCTCGGCCAACCCTCATTATGCTGGGGCCAATTTAGCCATGGATTCAAGAAGCCGATACCCAAACCCAATGGAAAATTATTCTTCAAGGCCTAATGAAAATTTCAGTGACTTTCAGCGTCAGAGGCGTGAAGATTATGGGAAAGCCTACAATCGATACTAAATCATTATACTGGACTAAAGGGTGGTGAGTTGTCTTGCTCTCCAGTCAAGCTAAAAAGATTTAATTTCTGGTTTATTTTGTTTTTCCTACCTACTAGAACATACATAATCTTCTCGTGCAATTCATGGTAAGGTCCACACATCTTCAGACTGGTTTTGTGGCTGCAGATATAAAAACATTAAAATGCTTTTGGAAATTTTAGAAACTGTGCAAATATTAGTGCACAACACACAGAAAGGTGTGGTTTTTTAAATGTAGTAGGTTTTTGGTTGGGAAGTGGCAGATGTTGGAGTTGTTTAGCGGGTATTGCAGATTTTTCATTGCTATTCAAGCATTAGCTTAAATTTCATTCCAAAAATTTTCAGGCTCCAGATCTTGGTCGGGTAGGCGTAATGCAGAGGAGGCCAATATCTAGGTAAGTATGGTTGTAACGGTTTTAAACTTGAGAAGTGATGAATCGTACACACTTGTGTTGGTAATGCCTATTTCTTTTCAATTTGGTGATTCAGTTCTTTTCAGAACTTTGTTGTAAAGAAGTGGGATATGGTTTTGGTTTATTGGTTAAGGCTGGTTATTTAGAAGCTAATGACTCCTGATTGGTTGAAATTTTGCCTTCAGTAATGAATAGTAATTTGCCAGACTGAAGTTCATTTTATATTATTGTTTGCTTTAAATTTTCTACCATGGGTTGCACAACATTCTAAGTGCAGTCTTCATAGTATGTGAGGCACCATGGGTAGTTTGTTTCTATATTTATTTCAAATTACTTGGTTTCATCTCATGTGGGTGTCTAGTATACGCCTACAGGGATCTCATTGGTAAACATATTATTGTTTCCATTGGGGTATGGATGTTCTAGACATTGTCAGAAGTAGTTTTAACCGAAGTTGATGGTGTCTGATGGTTCTGAATGCTAATTCCCAGCAGTGGAATTGGCTGTGTCACAAAGGTGGTATCCAAACTTTTGTTGTAAAATGATTATTGTTCTAATAGATTTATAAAATGTGCAGTGGTGCTGTGTGATGCTCTTCTACCTCACGAGCATCCTTGGAACTACTTCATTTTTGTTTTTTGTTCTTTTATCGGGGAATTAATTTCCATAAGTTTGAGATAGTAGGTTGCATTATTATACTTTTGTGACCAAGATTGTCAAAATCGGGATCCTACGTATGATCGTGAGAAGTAGGTGGGATCGTGAATCGTAAGATCTTACATATTTTCAAATTTAAAACAAAAAACACATTAATAATGACTTTGTATGTTAAATAATTACGTAAATTGTGATTTTATCCATAAATAAACAAATATTTGCATCATATAATGCAATTTGCATGTCCTACATTACTATGTCTATACTAATGAAATAAATATATTTAAGTTTTAAATTTAATAAATGTTTAATTAACAATCAAATACCAAAATATTTATCAACACATATGGAAATATTTTCCAAGCTTCAAGTTTAAAATTCAAAATAAGTTATCAAATGAAAACTAGCTAACTAAAATATGAAATTTAAAAGCAAGATAAATATTAAGGTGAAGTAAATATTTAATTATTTCCATTTTAGGTTTCTTATAACCACTGTCCTAAATCCTAATCATCATCATTTAATTCATTTATGTGGACATTTTATATTTGTATATTAAAATTGCAAAACAAATCAAGATAAAACTTCACACTTAACTATTCAAGGTATACCACAGAGTAACAGTTATAGTGCATGCTTAAAAAATCAATCAATCAAAATACAAATACAAGCATACTAATAAAATTATATATAAAAAAAAACATAAATTTGTATATGTAAAAAGTATTTGAGTAATATTAGAACACAAATTAGCATATTGATCAAAAAAATTTAACAACATTATAATTTAAAAGGTAGCAAAGCCAATATAAATTCTTCATTTAGAAATGATGAAGCATTCATTTATTTTTATTACAAGTGAACAAAAAACTAGAAAATATTTGCTTAGGTTAACATAATTATATATAAAAATAAATAAAAAGTCATATCATTACAACATAGAAAAATAAAAACTCTTAAAGTTTCATTAAAACCAAAAGTTTATCTAAAAAAAAAAACTGATATTTTGGTAGGATTGGTAGAATCGGTAAGATCTCATACGATACTACATGATCTTTCATACGATCTTACTATTTTTACAATCCTAGTGCGATCAGAAACGTTTTGGTGAGGTGGGATCATAAAATCGTGCGATCTTATGAT
The DNA here is from genome assembly GCA_032727855.1 of Quercus ilex subsp. ballota. Taxonomy (NCBI): domain Eukaryota; kingdom Viridiplantae; phylum Streptophyta; class Magnoliopsida; order Fagales; family Fagaceae; genus Quercus; species Quercus ilex. Next base: position 17,987,164 of record CM064919.1, on the reverse strand, counting down.
CCAGATCGCGATTTTGACAACTATGTTTGTGACACTTTCAATCTCTGCGTTGATGTCCATTTGACCAAATTTGAGGCGTGAGATAGGATATTTTAGGATCTGCTTGGTCTCGTTGGTTTGTGATGTATAGCGTAACAGAAAAGATTGTTACTGCATTTGGCATTGAAGGTACATTGTTGACACCAAATCGTGTGGATCTGAATGGAAATGTTGAATACATGGCAATCAGTCTGCCTATTGTTACTTGGCATAGATCAAATTTAACATTGTTGATATAACTGGTATTACAAGTACTGCAACCTTGACTCCAACCGCAAAAGCTGTTATATCAGCAATTCAGCCTGTCTCTTATTGTTAAAATACGCTTACAAACTATTGCTTAAGTAAATTACTATGCCCAATCCAAATTTCTCATTGATTGATTACTGAGAACTTGTGTATAAGAGATTATTATGATGAATGGGTATACTGGCTTTGACCCTCTACTTCTTAACCCTGTTCAAATGCTTGGATTCATCTTCGGACCTGGAGTTTTGAGTAGTGATGACCGATTGGCAGTGGGCTTGGACTAGGTTTTGTATTTTAACAAGCGATGTAATGGCTTTTAAACATTAATTAATAGATTACCCAGAATAAAACCATGCCCAGCTGGGCTAGGTGGGCTCTTTGGAGGGTCATGAAAGTGATATGGCTTGGGGGGCGTAAAAAATTTCAGTTTTAGATGGTATGGCACAGACACTTGATGGGTGATTAGGCTGAGTATTGGTATTGGTATGTATCATCAAGTACTAATTTTCTGTCATGACCGTTTGACTAATACCAAGAGAGTGCTTCCGTTCTTCAAAATTAATTTTGGTCTTCTAAGCTTCATCGTATTTATCATCGAGGAAAATTTCCTTGCTTACCAATTCACAAATCACTTGGTCTTGGTCTTGGGAGTTGTTAGCTTCATCGTATTACTAGCATCTTTTTATCTACCTAGAACTAATTGCTGAAAGTTTCTTACGCGCTTTATATATATATATATATATATATATATATATATATATATATATATTTATTTATTTATTTTTATTTATTTATTTATATTTTGTTTTATTGTTAAATTTGTTAAAAGACTCTTTGTAATAGCTTAACATTTTCGCAATCACCAATCTGGGGATGTCTTGCTGGGTCATGGCCATTGTTAAAGTTTTACTGATAAGATCACAATATTTACATTCCACATAAACTAGAACCAAATAATTAAGTAGCAAATTGGTCAAATGCATTTCATCGAGTAAAACCATCTTTAATATATTTCATGTTAACAATATAAAGTGAGAGAGAAAAACTGAATAGTCTGTATATTGATATGTAAATAATAATGTACAATAAAGAGTCTTATATAGGTTAGGTATGTTTGCAGTACAAGTAATATGAGTAAATGACAAGTACAGTATACTAGGCTATCTGGTCTAAACTATACACTAACATCTCCCCTCAAACTCGAGGTGGCAAGGAGGAAGCCAACTGGAGTTTGGATATAAGATCTCGAAGACAACCAGGCGGGTGAGTCTTGGTGAAGATATAAGCAGACTGTTCAGCAGAGGAGATGGAGAACAACTTAAGATTGCCTTTCTAGAGATGCTAGCGAGTGATGTGGTAGTCGATCTCAATGTGCTTGGTGCGTTCATGAAAGACATCATTATGAGTAATGTAGATAGTACTGCGATTGTCACAATAAAGAGGAGTGACAGTGGGTTGTGGAGCATCCATGTCAGCCAAGTGCCAGCGAAGCCAAACAAGCTCCCAGGTGGTGTTGGCAAGGGCATGATACTTAGCCTCAGTACTAGAACGGGAAACCACATTCTGCTTCTTGCTACGCCATGAGACAAGAGAAGTACCCAACAAGAAACATAAACCTGTGATAGAGCATTGATCAGTCGAATCACCTGCATAGTCCGCATCTGAATAAGCATAAAGCTTGAGAGAAAACGAGAGGAGTAGTGGAGACCATGATAAAGTGTGCCCTTGACATATCAGAGAATCTGAAGAACGACAGCATAGTGGACAGAACGAGGAGCATCCATGAACTTACTAACCATACCCACGGCATGTGAAATATTCAGACAAGTAATAGTAAGATAGATCAGACTACCAACCAACTGACGATATTGAGTAGCATCGGGTATGGGTTCACCATCCAAGGGTGTGAGCTTTGCATTGTATTCCAAGGGAGTGAAAACAGTCTTGTTGTCGGTGATACCGGCTTTGGAGAGAAGATCAGAAGCATATTTAGCTTGAGAAAGATAGTATCCATCAGAGAATGAGGTAACCTCAAGCCCAAGAAAATAGCTGATAGTGCCCAGATCTTTCATCTCAAAATGCTGACTAAAGTGCTGAAGAGAGTAGATACCTGCAGAATCATCTCCAGTAATAATCATATCATCAACATAAATAAGAATAAGAGTGATACCAGTAGAGGATCTTCGGACAAAGGGAGCAGTGTCATAAGGATTCGAAGTGAAACCCTACTGAGCAACAACTGATCTAAACTTTTTAAACCAAACTCGAAGAGCCTGCTTGAGGCCATAAAGAGCACAGGAAAGACGACAAACTTGATTGCCTGAGTGTGGATAGCCAGGGGGTGGTTGCATGTACATTTCTTCTTGGAGGTCGCCATTGAGGAAAGTATTCTTCACATCTATTTGATAAAGAGGCCAATGGCGAATAGCAACTACAACAATGAGACATTTGACAGATGTAAGACAAGCAACAAAAGCAAATGTTTCCTTATAGTCAATGCCATACTCCTGAATAAAGTCCTTGGCAACTAGGCGAGTCTTGTATCGTTCAACAGATCCATCAGCCTTGGTCTTGATCTTGTAAACCCACCTACAATCTACTACAGACTGACCAGGAGGAAATAAACCATATCCCAAGTGTAATTCTTATGAAGAATATCTAGTTCTTCATTCATAGCTTGTTGCCCAAGAGGGTTAGTATGGGCCTAACAATAGGTGTGAGGTTCATAGAGGGTGGCAAGAGCAAAAAAGCAGTGATAATCAGTGAGATAAGAAGGAGGAATGCTTACCTGAGTGGAACGACGAAGTTTAGGACTAACAGGAGACTTAGGAGAGGGTGGTGTCACAGGATCAAAGACAGGCAGGTCATATGCCGGGGACAGAACCAGAGATGAGTTGTTTGGAGAGGCAACTGATGTTAAAGAATCCTCCATAAGTTCAGGATAGAGAAGGAGGAAAAGATCAGTAAAAATGGGAGACTCTGAGAAAGAGGACGCATGAAACTGCTGAAGACTCATGAAAGGATGATGTTCCTAAAACTCAAAATGACAGGAGGCACGAAGGCGATGAGAAATGGGATCATAGCAGCAAAATCCCTTTTGAGATACATCATAACCAAGGAAACAATAGAGACAAACATGAGGCTGGAGCTTTGTTCGTTCATGAGGAGGAAGAGAGACAAAGCAAGCACAACCAAAAACTCGAGGAAAAGAGTAGTTAGGAGTTTGACCGTAGAGAAGCTTGAATGGTGATTTGTTGTGTGTAGTTGGTGAGAGAATACGATTAATGGTGTACACAACAGTGAGTGCGACCTCACCCCAAAAGCGCTTAAGAAGGGAGGTAAAAATGAGAAGGGTATGGACAACATTAAGAATGTGACGATATTTTCGTTCTGCACGACCATTTTGTTGAGAGGTGTAAGGACAAGACCGCTGAGTAAGGGTCCCCTGACTGTCTAAAAGGATAGGAAAGATTTATCATTATATTCTTGAGCATTATCTGATCGAAAGACTTATGCAATTGAACTTCATTTATGAAATGTTTGGTAAATAGACACAAGTTCAGACCTATGGTGAAGTAGATAAATCCAAGTATATCGAGAAAAATCATCCACAAATATGACAAAATATCTAGATTCCCCCTCAGTGGGAATATGTGCAAGACCCCAAATATTAGAATGTATAAGATCAAAAGGTGCAGAAGAAAATGAGTCACTATTATTAAATGGCAATTTTGTTTGTTTGCCAAAATGACAAGAAGTACAATCAAATTTTTGAAACTGAATTGAACCTAAATCACATTGAGAAGCTAACAACTGAAGACGAGATAAGGATGGATAACCAAGACGAGCATGCCATAGATTATGTGAAGGGGTGGCAGTGGTAGCAATAGCATAAACAACTTGTGAAAGAATTTTCGAGTCATGAACCTCAAACATGCGACCAACCTTATGGCCTGTCCCAAGCACTTGACCTGTCCGGGGATCCTGCACATCCACACCATGATTAGTAAATAGAAGATCTATGCCTAATTCACAAAGTTGACCAGCAGAAAGCAAATTGAGGGATAACTTTGGGATATGAAAAGTGTCACTAAGGGATAAACAAGAATAAGAGATTGTTTCTTTATGACTAATAAGCATAAGAGTTCCATCAGTAGTGTAAATGGTGATGAGGTGTTCTAAGGGTACCTTATTAGAAAATTGGGATTCATCAGGAGTCATATGGTTACAACATGTAGTATTAAAAAATGAAGGTTGTTTACTTGAGGTGACAGAAAGGTCAGTGGAAGTTCAGGATAAAACCTATTGAATTACTGCCTTAATATCAGCTGTAGTAAGTGAGGAAGCCAAAGATGGACTTGTAGGAACTGATGGATTTGAAGGACATACAACAGTTGCCCAAGGAAAAGAAGCTTTATTATGCTCTTGCATAAATTTCTGCAGTTTGCGACAAACTGAGATGTCATGGCCTTTGGCATGGCAAAAGTCGCAGCGAATACCTTTGGAAGACTGAGAGGTGGGACGCCTAGAGTTTATTTTTGGAGGAGCAGTGAATGTAGCAACGGGAGGCTGTGGAGATGGTGTAGCCAATACATGATTAGATGATGACATGTGATGAGTAAGCCGATGGTTCTCCTCAAAAATGAGCTCCTTGACTGCAGCATCAAGAGAAGGAGTAGGAGATCGGCTAAGTAGAGAAGCCCTAGTAGGCTCAAAATCCTCACGTAAACCCATCATAAAGTGCATAAATTTACGGCGATCTTGATATTTGACAAATAGCTCAATGTCCTTAGAACACACTAGTGAAAGATTTGCAGTAGAGAGTTGTTCCCACATAGTAGAAGTCTGAGAATAAAAATTAGAAATAGACTGACCTGTCTCTTGGCACATTTGATAAAGTTTTGATTCAATGTGGAACTCCAGGCTTGAATCATTAGTGCAATTATAGCGATCGGCCAGAAATTTCCTAGAAGCCTCAGCAGTCTCAAGACAAGGAAGAAGATTATGAATGGAGGGAACAGAGGTATTGATAAACCAAGACAAGATCTTACTCTAAATACTCTCCCATTCCTCTAGGCGTTCTTCATAATCATCTGTTGTATCAGTAGTCTTAGAGGCATCTTTAGTAGCTGTGGCTTTGGACTTATGTTTTGATACTGGCTTAGGAATTGAACCAATCACATATCTCCACAATTTACAACCCTTGAGAAAGACAGTCATATTTTGAGACCATGCATGATAGCTGGTAGGACCATCCAACATAATGGTGATAGGACGTATGATATCTCGTTCGTTTTGTTGAGCCATAATGAAAAAAATGACCAAAAAGTGGGATTTAGAGACCTCAAATGAAGAAACAGGGCCCAAAATCGGAATCTACGCGAAAAATTGAGCAAGATAGGCCCTGTTCAAAAATTTCGACTTTGGTTAAAAAGTTAACGCAAAAGTCAACGGTTATAAGTGCAGGTCAACGATCAGAAGTCAATGGTCAACAGTTAGAAGTCCACAATACTGTTTGTCGACGTCATTGGACGACGTGTGTTGTTGACGTGCTAGGGCTGACGTGGCACTCAGAGGTGTTGAGCATGTGTAGCAATTGGAGTTGCGTGGCGGTGGCTTGTCTGGCTTGTGAGGATCTTGGCAGCGTGTTTTTGATAGGCAAAAACTTGGGGTGGTGCGTGAGGGAATGTGTGAGCTTTGTTGGGACTGTTTCTAGTTGGGTTTTGATCGGAGAAGTTTAATCTATCACGTCGTGACTGGGGTTCGATGATTTGATTGATGAATAGACTAGATCGGAGAGGTAGTGGTTTGGTGTGACAGCAGTGACTCACTTCTGATGGTGGCTATCAGTGAAGGTGAGGGTAGCGGAAGAATGCCAGCAAATACCACTAGGTCAGAGCAATAGCTCTGATACCATGTTAACAATATAAAGTGAGAGAGAAATACTAAATAGTCTATATATTGATATGTAAATAATAATATACAATAGAAAGCTTTATATAAGCTAAGTATGTGTGCAGTACAAGTAATATGAGTAAACTATAAGTACAGTATACTGAGCTAATCTAGTCTAAGCTATACACTAACATTTCATTTAAAAAAACTCTCATTTCCAAGATGAATTAAGCCCCCTTTGGAACTAGCAGTTGAATGGAGGTACTTTGAATCTAATGCTAATGGAGTAAATACTTTAACAGCTATATATACCTTTGACGAAGTGAGAATTTCTACTAGAGAAAAAATGGCAACGTTCATGGTGAATGTTGACAGTGAAAAAGTGAAAACAACTGTTACAAATAGAGCTTCTAGTGTAGACCGGTTCATCACTGAACTCGTACTCTCCTGCAACTATAGCAACCGTCGGCCCCGATCATGAAATTGGACATCGAGTTCAATGATTTGAATGACTCCACCAAGTGCAAGGCTGCAACACTGCAACTTTGCTCGGGCTCTTGTTGCATTATACTACAACTCGTTCACATGGAAGTGGTTCCTCAATCTTTAATCAACTTTCTCTCTGCTCCTCTCTTTTGTTTTGTGGGTGTTAGGATACATAAGTTGCTAAGTTTTCTTCGAAGGGACTATGGGGTTGAACTTGAATGCAGAAATGTGGTGGACTCAAAACCAATTCTTGATTTGGCTGTTTATTGTGGAAGCCTTGAAGTCGAAGCCAAGCCCTTGAGTGTCATCAGGGGGAACTGGGGTGCTGGCAATCTTGATATGGAGCAAATTGAGAGTGCTGCTTCTGATAAATATGTTATTCGCTTGAGATGTTTTCATGATAAATAAATGAAAATTGAAAGTTGTTTTGGGTGGAAATTATATTTGGTAATTGGTATCCGGGTGAACTTGGTTGGGAGCAATTGGTTTAAATTAAGAATTATAGTATTACATCATGTCGTATGTTTCATCTTCTATTCCTGTTCATGAATATTGGATAAAATAATAAAGAGAAAACCTTGTTCCTCACTTCCTCTTGTGGGTTTCATTTTTGCTCGGATTCACTTTATATGTTCTCCAATATATGCATGTCCAAGTTCAAGCATGTGGCCACTGGCCATGTGTAACTATTCCATTTTTTTTTTCATCAAAAAATGTAATTCAGCAAAAATTAAAGAAACTTATCAGACAAAAATGCTTTGTCCTCACTTGTGTCTCTACTCTACCTTCGATCCCTTGAACAGCACTAGAAGATACCTTTTATCATGCAATTTCTTTATATTTTAGCCTTAAATATATCATGCGAATTGAACTTGTCACTTTGTGGAGCTCCTGTGGACCTAAGTGATATGGTCCATGCGCACATTTTTTTGGAGACACAGCCAACATTAGATACCAAAGTTGTCCCATTAATATAATTAAATGTGTGTGATAGAACTACATTCATTTTCAAATTAATGCATCTTTTTTCATTTAAAAGATAACCAAGAAGGTACCATCAATATTCTCTCATTCTTCTAAAGCACTGCACTCCTGACTTTTTCCTAACCGTGCTGCCGGCGATTAATTACCTCTAGATATACAATACAATATATAAAAATGTTAGATATTTCTAAAATGAAAAATGACATGTCCATAATATTTTTACAACAAATTTTAAGTGGCAAATTGTTATTGGTTGTTATTGTTGGGTTAAAAAAGTAATCTCAGTACTAAATTTAAATTTGAACCATTAACAGTTAACCACTTGTGATTTGTTATAAAAATGTTGTAAAAGTGTTGTGGACGTAGCACTTCTCTTCTAAAATACTTAGTCAACAAAGAGATGTATAAATGTAGTTTCAAAAACAGAGATTTGTTCAGGATGTAATGGAAGAGATTCCTATATACACGTTGGTTATCAATAACGCAAGTAACTAAGCACATTGCATAGAAAAATCATTTATAAACCAAAAAAAAAAAAAATTTTTTTTGAGTTCATGAGTCATGACATTTCGAGTAACCATTGGTTACTATAGATAGGATGTTTAGCATGATTTAGGCTGCGTTTGGTTCAATGTAAATCGAATTCCGAGTGTAAAATGAATGTAGGGGAAAATATTTTCGGAAAAGGAAAATATTTTCAAGTGTTTGGTTGCATTTCAAAAAATGCTTTGGAAAATATTTTCTAGTGTTTGGTTGTGTTCCTGAAAATGCTCTAGAAAACCCATTTTATCATGTTTCTCATTACAGAGAATTAAAATATATAAACAATCAAAGAAACAAAAAAAAATAAGAAAAAATAAGAAAAGCAACGAAGCGTGAGAGAGGGACTTAAGTGACAGAGAGAGAGAGATCGGCGGCAGTCAGTGGGGGTTTGAGAAATGGGTTTGCGGAATGGGTTCATCGGAGTGGTGGGTTCGTTGGAGTGGTGGGTTTGACGAATGGGTTTTCTGGGTTTTGGGTTGAGTTTGAATAAGAAAAAATGGAGGGGACGACGAAGCTGGAGGGGATGACTCGCCGGTACTTTGGGCATTGCTCGACGAACGAGCTTGGTCTTGGGTGGGTCGAGGACGAGATCGGTTTTGGGTGGATCAGTCTTGGGTGGTGACGATCTAGATGGCGGTGCTGATGAGCTTCCAGCGACGACTATGGGTGCGATCTCGCCGGTGCTGGGTGCGACTCGCCGGTGCTTCTGGTGGATCGGTCTTGCTCTTTCTCTCTCTCTCTCTCTCTCTCTTTGGGTGTCTCTGAGTCCGGAAATGATTTGAAGGTAAAATAGAAACGTAAATCATTTTTTGGGTCAAAGGCCTTATTTTACAGTCAGGCTGTGTTTGTTTCGTGTAAAACGTTTTCCGGAAAATACATATTTTTCTGAAATGTTATTTTCCGGAAAAGGAAAATATGTTTAAGGTGTTTGGGTGAATTATGAAAATTGTTGTGAAAAATATTTTTATGTGTTTGGATGTATTCTAAAATGCTATTTTCCGGAAAATTTTTCATATCAACACAACAACAACAACAACAACAACAACAACAACAATAAATTCCGGCAACAAAAATTCCGGCAACAACACAACAACAACAACACCACCACCAAATTCCGGCAACAACAACGCAACAACCACAACACAACAACCACAGCAACAACAATCAGTTCCTCAAAAAAAAACAAAAACAACAATCAAACTTAAAAAAAAAAAAAAAAAAAAAAAAAAAAAAAAAAAAACCGGAGAGATCGAGGAAGACGAAGATCGACGGCGCGGCGCGGCGCGACTCGCCGGTGCGAAGAGCGCCGGGTTCGAAGGAGTTCGACGATCGACGATCGACGGCGCGGTGCGATCGATTTTCCGGAACTGGATCGGCGCGGTGCGATGGGGACTGGGTTCGAGGGTTCATGGTCGCCGACGATGGTCTCTCGGCTTGGATCGGCGGTTCGTGGGTTCAAGGCCGCCGGCGATGGGCGCTGGGCGCTGGGCTTGGATCGACTCCGGCGCTGGGCTTGGAGCTTGGGTCTGGACCGGATCGGAGAGTGAGTGTGAGAGAGCTTGGAGAGTGATGTTGCGTGAGAGAACTTGGAGAGTGGAGAGAAAATTTTCGGAAATTGGTTTAAGGGAAAATAGGGGGTGAAATGGATTTCACCCAGCAGGGAGCACTTTTTCGGTCAAAGGGGAAATCAATTTCCGTTGACCCAATTTTCCCAAGCACCCAAACACAGCAATTTTCCGAAAATTGATTTCCGGAAGTGGTTTGAAGTTGAAACAAACACAGCCTCAAAGTTATTCATTTTCCGGAAAAAATTTATTTTACATATACACCCAAACATGCTGCTGGGTGTAAAATGAATTTCGAAAATCATTTACACCCAAAACAAACGCACCCTTAGTGCTTATGATATTTTCGGAGTTTTTGATTCAAGGGGCTACATAATACATTCATGATAATGGAGAAAGTATTTAAAACAGATGGAAGGAAATAAAATCTCGCCAATGAATTGTATTTCAATTGGTATTTCATTCCTCTCTCGTGGGAGTTGGGACTTGGCTTTGTAAGAGAAAATTAGATGTAAGAAGGATAAACCAAAACAGGAAAAAGTAAGAAATTAATTTTTTCAATTATAAATGTTCGATAAAAAAAAAAAGTGAAAATAAAATAGAACATCGAATATTAAAATTTATTTATATCCTAGTATTGAATTGTTTAAACCTGGTCAATGAACTTTATAACTTAATTAATATTCATATGTTTCCAATAGAGACATATATAAGGTTAAAATTCCTCACCCCATTATAATTACCAAATTAACAACAAAATTATTTAAACTTAAGTGAGAAAATAATTAAATCACATTCATTAACTAGTTTACTATGTAAGTTCTGCAGATTCTGATGAAAAAAATTAACTACTATGCAAGTTTATAAACTTTTATAACAAAATTTGTATTGAGTTTCAGCCTGATCTTGAAATGAGAAGCGCTACCTCTTTAACATCTTTACAACAAATCTTATGTGGTAAATTGTTTTTGGTTCTATTTTAACCCATATTACTTTTTTTCCTACTAGTAATAACTAATAACAACTTGTCACTCATAATTTATCGTGAACATAACATTTTATCTTAAAATGGACCCTAGAAAAGTTATACCGTTCGATATGGTGACCATTCTAGGGAGTGATCAAACGGTGGAAACAGAATGAAGAGTCATGCATATCTGTAACATGTAGTTGTAGTTAGCCGTTGCCATATGTAGACAAGCTGACACGTTCTTCATCCAAGTTTTTTTGACATTGTTAACAAACTTCAAACCTTAAATAAACTGTTTTATTTTAATATAAATAATAATGTATTGTTATAATTTAAATAAGAGTTGTATGTCTTTGTGCTCGCAGAGAGACATGACATACAAACTCTATTATCTGGGAACAAACGTTGTCACCAAACCCATTGATTCCCTTGGGTTCTTCGCTTTGACTCAAGGTAAATAACCTCGTACCTTTTTTTTTTTTTTCTTTTTTTTTTTTTGGGTTTTTAGATTTTGTTTGTTTTTGCTCTTTTCAGTTTTGGATGACACAATTACAATGGTTAATGTTTCTGTTTTTGGCGGTTTATTTTCTTGAGGGTTCTGCTTTTGGAATGTTGGTTAAGTGGTTTTAACAAGTTTTAGCGCCTGTGTTTGTTAGCTCCAGTTGGGTTAGTTTTTGGGGTCTAAATTTTGTGGTTTTTGAATTTTGTTTATTCATTTTTGCAATCTCTCTGTTTTATTTTAGCAGAAAAAGCTCAATTTTTTTTTTTTTTTTTTATAAAAGAAAATTTTATGAGAGATAATATAATATATGCAGCAGAGTAATTCTCGATTTCATTGCCTAAACTTTTCAATTATAAATGCAGGATTCTAATGGCGAGTTTGGGTGCTCTTTTGTTTGAGAGTTAGACTTTAATAGGGTTAGATTCTTTTTTTATCCTTAGAATTTAATTGTTTTAGATTTTTGGATCTCAATTTTAAGCTTTGGCTCAAAGGATTTTACAAGTTTTTATTATCCACTTGCCTTGAGAAACTGGGAAGGAAATAAAGAAAGCTTGGTTTCATGAGATTAGTATTGAAGTGAAGGTGTAATTTGTGTTAGTTTGAAGAGTTTAACTTTGTTGTTGTGGTAAAAGGGGTCATTTGTTTCTGCATTCTCAAGGGTAGGGGAGAGGTGGGTAAATAAAGGATTTTATTTGAGGTGAAAGGGGCAGTTTTTATGGATTCAACGGAAAATGACTTTGAATTTGATATTGAAAGTGGTGGGACAACTAGTGAAGAGGAGGAAAGCAAGGATCTTGGCTCGAGCAAGAGACAAGTGAAGAAAATTCTCAAAAAGGTTTCCAGTGGGATTTTGAATTTCAATGGTGCAATTACACATGAGTGTGGCATTAGCTCGAGTAGTAATATGGTGAAATCTGGTGGTGTTGTGGATGTTGGTGTAGAGTTGTTGATAGACAAGAGTTCAGAAGAGGAAGAGAGTCGAGACCAAGTGGTTGTTGTTGAGAAGATGTGCATAGGAGAGAAGCATAAGAAGAATTCTAGGAAGCCTCCCAAACCGCCAAGACCTCCTAAAGGTCCATCATTGGATGCTGCTGACCGGAAGTTGGTTAGGGAGCTCGCTGATGTTGCAATGAGAAAGCGTGCAAGGATTGAAAGAATAAAGGCACTGAAGAAAGTGAAAGCAGGCAAGGGATCATCTTTGAACAGTGGACTATCTGCCATGGTCATCACACTCGTCTTCTTCCTCGTCATAACTTTTCAAGGTATATTTGCAATTTAAAGTTTGATTTCCCCTTTTCCTTCCTATGCTCTTTGGTGCCCCATACCATAATTTATGTGCATTAAATTCATGGGTGGCATTTCAGTTCTATAGCATTGTAGCAAACTCAGTAATTGGTCAAAACTTCCAAAATTGACCCTAAAAGGATTAGTTTCTTCACAATTTGGAAACATTGATATACTGGGCTCGTGTCATTTTGTGTACAATGTTGAAGGTGCAGAATTTCCTTTTTGTGAGATGAAATTGTGATTCTTGAAGCATCTATTTCTAAGGCTTTGGATTGCTTCCTTAGGGATTTGCAACCCTTCTCAGGATTTCATTTGATGTTTGGAACTTCAGTTTTTGATTATTTTACTGTACTTCTTTTGTTCTTGTGCTTCTCTTGTATGCTTCTCACATGCTAGGCCATGCACTCGCCTTTGTCAATGTTCTTTCTATAAAAAAAAAATTTACTCATGAAAATTTTGTTCTTCTAATCTGTAAGGGAGTCTGATAATATAGTGAATGCTTAGGACCATAATTCGTTATTTTTTTTTAATATCAGAAACCATTAAATTTTTGTTATAGTTACTGGTCTAAGATTGTATTAAGCTGTATCTTTAATCTTCAGGATTTCTGAGTTTTCATGTAGGATTCTGTATGTGTGAGTTTTGAGTCACAGATGCAATTCATAGATCTCCCCAGAGCAAGTTTTGTAGAATCCCTTAGTAAATTTGAGTATATAAAGCTATTCCAAGTTAGCGACTTATATATAGTTCCCTTAAGCTTTTCCCCTGCAAGTGTTACGTTACATTACTTAAGCATATTGCTGATTTATCAATACAGTCAAATACAGTTTTCACTTTGCAAGATCTAATTATTTAGTTTAAAACCTTGCAGAAAAAGTTGAAAGCCTCACCTTTCTGTCCTATTCTACAATATGCTGCCTTCTCTTGCTTGTTATGCTTTTTGTTCACTAAAGCATCAGAGAAGGATGCCAACTGACCAAATCTTTATAATGCATGATGTCTACTCTAGAATTCACTCTTTGTACCTTCCACAAATCATATATTTGCCCTCTGAAATGTGCAGAGGTAGTGCGGTTTGCTGGGGGATGTAGTAATTTTGTAGGAATGGTAATACGTCAATGGCAGTTTATTTGTATGTCAAATTGTGAAACTATATATCCTCTGTTGATGGTTATAGATGATGTTTTGGACAAAAGGTCTGGGTGGATGATTTTTAGAAAAACTGTGTCTGGGCAAAAACGATCTTATGCGGGCCTCTCACAAGCTTGTGGGATCCACATTCTTGTGCACAAGATACCTTCTTCTGTCAGGGGGGATTTATTTCGATTTGCATCTTGGATTAGTACATCCTGCAACATACTTCTTGATACTTATCTTTTTGCTAATACTGCTCTTATTGTGCCAACCAATCATGCCTGCTGTGGGGATATTGGGTGTCTTGGTTTCTCACTTTGCTTGCACTGGCCATTCAAAATAGGTCCACTTGTATTTGTGATAATAACCTACGAGCTATGATATGATACTCTAGCATCCCTCATTGCATGAGCTAAATGACCGTCCAGTTGTATTCATATCAGTTTGTCCCATTCTGTTCATGGAGTAAGAGATGGAGTATTAGTAGCATTTTTTTTTCCTGAGGACGCTTGAATGGTTAAGTATTCCTTGAAATGGTGTGGAAGATGGAATTGAATAATTTATTTTCTTTCGGGTTTCTAAGCAACACCTGTATAAATCCACACATAGAGACATGTTATCTTGCTAATGCTTTGAGCAAACGATTTTAAGTTAAACCCTAAGCTTCTTCCTTGTGGAGGAGTTTCTGATATCTTCTGTGACTCTGACCAACAATTTTTTGTGCTTGTGTGTGGTAATGTTAAAAAGATCTTGCCCATGCTTTGTGCAAAAAAATTGGGTTTCAAACCCTAGTAATGTCTTCTGTGGATGGGCCTTCTAGTGTATGTGACCAAACATTAATGAATCCTATTTGTATGTGATTGTATACATCTTAATGTTGGTGAAACTTTGCCATAAACTCTCAGAAGCGTGGACCCAACTTCCTAATGTCTGTGACCAAACATTTTAATTATGCATATCCGTGTGGTTTACAACTTTATGTTGGTGAAACTTTGCTCGTAGGATTAAGCTCCAGAAGCAGCGTAACCGTGGGGTTACCTGGGTCCCCTGAGCCAGCAGTGGCCACAAGTGAAAGTTTGATTTCGGTTCAGTTTTACAAGGACCCTTTTGCCTTCAATAGCAATGGATCTAGTTCTGGCTCTAGTAGGTGTGTATTCCTTCAATAAGATATATCTTTTCTTGCCATGTGGTTATAAGAGTCCAAGATAAGCTTGGTTCTGCGCTTCTATTTTTTTTATTCCCCTCATGTTCCATGTTAATGCAGTTTTGCAGAAGAGCAGCAGGCAGCTGGTTGAGGTCCTGGGGAAGAAGCGGTTAAAATTGCTAGATTATATGAAGTCTTTGAAGATGTCATCATATGAAATGCTCATATCTGGGGTATCATGCATGGCAGCTCATTTAGACTTGATTTTTCCTCGATTTCAAAATATTGAGTCTCTGCTTGCCTATTTTGGCTTCTGACTTCTGTACACTTGTATATACCAGAAAGCTCCAGTAGATGTTTGTAAAGTAAAAGGATTCGTTTTGGCCTGTTTACTTTACCTATATACAAAAAGAAAAAAAAAATATATATATATATATATATATATAATTTATTAAACTTATCGAACAGTTTTTATTTTTACCCAAGGCTTTTGCTTTATTTTCCTATGGCTACTAAAATGTTTTGATTGCTAGGCGAAGCGGTGGAGTGCTGCACCCTAGATGACGAGAGTCCAATAGCCAAAAGCATCACTAGCTTATGCTAATACAATCAACCAATAAATTATGACTTAATTATTCCATCTCTAAGTTCTATACAATCAAAGGAACTAAGAATTCGGAGTTAAAGTAATAATAATATTATTGAATCATTTGAACATCTTCGATATTTCTTTTAGTTTAATGTTTCTATTGAACGGGTATGGTTGTTAGCAAGAACTTATTGAATCCATTGTTTGGGCTCATAATAAATTAAAGTTGCTCCTCTTTTTAATATAGATATAATTTTAATAATATCAATTTATTCTTATATTTATTTTTGTTCTCGTTACTTAGAAAAAATGAGCCCACCGGTTCAAATATGATGGTTTTCATTTTAGGAACTCCCAGTTCTGATGTGAGAATCCAGAAACATCAAGAAGCAGAACACGTCTACTTCTAGAAAATAAGAAACAAAACATTTTTTTTTCCTGAAAATATTCTTGAATTTACAAGAGTTTCTTAAATCCACAAGAGTCCTTGAATTCACAAGGAAAAATGGTCTGGAATCTACTAGAAAATAAAAAGACAAAAAACTGAATTTTTATTAATATCAATAATACTGAAAATATGTTTACAGACTTAGGGACTTGTTTAAAGGTTTCTTAAAACTTGACAGACAATAAAATATATTTTAAAATAACTCTTAATTAATACCTAACCATAACAGGAATCAAATTTGACTTGAAAAAGGATTAAAAACACCTAAAAACAAATAAATAATAACCCTAAACTTAAAATAATGAAAATTACAAATTAAATGCCAAAATTAAAAAATTACAATAATTAAATACTAAATTGTGTCCTACGATCAAGTTCTCTAGCAAATATAGCCATTTTTATCATTTCTTTGGTTGTATACTTGGGCATCCTTTTCCTTGTAGTTAAGGTAATGACTTCGGGTATGACCAGCTCCCATACAGCCCTATGTGCGAAATGTGGCAAAAGGAAGGAAAATCCATGGGCAATTGTTCACAGAGCAAGTTTAGCGGTTTCTTTACTGTTCCTAGGCTTCTTCAATCCAATTACTTTTCTTAGAGCCCCAAGAACATTACCCAATTATCATCATAAGCAAATCCATGTGTAAGTTTGTCACTGTACTATAGGATCGATGCACAAAAAGATCCAATGCATCAGACGCAAATCCATGTTGAAGACTTGAAGTGATTGGAGCATTTAAAAAAAAAAAGGGGATAGTGTTATGTAATGTTAACATAAAATAAATAATACCCTATGTATTTACTGCTGCATCGTTAATCTGTAATGATGTACTCTTGCGCTTGTTAAAAAGGAAAAAACTAAAATTTGAAACAACAATTATTATTTTCTTTTTCTTTTGAGGCCCAAACCAGCATCTCAAAATATTTTCTTTTGTTTGATATCATCTTTAGTAAATTAAACATGCATGAGTCTTAAACCTATATCCTATATCGTACCTCTACAGTCAACTCTGACCACTCTTCAAATATGAAACTCATACTCAAAGCTCACTAAAGAGGGTGAGGCGTGAGGAGTACATCTTCAAATAATCTACATATATTTAAGAATTTTGCATATATAGTTTGAAAAATTCAATGAACCTACATTCTTTTTTTAATATATTTTGAGCAGGGACAATGAACCATACTATAGTTACGTTGATAGCCACAATTCAAAAGGGTTTTGTTGAATTCCCATGATAGATCTCTCTCAGTTGCCCATCCTGCAAAGACTTTTATTGACATACACTGGTTTATTAAACAAATGTGGAGCGCTGACTTCTGGCATTTATGGTTGGAATAAGATATATGAAAAATGGTTCTATACGTTGAGAAATTTAATGAACTATTTAGATTCTTCTCCATTATTCCCAACTCTTTTGGTACCTTTTGAGTTAGAAAGCTCAAAGCCCATTCTGCAAATTTATACAAGTAAACAAATTTTCGGTAGTATGGAGGAGTAGCCGTTATTTTGTGATAAAAGTTAAAGCAGTATGGCATTTGAAACTGAACTGTGCACGCACACTCTTACGTACAACATCGTGGTTGGCCAGCTATTACGTTTGAGCTTCGTTATTCTTATCTTCTCCGAGTTCAACATTTGACATTTTTCTTCCCACACGCTTTTCTTTTTTGCCATGTAGCTTGATAAGGATAGGAGGTCACACAACTAGGATTTCAAGAATGGGAAGGCCAAAAATAAAATTTTAACTAATGTACATAATCAAATTATTATATAAAGAAAGAGAAAAGTTAATGGATATCTTATAGACATTCATTTAGGAAATATTTTTTAAATTTTTTTAATGAGAAAAAGAAAAAAGTAATTAATTTTTTTTTATAAATTTATATATTTTTCCAATAAAAGTGATGTTAATTTTTTTTTTATATAATTTCAACCTATGGTGTCGGTTTATGATGATTATACTTTTTATTATTAAATCAAAATACTAATTGATTTTTGGTATATACGAGAATTGAATTACAGATTTTTTATTCAACTATCAGAGATTTTATCAGTTGAGCTTTATATAGAGTCTATTTTACAAAGTATTTTCAGATTCTCGAAAGTTGAATAAGATTGGACATCTTATACAACCATCAAATGTTCAATCTTGTATCCTTGGGTCAATTCTCATTCGGGCACAATTATCGGTTATCAATCTCCATTCTAATCCCTCCAGTAGTATTCCTAGGATTTTCACCTAATATCCTATTGTTATTCTAACTCTACAATATTTATGACTGTCGAAAATTAGGTAATAGTAAACTGATTAATTGAGTATTCATGAATTCTACAACTTATTTCCAAAGAGTGAGATTTTCTTGAACTTAAGCATAAGAGACACTTAAGTCAACATCTTACCATCCTTTTGTCTATTGCAAATGTCCATGCTCACGTTAGCCACCCAATTAACTGCATAATAAGTTTTCGCTGTTTATGGATTAGTTTTTTCTCGTGGCAAAGATTGTATGGATAACTAGTTGATTTTTTTTTTATTTTAATAACATCTTATAAAATTATATTAAGATCAAAACATGTATGATACAAAATTTGAATATAATAATAAGAAATACTCAACATATATGGTCTTTTTTAAGGAAAAGTCTAGGAATATAAAATTTTTTACAACTTCTTACCACAACTATGATAAAAAAAAAATGGTAGGTCCATGTGTAAATGATGGTAAACTACTCACAATTTGCAACGTTAGAGTTGTGACAAAAAAAATTGTGGAATAATTTGTAGTCCTAGAGCTAATCTTCTTTTAATCTTCAAGTTATCTTTCATTGCTGACACTTGACACAAAAGCTTTCAAAGCTCTTCTTGACTTCTTCTAATATTAACTCAAAAGTTTTTAAAGCCCCCATTTTTCACATCATCACTCTAATATATAATTTTTTTTATTTGATTTAAAATTCTATAAGGATTGCTTATAAAACCTCATATATTTTACCATGCATAAAATATTGCCACATCATATTATTTTTAAATATTAGACTAAATAATTCCATATACAAATTCTACATTTATAAAATATCTATAATATGTATAAAACTGAAGCAGGTTGACTCCTTAATATTGTTCTAAATAAGTTTTGAGAGTCTCACAATTTTACAAGTAATTATTATAATATATATATATTTTTAACTAATTTTAAATTTTATAATATATTTAAACCCTATAATAAAATCTTACCATGTCATATATGTATATATATATATATATATTTAAAGGGTAGAATAGATAGTTTCATATTCAAATAAAATTTTAATAAATACATACTAATAAATAATTACTATAATAATTGTCCAATTTCTTATTTTAAAAAATATGTAAAAAATAAAAAATTTGTAGTGCTTTACATGGATTACTGACTAGCTATTATTATATTTATTTATTTATATATCTATTCGAGTTTTTTTTTTTAATACCTTATTTTTATAACACCATTTAAAATCTTGAAGGGGAGCTAGCTAGAAAAGACACACACCAATCCTGGTGTCTAAAAAAAAATTATGAGGGGCACATGTATATATATGGACAAGGGCAGAGCTAGAAATTTTTTTTTGGGAGGCCAAATTGCAACTCTAATATATTTATCAAGACAACTCCCACATACACATATACACACACTTTTTTATTTGATAAGTTATATATATACACGCACCAAACAACAACAAAAAGAGTTTAATAATTTCAATCAAAGTTATGTTTGGTGACAATTTTTCATAAAATAAAATTCATTTTTACTATTTTTATAGTGAAATTCTTAAAAAATTTCATTTTTGATACAAATTATCAAATTTTATACTAAAGTAAGTAAAAAATCTTTCAATTGAACTAATGAAATTTTCAAAAACATGAATGATCCAAAACTTTGAGAAATAAGTTAGGCTTCAAACATATTTGAAACTGTCTTGCTCTAATCTATTATGTAGTAACTAAAGAGACATTTCATGTGTAGTTTTAGTGACATTATTTTTTTAATGAGTCAATAACTTGTTAATTGCTACATAACTGGTTGAAAAAGATATAGATTCAAATATATTTAGTGCCAAACTTTATCAAATATTTAACAGATATAAGAGCATATTTTACAATAAAAAATAGAATTGTGAAAATTAAATAATGTTATGTCTCTCTAATTATTAGACCAAATTTTTTTTTTAAAAGTATTATTGGACTAATTCAAATATTTGGGGGGGCCAACTCTTATTTTTGTAGACTAAATTTGGAAAACATTAATATAATTATATATTTTTTTAAAATTTTCAAAATTTTGGCCCCCCCTCCCCCACCGTACCCTTACACATAGCTATGCCCTAGTATATGGACAATTATTGGTTATATTATAATATCATTATAAAATTTACATTGTAGACTAAATAAATGTGCATGTAAAACATTGTATACATTTATAAAAAGTATACAATAATATCATACACATTTGTTTTAGTCTACAAAACAAACCTTGCATTAATAGTTTTAAATTTTCTATATTTATAATTATATACGGTTGGTATGTTATATGGACATACCAACCATATTCTGGTATACTGCTTAATTATTGTGGAAAAAAAAATACTGCTTAATTAATTAGATAGCAATATAAATAAATAAATAAATATAAAAGAAGGGATTCATTTCATAGTGTTGGGCGAATTGCTTGGAACGCGTTTCAGGGGGAAAATGTTACTATCCAACGATAAGTATAACCACTCCTTTAATGCTTTTAATTGCTTCATTTGCTTGCTTTCGCGTAAAAGATTTGCTGGCAGTTTATGGATAAACAAGAACAGCTGACCATCTCAGTTTTTGGATAAACAAGAACATCACTTTTTCCTTTTCGATCTTTTGAGAGAAAAAGAGTGTTAATTCTTGGTGTACAAGTACAAACGATGCACATGTTAAGGGCCCACCCTATGTTTTAAGGACTCCAACTGGAACAAAATAATGGTGGTTTTGCAACTTTAGGTCCACATAATATTATCACTTATTTCATTTCATAATACTATATATAAAACTGTAACTGGTAAATACCATAGACCTGTAATATATTCCTCCATTGAATTTTCCAATAATTAAATTAATTATAAAATTCCTTCAAAATATTGTACCTTAAATAGTTCCAACAGCAAAATTCTAATTAAAGTATTTTAGCATTGGAATAGTATTATTACTTTATTAGTACCTTATCCCTTATGGGCCCAATGCTAGGAAAAAAAATGTGGCTATTTCAGATACGTACCAGGTTTGTATTCTATGAAACATTAATTGGTAAATATCATATTAAGAGTTTTGTACATCTCCTTTTGATATTTTTAATAGAGATATTGAGAGTTCAAATCATCTTCCCTCGTTATGAATTTGTAACTATCCGTTACTCTTGGAGCTGCCACTAAACTATCGAATTATTAAAATAAAATATATTAATAAAGCTCATTAATGCAAAAACACGTACTCTTATTAAAAGCGGATGCAACGTCATGCTCATGATTTTTCTTTGCATTTAGCCCAAAAAAAAGATCTATTATTGTTACTTAATTTGAATTAAGAGAAAATGAGTGTTTGCTTTTCAAATAAACTAAATAATATCCTAGAAAAATATGAAAATTATACAAATTAGCTCTTTAAATTGGATAACATTGCATGTGAGACAACCCAAAATGTAATGCTTTTGATATAAATGAACAAACATAATTTAACCCACTCCGAATTTGTTGTAGAGAAAACAAAAACAAAAAAAATCAAAAAACAAAACAAAACAAAAAAAAGAAAGAAGGGAAAATCTATCTCTCTCATGTCATTCTAATTTCTAAATTTAAGATGCTCTTAAGACATTGTGGGGGGTAAAAGCCCAGATCTAGGTGGGCCTGGGGCCCTGTCCTTTGTGGCCTCTTATGTCCGAAGAGCTCAAGCGGGCTGGGACACCGTTCCTCTAGACCGGGGTCCGAAGATGGCCAAGAAATGCAGTCCGAGGAGGTTATTCGTCGTCCGAAGAGACTTTACTCCTCGGATACGGGAAGTTCTGATTAAATACATGTACAGGGAGCTCGGGGGCCCTTCCTAGCAATGTGTGTGACAAAAACAAGCTCTGGGCACTCCTGAGGATGATAAGAATGAAGAAATATCTAAAGGAAAAGCTGCTACCACCGTATTTAATGCGCTGCAACAGCTTTTCTGGCCGCATTTATGTGAAGAGGACCTCTGAACAGTGAAACCTTAGCTACCACCACTCACAAAGAACTAAAGTGGGCGCATGATTTGACCCGCGCTCAAGTGTATACCCAGAGGGGGAACAGGTGGACGATGGAGATGAGGAAGGAGGGTAATATATAAAGAAGGTCGATCCCTAATCGAGGGAGGAGGGAGAAAAAAAAGGAAGAGGCTTGACTGTAGCTCTGAACATTGTTATTACTGTTTATTCAATAAGATGTCTCTTCGGACTTTCACTGAAACATTCGCTGTCATTATTTTATGCTATCTCGGCCTCACGTAATTTAGCCATCCATAGTTTAATTCAGATCCAGCCCAGCTCTTTCACCCACTCTCTATAAATTCATTGTGTTGGGTTCGTTGGGCCTCTAACCCATCCTTTTTGGGTTTGGGCTACAAAAACTGACCCTACAATTGGCGCCGTCTGTGGGAAGAGCTTGTGCAGGGGAGAAAACAGCAGTAGGTGATGGCTGAACCGAATCAGCAAGAAGCAGAGTCTAGGGCATCTCAACACGTTGACCCTTTTTTCAACTTGGAGAGGAGACAAGATCAGGAGGGCAGTGTACATACTGTGCCCTGTGATCAGAATCGATCACATGGTGGGAGTTACATATCCCATGCAGAAAAGAATCGGAACCTGCAGCGGGAAGTTGAGAAACTAAAGAGGGAGTTACGCCATGCAAAGAGGAAAAGGGCTTCCTCGTACTCCGACGAGGACCTCGATGACGCGCCAGATGTTACTTACCAACCTAAGTCCTGGACACCAGACAGCGAATCTTACTCCTATGAACAAGAAGCCCACCGTAAGGGGCAACACAGAATTCCATTACAAGAAGACATGGGAAATGACGCCATGAGCAGGGCTTTGAATCAGATTTCTAGATCACCCTTCACGCGTAGGATAGAAGAGGCGAAACTTCCTCGGCGTTTTAACCAACCGACATTCACCGTCTATAATGGTAGGACGGATCCTGTGGAACACGTAAGTCATTTCAACCAAAAGATGGCTGTCTACTCCAGGGATGAGGCACTGATGTGCAAGGTTTTCCCCTCCAGTCTTGGACCAGTGGCGATGAGATGGTTCGATGGACTAACCCCAAATTCCATCAGCTCCTTTAAAGAGCTCACCCAAGCCTTTGGTTCGCGCTTTGTTACCTGCCGAAGGGTGGCCCGACCTTTGTCGTCGCTGCTGTCTCTAAGCATGCAGGAAGGGGAAACCCTGAAGGTCTACTCGGATAGATATTGGGAGATGTTTAACGACATGGAGGGCAATTTTGACGCAATGGCCCTGGAAACATTCAAGCTCGGTCTTCCTACCGACCATGGTCTAAGGACATCTTTGTCTGGCAAACCTGTTACTAGCATGCGTCAGCTAATGGATCGCATTGAGAAGTATAAGAGGGTCGAAGAAGATCAGCAGCAAGGAAAAGGCAAGGACAAGGTTATCCCCCAAGACAGGAGGGACTTTAGGTCGGATAGGTACCATAATAATAAACCGAGGAGGGATTTTCCTGCGCAGGCAAGATCAGCCAATCCCCAGGCAGTCAACACAGTATTTAGGGATCCAGTCCACCAAGTTTTAGAAAAGGTCAGGAATGAGCCATTCTTCAAGTGGCCGAATAAAATGGTAGGGAATCCAGATAGACGCAATCGCAACCTCTATTGCCAGTATCACCAGGATCATGGACACACGACCGAAGACTGCCGGAGTTTGTGGGATCATTTGGATCAGTTGGTCGGTGAAGGGAAATTGAGGCACCTCTTGCATCACTCTAGTGGTCGAGGGGGCCAGGTTAGCACGGAGCCTAGGAGGGAAGATCCTTTAAAACCCCCTCTGGGAACCATCAACGTCATCTTTGCAGCACCAGGAAGAACGGGATCCTGGCCATCTAAGGTCATGTCAGTCGACCGGCTGCCTGCGGGGGACCTTGGCCAGGGTCCGAAGAGAAGCAAAGCGGACGGACGTCCAGTTTTAGGGTTCTCGGACGCTGACACGGTGGGGACTATCCAGCCGCACGATGATGCGCTGGTCATAACTCTCAGAATCGGAGGATACGATGTAAAGCGGGTGATGGTCGACCAAGGCAGTGCTGCAGAAATTATGTACCCCGATCTTTACAGGGGGCTGAACCTCAAACCCAGTGATCTAACGCCGTATGGTTCTCCATTGATCAGTTTTGAAGGAAGGGCCGTGATTCCTAAGGGCCAAATACGCTTACCTGTACAGACGGGTTCTGAGATAATGGAAGTAGACTTCATAGTGGTAGACGTATTTTCTCCATATACAGCAATTGTAGCCAGGCCTTGGCTTCACGCTCTGGGGGCAGTCTCTTCCACCTTACATCAGAAAATCAAATATCCATCAGAAGGCCAGGTTTGCGAAATCCGCGGGGACCAACTCACGGCTAGACAATGCTTGGTGGCTGCCGTTCAACACGAGCCAGAAGCAAAGTCAGCAAAAACCGAAGAGAACTTATAGCAACGAAAGCGGGGGTTATTGCCCACTAAAGATATGGATAAGGGTGCAGAGTGCGAGGACTTAACAAAAGTTGTCATTGGGGATGATCCTGAAAAATTCTTTCAGGTCGGATCCAATTTGCCTTTACAGGAAAAGGAAGGGTTACTGAAAATTCTTAAGGAAAACCTTGACGTATTCGCCTGGAACGCTTATGAAGCCCCGGGGGTGGATCCAGAATTCATATGCCACTATTTGAAAGTAAATCCCACGGTCACACCCAAGAAGCAGCCTCCTCGTCGTCCATCCAAAGAACATGCTGAGGCAGTCAGGGAAGAAGTGGCAAAGCTCAAGCAAGCTGGAGCTATTAAAGAGATTTTTTACCCAGAGTGGTTGGCAAATACTGTGGTAGTGAAGAAGAAGAACGGGAAATGGCGAGTATGCGTGGATTTCACTGATCTAAACAGGGCGTGCCCTAAAGATCCGTTTCCTATGCCAAAAATCGATCGGCTCGTGGACGCCACTGTCGGACACCCGCGGATGAGCTTCTTGGATGCCTTTCAAGGCTATCATCAGATACCTTTAGCCCTGGATGATCAAGAGAAGACCGCTTTCGTAACCCCCGTTGGAAATTACCATTACAAGGTGATGCCATTCGGCTTAAAAAATGCGGGTTCCACATACCAAAGGATGATGACGAGGATGTTTGAATCACAGCTAGGCAAAAATATCGAGATCTATATAGACGACATGGTGGTAAAGAGCAAAGAGGTGGCTGAGCATGTGAAGGATCTTGAAAGTACTTTTAGAGTTCTTAGAAAATACAAGCTGCGCTTGAATGCGTCTAAGTGTTCATTTGGGGTGGGATCAGGCAAGTTCTTAGGATATATGGTGACTCACAGAGGAATTGAGGTCAACCCAGACCAAATAAAGGCCATTAACGAGCTACAGGCTCCTCGGAATCCGAAGGAGGTTCAGAAACTGACGGGGATGACCGCAGCCCTAAATCGATTTATCTCACGATCAGCGAACAGGTGTCGGCCTTTCTTTTCCTTGATCAACAAGTGGAAAGGGTTTGAGTGGACTGAAGAGTGTGCTACGGCATTCCAGCAGTTGAAGGATTATCTGGCTCGACCACCAATTATGTCCAGCCCCGAGCCGGATGAAGTCTTATTTGCGTATATCGCTGTAGCCCCTCATGCGGTGAGCTTGGTGCTGGTCCGAGCGGATGGGGGTGTCCAAAAACCAGTTTACTGTGTAAGCAAATCGTTGCATGAAGCCGAAATCCGTTATTTACCCTTGGAAAAGGCTATTCTGGCCGTAGTTTTGGGTACGCGAAAGCTCCCTTATTACTTCCAAGCCCATACGGTCATTGTTCTCACCTAACTCCCGCTCAGGGCCATACTCCGAAGTGCGGATTATACTGGAAGAATCGCTAAATGGGGAACGATCCTAGGGGCTTTTGATATCAAGTACATGCCACGCACTTCGATCAAGGGTCAAGTGATTGCTGACTTAGTGGCTGAGTTCACGGAGCCCCGACTAGAAGAAGTAAAGCCGACGCCGGACATGGATGAAAAATCAGTTGGCATGATCTCTCCACAAGGTCCTTCCCTTTGGGAGGCATACGTGGACGGTGCCGCGAATCAAAAGGGTTCTGGAGTGGGGTTAGTATTGCTATCTCCCGAAGGAATTATTATCGAGAAAGCACTAAGGCTGGGCTTCTCGGCAACAAATAATGAGGCGGAATACGAAGCTCTGCTGATGGGGATGAGCATGGTCCAGAAAATGGGAGGAACAGAAGTAAGGCTGTTCTCGGATTCAAGATTAATCGTGGGTCAAGTACATGGGGAGTTTGAAGCGAAAGATGAAAGGATGCAGGGATACTTGTGTCGGGTCAGACGTTTGCAAACCAGGTTCAAATCTTTTAGCCTGGAACATGTGCCCAGGAGTGGCAATGCACATGCTGACTCCTTAGCCACACTAGCCACCTCGTCGGCACATGATCTGCCGAGAGTTATCCTCGTCGAGGATTTGTATCAGCCTACCGATGCCGGAAAAGAAGTGATCCAAGTACATCAAGTCGGTGCCGGACTCAGTTGGATGGACCCTTTAATTAAGTTTCTAAAGGAAGAGGTCTTACCTGATGAAAAAGGGGAGGCTGATAAAATTCGAAGAAAAGCGACCAGGTTCTGGCTATCCGAGGATCAGAAGTTATACAAACGGTCCTACTCGGGGCCCTATTTACTGTGCATACCTCCTGAAGCGGCCGAGCTACTACTAGAAGAACTACACGAAGGAATCTGTGGAAGCCATACTGGGGGTAGGTCCTTGGCTCACCGTGCTCTCACTCAGGGTTATTGGTGGCCCAACATGCAAGAAGAAGCCCTGAATTACGTCAAAAAATGCGATCAATGCCAACGATTTGCCCCACGTATTCATCAGCCCGGAGGAACTCTTAACCCGCTAACCAGCCCGTGGCCTTTTGCCCAATGGGGCTTGGATATCGTGGGACTGTTCCCTAAGGCTGCAGGGAACAAGAGATATCTGCTAGTCGGCACTGACTACTTCACGAAGTGGGTCGAAGCAGAACCTCTGGCGAACATCCGAGACGTAGATGTGCAGAAGTTCGTGTGGAAGAATATAGTCACTAGATTCGGGGTCCCGCACAGTCTCATCTCGGACAATGGCCTCCAGTTTGATAGTAGAGCATTTAGGAGTTATTGTAGCGAGCTGGGAATTGCGAACAGATATTCTACCCCAGCGTACCCCCAGGGCAACGGCCAGGCAGAGGCTGTTAATAAGGTCATTGTGAGTGGCCTGAAAAAAAGACTTGACGACGTGAAGGGCAAATGGGTCGAGGAGTTGCCACATGTTCTTTGGGCTTACAGAACTACTCCACGCAGGTCTACTGGAGAGACTCCTTTCTCGATGACCTATGGGGCTGAAGCTGTCATACCTCTAGAAACTGGATTCCCAACGTTAAAAACTAGCTCATTCAACTTGAAGGGCAATAGCGATCAGCTAGAAAGGAGTTTGGACCTAATCGATGAAAGGAGAGAAAATGCAATGGTCCGATTGGCGCATTATCAGCAAAAGCTCAGGCAGGGTTATAATGCCAACGTAAGGCTCAGACCCTTGGACCCCGGTGATTTGGTGTTAAGAAAAGTGGTCGGCACTGCGAAGAACCCAGCTTGGGGAAAACTAGGACCTAATTGGGAAGGGCCATATCGCATTACTTCAGGGGCTGGCATTGGAGCATACTTCCTTGAAGATTTGGACGGGCATGTGATACCGCGCCCTTGGAATGTAAATAACCTTAAAAGGTATTATTATTAATCGAATTTTCCTTTTAATCTATCTAACGACGAGTTATATAGTCAGTTCTCTTAAGTGTTTAAACTTAAATCCTATCATGCCTGTAGTCCTCGGACCAGATGATTTGGGTTAGTTAACACTCCCTTACAGTTCTCTTAAGTGTTTAAACTTAAATCCTATCATGCCTGTAGTCCTCGGACCAGATGATTTGGGTTAGTTAACACTCCCTTACAGTTCTCTTAAGTGTTTAAACTTAAATCCTATCATGCCTGTAGTCCTCGGACCAGATGATTTGGGTTAGTTAACACTCCCTTACAGTTCTCTTAAGTGTTTAAACTTAAATCCTATCATGCCTGTAGTCCTCGGACCAGATGATTTGGGTTAGTTAACACTCCCTTACAGTTCTCTTAAGTGTTTAAACTTAAATCCTATCATGCCTGTAGTCCTCGGACCAGATGATTTGGGTTAGTTAACACTCCCTTACAGTTCTCTTAAGTGTTTAAACTTAAATCCTATCATGCCTGTAGTCCTCGGACCAGATGATTTGGGTTAGTTAACACTCCCTTACAGTTCTCTTAAGTGTTTAAACTTAAATCCTATCATGCCTGTAGTCCTCGGACCAGATGATTTGGGTTAGTTAACACTCCCTTACAGTTCTCTTAAGTGTTTAAACTTAAATCCTATCATGCCTGTAGTCCTCGGACCAGATGATTTGGGTTAGTTAACACTCCCTACGGTTTCTTTCAATTGTTTAAACTTAAAACCTGCCATGCCTGTAGTCCTCGGACCAGATGATGTAGGTTGGATGACACCCCAATCATGCCTGTTTAAATCTAAAGTTAATGCAACTACCACGACTGAGATATCATTCCATGATGATCCATGATTAAAACTGCTAAGTCTAGCTAAATTATTCCTATCTCATGATGCCTTTTCATTGATAGTCCCCACACATTCTGCTTATTTTTAGTAACACCTATAATCATGCACGCTAAGAAAGGGATATTGGAATCTCGCAGCGTTGAAATATAAGATTAGACAATCAAAGTAAAAGAAAAATTACTTCATTGATCGAAAAAGAGTAGCTTACAAATCTCTTATAGTAAAAATAAAAGTAAACAAAAAAAAAAATAAAAAAAAAATAAAAAAGTAAAATGAAATATAAATAAACAATAATAGAAGAAAAATCCTGTTTATTCTTTGGCCGAGGGGACCACGTTATCAGCAGCCTGGCCCTTCCGAGCAGCAGCATCTGGGGCTTGATCCTTGGGCTCATCTGAAGTCTTCTGTCCCTCCAACCCTTTGCCCTTGTCCTTTGCCCGGTCAGTTGGTTTATCCTTATCACCTGGCTGACCAGCTTCTTTGGTGGCACCAAGGGTGGAGGGAGGAGCTTGGTTGGCCAAATCTTGCTCTGAGATCTCTGGAAGCTGTGGGGCAGGAGGGTCAGGACCTGAGAGCTCTCGAATTTCAGGGTCATAATATATGCTCCCCGGTAGCCTCAGGGGGGAATCCGAAGGGATCCCAGCTGCGTCCAATGCCTTCTGCCAGGTTATGTCGCAGTAATCACGACTAACCATGGCAAACTGTTCGGTAAGCTGCTGCCCGGTCTCCTCCACCCCCAACTGATACGCTGCCCTCTTTTCAGTTTCAATTGACTCCTTGGCCAGTTGAGCCTTCTGTTCGGCGGATAGGGCGCGCTCTTTGGCTTTCCTAAGTTCATCTCTGAGACCCTTCACCATCTCCCTTTCGGTCTCCAGGTTGATCTCTGTCATATGCAGCTTTTTGCGCTGCTCCTCGGCTTGGGTCTCGGCGTTCTTTAGGCCGGCCTTGAAGCTGTTCCTTTGACTGGTCATGTCTTTTAGCTGCTCGGACAATTTAGCATAGTCCTCCTTCAGCTGACCCAGAGACCTTTCGGCTTCAGATTGAGACTGCGCTGCTGCCTGAGCTTCGAGGTAGGTCTTCTTGTTCCATTCCTCGGCTACGTATATTTGCTGAGTAATCTGCATGACAGCGTGTTCAACATCAAATGAAGAAGTGAATTAAAGCCAATGGCAAATAAGATCTGAATTAAGAGTGAATATTTACCATGGCCACGTCCCTCTTAAGGGACAGGAAAAGCTCCTTCTGGTTGAAGCGCTTATATGAGTCCATGTCGTGGGGGAGGAGGAGTGGCTGCTGTAGAGCCTCAGCTACGTACCCTGCCCTTCCTCCATCATAGTTGCGGAGGGAGGTGTCCCAAGCAAAAGGAGCGCCATCCAGCTCCAGCCTCGGTGACCAAATACGAGTTCCCCCTCCTCGGCGAACTTCAGCCCCACCCAGGTCCTCTCGGCTCTCGGTGGAGGAGGCCCTCTTACCCCGATGGTCTCGTATCACTTTTTGCTGTTTATTAGTTTTGGTGGGCACGACTTCCTCCCTCTCCTCAGGCTCGTATGGCCTCTTCTTCTGAGGGTTTGGGAGGGGCTTCGACCCTGGATCGGAGACCTGGATAGGCACTGGGGGCAGAGACGACACCACTTTTGACGTCCCAATATCCTTATGCTCGGTCTTTTGGACCCTCTTCTTCATCAAGTTTTTTAGGTCCATGTCTTCGTCCGATGAGTCTTCAAGGCCGGCAATAGTCACAACAGGCTGAACACTTGAATGCCTGTCAATTTCTTCCTCGGCGTCCGAGACCTCTACCACTTGTTCTCCTGGAGCGTCCCTCTCGAAGTAGAACTGGTCTATTTGCTCTTCAAGAGATGAACCAGAGGATCCAACTCTTTCACCTTCAACCTCTTGTCCGAGGGGAACTTGCCGAAGGGGTTGGACGAGAGGCGGTATGTTCTGAGGGCGTGGATGTGGTACGGGCGGAAGGTCGTACGGTGCCAAAAAACCCTTCCAAGCTACGTCGATGCGGTTGAGACGGTAGTCTCCCTGAATTATCGCGTTACCCGCCGGTTGGAAATCTTTGGGCTTCGCTTTGTACCCTAAGATAAGGGGAGCCGATCGCAGTTGCTCGTCCTCGCTAACGAAGATCTCCGACCGCAATAAAAAGTTCAGTGCAGCAACGTTGGTGAGGCTGAGTCGAGGAGTAATATTCACTTTATCTGTTACAAATCACACCAGAGTTTGATTAGAAAATTGGAAGGAACAACACAATCAAAAATGGATCCTAAACCTACGGTTAGAGTGCCTAGAACTAGTGTCCCACCTGGCTTTCCCTGCTTGGTCGGACAGTGAGGGCCGTTATGCCACGCGCCCGAGACGATCTCATAGTCGTCCTTTAGCCCTTTGTTGGACTTGGGTAGGCAGGAAATTAGCCGAACAATGTCGGACCGGGATTTTAAATAATATCCCGCCCCTTGTTGGCTGTGGAACTCGTACATGTGCACCACGTCGTGCCAAGTGAGTCCCAGTCCTAGGTGGTGGTTAAGGTCTTCAATTGCTCCTAGGATCCTAAACATGTTAGGCGCACACTGCCAAGGGGTAATCCTATGGTTCCGGAGGTAATTAGTGGTGATGGGGCCCATAGGAATCGTCATTCCTCCCTCCAGGAAAGCAATAAGAGGGATCACCACTTCCCCGGTTTTCCGATCAGTCAGTATTTTCTCGGGAGGACAATACCTCACCCCCACGTTTGGGGGTATGCGGTAGGTGGCCCTAAACTTCTCCAACTGGGCAGGACTGTCTACCATGTACTCGAGTTTGCCCATCTTTCTTAAACGGGAAAATGAAAACTCAACACAGAAGATAGCCGAAGAGAAAACAGATGGCCTGGAGCGACGAGAACTTACAAACACAAAGCTAGAGAGTGATCTTTGACTTCGTAGGGAGATACGTAAGAACTCTGAAACGGATTGGAGGCGGCGACTGAGAAAACTCGGAGCGCTGGGATGCTTGATCTTGTTGGGTAGGATGAGAGCTTCAAGGTGAAAGAGAAATGGTAACCGCTGGGCCTTTATATGAGGACGATGGAAGGGGCAGAAATTATTTCGCCCAAATCCCAAGAAAGAACCCCGTCCGTTTGATCAATAACCCGCCGTTGGATGCAAAGGACAAGACGCCGCCTGAAGTAATTAATGTGGCGCTTTGGGAATACGGAAAACAACTGCAGCAATGATGGAACGCGCACATTCACATCTACGCACGTGCCGATTTGAATCTTCGCCTGTTCCCAAGCCAATTACCCCGCGGCAAGTCAAAATCTCATTTTTTCTCCTCGGATGAGAGGGAAAAATAGAAATTTTGAGGGGCTATTGTGGGGGGTAAAAGCCCAGATCTAGGTGGGCCTGGGGCCCTGTCCTTTGTGGCCTCTTATGTCCGAAGAGCTCAAGCGGGCTGGGACACCGTTCCTCTAGACCGGGGTCCGAAGATGGCCAAGAAATGCAGTCCGAGGAGGTTATTCGTCGTCCGAAGAGACTTTACTCCTCGGATACGGGAAGTTCTGATTAAATACATGTACAGGGAGCTCGGGGGCCCTTCCTAGCAATGTGTGTGACAAAAACAAGCTCTGGGCACTCCTGAGGATGATAAGAATGAAGAAATATCTAAAGGAAAAGCTGCTACCACCGTATTTAATGCGCTGCAACAGCTTTTCTGGCCGCATTTATGTGGAGAGGACCTCTGAACAGTGAAACCTTAGCTACCACCACTCACAAAGAACTAAAGTGGGCGCATGATTTGACCCGCGCTCAAGTGTATACCCAGAGGGGGAACAGGTGGACGATGGAGATGAGGAAGGAGGGTAATATATAAAGAAGGTCGATCCCTAATCGAGGGAGGAGGGAGAAAAAAAAGGAAGAGGCTTGACTGTAGCTCTGAACATTGTTATTACTGTTTATTCAATAAGATGTCTCTTCGGACTTTCACTGAAACATTCGCTGTCATTATTTTATGCTATCTCGGCCTCACGTAATTTAGCCATCCATAGTTTAATTCAGATCCAGCCCAGCTCTTTCACCCACTCTCTATAAATTCATTGTGTTGGGTTCGTTGGGCCTCTAACCCATCCTTTTTGGGTTTGGGCTACAAAAACTGACCCTACAGACATGTTAATAAACTATATTAAAAAAGTTTTGACAGAATTTTTATGAAAAATTTAAAGAGTTGTCAACAAAATTAATTGTTTTATAATTTTTTTATAAAATATTTTAAAAAATAATTTCTAAATCAATACCCTTAAAACATTATTTAACATTTCCTATTTAATATTATCTTAAATAATTTATGAAAAATTATGACTTTTATGCTTGCAAAAGCTACGACCGACGTACGTGGTGGGAAAAAAAGTGGACCAACATGGGCCATTCAAAAACACTTTTTAATTCTTCGAAACCGTGCATTGACCATACAAAGTACAACTATACAAGCAAGCCACACATGGAATCTAGAGCGAATCCACAGATTGTTCTATAGAGCTGGATCACAGCAGACACAATGTGCCATTGTTGTAATAATATTGTAGACTAAGGGTTTTATTACATTTGCACTTCTATAAATTCATACTTTGGTTCTTATTACAACTCCATGTCCAAGTTACACCTACTAGTACGGTCACCAGACTCACCACTATGTCTAAGGCCTTTTTCTTCAAACCCCTCTCCTTATTTTTCAATCGCATTCTCTTTAGAAAAGTTAGAGGTTTCCATAGAAATCTTAGCAACAACCATGCAACAACACAGCTTTTAAAAAATCAAAAGTATCCTTCTCTTGCTCTTAGATCAGACCTCTCAAGCAAAACTTTGATCTTCAATGTGGAAGAAGTTTTGCTAAAATCCCCATCCTTGTTCCCATATTTCATGCTTGTGGCATTTGAAGCTGGGGGCACCTTAAGGGCTATTGTTCTCTTTCTTTTATACCCTTTGATTTGTTTGGTAAGTGAAGAGATGGGCTTAAAAATTATGGTCATGGTTTGCTTCTTTGGGATCAAGAAAGAAGGATTTAAAGTTGGAAGAGCGGTTTTGCCAAAGTTTTACCTAGAAGATGTGGGCTTGGAGATCTTTGAGGTGTTGAAAAGAGGTGGGAAAAAAGTAGCTGTGAGTGAGTTGCCTCAAGTAATGGTTGAGGACTTCTTAAGAGAATATTTGGAGATTGATGTTGTTGTTGGGAGAGAGCTAAAAGTGTTTCATGGGTATTTTGTGGGACTAATCGAAGAGAAGAAGAAAGATATGATTTGGTTGGAGGAAATTCTTGTAAAGAATAGAGTGGACAGTAACATGATAGGCATAAGTGGCTTCAACATATCACTTGATGATCACCAATTGTTCTCCCGATGCAAGGTATTTTTCTTTTTTTGAGTCAAAATGCATTTTTGGTCACTAAAAATGCATGAACAATTTTAGTACTTGAATTTTAAAACGATCATATTATTATTACAATAAATCAAACTTAAGTGATAGTTTTTAATCACTAATACATCTTACAAAGTGATGATATGTTAGTTTCGTTTGGTCATGTTAGTTTCGTTTGGTCATGTTATGTAAAGGAGTAAAAACCATCATTTCAGACTTTAAAATTTAAAGACAAAAATTAATCAGGACTAAAATCTTTCAATGTCAATCCATTAGATATCAGAGTTATTTAGGGATACTAAAAATTGTACTATATAATTTTTATAAATTGATGTGTCACTAATATAAAATTAAAAAAAAAATTATACTTTGATTTATTATAGAAATTCATTGTCCCATTCATTATATACCATGTCAAATTGTAAATCTTATTATATAGAATGTATATAGTGTCTTTAGTAAGTATTGTCCTAAGTATTAGAGCCAAACATTTTCTTTCAAAAGTAATGTTAGAGATATTATAATATTTTACATAATATATATTTACAATGAGATGTGTCATTGTCACCAATAAAAAAATGCATTTATTTACTATATTATGGAAATCTATCAATCATATTGTCATGCTTGTTTATAAACTTTATATGATAAAT
This sequence comes from Quercus ilex subsp. ballota, assembly GCA_032727855.1. Taxonomy (NCBI): domain Eukaryota; kingdom Viridiplantae; phylum Streptophyta; class Magnoliopsida; order Fagales; family Fagaceae; genus Quercus; species Quercus ilex. The sequence goes on along the minus strand of CM064919.1, from coordinate 17,952,376 downwards.
TTATAATATTTTAAGAATTTGTCTTCCCTCCATATATACTGATTTAGCTACTTAAAATTGTTGCAATGATCAGGAAATTTATTTGGTTGGCAAAGCTGATAAGAGGAGCTGGCGAAGGCTACCAAAACAGAAATACCCCAAGCCACTAATCTTCCACGATGGTAGGTTGGCTCTGAGACCAACCCCGCTGGATGCTGTAGCAATATTCATGTGGGCACCATTTGGGTTTATCTTAGCCATTTTCAGAATTCTTATCAGTAAATCACTGCCCACCAACATATCTACTCCTCTTAATGCCTTTAGTGGGATGTACCTTACAACTACAATGCCCAAAAACTCTTATTCACTTTCAAACACAGAGAAAGGTAAAAAATCCAAAGGCCTTCTTTATGTTTGCAATCACAAAACACTTTTGGACCCAGTTTACTTGAATGTGATTCTAAACAAAAGTGTTACTGGGGTCACATATAGTGTAAGCAGAATTTCAGAGACGTTATCACCCATCAAAACCGTTCGGTTATCGAGGAATCGCGATCAAGATGGTAGAATGGTTGAGAGTTTGCTGAATCAAGGGGATGTAATTGTTTGCCCAGAAGGGACCACATGTAGAGAACCCTATCTATTAAGATTTAGTCCATTGTTTGCTGAATTGGGTAATGTTATAGTCCCAGTTGCAATTGACTCCCATGTCACCATGTTCTATGGCACAACTGCAAGTGGACTTAAGTGTTTGGACCCACTCTTCTGCCTCATGAACCCCACACCAATGTACACCGTTCAATTTCTTGAGAAGGTGTCTGGGTTATCCAAGTCTTGTAGTACTAGTAGTAATGGTGGGGTATCAAAGTTTGATGTGGCTAACCATGTGCAAAATGAGATTGGGAAGGCTCTAGGGTTTGAGTGCACCAACCTTACAAGGAGAGACAAGTACTTGATTTTGGTAGGTAACGAAGGGAAAGTTTAAACTATACCCTTGATTAATTGCCAGGAAAACTAGTTGATCACCAACTTCATAAATATGCATCCATTAATTTGGATATGGGTCGGGATAAAATTATTAAAATCCCTCTGTCTTCCTATCAGTGTTCAATTTTATGCTTTCTATTGTTTTCATTTTTTTTTCTTTAAAAAATATATATATATATATATATATATATATATATATATATAAAATAAAATGACACATTGTATATTGTAATTAATGAAATATAAAATGAAACCCTAAGAGTGAGATTGACGATTTTTATTCTGCATTTGAAATATTTTCTCAGCTAAAAAGGTTCATTTGAAATAAGTGTAAGTTTTGGGATTTAAGGTTCGTGTACTCAACAGGCAGGCACATATGCCTCCCGGCTCCCCTCTTTAATTACAAAATGGTGGATTATCAAGCAACAAGTAAAGGCAGAAGTATATACAGTCTTCTTTATTGTTACTTTTTGTTTGTGTAATTTGTTGGTTTGCAACATTATGCAGCAATATTAACGAAGCCACAACTATTATACCTACTGGTTCATTAGTGTTATTAATGTTGATGTTGATTTACTGGCTTAATTTATGCGACTTCTTCCATTAATTGTTTTTGTTGGTGGACATAAATATCATTAGCTGTATTAAATTATTAATAGGTCTTATATATGTCTTATGTTAGTTTAGGTTGATTTTCTTTCATCAAATTAGGAGTTTTTATTTTTTTATTGTTCAACAATATTGATGTTGTAAATTCTAATTAATTCAATAAGTAAAGTTTTTGATTATCAAATAAGAGATTTAAGATTCGCATCCCACTTATACCCAAAAAAAAAAAAAAAAAAAACCAATTTATATCATCACCTAATGATAAAGAATTAAAGAGTGTAATTAAGAGAGTATATGTGTGTTTAGCAATTAGTTTGTTTCTAAAAAGAAAATGATAAAAAATTATATTAATTATATAGTGAATAATATAGATTCAAATCCTATATATCAATCTATTAAAAAATACTTTCTCAAAAAAAAATCTTTTAAAAAATACCTATTTTCTCTCAAACTACAAGCAGCTACATCTTATTTTGTGGATATGTTTTACTTGAGATGGGTTCAAGTTACACTTGGTGTAACTCTTTAGAGTTACAAATTTTCTAAACCATTGGATTTAAGTAGATTCAACGGTAAAAAAAAATGTACTCATTAGTGCTGATATTCTGATAAATATTTCATTTATTATCCTTATTTATAACATTCCATACCTATCTCTACTCCAAAAAATATGTATATTTTTCTCTCTGCTCTCTCTTTCTCATCCACTACACGTTTCTTTCTCCTCCATTGCTCTTCCACCTCCATTTTCATAAGGTTCTTCCATCTGACCTCCTTGGAGAATCCTCTGGTAAGTTTGACAATTATTTCTCTATCCCAGCTTCACCCTCCTACTCACAGAATTTCCCTACAGCCAAAGACTTGTCTGTCGCCAATCATTATATAAGGACCTGTCCATACCATTGACCTCTCCTTTCTCCCCAATCTCTCCCTATCAGAACTGTTTGCCAAGACCTACCAGGACTAAACGCCAACTCAAGCTTATCTTCTCACCTGGACTCAAGTTCCTCATTTTCAACCATTAGCCATAACACATCCAGACCATAATCCCTTTAAGCCAAGTGGAGGTCAACTTCTAGATCTCCTGCTTCATATCTTTCTTTGAGTTTTTGCTGGGAAGATTTTTTGCAGAGAACAAATGAAGCGCTTGCACTGGAAAAAATATATATTCCTTGTTCAAATTCTTCAGAAGCTTTGGGAAAAATCTGTTTGAATCGACCAATAATCACAAATATCAACGACACCTGTGACTTTGTTAACCTAGGTGTACTAATGTTTAAAGCCCAAATTGTTTCACACGAATCTTCCATTCAATTCTATATAACCATAAGTCCATAATATTGGAATATTCAAACCCGTCTTCACCCTCCACGTTATTTGAGTTTAATTTTTGTTAATTTGTTTCACGGAAATCAAAGATTTTGGTTTAATCGTTCTAATAAACTACAAAATCCAAACAGTGGCTTAATTTGTGCAACCAGCGGCTTTTTTTTTTTTTTTTTTTTCTTATGCCTGCGACCTGGCCGTGGAGGTGGAAGAGCGGTGGAGGAGAAAGAGATAGAGATGCAGAGAGACATGTAGTGGAGGATTTTTTTTGTTTTTTTTTTATTTTAAGAAACGGTGGAAAAATAAATAAATAGAGAGAGATGTATACTTTTTTGTGTTTTTTTAGGTTTAGAGATAGGTATAGAATGCAATAAATAAGAGATAATTAATGAGATCCTAATAAGAATATTAGCATTAATGAGTGTCATTTTTTACCATTAGATCTACTTAAATACAATGGTTTAGAAAATATGTAACTCTTAAGAGTTACACCATGTGTAACTTGAACCCGTCTCGTTTTACTTTATCTAAAATACTTTTACTATTTTTTTATAATTAATTATGAGAAAAGATGAGGATGATAATTTTTTTTTGTTATCAGAAGATGACGAGGATGATATTATTTCAAGAGAAAAATGTTTTTGTTATTAGTGATTATACCTTTTTTTTTTTGAGAAGCTAGTGACTATACCTAGATCTCCAGTTGGCCAGCTTGATGCAGCAATGCCAAGAAAAAGTTTAGGAAAAAAAAATTCAGTGGTTTGGATTGGTTGATTGGATATAAATTTAATAATTTTGAGCAATGTTAACAGGTGTCTTTAAAAAAAAAACTGTTAATAAACTAAAATATAAAAGTTTTAACATTATTTTTATAAAAAATATCAAAAAATATATAAAAAAAATCAATTGTTTTATCGCCTCCTAATAAAATGTTTATAGTGTATGTTTGGTTTGCGCGTCCATGGGCGTTTGCGTTTTAAGCTTCTTCTTCTTTTTTCCTCACGCGTTTCAGCCCAAAATTGTTACTGTTTATCACTGTTGCGGCTATTGTTCATTGAACAGTAGCCGCAATATTTGACTTTTCCAATGAACAGTACACAGTGTGCATTGTTTATGGACCCACAAATTTAATTTTTTAACAATTTTTTTATTAAAAATAGGTTTCACGATATTATTCATACATTTAAAAATTATTTTATTACAATATTTTTTAATTTTTAATTTTCAACTGTATCCAAACGAAGCCTAAATATTGATTTCGGCGGAGGTAAAGAAGTTCTGAAACGTATAAGATAAGCTACACCAAATAAAGGCCAGCAAATTCTTTTAGATCGGAGTAGGACCCTCTATTTAAGTTCTGAAACTTTGAAATTTTCAGCAGATTGGTCCCTTCAAAAGTTCACATATCGTGGCCTTTTGCTTTATTGTGTACAATTGGAATTAATAAGCCATAATTACTGACTTTTGAACATGCAACAGAGATGCAAAGTCGAAGGACTTGTTTGGTTGATATATATTTTTACAATATTTCTTTACTCATATATATTTTCACAACACTTAAAGAACATTACTAGAACAATATTACCAAATTGTTCAAATTTTTCCATCCAATCAGCTTTCTATTTTTATGGATTTCGGTAGAGGTTAGAAGTAAGAATACTTGACTTATTTATTAATGATTTACCGTTTTGTCTTTTTCTTGGAGAGAGATACGTAATTGGAAAGACAAGCATTGATGAAATTTTGGCTACGGTTAAATAAATTTGTTAAATATAATTGTTTTTATCTATATTTGTTTAAATTTTTTATTTTGGTATAAGATAAAATTTAGTTACAAAATTAGTTGTATTCTTAAACTACAACCTTACTCAATATCATTAACATGATAATATATTTCGAAAATCTAATAGTTGAATTACATGTTCTTTATGTTCTTAATACACATGTCAAATTTTGTGCCAATCGAATATTATTTACTATATAAACTATAAAATTATATTTTATGCATAATTTTAAACTACAAAAACTTGCAATTCAAACAATTTATTAATAACATAGTTATTTATTTTTAATTTTCTAGAAATCTACAAGCACGAAGGATGTAAAAAGAAAATGTAATCCAATAGTGGATTTATCAAAACTCACCTCTAATAAAAAGATATTAAGTAATGTTGTAGTTTTAGGGTATAACCAATTTTGAAACTAAAATTTGTCCTTTAGCATATACTACTTTACATAGTTTAGTAAAATTAGTAGAAGTAGTGTTAGTTAAGTTACAAATCTTCTAGTGAAACACAATGGTAAAATATGACAGTCAACGGTTGAGATTTTGCGAAAGCCCAAGTACTAAAGGAGTTTCAGGAAACAGCTAACTTCAAGTTGGCTTTTCATGAAACTAGCGATACAATGCAGTGGATACCCCCAGCCCAATCTTGGTATAAGATTAATACTGATAGGGCTACTTTTGTTAATACACAGTCTACAGGAGTTGGGGTTATTATTCGAGACTACAAAAGGCAAGTAGAGGTAGCCCTAAGCAATAACTTACCAATCCCACTGGGTCCTATATATGGAGATTGAAGCAAAAACATTGGAGGAGGGGTTCTTTTTGCTTGGGATGCAAGGGTACGAGATGTGGCTTTCGAGAGTGACTCCAACATAGTTGTTGATGTGTTAATTAGAACTAGTGAAGCTCCGGTTACTATTGACAATATTATAGGAGGGATTAGAGCAAAATTGCAAAATTTTAGGTGTGTGAAAATTTCTTATGTTAAGTAAGATGGCAATCGTCCAGCTCACCTTTTGGCTTAGCATGCCAAATATTTAGATAGTTATCAAACTTGGATAGAGAAAAACCCTAATATAGTTGAGTCGGCTTTGGCTCATGATGTATAATGTTTATCTTCTTCTTAATAAAGTTATGGTCTTTTTATCAAAAAAATAAAAATAAAATAAGTTACAAATCTCTTAACTGGTTAAGATTAAGAATGCTATTTAAAAACATAGAATACCACTCCAAAATTTAATATCTTTAAATTATATAATTAAATTTAAATATAATTTCTTTGGGTGCAATATATTAAATTATATAATTAAATTTAAATATATAACTACATTGACCTTAATTGGTCAAGAGATTTGTAGCAAAATTGACACTTTTTAGTGTTTTTAATAAAGATGTCAAGGATTTAAATCACTCTTCCCAACTACATATCAAATTATCAAAAAGAAATTGTACTTGAAAAATATAATATTGTTTGCAGTTCATTGGTCAATAAAACCATGTGTTTGAATTTAATTGAGAATCTAATTAATATATATACACCCCCCCCCCCCCCCCCAAGTTGTTATTTTGCAACCCAACTCCTTAAAAGCTTGCAACATCCCAGTTGCTATTCTTAAAATTTTATACCAAGCAACTACAGTAAGAGCATTAAAGTATTCACATCCCAAAATGTCATCATATTCTACTTTACCATCTCAAAAAACTATTTTTTTAAATATACAATACCATTTTACAATACTCCATCATCCTAACTTTTATTTTATAATACAACACATTAAAATAATATTTCTACACAATAAAATAATATATCCCAAAGTAGAAGAGAGAAAGTGTTGGAATTGTTTAATAAAAAGTAGGAGAGAGAGAATTAAATAATAATATATCTCTTTACCATTTAGCTACAGTGCAAAATGTAGAATTGCACTGTCACAATATTGCAATTTTATTTATATCTCTTACATGTAGAATTACACTGTAACAATATTACATTATACCTCTTACACGTCATATGGCATTTGGGGTGTGAATGCTCTTAGCATCTGGGAATGTATCTTGGTCTCTATTTTACACCCTAAAAACCTATTTTATTTATTTTACCATTTCATTTTATAACTCACCTAACATCCTATTTTCTATTTTTACATACAACTTATTAAAACTAGCCTCATCACACGCGCTTCGCGCGTGCGATGATGCTTTTTTTAATTTTATTTTAGTGTTCCTATTTAGTATTTTGTAGCAAAATAAAAATTTGTATTTTTATTTTATATATATAATTTTTATTTTGAGAATCTAATTTATAAGTGGATAAAGTAATTTGAAAATTAATAGGAGAATTTTCAAAAAAAAAAAAATAACAGGAGAGTGACCCTATTTTTTAGGCAATATTTTAGTGAGAGTTAGAGTTGCATTTTTATCAGATTGTCCTTTAATTTTGTCTCTATTTAAACATAGGAGTGTAGAGATATTTTTAAACCAAAAAAGAAGAATCCAAACAGAAGAAACTCCATAAATAATACTAGATAATATAAACTACAATATTAAATAATAAAAACAATCCAATTCTCTCTCTTTCCTCTCTTCCTTTTTCTCTCTCTCCATCACTGCCAAACACACCGGATCCATACCCACCGACGCATCACAACCATCACCATCTATATACTACTATATACCCCCAATCCTCTTGCCCGTATTCAGACATTGACTCAGACTGCCACAAAGACACCGGATCTATTCTATCTTTAATTTTTTCACAAACCCCATTAATGGATTCTCACCTTCTATTCTTCTTCTTCTTCTTCTTCTCACCCTCTGTTCTCTCACCCAGCAAAATCCATAGCCAAACCACCACAAGCCCATCGTGTCTCTCTCTCTTCGTCAGCTAGAACCCATAGCAAAATCCAAGCCAAACCCAACCTAAACACAATCAAATCCAACATTCACACCACCACAAATCTGAAACCTACCACAACCACCACCGATCAGCAAACCTGATCTAAAAACCCACCACTAGTCAATAAACCCACTGCAAATGATCTAATAGAGGGATGAGAGAGAGGCGTCTGAGTGAAAGGGAAAGAAAAGCAGAAAGGGCGTTAGATCTTTCTTTGTGATTTTTCCCAAGAAGCAGAATGAACAGGCCCTAGCAATTCCTCAACAGTAGACCGACTTGAATCAATGGAAGTTTGTGGTTCTTGTTTGATCTCTGATGGGCTTGAAATAATTGGCTTTTCTTGATGGGTTTTAAGCTTCTTGAACTAGGTGTGGCTATGGCTTTTCTCTCATAGACATAAACACCACTGACCACTAGCAAAGAAAGAAAGAACGAGAGGCAGAGAGAAAGAGAGAGTTAATGTAGGTCGGTGGTGTGGGGCGGGGGAATTCTAGTTAAGAACATAGAAAATAATTTAAAAATAGTGATCTCAACTCAGATAGGGCCCTAAAATGGACTCTCGTCCTAAGCACCATGCTCTCTCAAGGGAAGAGGAAGCTAAACTTTCAAGAAGCAAGAAAAAGGTAAAGGATGTTCACCACGCTGATTTCAGTGAAGGTGTTAACGGAAATGGTCCCTCTCCACGAAGCAGCAATGCTTGGGATTTGCAGAACAAGTCCTTTAAGGAAAAACTGGTAGGTGAAATCCCAGGAGCTTATGCGCAAGTTTTTGATTTCTACGATCTAATGGAGGATGATGTTGAGTCTGACGATGAGGTTACTGATTTACGCAAAGGTCTAGCGGCGGTAAAGCTGTTAAAGGAAACTAAACTGCGTATGAGGGGGTCGTGGTCGAAAGCTTTGATTGTCAAGCTTTACGGAAGGAAAATAGGTTTCAACTTCTTTCAGAACAAACTCCAACAGCTATGGAAACCCAGTGGGAGGCTTGACTGTGTGGACTTGGGGAATGAGTTCTTCTTAACGAGGTTCTCAATGAAGGAGGATTTAGACGCAGTATTGAGAAGAGGCCCATGGTTCATAGGAGAGCATTTCCTATCTATAAGGCTGTGGGAGCCATTCTTCAAACCGGAGGTAGCTAATGTCTCGTCAATAACGGTTTGGGTCAGATTACATGCATTACCTATTGAACTCTATGACGCAGAAGCTCTTAAGCAGATTGGGGAAGCCATTGGGAAAGTTCTAAGAGTCGATACTCATACCGCCATGGAAGCTCGGGGTAAGTATGCCAGGCTATGTATACAAGTTGATGTAGGCAAACCACTTATAAACATAGTCCTCATAGGGAAATTTGAGCAAGCTGTGGTGTATGAGGGCCTCAATAAGCTCTGCTTCGCGTGTGACAAAGTCGGTCATAAGAAGGAAATGTGCCCACACATTGTCCGGTGTGCTGAGTCGCCGCCGGTGAAGGAGGCGTCTAGTACTAAAGTGAGCAGTACAAGCCCACGTAAAATGCATGCGCCAGGTGGGTGCGAGGCAGGTAGTGGCATGGCAGAAAACAATGTAAGGGAGCACGGCATGGCAGAGAGTAGTGGAATGGTGCACGATGAGGACAAATACGGACCGTGGATGGTTGTTACACGTAGGAGAGGAGGACAAAAGGGGACCACGAAGGGTGTGTAGCAGTTGGACCCCACAAAATCAGCCCCGAGCTCAAAGCCAAGAGCTTCCTTGGCTAAGGACAATCCTAGTAACGGTAAGTTTGTATGGAATGAGGCTATTTCTATGGGCCTTACATCCGAATCCAGTATGGAGAAGGTTGGGCACGGTGGTTTGCTCTTGGGCCCAAATGTGAAGATTGGGGGATTAATGGACATTAGTGGTCTTCAATCAAAAGCCCATGTTAGCCCCTCAGTAAAGGGTAAGAGGGTCATTGCCAGGAATAGGGCTTTAACCCATCTGAACAAAGCAGCCTCTAGTAGCAACACGCCTAATTTCATCTCAGCCTCTCAAGCATCGTCCTTTCTCGGCAGCAAGGGCGCCGATACTAGCTCACCTTTTCAATTTTCATCAGCTCCACAAGCCGAGTTAGGCAATCCTTTTCATGGGAGAGGCCATGGAGAACCCAATGGTAGTATTACCGAGAAGCAAGGTGAGGATGGCGCGGATAATAGGGTGGTCGAGTGCAGGACTGGGCTATCTATCATTTCGGAACCCACCGTGGAGGTGGTTTGTAGCGAAGGAAATGATCTTGGGCGAGAAAAATCCAACAGAGTCTTTAACGGCAAGGACGGCGGCGAAGGTGGAGGAGACAGAATGGAATTTGAGGAGGGAGGTGGAATTGTTACCTCCTCTTGATAAATGTTCACTCCTAATCACTTTTACCATGAATATAGTAGTTTGGAATAGCAGGGGCATGCTGAAGCCCAATTTTCAGAATCATGTGAGAGAGCTGGCAAGGAATCATAATCCGGCCATCTTAGTAATTATGGAGACCAAGCTTGGTGGAGCTCGTGCAAAGGAAATAACGGACAGGCTTCCTTTTGATGGCGCCATTCACACCGAAACAATTGGGTTCACGGGAGGCCTATGGTTGCTGTGGAATTCTGATATTATGGAGGTGTTGCATTTGGCAAATACAGAGCAAGAAATCCACGTAGAAGTGAAGGTACTTGCTACTAACCTCTCTTGGATTTTCTCTGCTGTCTATGCTAGTCCTAAGAATGTAGAAAGATGTATTTTGTGGGAAAACTTAATTAAAGTTGCAGAACTTCATAATAAACCGTGGGTGATAGCCAGGGACTTCAATGAGCCCCTGTTGAACGAGGATAAGTTTGGAGGAAGGCCAGTCAGCTTAGCTAAATCCCTCTTATTTAAAGATTATCTAGATAAGTGCAATATGGTGGATTTGGGTTTTTCGGGACCTAGGTACACGTGGACAAATAGGAGGGAGCTAAATAATCTCATTCAAGAGAGACTAGATAGGTATTTCATGAATCCTAGTTGGTGCCTCTTATTTCCGGATGCCAGAGTCTCTCATCTCACTCGGTGTCACTCGGATCATTGCCCGGTGCTGTTGGAGACTGTCCCTAGACAAACCACTTTCCTAAAAAGACCTTTCAGATTTAAGAGCTTCTGGTTGTCCGACCCTTCTTTCCCCCAAGTTGTGTCTAAGGCATGGATTCGGGATGGGAACCTTTCAACCTCTATAGCAAGATTCACTGAAGAAGCGACTCGCTGGAATAAAAATCAGTTCGGAAATATATTTGGGAAGAAAAAGAGATTAATGGCTAGAATTAATGGTATCCAGCGAGTTTTAACCATCAATCCTTCTTCCTCCCTAATAGACCTTGAAAATCAGCTGCAAAAGGATTTGGAATTAGTTCTGAACCAAGAGGCGGAGCTGTGGGCATTAAAATCAAGAATCAATTGGATGGTGATGGGAGACCAAAATACCTCTTTTTACCATGTTTCTGCTCTTGCAAGAAGAAAAAGGAACACAATTACTATGGTAAAAAATGAGGTAGGGGACTGGTTATCAGAGGAAAGGGAAGTCATGAATCACTTTAGAGAGGGGTTTATCAGGTTGTATTCTACCAGTCAAGTAAAGGCTGCTTGGAGTCATTATCTTCGGACTGGCTGGCAGATTAGACTTACGAAGGAAGAGAAAAACAGCTTGGACCAGCCGGTGTCAGATGAAGAAATTGTCACTGCCTTGAGGTCTCTTAAGGCCTTCAAAGCCCCAGGTCCCGATGGGCTTCATGCTGGATTTTTTTAGAAGTTCTGGCTCACTGTGGGGGAATCAGTGAAAGAGGAGATAAGGAAAGTGTTTCTTAGTAGGAAAATTCCGGATTATTTGAACAGCACAAGCATTGTCCTTATTCCCAAGATTTAAAGCCCAGAGTCCATCAGTAGTTATAGACCCATTAGTTTGTGCAACTCGGTATACAAAATTATCACAAAAGTTATAATGGGAAGGTTGAGACCATATTTGGATAAATTAATAGGCCCATGCCAAGGGGCTTTTGTTCCGGGAAGAAGAGGAGTGGATAATACTATTATTATCCAAGAGCTGATCCATATTATGGGGAAGACTAAGGGTAGAGGAGGTTACATGGCGTTGAAGATTGATCTTGAAAAAGCATATGACAAACTCAAGTGGAGCTTTATTAGAGATATGTTGATCTGGTTTAATCTTCTAGGGAATTTAATTGAGCTTATTATGAGCTGCATTTCTTCGGTCACTACCTCCTTGCTTTTTAATGGAGGGGCTTTTGAGCCTTTTATTCCCTCGAGGGGAACAAGGCAAGGTGACCCGCTGTCACCTTACATTTTTATCATGTGTATGGACTATTTGGGGCAATTAATTCAAGAAAGGTGTGAAGATAAGTCTTGGGTTCCTGTCAAATCTTCCAGAAGAGGTTCGGCCTTCTCACATCTGTTCTTTGCAGATGATCTAGTCCTTTTTGCCAAGGCAAACATGGAAAATTGTCTAGTAATTAGAGATGTGTTGGATGAATTTTGCAGCCAATCTGGTCAGACCATTAGTGAGGCAAAATCAAGGGTATTCTTCTCTCCAAATGTAGACCAAAGTGATAGAGAAGCATTGAGTGACATACTTGGCTTCCAGTCTACACCAAATTTGGGAAAATATCTTGGTTTCCCCATTCATCACAGTGGTGCTTCAAACCAGGATTTTAATTTTGTGTTGGATAGGGTTAAAAAGAAACTTGCAGGGTGGAAAGCAAACCTCCTTTCCATGGCCGGGAGGACAGTATTAATCCAAGCATCCACTTCAGCTATCCCAGCTTATGTAATGCAATGCAACTAGCTCCCTGGGAAGATTCTAGATGGCATCGACCAAGTTAATCGAATTTTTTGTGGAATTCTTCAACTGATAAGAAAAGTATGCACTGGGTGGGATGGAAGAAGGTTACTACTCCAAAGGATGTGGGTGGGCTAAGTATCCAAGCTGCCAAGGGCAGAAATACGGCGCTACTTACTAAACTAAACTGGAGGTTCCACACAGAGGGTGAGTCTCAATGGGCAAAAGTGTTGAGATTGAAGTACTGCACAAATCAGCGCATAAATTCTAGAAAATGAAGCTAATCTTCCTTACTCTAGCACTTGGAGAAGCATGAAGAAAGGGGAAGTTGTTTTCAAGAAGAGAATTACATGGGTTCCGGGATATGAAAGTAGCCTTAGCTTTTGGCATGACAACTGGTCTAAGGTAGGAACCTTAAGAAGTATTATCCAAGGCCCTCTAACCACCGAGTCTAATATGCTTAAAGTTAAGGATGTTGCAAGTTTGGATGGGTGGGATTGGAACTTGCTGCAAATGGAGATCCCTGAGGATATTAGAAGAGAGGTTCAAGCTACCCCAATCTCGTGTGTTGCAAGGAATGAGGATAGAATAGCCTGGAAACCTTCCTCCAAAGGTTCCTTTGATCTTAGAAGTGCCTATTTACTTGCTAGTGAGCCTCTTCCTGATCCGGCCTTTCATGGGAAGTGGATTTGGAAGTTGGATATCCTGCTGAGGATCCAAACTTTCATTTGGAAATGTATGCACCAAAGTATTGGGGTAAGAGAATGCTTACAAGCTAGGGGGATGCTAGTGGATAACTTATGTCCTCACTGCCACATTAGTTCTAAATCCATACTTCATGCCCTTCGGGACTGCCGTGTTCTCAAGGCAATTTGGCACAAGTTGGACATCAGCTACCAGGACAGTGCTTTCTTCTCAGTCAACCTTCATGATTGGCTTTCGTCTAATTGTAGAGATAAGGGGTTTTAGAGTTCAGGGAAAGTTCCTTGGAACCAAACATTTATGTTTGCTATATGGATGATTTGGAAGGGCAGAAACTAGCTGGTTTTTGAGAACAAGAACCTAAAATTAAGGCTAGCCATGGACATCAATCAACATGCTTTAGAATATTTTCACTATGTTGGTAAGCCTTTGGTGGCCAAACGAAAAATTCTGATTCAAGTGAGGTGGGAAAAACCTTGTTGTGGCTGGATGAAACTAAACACTGATGGCTCATCTATGGGAAATCTGGGACTAGCTGGTGGTAGAGGTCTATTACGAGATGCGAATGGCAACTGGATGGGGGGCTTTGCTAGAAGAATTGGTGCAGCAAATAGCTTCAACGCTGAGCTTTGGGCACTTCGAGATGGCCTCCTTCTATGTCAGCAGATGAATGTTCAAACTGTGGTTATTGAAGTAGATGTTAGAGCTATTGTGGATACTTTCAATCACCAAGCTAGTGCTAATACTGTTGTGTCTTCAATTATGGATGACTGTAGGTACTTAGTTACTCAGATCCCCCAAATGAGTATTAGACACATCTACAGGGAAGCTAACAAGAGTGCAGATTGGCTTGCTAACTTAGGCCTTATGTTAGATTCTGACATTGAATCAATGGAAGTTATGTTAGGCCTTATGTTGGAGGCTGATTGTCGTGGTCTGTATTGCTACAGACAGTGTTCTGAGCTTGTTTTCTCTTTTTAGCTTTAATGAAATTCCGTTTTATACCAAAAAAAAAAAAATGTGGGTCGGTGAGAGAAGAGAGAAAATGTGAATTAAATAATAAAATTTAAGTTTACAACTCAATTACATGGGTTGTAAATACGAGAACTCAGTAGCAAGTTGGTATAAATTTTTAGATGCCCACCCTAGATGTAGCATGTTTTTAAGGGATTAGATGGTAAAATAGCAACTAGAGGAGTTTTACACTCTCATTGCTAGTGCTCTAAGATTTTATATACACAACCTCACTGTAATAGGTTCTTAAAGCTAAATATAATATTTTATTATATACAATAATTTTATTTCTCCTCTTTAATAAAACATTTTTTCACTCCCCCTCTCTTTCTCTCTCTTTTCTCTGCCTCTCTCTTGCTCAACGTTTTCGATTGCTCTCCTCTCTCCTATCTCAGCAGCTCAGCTAAGGCAACGATAGAGATGATGGCAACAACAGAGGCTTGAAGACTGAAAGTGGCGACAGCGGCGGCTTAAAGATTGCTCGTTTTTGGGTTTTGCTTGCGTGGATCTCTGCTTTAATCGATGGTCATTTTTAGGCCTCGTTTCTAGGCCGTCGCCGTTCAACCTAGCCTTTAACCTCTCTACCCATTTTTCCTTTTGCACACTTTCTCTTTCTCACGAGTCACGAACCTAGATTTGATGTCTCATTTTCAACCAAACCCAGCCAAGCACACTAACCTATTTCCCTCCTCTTTGTTCTCATCTCAGAACTGAAGGGTATGTTAGGTGTTTGGTGGGTATTTGCTATTTAGTGATGGTGGTGTTTGATTGGCGATGGTGGCTGGTGATTCGGTAGTGAGTTTGGCAGTGGCCGTGGGTATGGATCTTGATGGTTGTTTGTGGCTCGGTGGGTATGAAAATTTTGTTGAAATTTTTGGATTTGTGGTGTGTCAATGCTGTAGTGGTGGTGGTTGGTGATTTATGGGTTGTTTTGGTTCGATGGTGGTAGTGGTGGTGATGGCTGGTGCTATGGTTTTTTTTTCCCCTGATTATGTTGTGTTTCAATGGTGGTGGTGATGATGTCTAGCTTTTGGTGGTTGAGTTGAGTTTCAGTGGTAGGTGGTTGTTGGCTTTGGTGGGTTGCTGGAGGTGGTGGTGATTGCTAGCGGTGGGTTTGATGGAGAGAGAGAGAGAGAAGTATGAATTGTTGTTTATATTATATTATTATCTAATTGAGTAGTTTATTTTATTTTAATGAATTGTATGTAAAAATAGAAATCGAGATGTAAGCTGAGTTGTGAAATGAGTTGGTAAAATAGATAAAGTGGTGTTTGAGGTTGTAAAATATGTGTTTTTTAGGGTCTCCAATGCTAGTGCTCTAAGGAATTTATTTGAAGCCCTTACAATGGTTGACATTTTTTTTTTCATAGGGTTCAAATCTCCCTCTCCCTAATAACAAATTATATAAAAAAAAATTAATTGTTGTTGAATATGATAACAATGTTTGTATTTTATTGGTCAATGAACTGTGGTTTTTTTTCCCCCGATTCTGTCATGTTTCAATGGTGGTGGTGGTGACGTCTAGCTTTTAGTGGTTGAGATGAGTTTCAATGGTAGGTGGTTGTTGGCTTTGGTGGATTGCTGGAGGTGGTGGTGATTGCTAGTCGTGGGTTTGATGGAGAGAGAGAGAGAGAGAGAAGTATGAATTGTTGTTTATATTATTATTATCTAATTGGGTAGTTTATTTTATTTTAATGAGTTGTATGTAAAAATAGAAACTGGGATGTAAGGTGAGTTGCGAAATGAGTTGGTAAAATAGATAAAGTGGTGTTTGAGGTTGTAAAATATGTGTTTTTTAGGGTCTCCAATGCTAGTGCTCTAAGGAATTTATTTGAAGCCCTTATGATGGTTGACATTTTTTTTCACAAGGTTCAAATCTCCCTCTCCCTACTAACAAATTATTTTTTAAAAAAAAAATTAATTGTTGTTGAAAATGATAACAATGTTTGTATTTTATTGGTCAATAAAACTGTGTGTTTTAATTTAATTGAGGAACCTAATATGTAGTATCTAAGGAATTTAATTGTAACCTTCATGATGGTTGGCATTGATGTTAAATGTTAAGAGTATTTTTAATGAGTGTACTAAGAACAAGTTAAGGATTATCCAATGTTTAATTATGAGTTGCATTTTTATGTTTTTTAAAAAAGTTATTTCTTGTTAACTCAACTTATATAATATTTCCTTCTCAAAACAAAAAAAACTTATATAATATTTAGTTGTCGAAAAAGGGTTTTAAGTTTGAATTCTGTCTACATAAAAAATAAATTTATTAGTGTCTTGATATGGTGATAAAGAATAATCATCATAAGAAAATGTCATCTCTTTCAAAACTTATCAAATTTAAGAGAAATATATGTTTTTCAAAAGAAGAAATTAAAATACCTTGGTGGTGGAGTGGTTGTGTTTGCTTTGGTTGATCTTTGTATACAGTTTGAATTTATTTTCAAAATTAAATTAATATAAAATTTATTTGATAAAGTATCAAATTAACATGAATTTACGTTTTGATTGATATTTGTGGGGGCTTATTTTTCCTCAATGAATTTTAGGGTTCTGTTAACATGTTACCCTAATGGTACAAATTAAGGTATTATAGTTGATAATTAAACATTAAGGCCACATTTAATGTCAGTTTGGTAAAAACTCATTTAACTTTTTACTGAACGTATATTAAAGTATA
This sequence comes from Quercus ilex subsp. ballota, assembly GCA_032727855.1. Taxonomy (NCBI): domain Eukaryota; kingdom Viridiplantae; phylum Streptophyta; class Magnoliopsida; order Fagales; family Fagaceae; genus Quercus; species Quercus ilex. The sequence continues at coordinate 17,935,576 of CM064919.1, read as the reverse complement.
TTTGTACTTTTAAAAAAGTAAGTGTAAGGACACGTTATGCAGCCCAAGCCCAAGACGTGTGAGATCTTGGCCCAATGAGCCCAGCACAATGAATTTGTAGAGAATGGGTCAAAGAACTAAGCTCTAATAAACTTAACAACGGCTAGTATGGATTTAGATGATGATCAAGCAAGAACAAAGCAACGTAGGATCAAATAAAATTCCTCTTTGAGAAGACAAGTCTTGGTATCAATTAATCAAATTGTCTACCAGTGCAAATGTGATTGCTATATTAACCTTTTTCCCTCTTTTTTCCGGTCCCCTTCCTTTAGGGGTTTCCTACATTATATACCTCATTCCCAGTGAATCCTGGCCCTCCATTTGTCAGTCGTCCAAGCTACCACTCCAGTGCCTGTTCCATTAGACACCCCTTCTAGCTCTCTGTGAGTTGCAGTAGCCAAGGAAACACTGTTCAGGGGTCTTCTCCACATAAATGCGGCTAGGAAAGTAGCTGCAGTGCATTGAATGAGGAGGTAGCAGCTTTTCCTTAGATATTCTTGGGTTCTTTACCCTCTTGTGTGGTCGTGAGGCATGCTTCTAACCAAGGAAGTCAACTCCGTACCGTACCGGCCAGTAAACCGATACAGATAACTCCCTTATTTCATATCGAAAAAAATACCAGCCATACTGGCTGCGTACCGGCAGTACTGGCGAAATCTGACTGTTTCGGCTGTTAAATGGATACCGGGCCGAAACACGAAATGCTTTTTTTTTTTCTTTTTTCTTTTTTTTTGGTGGTAATTTTGACAGCTTTTTAAGGGTAGGATGGTGCAAATTTGAGTAAGATAAGAAAACCCAGCAGAAAGAAAAAGAAAAATGCACAATAGCTTTGCAAAATGAAGTTAGAATCACATCTTCTTCAAGACTTCGACTTCATTATTCTTCACATTTTTCTTTTACCATCTTCTTCTTTAAGGACTCAACGATGACCGATTTGCTTAGTCTGTTTTGAAACTTCGTTCTCTACACTTACTCTTCCCTGGACTTCCCTTTTGCTTTTTCAATGTAAATGCCGAGTAAACTTGGTCAAAAGAGTACAATTGCTTTTGATTTTCTCAAAGCATCAGATGATATTTTGAATTGGTGTCACCAATCTTTTGACACGTGGGACTAGCATTCATTGAGTTTGGTGGGTGTTGGACTATTTAATAGTTTTCACTTTTATATATTTATGTTGATAACTCCATCAAAAAATATAAAAAGTTGTCAAAGTGATATATTGAGTTATTAGAAATATAACTTTGTATATTGTATATAATAGTAAAAAGTAGCGGTAAATCCGAAATAGTACACCGGTATTGATCGGTATCCAAAATATATTGTACCACTTGCCAAACCAGTACAACCTTCGGTACGGTATTGACTCCCTTGCTTCTAACACTGGAACTTTTGTGGAGGTCATTTTTGTCGTTGGAATGCGTATCCGAGCTATATTTGTCATGGCGACCGCCATTTATTCCTTTCTTGTTCATGAGATTCTAAACTGAAATCCCTCATAACTAATTTTCCCTCCTCAGACATGCCAACATTCTCACACAAGGCCTAAGGCCCAATACGGAAATACATAATTTTGGGCCCTTCACCCTACATTAGCCCTTCAAAACTCCGGTTTTTCCCTCATATCTGAGGAGGAAAAGCGGGGTTTTGATTTTTAAGAGACGAAATCACTTAATTTTCTGGTTCACACATGTGGGAGTGCCGTTTTACGCGCCCCATGATTGCTACTGACGCTTCGTGGCTTGTGAGGCATCATTAATTGCTCCAGGTGGCGTTATGTCCCCTACATCCAACGGTAGGGCGCTAATCCAACGATTGATCTTTCTCTTGAAATTTCAAGCGGGATAACTCCCACTTATTTCCTCCCTCTATATAAGGCTTTAAGGGCAGTCACTCTCCCTTCATTTAACGAATTCTCCAGTTCTCCAGAGGTCTCAAGCACTTTAATTTACTAAGCTTTGTACATTCCCAAGCTTCCCAAACTCTTTTCCTTAGGAAATTACCAACAAATTTTGTCAAAGGTTCAAGATTTGACACGTTCACTTGTTTTCGTAAGTATCTATTTCTTCAGACTTTCTTTTTCTCCTCGGCCGAGTTCCTCAGCCTTCTTCCTTACTAGAAAACCTTCTCCTCGTCATCCACATCCGTTCAGATGTGTAGATTTAAGTACTTAGTGGATTCTCTGTCTGGTATGAAGGGTTTTAGGGCCAAATACCGTATCCCACAGGGAGTGGGCTTAGAATATTGTCCCCCAGACTGAATACTTACCAATAAAGAAGTGGGTGAAGTTGTCATTCCAATGATCACCTTTATAGAGGGAGGAATGACACTTCCTATAGGTAGGATAACTAGAGACTACCTGTTTAATCACCGGCTGTGTCCCCATCAGTGTGCTTCCAACATGTTTAGAGTCTTAGGGAGGGTAGATGCCTTAAACGACCAGATGAATCTTAGGCTTACATGGCACGATGTGGTTCTCATGTATGAGTGTCACTCCCTCAAGAGCGCAGAATATTACCTTAAGTCCCAATCAGACATTGTCAGATTAGTATCATGCTTACCCAAATCCAACAAAGGCATGAAAGACGACTATCTGATAGTTTCAGGAGTGTGGCATGATGACCTACCCTGCCCCGTTCGAGAGGGAGAGCTAGGTGGGTACCTTAGAGTTAGGTTTTACAGCAAAAAATTTAGATTCCTTGACCCCGACCATGTCGTTGTTTCTCTTTCATCTTGTTTTCTTTTGATGATGGATTTTAGCTTTCTAACTATATTCTAACTCTCGGCTACTTTTGCAGATAAGAGGCACGTGGCGCCTAGGCTCAGCTTGACTAACGTTGCCGCTTTCAATTACCTACTAAGGTTTGAGATTTTCATAAGTGAGGATAGGCAGCTGCGGGCAGTCCACCTGATCTTGGACTTCCAACCCATCTCGGAGATATTCTAAGAGATCGGCCATGCCATAAGAGCGGGTGACCCATGTTTGGCCCGGATTGATGTGTCGCGGCCTACCTTTCTTGGCTATTCGGGTTATATTGCTAAAGCCCTTGAGCAGGCACTCCTTCTGCCGAGGGATATGGATGCTTACAGGCGCTTCAAGCAGCCTGACCTCTTCTTATCCTTGAAGAGGGATCTAACTGTGGTAAGTGGCTTGACATGTCTGTCCGATTATATACTTGGTCGCTTTTTTCATTTTTCCTTCTTTTCACGTGGAATTTTCCTGTTACTTTTATGCAGATCACCCAACAGGTCTTTGTGGCCAAGGAGTGGTTCAGGGATAAAAGCAATCAAGCCAGAGCAGAGGTCCACTCTCGTGCCAAGACCGAGAAGATCTTGGGGGCACTTAAAGAGGAGCATGCTGAGCTGACCAACAAGCTCACTATCTTAGAGCAAGAACATCAAAGCGCCGTGGCAGGCTTAAAAAGCGCTGAGACTCAAGCCGAGGATCAGCGTAAGAAGCTTTACACGACAAAACTTGAGTTGGTCACCCAGAAACAGCAAGTTTTGGATCTCAAGGCCAAGCTGAAGAAGGTTAAGGAGGTAGCCCAACTGGCTAAGGAGGCACTGGAGGCTAAGAAGTAGGCATTTTACCAGCTCGGCGTGGAGGAGACGCAAGTGAGGCTCACTGAGGAGCTTTCTAAAGTGTGTAGGGACTACTGTAACGTATCATGGGATAGGGCCCTTGACGTTGCAGGCATCCCCGCAGGCTCATAATGGAGGCAGCTTGGGACTACCACCTGGACATCCGTGAAGCCCAAGATACCCTTCCTTCTTCTGCTAATCCTACTCCAGAGACCTCGGAGCAGCCCCTATCCATCCAGGCTGCTTTCCCTCCTCCTGAGGCTTTGATGGGATCCAATCAAGCTGGTGATCATGGCCAGGGAGCTGAGGGGGTCAAGGATCAAAGCAAGGGCGAGGAGAAAAAGCCCTCAACAAGAGCCAAAGACACTGATAAAGCCAAGGAAGGTGAAGCAAAACAAAAGAAGCAGAGCTCAAAGGTAAAGAAGCTGATCCTAAAGCCAAGGACGGTGCCACCTCCCAGCCGAACTAGAAGGAAGGCCCTCTTGCCCCTAAGACCAAGACTTAAGCTTTAGGTTTTTTTTGTAATATATTCTTTTTGTAGTGATATTTTGTCATAGAACTCAATGTATTCCACCCTTATGATTAATGAATGGACCTTTCTTTCCATCCCTTGTGTTTTTGCTTTACATGTTTTTCAAGCTTACTGCTGTTGCACATGAGCTCGAGTTGCTGCCAAATTAGCTCTAATAAAAACTAACAAAAGTATCCTGTCAGTGTAAATAATTTGATTAAACACCAACGATGAAGAGACCTACCCCACGTTTGTACTGTGAATTACTCTCTCTGTTATGATGGCTAGATCTAGTAACGACCAGTAATAAACTTAGTCTTGGATAAATAATCAAGGCATTTAATTTACCCAGAGTTATCAATATGAGGAGTTGGCTATCTGTCTTAACACTTAGTGAGAAATACATAGATAACACAGTGTTAATTTTACCAGAGTATGCGGTCTGAGGAGCTGTACATAGCTTAGATTCAGTTTAAACAGTTGTAAAAGATGTCATAGTATATTAATTTCCCTTTAGCATTTGGTTCGAGGACTTCAGGCTTTACTAAGGTTCTGTTTGAATACTTACAAAAGATGTCATTGTGTTAAATTCCCTCTAACATCTGGTTCGAGGATTTTAGGCATGACTATGGTTCGGTTTAAACACTTATAAATAATGTCATTGTGTCAACGGCTGGCGTGGGTCTGAGGCCGATTGGCGGCTTGGGACGATTGCTGGGTTGGTGACGTTAAAGATGACAAGGGCTGGCGGCAGTGAGCTTGAGAGAGTTTTGTGAGAGAGTTGAGAGCTTCAGTGACACTCAGAGAGAGGCGTGAAAATAAAAGAATGAAAAAAAAAAAAAAAACCAAACCTATATTATTTTAATCTTGGGCTGAATAAAAAATTGTTTTTTTTTTTTTGCTCCAAGCTACAGTGCACATCTATAGATAGATGTGCACTATAGCAATTAAGCTAAAAAATATAGATATTGCTCCATTGCTGTAAGGGTTTTTTTTTGTGTTTTGGTGGAGGTAAAATAGCAATATAGCTATTTAGCTCCACTGCTGCAAGCGCTCTTACTTCTCTAAGTCCTATACTTCCTCTCAATAGCATGTTTTGATTGCACAAGTCTCAAAATAATTACATTATAACAAATATATATACGGGCGAGAGTGTTTGATAGCCACTAGGAGATAAATAGCTGCCAAAGCAAGATAAAAAAAGTTTTTGTACCATCTCACAAGCCCAAACCTTAGGAATAATTTTGGTATGTTATATTTCTTTTTAATTTTTTTAGCAATATTGTTTTCTAACTCTTACTTATAGTAGAAATTCCTCTATTTAAAATTATATTTAAATAAAGGATATGAAATCAATTTGTTATTAACTGACAAATAGTACAATACAATCAAAATATTGAACGTTTTCACTAAAAATATCAGGAAGTGCCATTTGAGTTACTAGGTTCTTGACTAACTTGTTGTGAATGGATTATAATAAAATCAGTAGCAAAAGTTATATTGTTTCAATCACAATTTTCCATCTTAATAAGTTATGAAAAGAGTTGTGTACTTAGCATTGCTCTTCCATCATCCAAAAAAGTAGGTGGCCTGAAGATGAAGATTAATGCTACATAAACAACAAATTTCACAACTTTTTTCTAACTTGTTAAGTTAGCAAGCTTATACTGATTCTCATATGGGTCCACTACTAACATTACTTTTTAACTTGCCACTAACAATTTGTGTCAATTTTTTTTGTCAAGACATTTGTGTTTTTAGACTTTCTTGAAGATGAATAATTCTTGACTGTATGTGTATGCGGGCCAAAATGGGAAAATGTCCCATTTTGGAAAACAATTTAGTAAAATGCTCATGTTTTGAAACTATCTAGCAAAATGTTCCTGTTTTTGAAACTTGATTTTAACAAAATCGAGTTACAGATGAAACTCGACATAAGCAATGTTAAGTTTTATGCATATTTTGTCACTTAAATTTTTTTGTGGAACTCGATATTAGTAATATCAAGTTCTACTTAAAAAAAACATATAGAACTCGATTTTGAGAGTATTGAGTATTACACAGAACTTGATTTTGTTAAAATCGAGTTAAAAAATAGGAGTATTTTGCTAAATAATTTGAAAAGATGGACAAATTGCTAAATTGTTTTCTAAAAAGAGGCATTTTCCCATTTTGGCATGTGTATGCGTGTGTGTTCTTGGAATATTATGGGTTGTACCAAAAGCCTCATGAACCAAACTGGTTGAAAGCCCACTATTTTGCCAAATCTTTGGACCCACTTAAAAACAATGTGAAAAAAAAGTTAATTGGGCTCAACTTCATAGGCCTGAACCCAACAACAGAAAACCCACAAAAAGTCAGGGACCGCCTCTGTAATTTTAGAAAAGTTCGGCACCTCCTTTAATTTTCGCGTATAAATAGCCACCCCGGCTTGCCCTAGCTTCGTTTTTATTTTCTCTTTCTCACCCTAAATTTTCTCTCTCTAAAATTAGTCAAAATCTCATAGCTAGGGTTTTTTTTTTTGCTTCGATTCGGGGCAACAGAGAGGGTCTACTCGACTCTCGGGTTCGTTCGTTCGTTCTGTGCGGTTCGTACTGTTAGGGTTAGGGATAGGGTTTATTGATGGGAACGGAGAGGAAGAGGAAGGTGAGCTTGTTCGACGTGGTGGGCGAGTCGAAGATCGCCAAAATCAACGGCGGCGGCTTCTCGTCCTCGGCGGCGGCGATGGGCAACAGTGGTAGTATTATTATTGGTGGAGGCAATAGCAGCAACCCCGCGATCAATAGCTGGACGGGGAGGCCGTACTCGCAGAGGTACTATGAGATTTTGGAGAAGCGGAGAGGCTTGCCTGTTTGGCACCAGAAAGAAGAGTTCTTGCAAGTTCTCAAGGCTAACCAGACTCTCATCCTCGTCGGTGAGACTGGTAGTGGCAAAACCACTCAGGTTTGATCTTTGTTTCTCTTTTCTATAATATGTTTGGTTGCTGAGAAACTAGAGGGAAAATTGATGCAGGTTCAGGGATTTGCTTATCAAATACTGAGGTTGAAATTTTAGATTAGGGTTTTGGTTGTTTAATATCTTATACCGACCTTTTAATTTTCCATTTGTTTGGGTTTATAAGCATGAATAGTCTGGAATATTTTATTCTGTATATGACCCTTTAATTTTCTATTTATTTGGGTTTATTATAATCATGAATAGACTGGAATGGTTAGTGGCGAAGCTTTAACTTGATAGCATGCATAAGAGTTTTTTATTAAAGTTTGTTGTATAGTCATTTATTAATTAGATATAAATGTTAAACAATTTATCTGATAGGGTGGGTAAGAATTTGATATTTCCAAGGAATTGAGGGTTTTTTTAAAAGAAAAAACTTCCTTCAACCTTATTATTGGTGCCCATAAGATTGAAATGCATTTTATGTTTCTCGGAAAGTTGTGTGTTATATTTTTTAGTTGAATTTTTTTTTACACGTGTGCCTTGAGCATGGAGTAATTCTCTTGTGTGTTGAACATGGAAGTTAACGAAATATATGCCCCTTTTCTACAGATTCCCCAGTTCGTTTTGGAAGCGATTGATTTAGAAACTCCAGATAAGCGCAGGAAGATGATGATTGCGTGCACCCAGCCTCGTAGGGTGGCTGCTATGTCTGTTTCTCGTCGTGTTGCTGAAGAGATGGATGTAACTATTGGAGAAGAGGTTGGTTATAGTATCCGTTTTGAAGACTGCAGTAGTGCAAGAACAGTTTTGAAGTAAGCTCATCCTTCAGATTTAACATGTCTTATCTTTTTATATATATATATATATATATATATATTTTGGGTGGTTACATGCTGCCTGGACATGATTTGAAAGTGTACTCATTGTTTGTTTTTCGTACCAGGTATTTAACAGATGGTATGCTTTTAAGAGAAGCGATGACAGATCCACTTTTGGAACGCTACAAGGTCATAATTCTTGATGAGGCACACGAAAGAACATTGGCAACTGATGTTCTGTTTGGACTTCTGAAGGAAGTGTTGAAAAATAGACCTGACCTGAAGCTAGTTGTAATGAGTGCTACTCTTGAGGCTGAAAAATTTCAGGGTTATTTTTTTCAAGCACCACTTATGAAAGTTCCTGGGAGGCTTCATCCAGTGGAAATATTTTACACTGAAGAGCCTGAAAGGGACTACCTGGAGGCAGCAATCCGAACTGTTGTGCAAATTCATATGTGTGAAACTCCTGGAGATATACTTGTGTTTCTCACTGGTGAGGAGGAGATAGAAGATGCATGCCGAAAAATAACTAAAGAAGTTGCAAATATGGGTGACCAGGTGGGACCTGTCAAAGTAGTGCCTTTGTATTCTACCCTTCCTCCGGCTATGCAGCAGAAGATATTTGAACCGGCTCCACCTCCTGTGAAAGAGGGTGGTCCTGCTGGAAGGAAGATTGTGGTGTCAACAAACATTGCCGAAACTTCTTTAACCATTGATGGTATAGTATATGTAATTGACCCTGGGTTTGCAAAACAAAAAGTTTATAACCCACGAGTGCGTGTGGAATCATTGTTGGTATCTCCGATCTCTAAGGCTAGTGCACACCAGAGATCAGGGCGTGCTGGAAGAACTCAGCCTGGAAAATGCTTTAGACTTTACACTGAGAAAAGTTTCCAGAATGATCTTCAACCACAGACCTATCCAGAAATATTAAGATCAAACCTTGCAAATACGGTTCTTACTTTGAAGAAACTGGGAATAGATGATCTAGTGCATTTTGATTTTATGGATCCCCCTGCTCCAGAGACATTGATGCGGGCTTTAGAGGTTTTGAATTACCTGGGAGCGTTAGATGATGATGGAAATCTGACAAAGCTAGGCGAAATTATGAGTGAATTTCCATTGGATCCTCAGATGTCAAAGATGCTCGTTGTTAGCCCTGAGTTCAACTGTTCAAATGAAATTCTATCAGTTTCTGCCATGCTTTCAGGTATGTTTTTATTGTCTTGTCCTTTTATTTTCATATTGAGTCCTGTCCTAGTAATATAGGAAAGTACTGTTTGGCTGCATCATGATTGGATGTAGCTATGGGTCTGGCATGTGCACAGACGTATATCTGTGCATATGATGTCTTCCGACTGCTTGCACATGCAAGTACATGTGCATGTGGTTAGAATACTGTGTCAAATTAGGTTGTCATCAGCAACTGTCTTCTCTAGGTTTCATGCCCCCGGTTGGCATGTACCATAGGATTTCTAAGTAAGTGCTGATGCAGATAGTTGCAGTTTCTCAGTATTCTCTCATGAAGAAAATGGTATCGTCTCGCCTCTATGCATCTGCTGACCTCCGTGGGCCTCCTCTGTGATAACCAATTTCTTTCTTTAGTACCCAATTGCTTTGTCCGGCCTAGGGAGGCTCAGAAAGCTGCTGATGAAGCAAAAGCTAGGTTTGGGCACATCGATGGAGATCACCTCACGCTCTTGAATGTATACCATGCATACAAGCAAAACAGTAAGTACTTTTATCTGTTCTTTTCTTTAGATTTTTAATTTTATAAATTAGCCTCAAGCAGTACTAGTCACTTTTCAATGCACTCTGGTTCTAATATTCTTCCTTGTTTTTGAATGGGTTGCAGATGAGGACCCATCATGGTGCTATGAGAACTTCGTCAACCAAAGGGCGTTGAAGGCTGCTGATAATGTTAGACAACAGCTCGTGCGTATCATGGCCAGATTTAACCTCAGGTTGTGCAGCACTGATTTCAACAGCCGTGATTACTACATCAACATAAGGAAGGCTATGCTAGCAGGATATTTCATGCAGGTAGCTCACCTGGAACGTACTGGACACTACTTGACAGTGAAGGACAACCAAGTATGTAAAGTGATTCTTTTATTATCCTTTTCTTAAAGCTTTTTTTCTCATTGGTTCTGAAGTATGCTGTATCTAGTTTTTTTTTTTTCTTATATAATTTAATTTAATTTTTTTTATTGTTTTTGCCAAAAAAAAAAAAAAAGATCTAAATTTCCTTTATAATCTGTTTTGCAGGTGGTGCACTTGCATCCATCGAATTGCTTGGATCACAAGCCGGAGTGGGTCATCTATAATGAATATGTTCTAACAAGCAGGAATTTCATTCGGACGGTGACTGATATTCGTGGTGAATGGTTAGTTTCAAGCTTTTGATTAATGATTTTTCTTTTGTGGCAGTAATAAATTATACTGTATCTTATTATTTTTCTTGGGGGGTGGGGTCTGGCAGGTCTCTGAGCATGACTCATGATAGGTGGATGTTGTATATATGATTAAATTCCAGTATTTGGTCTCTGCTAGTTAGGTTTTTTTTTTTTTTTTTTTTTTAAGAATAAAATCCTACGCTGTTTATCTGATGCACTTGGCTTTGATCATGTTCACACGTGCAGCTTGAGAACTAGTTCAACTAGGATTTATAAGAAATTAAGAATAAATTGCTTTTGCATTAGAGGAATACTACCGTCGCAAATTATTTTACAACATTTTTACAAAAGGTTGATGTAGCCAACTTCTTTTTAGTTTTCATCTAGACTCATTATTAATATCACTATTTTATTTACCAGTAATCATAAAAAAGTTGTGTCTCTAGCATTACTCTTTGCATTATCGTAGGCTTGTTTATTTCCCTTATAAGATGTGTTTATCAAGGCTAATCGGCAATTTTCTTTGGGTACAGGATAATTGATATAGCACCACATTATTATGATCTGACGAACTTCCCGCAGTGTGAGGCTAAGCGTGTTCTTGAGAAGCTTTACAAGAAGCGGGAGAAGGAGAGGGAGGAGAGCAGGAACAGAAAGTGATAATATTTTCAGCATTGGCATCTTTCAACTCCTTGTTTGCCTTTTCTACAACAGAAAGGAGGAGCCATTTCCTGAGATCTCAATTCTTTCATTATATTAGCCATTGTGTAACTCTCAGGAGGACCAACTTGGCAGTGAAATCGGTGGAAATTTGGCAATGTTTCTGTACCATTAACTAGTGCTAGTTTTAGTGAACTATAATTTTCTATTGTATTGATTATCTTAATTTATTCTGGATTTGATGGTTTCATTTAAGAAAAACGGGAATTAATGTTATCTATGCTACAGCGAACAGGATTCCCTCACTTGGGCTCTACTTTTTAACTGTCCCAAACAGCCTTATTTGACAATAAATGCAACAAAGTTGGCAAAAAGGCTTTACTTTTTAACTGTCTCAAATAGCTTTTTTTTGACAATTAGTGTAACAAAGTTAGCAAACGGTCAACTGAATTAAGAAGTTTAAAAAAAATAGTCTTTATCTTTATTAAATCGGCTTTTCCTAAAAAGAAAATCTGAACTGAGAATTAAAAGTGATTATATCACTTTTTTAGTCAAAATTATTTACAATCTTCCTCTACCAAAATCTCTTAAACCTTAAAAAACTACGTCTGATTATCTATCTATATATATAATTCCAAGTTCTTGGCACGCCTCACTTAAAATTAGGAGTGTGCAGAAAATCTATCGACTCACCAAACTTGACTAGACCCGACCTGCCGGGTTGGGACGGTTTTTAGGGCTTGGTGGGTAGGGTTGGGTTACAAAATTTTTTTTTTTATAGCAGGTCGGGTTGGGTTTGGGTCATAAAATTACAAACCCGCTAAACCTGACCAACCCATATTTAATATATAATATTTAAAATATATTATATATTTAATAAAATTTTTTTTTAAACTAGTTGTAGGGCACTTATATATATTTAAATATATATTATATATTTAATAAATTTTTTGAAAACCTAGTTTTAGAGCAGCACTTCCTCGGCTCCTCCTACTAATACTAATTATATATATATATATATATATATATATATATACATATATAATATAATTAAAATTTTTTTTTATAAAATAACCAGCTCTTCCTATCGCATATAAAAGTCAATTAGTTCACACAAACTTTAGTAAATTACTATTGTTGTTTAGTAATTAGTGCTGTTTGCCTTTAATGAGTTACATTGATATTAATCTTTAGGTTTTTTTAAATATATTAATATTTATATTTTTTTCTACTCAATTTAATAATAATAAAAAAAAAAAATTTGTCAAATCCATGGGTTCAACCCAACCCATGTGGGTTGGGTTGGACTTATGTGATGGGTTGGGTTGGGTCAAAATTTTTTTGACCCACTATGATGGGTTGGGTCAAAAAATCCCCTCAACCCGACCCAACCCGACCCATGCACACCGTACTTAAAATTTTAGGCCAACTACAAATATTTTGTTAGATGTTTTAACCACAAAATTTTAATGATACGAACTTATAATTTAGCTATTACATTTTTTATTTTGATAGAGTAAAGGATTAAAAAAATCGAGCATGAAGGATTTGAAAAATTCAGCAGCACCACCAAAAGCAATTACTCAATTGAACCAATTAAAAGTTCAAACAAAAATTGCTCCCTTATTAAAATGGGTTTATCACCTAAAACAATTATTAATATTAATACATATTTAACTAGCCTTATTGCATGCAGTTTATGCGTGCTTGACTCTTTTTTTTTTTTTTTTTTCCTAGGGGTTTAGTGTAATTGACTTAAAAAAATAAATAAATTTACCCCAATTATTGATTAGGCGCTTGAAATGATCTTAGTAACAATATGCTAAGAGAAACATCTTTGCATGGTTACTTAGGATTTTTTTATTTTTATTTTTATTTTTATGTCAATTTTTCATTTATCCCAATTTGAAGTTTGTGTTTGTCCAATGATATTATTTATTTGCGAACTACTAATATAGTCCGGAGAATGACGAAGCTAGCACCAACAAATGAATATCGAAACTATTACTAGCTATATATATATATATATATATATATATATATAACTGAAGTGTTTGACCATTTGTTGATTTTCTAATATTTTGCCACATAAAATTTGGTAGTCCCACAATTTTACACATCATTTTTTTATGAATTTATTTATTATGTCAAAATGAGAGTTCTAAATTGACTACTACTCAGCAACATGGAGAAGTTTTTTTATTTTTTTAAACCAACTACTACTCAACAATATAGAGAGTTTTAAACCAACTAATACTTAGTAGACTAGATAGTTTTAAACCAACTACCGCTCAACAATGTGGAGTGTTTTAAACAAAACAGACCTACTACTACTACTACTACTACTACTACTACTATATATATATATATGTGTGTGTGTGTGTGTGTGTGGAGAGAGAGAGAGAGAGAGAGAGAGAGAGAACTACACCAAAACCCCTCTCTTTGCCATCTCTATTATTTTGTTTCTACAAACCCTTCGTCCTCCAGTCTCAAGGAATCTTTTACACGAATTTTTCTTTTGTATTTACTTTTGTTTTTCATATTTTTTTTCTTTAATATTCTGTGTTTGTGTATCTTCTTCTTCTTTTTTTTTTTTTTTTTTTTTTTTTTTTTTTTTTTTTTTAACTTCCATTGCCTGTGTGCTTGTGTAATATTTTATGAAGAACCAAACTTCTAGACACTATGTTTGATTCTAGAATTTTATAGATAGAGTAAATGCTAAAAGAAATGTAAAGGTAATGGATGCTACCAAAGTATCTTAGATTTTTTAATTCTCATGTTTGACATCTTAGTTTAGTTGGATGAATAATTTGTGTTATAAAATGTTATTTTTGTATTACTTGATTTGTTTTTTCCTCTTGAAAGCTTCAGTGGAACTTAGAATTTTTTTTTTTTGGGTCAATAAATTGTTGCATTTTGTTGTTTCATATTTCATAAGAGTTTAAACATGGTAGAAACAGATATAATGCACCTTTGTTTCATCTTAAAAAATGTAAAATATGGTTATTTTTTCAAAATATGTTATCTTCATTTCATATTATAAAAATTAATTTTCATTAATTTTTAACTAATTGTATCTTTGTTAACTATCCGGTACATTACACGGATTAGCAACTAGTTTTAAGTTTTAACCTTTAAATATGTTTATGATGCACCAAATGTCATTAAAAAAAAAAAAAAAAAAAAAAAAAAAACAACAACAACAACAACAACAACAACAAAAGGATGTCTTCTTGGCACAAAATAAAATAAATTACATAAGTTTTTTTATTTTTTTGGGAAGAAACCCAAAAAAAGAGCAAAGTCAAGTCACATGTTGCAGCCAAAATTGGAAACTAATTTCATTCTCCAAACATTATAATTAGTAGGCCACGTTTTCAAACTATATTACTGACTAACATCTCGAGCCTAAGAGGCTCGATTTTGGGCTTATAAACCGAGCCTTTGAGGCTCGGTTTTCATATTCTGAGGGAGTCTAACCTGACCCTTTTTCCACGTGGAAAATCAAGTCTTAGAGACTCGATTTCCAATCTTTGGTCCACGAGCTGCCACGTGGTTAGGGCAGCTACTGAACTTTAGTCCTCATAATGTGGGTTTGGGGTCTCTCCGTTTTTTCCTCCAAAAAACTCAGCAACTCTCTCTTCCTCTCTCTCACTCTCTCTCTCTCTCTCACTCTCATACAAAACTCATCCCATTACAAAACTTCAAATCAAACTCACCCTCCATATTTTCACATCCTCATGTCAGGTAAGGTTTCTCACTCTCTCTAGTTGTTAGTTACATATATATGTATTGTTAGGTTTTTTTATGGGTATGTATATCATGACTATTTTTTTTTTGTTTGGTTTGATATTGTTCTTTATATTTTTGATAGAATGATTTGAAGGTTTGTAATGGGGTGAGTTGTGTGTGTGTGTGTGTGTGTGTGTGTGTTTTTTTTTTTTTTGAGTATGATTAATGAATTTTTTTTTTTTTATTTTAGAAACAAATGATAATGATTGAGTGTGTGTACGTGATAGGGTGAGTATATGCAAATGTGGGGTTTGTATATGCATATGATTTAACAAGTTAGTGTGTTTGTATGTGTTAGGGTGAGTATATGCAAATGTGGGGTTTGTATATGCATATGATTTAACAAGTTAGTGTAAATATTTGTTAGCCTTTTATAAAAAGTAAAAAATATTGTAGATATATGTACAGTTATGCTTTTTATCATGACTATTTTTTTTGTTGAGTTTAATATTTTTCTTTATTTTTTTTGTTAGAATGAGTTGAAATTTTGTAATGGGGGTGAGTTTTGTCTTTAGTTTTTTTATTTGTTTGAGTACGAAATGATAATGATTGAGTGTGTTTGTATGTGATGTGGGGTGAGTATATGCAAATGTGGGGTGACAAGTTGTAATTTTTGTACTTTGAGTAGATAGAAAAGGTTTTGCAATTGATGTTAAATGAAAGAGATAAAATATGTCACTAACATATTACACTTGACTCTAATAGGTTCACAATCTCTGAAGAATATTGATATAAATGTATACTACGGTGGACCCCTTGTCAATCCTGAACAGATTGACAGATTCCCATTTAGAGGGCCAGGTATCGAATGCTACTACATGATGATATGTCGTAAGTTGAAGACGTTGAATGATTTGAAGAGGAAAATAATGGAAGAATTGAATTTTATTTATTTATTTTATAAGTAATAAAAATATATTAAAATAAGAGTGGTGTCACCTGAGTATACAAGAAGTAAACATCAAGGACAAAAATAAATCAAGTGCATAAAGTACAAAAGTCCATGAAACCATGGACTAAAGAAAAAGAACAAAAGCCAAACACTGTAACCCAATCCAGAAGATTCTTAAGGAAGAAGAGTTTAAGATCAGAAATTGATCTTTCTAAATCCTCAAAATGTTGGTTATTCCTCTCCCTCCAAATGCACCACATCAAACAATAGGGCACAGCCATCCAAATAGCAGAATTCCAATGCCTCCCAAACTTTCCTTGCCAAAAAGCCAACAGCTTCACCACTGTTTTCGGCATAACCCAATGAATGACAAACAGAGTAAACACCATTGACCATACATCAAAAGCAATAGAGCAATGGATGAGGAGGTGGTCAACTGATTCCCCATTTCTTTTACACATACAACACCAATCCAAAATCAAAATCTTCCGTTTCCTAAGATTATCAATAGTCAAAATATTCCTTAAAGTTGCAGTCCACACAAAAAAAGCAACTCTAGAGGGGACCTTAGACTTCCAAACAGTCTTCCAAGGGAAAGACTAGTTGAAACTTTTAGTCAGCACCTGGTAATAAGAACGAACAACAAAACCTTTTCCCTTAGCAGGTTTCCAACACATCTTATCGTCCCCAACTCCTTTCAAAGAAACTCTATAGATTCTAGACATCAAACTGTAGAAGGATTCCAAATCCCAATCTTCGTTGTATCTTCTAAAAGTAAGATCCCAAAAAAGAACACCATTTGGGAACTTCATCAACTCAGCCACCAAGGCCTCCTTATTTCGACTTAAAGAAAAAAGTCTTGGATAGAGCACACACAAAGAAGTGTCCCCACACCAAATATCCTGCCAAAATCTAACAGTAAACTCGGCCCCAACCTCAAATTGGATGTGACGAACAAAAGAAGGCCAACCATGGCTAATAGACTTCCACAAACTAACATCATGAGGGCCAATAACGGGAAGAGAGCACCAACCTCCCCTTTCAAAACCATATTTTACCCCTATCACTCTCCTCCACAAGGCCTGTCGCTCATTCCCAAATTTCCATAACCACTTTCCAAACAAGGCTTTATTAAAACTTCTCAGACTTCTAATAGCTAAACCTCTAGAATGAAGAGGAGTGCAAACTGTGGCCCATTTTACTAGGTGATTTTTTTTAACTTCCCCCATTCCACTCTAGAGAAAATTCCGTTGAAGTTGCTTAATACGGTTTGCAACTGACACCGGGACAAGAAAAAGAGAGAGAAAATAAGTTGGAAGATTGGACAAAGTACTCTTAATAAGAGTAACTTTACCTCCTTTTGAGAGATACAGTCGTTTCCAACTTGCTAACCTCCTCTCCACCTTCTCAATAATTGGATTCCAAATAGATCTATCTCTGACATTAGCACCCAAAGGAAGACGTAGATACTTCATTGGAAGGGAGCCTTGCTTGCACCCTAGCATATCCACCATATCTACTATATTTGGAACCACACCCACAGGGACCAATTCAGACTTATCCATATTAATTTTTAGCCCAGAAACTATTTCAAACCAAAATAGCACCAGCTGGAGAAACAGAACCTAACCAAGATCAGCATCACATAAGACCAGGGTATCATCAGCGAAGAGAAGGTGTGTCACTTGCAAAGAGTTGCCTGTAGGACCCACCCTAAAACTAGACATGAGCCCATCCCTCACTGCCTTATCCAACATTTTACTAAAAGCATTCATAACAATCATTCATAACAATGAAAAACAATAAAGGGGACAATGGATCACCTTGTCTTAAACCTCTAGTGCTTTCAAAGAAACCACACAAAGATCCATTAATGAGAATGGAGAATTTAACAGTAGAGATGCAAAAGAAAACCCATCTTCTCCATTTTTCATGAAAACCACAACGATCCAACATATAAATTAGAAAGTCTCAATTCACATGATCATAAGCTTTCTCTACATCCAACTTACACAACACCCCAGGAACTCCTGATTTCAGCCTACTATCCAAGCATTCATTGGCAATAAGAACAGAATCTAAAATTTGTCTTCCTTTGACAAAAGCGTTTTGAGATTTGTGAGCAATATCCCCAAGCACCATTTTCAACCAGTTAGCTAAAACTTTAGCAATAATTTTGTACACCCCTCCAATTAGACTAATAGGCCGAAAATCCCTTACCTCCATTGCATCAGATTTTTTAGGAATTAAAGAGATGAAAGTAGCATTCAAGCTTTTCTCAAATTGAGCATTATCAAAAAAGTACTGAAAAACCTCCAATTGATTAATTTTGACATAAAGATTATTTATCGTTACCCACGAGAAGTCCTTCATGAACGGATAAATTACGGGTATATGGTGATCAAAGAAGACAAACATGTAAAGATCATGTTTAATAGGATCCATAAAATGCCCCCAAGTAAATACTACTGAGTTGTACGTAAGTTCGGAGCTGCTTGTAGAAGTTGATACTGAGGAGGTGCAACAAACAACTACATCTTTACAATTTACAGCCCTAGATGATGGATGCACTACAATGGGAGGCTATACAATGGGAAGTTATATGCTCCTATCTCAAGATCATACTGCCAATATTGGTGAAACACTCCAACTTCAAGAGACACATTTAGGGGAGGAAGACGAAGACGAAGATCATGCTACGAATAATGGTGAAAATCTTGATGATATGGATGAGTAAGAAGAGAGGATTGAGTGAGGCAACTTTGACAGGGATGTGGATGACCATGAACTCATTACCAATTTTGAAGAGGAAATATGGGGTACCATGATGAAGGTGATGCAGACGATGATATTGGTATCTAGCATGATACAAATAGGACCACTGCCTACACACCTCCTGCCAAGTCATTCTAAGCAAATACTTGGGAAAATATGGTTGATCCTTCACGTTTTCAGATACCATTTGTTTCTACTTAGGAAGATAGGATGCATTTTAGTAAAGGGTTGACTTTTGCAAATAAAGAGGTGGCGAAGTGTGCACTGATAATATACGCAGCAAAGGATAATAGAAATTTTATTATCCGGAGATCAACCAAAACTAAATTGTGCGCCATATGCATTCAATCCCAACCAAATTCTCCAATATATCGTCTTCAACCCACACTCAGATATTATAGAAAAATTTTCATTGTTGTTTGTAGAAATTACCTTTGTTTCTTTTCTTGCCTCTGTATACCTAACTGGATTCAACAACCTTATAGCTTTTCTTTCGAACATAATCCACAAAAACACATCACCACTCTCTAGCAGTAAACCAAAAGTTGCTTCCCCAATGCAAATGGAACTTGTCTTAAAATCTAATCTCATTGCCCAGTGCCTACATGACATTAAAATATTCAACTTAAGAACTACCACACCATTTGGGTGAGTTGATACATCTCCAAGTACTAAGTGCTTGAGGTAGCAAGGGGAGGGCGTGGGTTGGAGCTGCGAGGGCAACATATGTAGTATGTAGCATGTAAGTGTTTTCAACCATCATAAAAAATATATTCAACTTAAGAATGTTAGTGCATTTCTGAAAATATTAAGGTAAGAAAAATTTGATTTGCCTCTAAGTCTAACTGACAACACTTGACAAGTCAGCACCAAAGCATGCTAAACAAAAAATTATACAAAACTCAAAGGACAATACATACAAATTCAGTGATTAAAGACTAGACAGTGGTAATGAAGTATACCTACGACAGATGAGTCTGTGATCACACTAGAAAATTTAAAATATCGAACATCCACACAATTCACAGCCATAAACATTGATAATGCAAATCAACATGCTTAAAGATGTACCAAACATAGTAAATTATGACAACAAAGTTTTGGGTCACATAAACTAAAGTTGCATTTTTAATTATAAAGGAAAAATAGAAGCCAGATCCATGAGTTCCCAATTTGAGAATACTACTTTTAGGCTTTTAGCTCTATCTGCTTTAGAGTAAGTGAGTGAATTGTTAAGAGAACAAAATTGTCAAAAGACTCCATTTATTTGAAATCTTGCAATAGATGTGATGTAGGAAAATTAGATGATATTGCTAGGTGAATGCATATGGTACAACCTTGAGTACATAGTACAAAACAAATTAAGCACTTAACAAAGTTGGAAGCTAAACCAAAGCCATCTAAGTTACTAATGTCACATCTAATAAGAAACTCCTAATTCTAGGGTCCTTTTTTCTGTACACAAGTAGTAACACATGTGAGTTGCTGACTTTTGTTTGAAAATTTGTCAATATGTGTACAAGCATAATAATTCAGGTTGTTGTTTTGGAAAGTACCTAGATATGTAAAAAATACTATGGGTTAATGCAAATCCAATATCAAATAAATACAAAAATGAGCAACTATGATCATCAACGTCAAGAATAACATTATAGTAAAAACAAGTTTTTCAACTCCCTTGCATTAGTCACCAACTCCCTCCCTTCCAAGGATTTCATATTCTAACTCCCATGACCCTTAACAAATTGAATATCGACTGAGTTGTACATGCTAGGCAGCAATTAATTCTATAGCCCTGTGGCAGATACTTCAGAAAGAACCCTACCAACTGACAACGAATTTTATCTCCCATATGAATTAATAGGTAAGTACCATGGTCAAACAAGGAAAACTAAAAGAAGTTGAAGGCACTGACTATATATAAACCACTAGTAGTAGATAGCATCCATCAAAATAATCAAAAACACCTTCAAAGCCAAATAATTTTTATGATCAACATAAAATATAAGTTCCCAAGAAGATTATACAGAAATTTCATGGCCAAATTGTCATACACAAAATGATTTTTTTAAGCCAATCAATAGAAAGAATATGACCAGTGAAAAGGAATAGAACCGACTTATGCCAATGATAAAGCATGTTTGATTAATGGAGAACTCAATTTTACTTATTAAGTTATCATGGCCCATGAGGATGAGGGAGGGTTCCTCACCTGAAATCTAGATCCCAATTAAGAAAAATGAAGGAAAAAAAAAAGTAAATTTAAGTGTCTCCCCATCTAGACAGTTTAACATTGTTGCACACAATGAAGTCATTTCTATTTCCTATACCTTGAATATAATCTTCCCAAGGCCAAAGCCAACGAATAACAAGCAATTACTTTATTTTCTTAGTTTTATTTAATTCAACTTCATGTCATCATTTATATTATGAATGATTGAGTCTATAGTGTTTAAACCAATTTTTTAAATAAATAAAATAAAATTCCACCAATTTGATTTGTGCCTAATAACCTTTACATTACCTATGAATGAATGCCATCTAATATCATAATTTTTTATTGATCCACATCAAACCAGCTAATGTCAACAAAATGGCTCTTAAATAAACTTTAACACAATAATGTTAGACAATACTAATTGTTTGGTTTATTGTTACAAATTAAGTTCACCCTTTTTTTTTTTTTGAGCTGAACATGACATGATTTACACTCATGTTAGACAATACTGATTTTAGAGAAAAAGTATATATATTACTAACATCTCTAAAATCACTAAATCAAAGTATATTTTCTCCAACAAAGGACTAAAACTAAATCCTGAGTAACCTAGTCGGCCAATGTTACTGTAATTGTTAAAAAAAAAAAAAGAAAAAAAAGAAAAAAAAGGGAAAAAAAGAACAACAACAACTAAAGCATTTTGTCCACTCTAGCAAAGTTTAGAGAAAAAGCACTAAATCAGAGTAAATTTTTTCCAAAAAACAACTAAAAATTAAATCCTCAGCAACCCAACAAGTATATAAATATATATATATATATATATCTCTCTCTCTCTCTCCAATTTCTCCATTCTTAGTAACATATTTACCATAACTGACCAAATCAAACTTAGATCAAAGTAAATTTTGATCAACAAAGCACTAAAATTAAATCCTCAGCAAATATAAACAAACCCAGAAATATAATCCGATTCCACATACCAATTCAATCTCAAAAAACAATAAAGCTTCGATCTTTTTTAACAGTTCTATTAGAAATTAAATACAGAAACCAAAATAGAAAAAAAAAAACAAACTGAAACCAAAGTTTCTTTGATTTTTCCCACTATTTCTCAGTAACCAAACGGTGAAGCACACTTTGCATTTTGCATAAAGGGACTCACCTTCTTTTTTTATTTTCAGAGACTGCGTAGACTGAAGGAACTCAAAGCTCTATGATAAGTGTTTGATACAATCTTTGTACACCTTGCTGTGGCTTTATCAAATCTTTTGGCTTAGCTGATGAATGTGAAATAGTGGAGGCTGAGAGTGGAAACTGAGTGAGAGTGGAGAGGGTGAGTGAGAGAGTAGAGAGGGTGACAGGGTGTCTGTGTGAGTGTGGAGAGGGTGACTGAGAGAGGTGTGAGAGTGGGTCGGTGAGTGAGAGTGGAAAGACGTTAAATTTTGAAAAAGCCCTATTAGAAATCGAGTCTTAGAGACTCGATTTTCAGGTGGCTTCCACGTGGATCAACCACATCACATACAGTTTGCCACGTCACACACAAATCGATGCTTAAGGTCGACTTATAAATCGAGCCTATAAGACTTGATTTTCAGGTGGACGCTAACTGGAAAAAACGCCACATCAAATCTGATCCAAACATGAAAAGCGAGTCTTAGAGGTTCGATTTATAGGCCTAAAATCGAGTTTTTGAGACTCGAGATGTTAGTAAATTATATACTTTTAAAATCATGCCTACTATTTATACAGTTTGGAAAATGGGGCTAATTTCCAATTTTGGCCCACACGTCGCCGTTTAAGTGTATTCTTTTGAGTAGGGTTTAAGCTTACTTCCGGTCCCAAATTCATCTTCATTCTAAAAGTAAAGCCTCAGAACTCAGAACCAAAATCCAGAAATGGCCTCCTTCTTCTGCAGATCAGCTCTAAAGGTGGGTTCAACTTCAAGGTCGTCTTTGGCTTCTTGTTCCAAAACCCTAAACCCAAAATCCCTAATCCCCAAATCAAACATTCCTTCTACTCCTGCCTCTGCCTTTTCTTCTTCATCCACCACCATTCCTCGTGCTTCAAGGTATACACACTTTCAAACCCACCTTCTATTATTAATTCCATTGCTCACTTGTTCTTTAAATACGTTAACTTTCACTTATTTTCAAGCTTTTTTTGTTTCCAATTTTTTTACAGGAATAAGATATTCTTATTTATGTTATTCTGTGTTTTTTGTTGGGTTATTGTTTTTTAGGGTGGTGTCGGTGTTGGGGAGCATTGAGTCAATGATGCCACTTCACAGTGCCATAGCTTCAGCTCGGCTCAAATCCAACATTGCTATTGATTCCTCTTGCTGGAGCTGGCTTTCTCAGGGTACTTCAATTTCATGTAATTTTTTGTTTATCTTAATTGTTTCAAGATGATATCCTTAACTATGGTTCAATTAAAACTCAGCAATACTCCCCTTTACTATTGGAAATAAGCACGTTATTCTAATGGTGCGGGGCAAGTGCTTTTTGGTTATTGCCAATAGTTAATGGGGGATATTGCATAGTTTACTTATCAAAAAAAAAAGGGGGGGGTGGGGGAGGGGTGGCATTGCTTAGTTTGTAATTTAGGGAGGACATTGCAAGTTCACCATAGTTAAGGGGGAAAGTGGAATTTGCCTTTTTTTAATGTATGATGTGCATTGAATATTTGTGATTAGAGGTGAGTAAGGATAATAATTTTTTTTAACAAAAAAAAAATGCAAAAAGAGTTTCTTGTATTTTGCCTGTGCTCATTAGTGTAGTTCTCTATTCATTGCATTATATCACGATTCTGTTGGGTTCTTGATATGATTGTGGGTAAACAATGGAAAATGCTTCATTTCTCAATCATTTTTCGGCAATTGCCTTCTTCTTTTCCTTTCTAATGACACTAGAGTTAGGATAAATGTTGATCATTTTGGCATTTATTCATGCTTTCATGGTTATAAATATAGCCATTTGTTAAGCCTACAAATAATAATAATAATAATTTTTTTAATTTATTAAGATCTAAGCGTATGTCAGTCACTTGGTTCATATTAATACATAAGCCGGGCTGCCAACAAGGATGGTTGTCTCTTGATTCATATATCATGTGTATTCTGACCTGTTCTTCTACTTCGTGGTATAGGACTTGCAATACCGTTGTGACAGGGGCTTGCTGGATCTTGTGGGACAATAAAGCTAGGATTTATTTCATTATCAGTCTGTGAAAGGAACAGAATCCTTCAAATCTTGATTTTCTGGTCTTTGTATTGTGCAGCATCTGCATATCGATTTCAAGGGTTTTCTTGGATTTATGTAATAAGAATTTGCTGGTTAATGCAGTGTGGATAATGGAACTAGTGACTAGGGGACTCCTAATGTTTTGCTATGCTTATCCAATTAATCTTGGAGTCAACATCTTAGTTTTGTTTGGTAGTCATTGCACTCTATTTAGGCTTGGTTACATTCTCAGGAAGATTTTGGGAAAGGAATGAAATGCTTAAAAAAGTACTTTTTTTTTCACCTCTTAAAGCATTTATTAATATTTTTCTTTGCTTTCTCTCTCTCTTTCTCTCTAATTTCCCATAGCCAAAATGATAGTTACTGTGAAGTGTGAACTTTAGAATTCATTTACAAAAGTGGGTTTTTTTTTTTGGTTAATATCTGAATTGATTTTCACTTTGCATTTATGTTTCTGAAATGGGTTGGCAGTTGATTATTTATATTTACTCCATCAACCAGGAAGCCAGAAACTAATGGTCTATTTTTCGGCAAAATCATATGCACAAGTAACTTCTGGATCTATGTGGGACAATATTTGCCATATTTTATATCAGGTCATGCTGAATGGGGAAAAAGTTCATAATCTTGAATTCCCATGCAACTTGTTTGACCAATTTTTATTTTTTTCCCATGGGGTGGGGTGGGGGGGGGGGGGGGGGGGTTTGTTGGGGTGGGGGGCTGTTGGGGATGAATTAAATATATATGATCTTGATCATTTAACATAAGGAGTGTTTCTATAAAGGCTCTAGATGCAATCACAATATTTATCCCAGGCAATCACTTGTGTACTGCATAGTAGAGCTATATGATCTTGATCTTTTAACTTAAGGTTCTTTTCCAAGTGTTTTTATGAAGGCTTTAGATGCAATCAGAATATTTAGCCGTCTTTTAACTATCATACTCTCGACCAGGTTGACTGATTTTATTATCATCAAGAAATTAGAATTTGAGAAAAGTAAGACGGTGAATAACTTGCAGATTTGAAACTTTAGCTTCTAGATAGTGTATTAGAAACTCCAGGATCTTACATGCCCTCTGAATTACAATGGATCTGATCTTGATCTTTTAACATAAGGCTCTGTTCTGATTGTTGCTATGAAGGCTTTAGGTGCAGTCACAATATTTACCCCAGGCAATCGCATGTGTATTGCATAGTGGAGATGCAAATTAGCTACATGATCTTGATTTTTCAACTTAAGGCTCTTTTCTGAGTGTTTTTATGAAGGCTTTAGATGCAATTGGAATATTTAGCTGTCTTTTGAATATCATGCTCATGACCAGTTTGACTGATTTTATTGCAATCAAGAAATTAGAATTGTGAGAAGTTTGTAGATTTGAAACTTTAGCTTCTAGATTAGTGTGTTAGAACTTAGAAACTCCGGGATCTTACATGTGCTCTGAATAACAATACTGATTAGAGTATCGGTTTCAAAATATTAGGGGAAAAAATAGAATGGGGCATGTATAGAACATGAAATTCAGTCTCATAGTTCTTTTCTTAGGGAAAGTATAATTTTTGTATTCCCTGCTATATTCAATCCAATCATTCTAGGAGACCTAGCAGGCGATATGCCCATGAACAGCTTTTGTTGTAACAAAAGCTACTAATATTGATAATCTGTCTGTCTCTGGCACTTATAGACGAAGTAAAATTACAATATGGGAGTCAATATTGAAATAGTGGCTGGCACTTGCGTTGTGTGGCCTGATTAAGAGTGCATTTATTATATTGTGATATAATGTCTGCACCTCATGAATGGAGATTGAAAATATCATTTTCCCATTCTTAAATCTTTATCAACTCCTCATTTTCTCATGTTAGCTCATACTGTCATTAACTGTTAGCCTAGGTTTGTCCTGTTATGAGATGAGAAACCTATAGTTCGTATGATAATGATGACAGTACATTGCTGATTCTTCCATATCTAAGATGAGTTGCATTCTATCAGTGATGGTTGGGTTAAATGTCCCTTATTCAAGTTCATTGGCAATTTGTTGCTATTTCTTCTCAGCTGGTATATAATTCATTCTTCTTGTCATTTTCCCCACAGAATTTGACTCATTAGTTTGCATTACTCTATGATGCAACTTTCTTTTTCAACATTTCCATACTTGTCTCTACTCTACAAAGTTTTCATCTTTATGAGTAACAATTTATTTTCATCTACTGATTATCTTCCATGGTATTTCCTAGACTTTGCAGTTCCTCGGTGACAAAGACCACAGGCTTCAACCATTTCAAACCTAATTGCCCTGCATTTGAGCAGTCTTTGTACTACTTGTATTGCTTTAAAGTTTTCTTTGCCTTTCCTCCCCATTTATGACTTTTGCATGGTGTAAGTCATCATATGGCAAAGACCATCATATACTAGTATTTTCTTTACTTCTCTGAGGTAGAAAAATGTTACATACATTTTTTAATAATTGAAAATTGTTACATACTTTTAATACATAGCTGTTAACTTAGACAGTTAGTGGGTGCTGCAACCTTTCTGCTTTCTGTATTTCACCCCTGAAAATGTTCGGTGAGATATTTCTTGAAGAATGTATAGGAAAACAACAAGAAATGCAATCAGGAACTCCTGTTTTTCAAAATTTTATTCTAGACCAGTTAGGATATTTAAGATCTGCATTGTCTAGTTTGCAAAAGTATGGTAAACTTGATAGTATCGAATTTTCCATGTCTCCCAACTGATATATTATGTTTCTTTGACACTTCCACAAGAGTTACCATAGCGTAATTTAACTCTTTCATGCTGGTATTTTGCTTTTATTGAGGCCTGCACATTGAACTCATGTCTTCTCAGTTGGGAGGTCATAGGCTTTTTGCCTGCACCTTTCTAGAGTAATTGTTCTCAGTCTGAACCGTGCATTAGAGAAATGATACGTTTTTTTATCCACAGTAATTGGGCTTAGGAATTCTTTGTCACTCCACAAGTATAAGTGCTTGTGGGGTGTGGGGGGCAAGGGCCAGGTTCAAGTCTCCTGGAGGGAGCTTTAAACATATATATACACTTAGATTAGGTTATAATAGAATTTCTATCTTATTAAAAAAAAAAAAAGTACTCTAATCTCATAGTAGCATACCCACTTACAATTTATAAACCACAGATCTGTGACTATTAAAGTTGATACGGCTTGTGATGTGGCAGACTACCTAATGAATCTAACTTCCTAAACATTCTTTGTCACTTCTCACAGACATCAAGCTTGAATGACTTTCATTCTTCATTAGCCTACAGTGTGTAGTGTGTAGTGTGCAGTGTGCACCAATGGAATTCGTTGAATGATATTACAAAAGCTTGAGGAGCAATATAGTGGTTGAAGATTTTTGTGTGACTGTGAGAGAGAGAGAGAGATCAGGATGCATAACTAGTTGAACATGATTTAGCTGAGTAACTAAAGTACCAACTTCCCATTCTTTTCTTTTAGATGAAGTACTATGTAATATATTCTACTATCTTGATAGACAGTGGATGACGGTAATTTGTTTCCCCTTAAATGGATGAGATACTTTTAATTTGTGAAGACTTCTACAACATGAATGATTTTAGAGTCGCATTAACCGGCGGTCAACAAAATGAGATCTTTTCTTTCCTCTATTGCACTTTTTCTTGAATGTTTATTTCATGAAATTGATCACAAGCCAACTCCAGTTGAATTCATAAAGACGTCCAACTTTAAAGAGAGAAATGGGTGGAATGTCCATATCATGATTCATTGGCATTATCACTTATCAGCTTTATCGAATTTTATACCTCGCAGGAAAACATAAAGCTAAGATAAATTTATGATTGCTTCAGTACTTCTTTACTCTTTATGCGTTGAACCATTCAAATTCTAGGCACGTGCATAAAATACTAGATATCAAATGATTAGGTGGTGCATGTATTCTAATTGAAAATTCTATGAAATCTAAATGGTGCTCGTGAAGTCCTAGCGAATTTAGCCTCCATAAGAGCATCTTTAACAGCTTCTTTATATTTTTGTACTGTTTGAATAGTGAACAGTGACATTTACCTTTTACCTATCTACTTTTTCAAATATATATTTCAACAGATTCTCTATAATTTTTCTATCTCATTTAAATAATATTTTTTCATTAATTATTTATTCATTTTTTAACACACATATTCCCATACCCCCATCCCCACTCCTTTCTTTGCTAATTTTTTATTTAGTTTTATTCTTTTGCTAATGTACAGTAGCCCATCAGATTTGATGAACTATTGTTCATGAGCCAAAAAAAAAATCATGATTTAGAGAATCTATTGGAGACTATTTTTTGGATCTCATTCTCTATTATAGAGATTATTTTGCTTTTACCTAAGCTATTGAAGATGTTCTAAGTTGGTACAAAACTTTTGTAACATTGTAAAGCTGTAGTCACAATATGCATAAATACTTTCTCGGTTTTTCCTGATACCTTAAAATAATTCTTGGCCAAGTCAGAGTGGTTAAAGGTTGGATAGGTTTTAAGAAAGAACCTTTGAAGTTTGAAGGTGACCAAACCTTTAGTTTGGTTAAAGGATTATTGCTTTCAGATGTCTGAAATCCTAAAAATATCATCCTAGGTATCAAGACTCAAGCACTTTGTAACTCAATCCAATAGAGACGTTCAGGGTTCAATCCCCCACCTTCAACTATCGAATTATCGAAAAAAAATATCATCGCATCCCATGTAACAACTAACAAGTACACAATTGAGCTTAATAATATTAATGCCTTTTTTTAGTAGACCTAGTGACACAAAAATTCATAATATTTTTTCCAAAATTATTGAGGTGATGTTAGTAGTGAGATTATATTAAAAGTAATGATGTTAATCTTGGGATTATATCAAAATAAAGTTATACTAATCACAATTTAACAGAGTAATGAAACAAGTAACGATTTATAATAAAAAAGAAAAGAAAAAACAAGATATGAAGGGTATATTTATTTATTTGTTTATGGATACAAGTTATGAAGTTGTTGTGTGAGTGTCACAAGTTGCTTGTAGCCTTGTACCATATATATTAACCTCGTTAATCTGTAGAGAGAGAGAGAGAGAGAGAGGGGCTATTATCTCATAAATTCATAATAAATCTTTACTGTGTAATATAACGCTTGCCCATCCCTTTCAAATTTTCAATATGCCGATCTTGTGAACCTGCGTGTTCCTTTATTGGATAAGATCTGAAGAATATCAAATACTGAGTGACCCTAGTCTACATATGGACCAGTAATACTTGCTAATCCAACAAAAAAGAAATAATAAAACGAATCAAGTACAATATAACCCGTTACCCGTTATTGTTCGTGAAAATTGAGGACTTGGGTTGTCCTCATTTTTTGAATTGATCGATTGTGAATTAAAGCAAATCAAAGACATCCCAATTTTGTTTGTCAAATACAGGGACTTGGGTCGTTTATTGTTTGCGATTTGACAAGTTGTACTTTGCATGGCCACGATTCTTCTATAGAAGATCGAAAGCTCTGTTTTTGTAGTATTGGAGGGTCAATTCTCAGACTAGAGGCTCATATTCGATTATTCTTCTTTATTCAATCTAGAGGCTGCAAAGAGAGCTTGTAACTGTCAAGTGTAATATATTATATGAGGTGAGATTTTTTTTTTTTTTTTTTGTTATTGAATATACGGTTTTGGTTTTGCATGATTCCATGGTAATTTTGAGAGAACAGAGAGAGAGAGAGTGTAATGTTTTTTTTTTCTGCATGGTAGTATACATGACGTGAGTTATTTGTCGTTTACAGCCAGGTGACAATTTTATTAAAATCTGTGGTTTTTGTTCCGTTACTTTGTTTTCTGTGCTAAAGTTTTGTTACTCTCTAATCAGATGGTTGTATTCTATTCTTAGTCTGTTTTCATCTTCACAGACTTGCAATTTCAGCAATACCAAATAAAAGGAGATACACAAATTCTTTCTCTAGTGTTTAAGCTATATTGCTCTGGTGGCGATTCTTCGTTTCTTTGAAGGTAAAATAATGGTTTTTTATTTACATGTAAGTTATTATTTAAATTGTTCCCTGTCTGGTTATTTTTCTTCTTTTTTCTGAAATGATATGTTTTAAGTTTATTTTGATGTGATTTTGCTTTTTTTTTTTTTCCTGCTCAGCTTGGTTTGAATTAGTTTTGAAAGACTATTTTCTTCAGCTTTTAATTTTGCGATGAACATTTGTTGGGCTTAAGCTATATACTTGGACTTTTCTCTGGGATTTTTCGTCTTCTTAACCCTTCTTTATCTTTTCTTTCTGTTTCTGGTTTGTTAGTTGCTTTGGCCTTACCTCTACTTAATTATTTTTCCTTTGTTTCTGTACGTAGTTCCTACAGTTAGAATAATAGTTGATGAAATTCACTATTTCTTCACCACAATTCATAATTTATCATGGTATCAAAATCCTTTTTTCTAACAACTAAAACTTTTAGGACAATTAGTAATTTATCACCTACATGAGCAAAATGTTAATGCCATCTATCTCGAGAAGATTCATATCCAGTTGAGTTTAGAGTTTAGACAGCTCCTCATGCCTTCTTATTTATTTATTTATTCCTTCTATGAGGTGTTCTGTCTCTTTGAACTGAATTTCTGCCATCATAAAATAGAAAGTGTTTTTCTATTTATTTTGTTCATGTAGATTCCTCTGTTCAGTTTGGTTCTTTGGAGAAGTTGGGCTTAATCTCTTTTATTATAGATTGACACCCCCAATCCTTTCTCTTGGGCACACTGATCAGCTGGGTTTTTGGTTTTGCTGTGTCCAAATTATGCCATGTAAATTTCTATGGTCTGACTTCATTCATATGGCTGCAGGTTTTCTTTCCTTGCCTGAATTGCATTTGTTTGAATTATCACAACTCATCAACTCAATTAAAGTGGAAAAATTTCACTGAAGATTAAACTCTTCCGGCAATGGAGAATTCTTACAAGTCATCTAATTGAATTAGCCAGCTTACAATAGGGACATGGTTATGAGGAACTCTTCTTATCAACCCTGCATCAAGGTATCATTACCTTGGCTTGATTTGAGGGTTTTTTATGTTAGAGTTAGCAAATGCAAGATTGATGATTCCTCTCCTGAGTACCTCACACTAAACCATATTCCACTTGATCGTGATACGCTTCTTGAAGTTAATGGTGTTAGAACTAGCATATATTCTGACGGGGTGTCAACCCTTCTTAGAAGGGATCGATTAGATAAGAAGTCTGAAGAAGCTACATTTGTGAGCACTGATAGTATCAGGATGACAGGAAGTGTGAAGTTTGAGGTCTTTGACAAGGATGTTCTTGTGTTATCAGGGGTTTTAGAATTGTGTAATACATATGGTTTTGTTGGAGAATCAAATAATCAAGGCCAGGGATGGAGCATTGATTGTGCTTCAGATACTACCGTGGAAACTGGCTTCTTTAAGGAGAAGCCGATGCTGGGGCCAGACTTGGCTTCACCTACAATTGAGGTCTACATTGCAGGGTCCTTTTTGGGCACTCCAATTATCTTAACAAAGACTTTGCAGCTCAGTCATTGGAAAAGGCATACGAGGAAGGGCATGTTGGATTCGATACCTGAATATGAGGTGACTGAAAGCCAAAAAGATGTTCCTTACAGGCTTAATTTGCATGTATTGCTTTGCTAATCTAAATCTTTAAATTTTAGATTGGATTTGTTTTTCTGACTTTTAGATGTTCTGTTCATTTTTTGTGTGTGTGTTGCATTAAACTTGCCCGTGCTTGCTGCATAAATATTCACTCTATTTGTTTGTTGCATAGAATATTGGATGCCTGTAAGGCATAGACAATCTTATCCTAAATGGTCAGAAGGATAGGTGCTGGCAAATGTTTTGAAGTTAAGAACTAATACAATAATACCCTTTTTGTTTCGTGTGACATTATTTTAGTGACTTATTAGAATTTGGAAGAGACGTATGATAAAAATATTTTTTATCCTATTTCTTCAGTCTTTCATAGTTTTCTATGTACTGTATACATATATAAATAAGAAATAATCATGGAACCCGTATGTACACTTGTGCAGCCATTCTGATTTAGTAAAGAGGTGTTCTCAACATGACCTTGGCCATGTAAAGAGTAGAAAAATTCTTTTTATTACTTCATACCACCTTGAACTTAGTCACTGTAAAGTATTATAGTTTGCTTATGGTGTAGATATATAATTTTCTCTTTTGTTGCCTTAGTTCCACTAGTGCTAAAACGTGGCCATAAACTAATAAAGAGATCACCTACGTTGTTGAGGAGTCAAATGCTGCTAAACCCAAAGTTCTATGGAGTCGTAGGAGCTCTCTGGTGAACTTACCTTTTGGTTCATACTGTATTGTATTCACATAATTACAGAACGTATCTATATGGATATGGATGTTCTTCCTCTATCTACTAAAGCATCTTTTCATATGTGAATTTCATTAATATATCAGCTGATCTACAAATAGATGCCCTTATTTAGATATTGTTGCCTCTTGACATTCTTTGAGTTACTTCATGATACTAAAATACTCTCAAGAAGGCAAGTGCTTTAATCCCTATAGGAACTTAATCTTCACACTGATGACCAGTATGCAATTTCTGTAATTATCTTGATTGGTTGAAGTCAACAGCATCGCACATTAAGGTCAAGTGGGTGCATAGTCCAAATGTGATCATAATTGATATTGTTATTGTAGCTAGGATTTAATTAATTTTCATCCATATGATTTTCATAGTTTGGCATGTTGTTAATACTTCCCATGACTCATATGCTTTATAATTTTTTTGGGTTATTAACAAATATTTCTTCACCAACCATGTTTTTTTGTTTACACATATTTTACTTTGCTACTAAATTTTGCTTCCCATAACCTAGCATCCTGATTTTATTTATACTTTGCAGATGTCAGAATTCCTGAAGCACAAACCAGAAAATGAATACTACAATAACCCCTACTTTGGGTCAACATATTTTGAAGGTGAAGATGGAGAGATTACATGGTTCAATGCTGGTGTAAGAGTGGGTGTTGGGATTGGCCTTAGTGTTTGTCTTGGAATTGGAATTGGAGTGGGCTTGCTCGTTCGAACATACCAAGGCACCACCAGAAACTTTAGAAGGCGACCACTGTAATCCACACCTTCCCTGTTTTCCCTTCTAGCCTAATGCCGTCCATTCAACACCCCTATGAAACAAATTAAGGCAACTTAGTGGTACTTCTGACATGTTCCAGTTGACAATATGGAGGGGCTTATGGATTTTGCAATCAAGTGAAGGAATGTATGAGTTCAAGCTTTTCTTGGTTTCTGCTGGGGCTAAGCCTTGCATCTGATATGAAAGGTTCATTTATTTCAAATGTACAACCATAAA
Organism: Quercus ilex subsp. ballota; assembly: GCA_032727855.1. Taxonomy (NCBI): domain Eukaryota; kingdom Viridiplantae; phylum Streptophyta; class Magnoliopsida; order Fagales; family Fagaceae; genus Quercus; species Quercus ilex. Next base: position 17,902,333 of record CM064919.1, on the reverse strand, counting down.
TTCAGGAAATCTTTCAGCATCTCTCACTTGATTTTGTAGGGAACGTTAGTGTGTTGAGATCCTTATGCAGCTAGTGTTGTCTGGCGTGGCCTTCTATATCTGTGAAATTCTTTTGTTTTCTAAGGTGTTGATAGCAGTGTAATTTTGAGTAATGGAAAGAAATGTAGATCCCCTTTAACAGGTCATGAATAATTTGTGTTCGTACTTATTTTGTTGGTTTTTTTCTTGATGGACTATATTGTCATCATTCTAAGTTGATGACAATATGTAAAACCCATTTCATTGTATGAAGACGAATATTACTCGTCATATTTAATCACTGGAAATTAAAAAGTCTCTCACTGACAAGAGAATGGTTTCGCCAAATAACTCCAAATAAGAACTGCATTTGTAATTGTAATCAGACTGCAAATGCAATAGTAAAAATTAACCAGGTTCAAAAGCCATTTCTAGAGGTATCTGACAGGCTTCCAAATTTCCAAATGGGAAGTTGGAATGAAATGCATCAGATTGCATTCTAAGCAGCCAGGACACAGTTGGCAATAGCCTTCTCCTAATGGAACTTATTTTCAGATAATTAGATAAGCACTAAATATGGGCAGATAGGATGAAGTCAGGAAGGATTTCAAAAGCATTCAGACTTGTTTCTGTTGCAGAGGTGAAAGATCCAGTTTTATATGCACAACACACACAAAGTTCTCTCTAAGTGCTGTTTAGTATGCACAATATTTGATAGAAAAAGGCTAAACCTCAGCAATGACAGAAGCAAAATGGTGAAGTGAAACAATATTCTTTAACCACAACATAAACACCAGTACTACTTTCTAACAGAGGTTGTCTGCTTGCAGAGGTCAAGCTTCACGGCAGAACCCAGTATTTAATGCTGTGAAAAAGTGTGGGCAATCTTCAACATTTGGGGTTGAGAAGCTGAGGCACTGCTGCAACAGCTCCTGGGCTGTGTAGAGATTATTCTTAGGAATGACTCTTCCAATTCCAGGTGAAGAGATTTGTTATTGGGCAACATGGGTGAGACATTATCCTTGCATACAATAAGAACAATAAGGAAATTTCTCACAAACTTCTTTCGAACCTGAAAATTATGAGAAGAACAAAACACATGATTTTTAGCTTATTTAATTGGTAAATAGTAACTTTGTTCCCGGACCTTTATCATTCCCAATGGTGAACTCTTTCTGCAGCAAAACAGAAACAAGGAATTTTATGACTAGATCAAGGGAGCCATGTCATCCAAAATACTCGTGTATAACATAGTGCAATGATCTCATTTATTTCTGGAGTAGTTAAACTATTACAAAGTAGGAACATATGTTACATAACTAACAAACCACTACCGATTCAACTAACTAAAACTAAGGAGCTTATCTCTCAACTAGCTAACCATTATTAAAATAAATGATAATGTAACCCAAATATTCTGCCACTTGAATTGTTATATCTCCCCTCCCCTTGGGAGAGCTATACTTGTCCTTAAGGAGAAAATCAAGAATTGCTGTTGAATGAGGACTTGTTCTTCCCAGGTAGCATCAGCAGGGGACAACCCTTGCCAGAGAATCAAGACTTCTTGTTTCCTACTACAAGTTCTGTAGTAGAGAACAACCAATCAACCATAGGCCAGGGCATTAATGTTCCTTCATCGGCACCTACGGCTGGAAAAGGTTGTTGGAACTGGTAGTGTTTTCCAATTTTTTTTAAGAAGCTAGACATGGAATATGGGAAGAATGTGTGCATCAACAGGCAAATCCAACTTATAAGCCATTGGCCCAACCCTCTGCAAAATCTTGAATGTACCAACATATCTAGCAGATGACATGATGATGCTTCTAACTGCCACTGAAAGTTGTATATAAGGCTGCAACTTGAAATACACCATGTCCCCTACTGCAAACTCCTCTCGGTGCATCAGCAGGCAAATCCAACTTATAAGCCATTGGCCCAACCATTTCCAAAATCTTGAATGTACCAACATATCTAGCAGATGACATGATGATGCTTCTAACTGCCACTGAGAGTTGTATATAAGGCTGCAACTTGAAATACACCATGTCCCCTACTGCAAACTCCTCTCGGTGCATCAACAGGCAAATCCAACTTATAAGCCATTGGCCCAACCATCTGCAAAATCTTGAATGTACCAACATATCTAGCAGATGACATGATGATGCTTCTAACCGCCACTGAGAGTTGTATATAAGGCTGCAACTTGAAATACACCATGTCCCCTACTGCAAACTCCTCAGTGCTTGAAGTAGTAGATCCAGTTCATTCTTTCTTTAGTGGCCTTAATCTTCTCACACGCTTCTTTAACTATGGCATCTTTGTTGGTCAGTTCTTGATCTACAACATAGCCTGCTGGTACTAAGCCATGGCTACCCATGCGTGCAGCAAGCCATGCATGCTTGCCGCTGGCAACACTCCATGGTTACTCACGCATGCTGCAAGCCATCGCTGCATTCCGCTGACAACAGCCCAAGCATACAGCAAGCAGCCAGCCCATGGCCACGGCCACCCAAGCATGCAGCAATGTCACTTTACTATTAATAACAAAGAATTATAGTCCAACCACTTGGATGTAACAGTGTAATAACTTTTCTGCCATTTAGAGTTTAGTCAATAATAAGTTGATCCAAGCTCATCATTTCACTTTCATTAGAGATATGTACCCAAATTTTGCCAAAGACTTGCACCATTCATCGTTTTGGGAAATACAAATCCTCTATGCCACAATTTGTGTTCTATTTTATGCTCTTTCTGTTGACTTTACCCTAATTTATTTTAATCTTTCATCAGATCATAGGGTTTCTGCTGCACTAGATGTAACCGAGACATCAACCATCTTTGCACTTGGTATCTTGTTGAGCAACTTCATGAAGAAAAATTCTTATCCCTTGTGATGCATGTTTGAAAATTCATTTCTCGTTTAAGAAGACATCATTTTAAAAGATTTTGTTGTGTGGAAAGATCTTTGGTTAAATAATTTGGTAGCAAAGATGACTTTACTAGAAGCATTTCTGTCATTTTGTTATCTGCCACCAAAAGGAGACTCAACCCAACTACTTGCCTTCTGCTTTTTAACATGCCTCTCTTTCATCATTTCCCTGAACTCAACTACACTGCTCCATTCTTCCTTTTCACCTTGAATCTTTGAAAGCATTGAGTACACTGCAGGATGATCGTTTTTCAATTTGCAAATCCTCTCTGCAGCAACCTGACCAAGTTCCAAGCTTGAATGCAACCCACATGCACCAAGCAATGCACCCCATACAACAACATCAGGTTCAAAAGGCATTTCTTTGATAAATTTCTCTGCTTTCTCGAGCTTACCTGCTCTCCCATAGAGATCTACCATGCAAGCATAATGCTCCACTCCTGCTTTTATTGTATACTCAACCATGGAGTTGAAGTACTTTTCACCTTCTGCAATCAACCCTCCATGCCCACATGCTGATAACACGTTGACGAATGTAATTTCATCAGGCCTAACACCAAACTTTATCATTCTTTCAAACTCCTCTAATGCTCTTATTGCTAATCCATGCCTAGCAAAACCTCCTATTATTGAATTCCATGACACCAAATTCTTATTTGGCATGGACTCAAAAAAGCTAAATGCCGCTTCAATGTCCCCGCATTTTGCATACATATCAACCACTGAGGTTGACAAGATGTCATCACCTGGTACTCCAGACTTTAAAATGCTAGAATGAACTTGCTGTCCCATGATAAGAGAAGAACACCCAGCACATGCATCTAACACACTTGAAAAAGTAAAATGATTAGGCTGACACCCTGTTTTCAACATCCAGATAAAAAGTTCTAATGCATCCATATATTTCTGATTTTGCACATAGCCACTAATCATTACAGTCCATGAAAACACATTCCTTTCACTCATTTTATTAAAAACAGACCGAGCTTCATTTATCCTCTTATTGCAAATGTACCCATTTACCAAACTAGTCCAAGAGACTATATTCCTCTCAGGCATCGCATCAAAGACTCCCTGAGCCTCAACCATGCAACCCAATTCCATATAACCGGAAACCAATGCATTCCACGATGTGACATCTTTTACCAAAATATCCTCAAACACTCTCTGTAAACCCACCTGATTCCCCACATTTGCGTATCCTCTCATCAATGCTGACCCAACAAAAACACTCATATTAAGCGCAAAACAGACGGCATGAGCATGAATTTGTGAGACTAAGACATTGAACACTGAGTCCAAAAATGCACTAATCACTATAGATAGGGTATACTCATTGGGTCTAAAACCAACCCTTCTCATTTGTACAAGGCATAAATACACTGCTTCTGGATTTTTAGTCTTGTGAAAACCTGATAGCATGGTGTTCCAAGAAACCACGTCTTTCATGGGCATTTCATCGAACAAGTCGTGGGCATGTTGCATTTGGTGGTTCTTAACATAACCATTGATCATTGTGTTCCAAGAGACGACGTTTCGGGACGAGGGGTTTTGATCAAACAGTTGACGTGCATGGTTAATGCAATTTTGTTGAAAGTAAGTGTTAATCATGGAATTGAGATTGGGCGTTGAAAGAGTGGATATGTGGCGAGAATATGTAATAAGGACTTTGTCTAACCTGCGCATATCTTGCATTATTATCTGTGGCCAATATGAGGTACTTTATTACAAAAGCACACGCCGGCAAACTTTTTTTGTTTAAATAGAAAAGAAAAAAAAAAGAATAAAAGAAAAAAAAAAAAAAAAAAAACAACAACAACTGAATTTAGTACTAATAAGTATGGGAAAACTTAAATACTATTTAAGTGCTGCTCTTTAAATTCCTCTTTCAGTGATAAAATTTGACAATAATATTGTTGACCCATATTTTGTAATCAGAACATAGTGAAAGTAATATTAATAATTTAATAGTGATTTTTTTGTTATTTTTTTTAATTAGAATTTTTAGTAGCAATTAGTACATAGTAAAAATAATTTTATTTCAATCACAGTAGATCTTAATAATTTTATCTCTTGTTCGCTAGTGAAAGTTTGGGTCTCCCAACTTCTCTTAGGCTGAGAAAGAGTCGGTCCCTTCCTTGTGAAGGCTAGTTAGTCCCTGTTAGCCACCATTTGGTTGCTATAGGCTAGTGGGTTTTCTTCTTGTAAGAGTTTGGGAAACATTTCTTTTCGTTGGTCTCATGGATGAGATTACTACGGGGTGGAATTAGATGTCTCTTCACGGTCTGGAAGAGGAAAAGTTCGACCTCCGTTTTGAGATGGGGTCTAAGGATTTCATTCTGGCTGCAAAATTTCATACAAAACGGGTCCTTAATGTGGAAGCCGTAGCTCAGAACTTCTCTCAACTATGGCGCACCAGGAATGGTTTTAAGATCAAGGATCAGGGTAATCATATTGTCCTTTTTATTTTCGAAAATAAGTTCGATAGTGATAGAATTTTCTCTTCTCAGCCTTGGAGTTTCGATAAGTTTCTGGTGGTTTTTTAGAGGTATGAAAATAGCATCCACATTCAAAACTTGGACTATGAGAGAGTCCCTTTTTGGGTGCAAGTATACGATATTCCGTTTAGTTTCATGAACAAAACAGTGGCTGAAGGAATATGTTCTGGTATCGGTGAAGTAAGTCCCTCTGATTTCTCAGTTATGGAAGGAGGTGACCATGTGCGTGTTTGAGTTATTTTAGATATTTCAAAACCTCTTTGCTTCGGACGTAAAATCACTCTCAATGGTGGAACTACGGGCTGGGTTTCTTTTAAGTATGAAAGGCTGCCAAGTATATGTTTTTGGTGTGGTTGTTTAACCCATAGGGAAAAGGACTGTGAGCAGTGGATTTCCAATGAAGGCTCGCTCACCGTGGAAGATAGGAATTATGGGGCGTGGTTATGAGCCCCTTTATCAAACCAAATCAGAAAATCCACCATTGCTATCCCAGGTTTCTATCAATAAAAGAAAGATTCAAAGGCCTCAAAGGAAGGGGGGAGTGAACCATCTTCAAAACCTCATCAAGCTTCCTCGCCGGAGAGCGATACTCCGATGAAATCATTGGAAAGGGTAACCTCGATTTTTGTGTGCCCAAACTTTGCTGTATATCCTAGTGTCAGGGATTTGGAAGATCTCCCGCCGGGTTTTGGGGGTTAGCCCAAAAAAAAAAAAAAAAAAAAACTTTTCATATACTTTACATGAATCTGATGCAGAACAAGGAAAAGGTGATGTGATGGAAGATGGGGATGGAAATTTGGATTTGTTACCAAGTAAGGGGTCTGCTATTTCAGAAAAGCCTAAGGACGAGGGTAGTAAAGTAAAAAGGCCAACTTAGTCAACATTCCCATGTGAGTCTCCATCACTTATTGCCAGGTTAGTTAGACTACCATTAGTTGATCTCTCAAATACTTTAGACTCTCCTATGTGTACCTTTATACCACCTAAGCCATCCTGGACCCCTATAAACTGTAGCTTCTCTGAACTTGAGGAAAAATTAGAGGTATCAATAGGGAAAAAAAGGGTTTCACTGCCCAAGAAAAATCAGCAAGGTGCTGCAAAAAAAACAAAATTGATTTCTCAGTCTGACAAAGAAAATGCAGTCATATTGGTGGAGGCTAGTGCCCAGCCCCGCCAAGAATTATGAATCTCATTTGTTGGAACTGTCAGGGGCTTGGGAACCGGCAGACAGTTCAGGAGCTTGGAGGGTTAGTCCGAGCACAAGATCCCTTGGTCATGTTTTTAGCCGAAACATGGCTGGAAGAAGCAAGGTTAGGTACTATTTGTGATTCTCTTCACTTTGGTCATTATCATGGCATTTCAAGGATTACTCGTGGGGGTGGCTTAGCTATCTTTTGGAAGAATGGATTTAATTTAGAAGTGGAATCCTCATCCCAGAATCATATAGATGTTGTGATAAATAAAGGTAAGGACAATGTTTAGCGTTTCACAAGAATTTATGGCACTCTTGAAACACATCTGTGATTTAAACTTAGGAGCTGATTCGTGGGCTACATAGACAGGGTTCTCTGCCTTGGCTGTGTGGATGAGATTTTAATGAAATTTTGAAATCACATGAAAAGAGTGGTGGTAGACTTAGACCCTATGGTCAAATCGAACTGTTTCATGAAGTGCTGGACGAGTGTAATTTATTACATCTTGGCTTCTCCGGAAATAAATTCACTTGGTCTAGGCCTTACCCAAATGGAGGTATGGTTTGGGAGAGGTTAGATTTGGCAATGGGCTCGGCAGATTGGTATGAATTATTTCCGGCAACTTGTGTTCTGACCTTGACTTGTATGTCCTTGGATCATAACCCAATTTGCATTCATCTGGAGGGGATTGAAGTCAAGTCTTTGAGACCTTGGCGCTTTAAACAGATGTGGCTTGAGGACTTTGGGTGTAGGGATATAGTGGTATGGACATATGATAGAAATGTATTGGGTTCTCCTATGGAAGTGGTGGTCTCAAAGTTGGAGGCTTGTCAAAAGAGCCTCATGCACTGGAGTAGGAATTCTTTCTGCCATTTAAGAAGGGAGATTATTGAAAAAAAGAAGTTGTTGAAAGTGGTTGAATGTGAAGCAGCCCAAGGAAGGCAAGTGGATAGGTTCCTCAAGCTTAAATCGGATATTGTCGATCTCCTCCGTTTAGATGAAAAAATGTGGCAGCAGCATAGCAAGGAGCATTGGATGATTTCTGAAGATTGTAATTCTAAGTACTTTCATACAAGAGCTTTGCAACGTTTTTGTCAAAATAGAATTGTGGAGTTCCGAAATCTAGAAGGTGTGTTGGTCTCGGGCGAAGGAGATCTCTTTGTAATGGTTCGGGATTACTATAAAAATTTATTCCTCTCCTCAAGGCCGACAGAAGTGGATGAAGTGGTCTTGTCCATAAAATCAGCCGTTATCGACGATATGAATAAATGTCTGATCAGCCCCTTTTCTTGAGTGGAAATTGAGTGTGTTTTGAATCAAATGGCCCCCCTTAAAGCCCCCAGCCCCGACGATCTGCCTCCCATTTTTTTTCCAGAAATTTTGGAATGATATTGGCAACAATGTAGTCTGCGCAGTGCTGTTTTGCTAGAATTCTGGTAGCCTGATTCCAGGTTTGAACCATACTTTTATTTCCCTTATTTCTAAAGTTAAAAATCCTGAGTATGTTATTGAATTCTGACCCATTGCGCTCTGTAATATCTTATATAAGTTGGTATCAAAAGTGTTGGCAAATAGGTTGAAAAAAGTTTTACCTTAAATCATTTTAGAATCTCAGAGTGCCTTTTAATCAGATAAGACAATTTCAGATAATATTTTGGTGGCCTTCAAAACTCTTCATCACATGAAGTGAAAGAAAAGGGGTAAAGTGGGGCTCTTAGCTCTGAAATTGGACATTAGCAAAGCTTACGACAGATTGGAGTGGGTGTTTCTTAAAAAGGTGATGGAGAGAATGGGTTTTCATAGTAGGTGGGTTGGCTGGATAATGGAGTGTGTTCAATCAGTGACTTACTCGGTGTTGATAAATGGTGAGCCTATAGAAACCATTACCCCAACTAAGGGCATTTGTCAAGGGGACCCTCTCTCCCCCTACCTTTTCCTTCTATGTTCGGAAGGTTTAAATGGCCTCCTTGAGCAGGCGGTGGCAGCAAAGTCTCTTGAGGGCTTCTCTCTCTGCAAAAACAAGCCAAAAATTTCTCACCTTCTATTTGTCGATGATAGTCTCCTTTTTTGTCAGGCTAGGGTAAAAGATGTGTCAAAAATCCTCGAGATTCTTAGGAAGTATGAGAGAGCTTTGGGGCAGAAATTAAATGCAAATAAAACCACTATCTTCTTTGGTGGTAATGTGATGGATTCGGCAAAGTTGCAAGTGCAGAGTCTCTTGGGTGTTTCGGAAATCAAGGAGTATGAGAAATACTTGGGGTTGTCGGCAGTTGTGGGAAGACATAAAAAAGCAAGTTTCAATTATATTAAATATCATGTTTTGGGTAAACTTTAGGGGTGGAAGGAAAAACTTTTATCCAAAGCTGGGAAGGAGGTTTTGTTAAAAGCCGTTGTTCAAGCCATCCCGACCTTCGCTATGAGTTGCTTTCGTCTCCCGGTTGGTCTTTGTCAAGACATTGAGATGCTTGCTCGTAGGTTTTGGTGGGGTCAATGGGGGGGATCGCTGGAAAATACATTGGAAGAAGTGGGAGGTGCTTTGCAAACCTAAGGATGAAGGGGGTATGGGTTTTAAAGATTTGTTCAAGTTCAATGAGGCCTTGGTCGCTAAACAAGTATGGAAGTTGGTTCATGATAAGCACTTCCTGTTTTACAAGGTGTTCAAAGCAAAGTATTTCCCTCATGGATCCATTTTTGAAGCTATCGTATCTTCTGGTTCTTTTGCTTGGCAAAGCATTTTGAAAGCTAGGCATCTAATTGTAGCGGGTGATAGATGGAGAGTAGGTGATGGGCAGCACGTTAGAATATTCACCGATAAATGGCTACCAAATGGGAGGGAGTTTTGTCTTCTTCCTCGAGTGAGCTTCATCTGGAGGCTACTATTTCTAGGCTTATTAATCGGACCTCAGGGTGGTGGAATGTTCAGTTGATTGATCGTTGTTTTCATCCCCCGGATGCAGTTTGGATAAAAGCACTTCCTTTCTGCTTGACTCCTTAGTCTGATGTTTTGATTTGGCCTCTTGAAAAATCCAGTAAGTACTCTGTTAAAACTGGGGTTTCGTATGCTATGTGAGGTCCAGGATTCTGCTGAAAATTTGCTTCAAGCTAGCATTGAAGAAAGAAGTTTCTGGAAAAAACTTTGGAAAATTCAGGTTCTGGGAGAAATTAAACACTTTCTTTGGCGGGCTTGCATGAACTCCCTAGCTACAAAAGAAAATTTGGTGAAATGCAAAATTTTGTTGGATGCGACCTGTTCTCGCTATTCAGGTGCTTATGAAGATATCCTTCATTCTTTGTGGAGCTTCAGTGGTCTCAAGGAGGTTTGGGTGAAGGACTTTGGTTGGATTTTCGGGTCTGGGGTGGTCTTTACTTCCTTTATGGAGTTGTAAATCTAGTCTACACCAAGTTAGAGTTGGTTCCCCTGTTTGCTACGACTGCATGGTCGGTATGGTTCCATAGAAATAAGATCCGATTAAGTGAAAATGCTAGGCCATTGGGCTAGATTGTGGGCTTTGCGCGGGATTATGTGCGTGATTTTAAGTCCTTGAAGAGCTGCACTCCCACGGTTCGAGTCACAGCTCCTAAGGCTTGGAGTCCACTTGACTGAAATGAATGGAAGATAAACTTCGACGGGGCTATGTATTGTGAATCTGAAGAAGCTAGGGTCGGGGTGATTGTTCGAAATTCCTTCGGCGAGGTGAAGGCTACTCTGGCAGAGAAGATTAGGAAGCCACCATCAATGGAAGCGCTGGAGTTCTGGATGCCAGGTGTGCTGCCCTCTTCTCTGAAGAACTTGGTCTTAACAGGGTGATTTTTGAAGGAGATTCGGAGCAGGTTATGAAGGCCCTTCAATGGGGTGGTTGAGATTTTGCTTCAGGTGGTCATCATATTTGTGATATCCTATGTATTGTAAACTCCTTTGTGAGTACCTCTTTCTCTCATGTCTGTAGGCAGGGCAATACTGTTGCTCATGCTCTGGCTCAAAGAGCTAGACATTGTTCCCTTATCTCAGTTTGGTTGGACTCTTATCCTACGAATATTACATCTTTTGTGTTAGCTGATTTTCAACCTTGATTTATTAAAGTTACTGGTCTCTTTCTCAAAAAAAATAAAAATAATAATAAAATAAATAAAAATGTTATTTGTTTCACCCTTTAAAAAAGACAGTAGAGATAAAAAGCGCGAATGCACAAACAGTGCCTCTTGGGTTTGTTCAAGTGGCATTGTAGCTACAGTGTTTTTTTTTTTTTTAATTTTTTTTTGTTGTCCATTTGTTTTTTTTTTTTTTTAAATATTTATATGAAATGGCATATATATTATTATACTAATACAACAAATTTCACAATATTTTCATAATTATTGAGGTGTCAATTTCTTATAAGTCGAAATAAAATAATAAAATATGAAAGCTTGCATATATATTGTTATGTTGACACAACAAATTTCACAGTATTTTCACAATTATTGAGATGTCAATTTCTTATAAGTCAAAATAAAATAATAAAATATGAGACTGTAACCAACCACAAATGAAAATAAATGTTTTGTGAAAATGTTGTAACACTTGTTATTATCGCAATATTTTCACAATTTTTGAGATCTCAGTTTTTTATGGATCAAATAAAAAAAAATTCTAAGTCCACAACATTTTCACATTAATTTCACAACAAATCATAGATAAGCTACTATTGATGGATAAAAAAGTGATATCAGTCGTGGGTCTATTTTAAAATTAGTAACAACTTGCCAACTATAATTTGTTATGAAAATATTATAGAGATATCATTTCTATAAAATAAATAATAATATATCAGATTGAAACTTACAATGGTTGGAAATAAAGGTATTGTGAAAATATTGTGATAATTTGTTGTGTTCTTATACTTCTTTTTTTGGGTTTAGTCAAATTTGGTGAACAAAAATTCACTGTTTCATGCAAAATTTTCTTTTATTGATTTTTTGTTTGTTGTTTTTTTAATACATAGTTTAAAGTGGTTGTCCCAATTAAAACCAATAACAATTTATCACATAGAATTTGTTATGAAATGTTATAGATATAGCATTACTCTAAAATAAAATTATAAAATATCATACCAGGGCCCACCATAGTTAAAATAAAGGTATTGAGAAAATATTGTGATATTTATTGTGTTCCTGACCTTTTTTTTTTAGCCAATTTGTTGAGCCAAAATTCATAATTTTACGGACAATTTTCTTGGGCCGACTTTTTTAATTTTTTAATTTTTTTTAACACATTGTTTAAAGTAAAAAAACACATAGTTTTACCAACAAAAAAGAGTTACGGAAAAAAGTACTTTTCCCCTTTATGTTTGGGGTAGTTTCATCCCCTCTAATTTTAAAGTTGAATAATTTCCTCCTTTATATTTTGTAGACAATTATATGGTTCCTACTATTATTCTCTTAGTTAAACCCTAACAAAATTTTATGATTCCTAGAATATTTCATTGTTCAATAACTAAAATGCCTCATTAAATTTTAATGTCCCAAAATTTTTCTTCATGTATTTTGAGTTTTATTTGTTAGTCATACTTAGAGCATTCCCATTAAGGATGCTAAAAGGGATATATGCTAAATTTTAGCATCAAAACACCAAAAAAACGACTCCATCAAAGCTTTCAAATTGTAAAGTTTTTGGCATATTGCTACAATGGGCTTGTATTAATACAAGCTCACTGTAGCTTGAATTGTAAAAAAAAAATAGTTTTTTATTCATGTTGGCTGAGGTGGTTGGCTGGGTGTTTGTGTTAAGTTGTTTTATTATTATTTTAATAAGTAGTTTATATTATTTAAATGAAATGGTAAAAAATATAGAAGTTTTGATATTTGATGTATCTTAAAATGAGATGGTATAATAAATAAAGTAGATTTTTGAAGTGTTAAATGCTAAAAATTTTAAAACTCTTGATGAGAATGCTCTTAGAAAGTAAAAATAATGATGTATGGTATTCCATTTGTTACTTAGAGAACATTAATTTATTAGTGGTTTAAATCTTCTAGATTTATAATTTTATCTAATAAATACTTTAATGACATATGTATTTTGTTCTTTATTTATTTATTTATTATTATTTGTTTTCTTTCTTAAAAAGGTGTTCATTAAAAATTAAGTAAGCTAAGCATCGTAGTTAGGCTCATCAAATAAAATAATAAAGAAGGAAGTATGAATAACAAAATATTCATTGCAAATGGTTGTAGGTATTTAATTTGATGAAGATTTTCAATTATAGCATATGTCATCATTCATTGCGAAAATTTAAATATTGTGACAATGCTTTATTAAAACTTAGTTGTTAATTGTTGAAAGATGACGAAATTTGTTATCATTCTTAGTCGATTTTGTTTTTTGTTTTTTTGTGAGTAGATACTGTCTTTAGTAAAAAGGTTCTAAGAAATGAAAAAAAATATTTTGTATCAAATGATACCACGTCATCCATATCAAAATTCAATAAATGAGAGACATGTATGCAAAAATAACTACCCAATAATACATGTCTTTCAATTGTTAGTGATTTAGTTATTTTTTGCTGACATGTCTTATACTTATTGGATTTTAATAATAGTATCATTTAATACCAAATACTTTCTCCTAATAAATTATCATACTAAATAGATAGCTATATGTTAAATAATTATTCTAAATTTAAATACATGGTTTGATATTATTTCAAAAAAAAAAAATATATATATATATATATATATCTTAAATTTTCTCAATCAAGGGTAGCACGTGCCTTGCACTTGCAACCCTTACTAGTCTATATATAAAAAATGCGAATGTGCTAAATCTACAGTAACTTGGTTTATCACTATTTTGCTGCCTCTTACTTTTTTTTTTCCCCTTCGGGTAATATCGGCTGGTCCACTCCTTTTTATTTTTATACAGAGTTGTTAGTTAACACAATAATTTGTTAATATTTTCACAATTATTAAGGTGTTAATCCTTTATACAAGAACCAACCACAACTAAAAATAAAAATATTGTGAAAAAAGAAGTGCTACATCCACAATATTTTTCACAACATTTTCATAACAAAAGTGTGAATGCATAAATCTATAGTAGTAGCAGCATTTTTTTTTCTCGATAATATTGCCCAGTCAACTCTTTATATATATATATATATATATATATATATATATATAGTTGTTAGTTAACATAATAAATTGTCACAATATTTTCATAATTGTTGAGATGTTAATTCCTTATAGGTCAAAATAAAATATCATACTAGAACTAACTACAACTAAAAATAAAGGTATTGTTATACTGATATAACAAATTTCACAATATTTTCACAATTATTGAGGTGTCAATTTCTTATTAGTCGAAATAAAATAATAAAATATAAGTTTGTGACCAATCACAACTGAAAATAAATATTTTGTGAAAATGTTGTAACACTTGTTGTGTGAATCAGTGAATGTGTAAAAGCTACTGTAGTAGCTACGGTACTTTTTGATTTATTCAATATTTACTGTTCATCACTTCATTAGCCCTTTTTTTCCCCCCCCCAGTCATCGGTTTGTGCTTTTTTATTTTATATTATATTTTATATATATATATATATATATATTAATATGAGCTAGCATATATATTATTATACTGACACAACAAATTTCACAATACACAATTATCGAGGTGTCAATTTTTTATAAGTCAAAATAAAATAATAAAATATGAGACTATGACCAACCACAATTGAAAAAAAATGTTTTGTGAAAATGTTGTAACACTTGTTTATATCACAATATTTTCACAATTGTTGAGATCTCAATTTCTTATAGATCAAATAAAAAATTGCTAAGTCCACAATATTTTCACATTAATTTCACAACAAATTATAGGTGGTAAACTACTATTGATGGATAAAAAAGTGATATCAATTGTGAGTCCATTTTAAAATCAGTAACAACTTGTCTTTTAGAATTTGTTATGTAGATATTATGAAGATAGCATTTTTATAAAAAAAAATATATATATATCAAACCGAAATTTACCACGGCTGAAAATAAAAGTGTTGCGAAAATATTGTTACATTTTGTTACGTTCCTAAACTTCTTTTTTGGTTTAGTCAAATTTGGTGAGCAAAAATTCATTATTTCACGCACAATTTTCTTTGTTGGTTTTTTTTTTTTTTTTATGGTTTTTTTTTTTTATGCATAGTTTAAAGTGATTATTCCAATTAAAAATTAATAACAATTTACCATCTACAATTTGTTGTAAAAATATTGTAGATATAACATTACTCTAAAATAAAATTATAAAATATCATACCAGGGCCCACCATAGCTAAAATAAAGGTATTGAAAAAATATCATGAAATTTATTGTTTTCCTTTTTTTTTTTTTTAGTCAATTTGTTGAGCCAAAATTCATAGTTTTACAGACAATTTTCTTGGGTTTTTTTTTTAAATATACTTTTTAAAGTAAAAAACACATAGTTTTACAATCAATAAAAAAAAAATTATAGAAAAAAGTAATTTACCCCTTTATGTTTGGAGTAGTTTCATTCCCCCAACTTTAAAGTTGAATAATTTCCTCCTTTATATTTTGTACACAAGCATATAGTCCTTACTATTACTCTCTTAGTTAAATCCAAACAAAATCTTATGATTCCTAGAATATTTCATTGTGCAATATCTAAAATGCCTCACTAAATTTTAATGTCCTAGAAATTTTCTTTGTATATTTTGAGTTTTGAGTTCTATTTGTTACCTAGAGAACACTAATTTATTAGAGGTTTAAATCTTCTAGATTTATAATTTAATCTAATAGAAACTTCAATGACATATGTCTTTTGTTATTTTATTCTTTTTATTTATTTCTTCTATTTCTTTAAAAAGTGTTCATTAAAAATTAAGTAAGCTAAGTATTGTAGTTAGGCTTATAAAATAAAATGATAAAGAAGGAAGTATGTATAACAAAATATTCATTGCAAATGGTTGTAGGTATTTAATTTGATGAAGAGTTTCAACTGTAGCATATATCATCATTTATTGTGAAAATTTAAATATTGTGACAATGTTTTATCAAAACTTAGTTGTTTATTGTTGGGAGATGATGACATTTGTTATCATTCTTAGTATAATTTCTTTTGTGAGTAGATACTGTCTTTAGTAAATAGCTTCTAAGAAATTATTATACTAAATAAATAGAGAGCTATATGTTAAATAACTATTCTAAATTTAAATACATGATTTGATACTACTTCAAAAAAAAAAAAAAAAAAAAATTCTATCTAAAATTTTTTCATTCAAGGGGTAGCACGTGCCTTGCACGTGCAACCGTTACTAGTGCTTTCTAAAAGAATATATGTTAACAAAAGTTTGAAAATCTATCTATATGTATATATATAATATTTAAAAGTGCATATATAGTTGCTGCTATTGAGCATATTAGTGTAACATTTTGCTCTATTCGGTCCGTTTAGTGTAGTTTGGTCCACTTAGATCCATTCAGTCAAGTTTAGTGATGGTTTGGGAGAAGAGGTTTGAAGAAAGAGAAGTTGATTAATTGACAATTACATTTCCTTATCAACCAAATATTGGTAAGTTCTTGATAAGGTTACAATTTTATTATGTTATCAAAGTCTTGTACTTTTATTTTTTCTGGTATAAGTTATGGATTTGCTTAAATCCGCTTCTTCTTTAAGCTATTCAAGACGTATAGATGATGAGCTATTTGTAAGGAGTATTAGAAACAAATTTCAATCACACATTACATTATTTACAAAATAGCTCGCCTTATACAATATTTGAATGTAAAATACATTATGTTCCTTGAAAAAAAACTCACAAAATTTAAAACACTTTCAAATAACAAATATAGATAGATTTTATTTATAAAATAAATAATCATATCAATTTATGAAGGGTTTAGTACTAACACTTATAAATCTCATATACTATTTTCATTTTTCACTTAACCAAAAAACAAATCGTGAAATTTTTCTGCACATTATGCGGGTGACTAATTTTATGCTAGAAGTTATGAAATATATATATATATATACACACACACAGTTACACACATAGGGAAATCCCTTTTCTTAATGCCCCTATTCTCCTTTCATCCGGAGCTACCATGACTTGGGCTCATTATGTTATACTTGTGGGGAAGTTTATGCTTTAGTATCTCCCAGTTCATTCGCACTATTATTCATGGGCTTTCAAGGAATGAAATATTATCAAGCACCCCTTCATTATTCAAATATATGGTTCTACCTTTTTCTTAGCAACTGGCTTTAATGCTTTCATTTGATTATAGTTACTCTTTTCTTGATCATATGTGGTATTTGTCAATATCTTGGTCATTTGACCAAAAGAGCATCATGTTGGCTTTAAAGTAGCTGTGCCCGCGCGTGTGTGCGCGCACACAAACACACACAGACACACACACACACACACATATATATATATAGGCTAGGACTGTCCACAGGTCGGTCCAGGTCGGTTTTGGCCTTAAATCGAACTCAACCTGCTCAGGTCGAGTGGAACAAGAACAGACCCGTAATCTACCATCGACCACCACGGGTTGAGTCGGCCGAGCTTAGGGGAGCGAATAGTCGGTTTGGTCAAGTCCGATGATGAGCGACGAAGGGCGGAGGAGAAGATCTATCTTGTTGATCTGAGTTTAAGGCCAACTGAATCTAACAGAATATCACCAAATTTAAGTAGATTGGAGTCCAATCTAACCAAGAATAGCCGGATTTGAGTAGATCTAAGTCAGATCTAACCAAATATCATCAGATTTGAGCAAATTTGAGCAAAGGAGGAGAGCAGATCTTGGTCGGATTTGAGTGAATCTGAGCAAATACCACCAGATTTGAGTGAAGGAAGACCAAGGGTGGCCGGATCGAAGCTGAGGAACACCAGAACGTTGCCGGATCTAGGTAATTTTGGCCCTTTTTTTAGCATTTGCCGGTCGGATTGGGTGGCTCGGGTTTTAGAGACCGAAACTCGCCACTTGACTTGACGGAGTCGGGTTTCAGAGGTTAAGACCCATCACCGATGGCTGGAGGTGTCGGATTTGGTTGTGACGGGTCGATTTGGTCGGTTTGGCCGTCTCCAAGTTTCTTGGACAGCAATATATATATATATATATATATATGTGTGTGTGTGTGTGTTTTTTTTTTTGAGAATTTCAACTTCTAGGAATTGAAATTCACAAAAATTAGATTTCTTAATAACTCACATTATTTTATTTTGGGTATATTACTTGAATTTATAAACTTTGGGAATTTTGTAAAAGAACAACCAAACTTTACCATGGGGTGGCAAAGATGGATTTTGAATGATTCATCTAATTCATTGTGCTGGTTGGATTGAGTAACAAAATAAACAAAGCTTGGTAGCTAGGGCAGTGACATTTTATATATAGGCCAACAAGTGTACCTGTGCTTCGTGGCATGATATGCACTTGGTAATTTTGATATGTTGGAAATGAATTATTATTATTATGAACAAAATCCAACACATAAGAGGACTAAGATGTAACACAGTTTCACACTACATTTTTCACACTCAAAATTAGTATTCAGCAGAGAAATTACACCAGTAGGACAACAATTTTGCAGGCAATTTGAGGAGAGGGACAACTGATACATTTGCATACACAACTCCCGTACCAACTGTCTCTTATTAATCCCAAAACCTTTATTATTGTCATCCAGTCAAATTCCATAGAGTTTGTCAATTTGTGCCTGTAAAATATGCAGTTACTCACTTAACTTAGGCTTACAATGATTTAATAGAAACTCAAGGAGAAGAAGAGAGGGCTTCGACGTACCTGATACAATTTAAGCAACTTATTTCTTTTCTTCTTCATTGTTGCTGTTACCAAATCTCTTTCCATATCAAAGGGAAGGGGATCTAGAATGATTCCTTTGATTTGTTCAAAACCTCTCAGCTGGTTTAACAAAAGGGAAGCAATGTATTTTGGTAAAAAGTATAAAAGCTAATTACTGGCAAAGAGCTGGTAGTCATTACTGTTTCTCAACTTATATGGGGGAACACATAAACATGTATGAGTTTATTTGAAACAGGTATTAGTACCTTGTTTCTCTCAGCAGTAAGCTTCAGCTCAGCGAGCACATAATTCTTTAACTGATCAAGGGAACACAGTTCAGCGAATGAACCCACATGACCATTTGAATATGCCCACTTTTTGGCGTTTTCTTCATGTGGTATAACTACTGCAACTAGCTTTGACTTAAGGCTGTTCCCATATACCCAGATCTTCAAAACAATGGAGATATTATCAACTAAGTTATATATACCCATTATCAAAATCTAATGACTGAATTATAAATTTTTGAGAAATTACAATTTATCCTATGTGGTTTGGCCATATCACAATTTAGTACATAAGCCTTTAATTGCTATATTTGCCCCCTAAGGTTTTGACTAAAATAAAACCATTCGGGTTCCATCCAAAGACCTATTAATGATTTCATTTTAATCCAAACTTCAGGAGGTCAAAATGTAGCAATTAAAATATTTAGTGGGATTCAATTGCAATAGGGCCAAACCATAAGGGGCAAGTTGTACTAGAACTTTAAAAGTCTGTCCACAAAATGCAAAATTTGTTAATTTGGATGGAATCCTAACAATTTCATTTTCAATCAAATTTTAGAGGGTGGTCAAACATAGCAATTGAAAATTTTTATGAACTAAATTGTGATAAGAACAAACCTTAGAGGGTGAATTATAATTTTTTTTAAAAATATTGTTTAGGCATTCAATCAAACCTTAGAGGGTCAACTATATTATTATTATTATTATTTTTTTTTAATAAATTTTTTAGACATTCAATCAAAAACAGGATAAGATGCTCACATCTTCAACAATTGGAGTGATAACATAAACATTTTCCAAATGCTCTAGTGCAACATACTCTCCTTGGGAAAGTTTTATGAGATTCTTCTTTCTATCTATAATCTTAACAACTCCATTTGGAAGCATTTCCCCTATGTCCCCTGAGGATGCCAAAGAATGAAAAAATCAGGACACACAACATTCCAAAATAAAACTAATAAAAACAGGAAATGACACTTCTCAAACCTGTATGAAACCAGCCATCTTTGATGGACTCTCTTGTTAATTCAGGATTTTTGTGGTACCCGGAAAAGACACTCTTCCCTCTCACACATATCTCACCACATGCTCGCTCCCCAAGTGGGTTGTAACCCATCTCTGGGACCTCCTCCAGGCGCAGCTCATTGTACAAAGTAGGGGTACCGACAGTACCAATCATGCACATCTCATCAGGAAAGCCCATAGTAGTTGGTCCACAAGTTTCTGTCAACCCTGTAACACAATGGAACTTGTTCAATATGTATATATGCAGAGTCCATGGTGTTAGGTTGGCAAACCGTGAAAAAAAATCATACATAGTGCATTTAAAGTTTATTTTAAGTCCACATATTCCAGTTACTGCTCAGTAAGAATTGCAAAGTTAGGATTCTCGACACTTTCTCAACACAGTCTATCAGTCGAGATCTGCCAATAATGTTGATCAATTGAGAACTTATGTCAATCAATCAAGAATCTTGTTGTTAGAATCCTATTTCAGCCCAATTAGATGTCAGTGCTTCTAGGGTTTCGTTGATTCCAAGCCAAGGTATTAAAGAAGACCTAGAGCATGTTATTTCAGAGTTTTTGGAAGCTGTGCATAGTACACCTAGGGTTAGGGTTAGCCAAGCTCTCTTAAAGCGTCATTTGGAGATCAAGTCGAAGACTATTGAAGATCTAGTGATTTATTTGAAGTTGCTGCATCCAGTACACATAAAAGCTACTGGAAACAATCTTCAAGAGGATTTTGGAGGTAACAGTAAATTCAGGATTAAATCTATTTTAAGAAGTGAAATTTTGGATTTGCCTGTTCCTAGTCATCATGATAAAGAAAACTTCCATTCTATAATAATGGATCTATTTTACTTTGGGGTTGATGGTTAAACTCTTGGAGAGTTTTTCCTACTTCAGATTTTTCTCTTTGTCACCATATTGTTTGTCTCATTTATTTCCATTGTGATATGGTATGCATTGTTTAACCAAGATCTGACTCACGTAAATAATTGATTGTTTAATTTAACTTGGTTTAAAATTTGTTTATTGGCACAACCAGGGTCTAAATTTGCCCCCCAAAAAAAAAAATGCAGCATTAATAATGAAATTAACTCCTTGGCCTACAGAAGATTTCCACCAACCCCAACTAAAGCATAATATTTCAAACAGAAAATAATGTTCATGTTTGCAGGAAGGATGATATGTGAAGCAGTTTTGAAGAAATGAAAAATATAGCTGTCATAGAATACTCTTAAAATGGGATAAAAAACTTTATAGAAGCCTGCTGATTATGCTACTTCATCAAAATCACTTAATATTTATGGTGAACTATGTAGTGCTGGTGTTTCATGCTGTTAAGTTATGGTTTTTCACATAACATTTATGTTGGCTTTATTTCATGACAAAAAAGTGTTGTAATTTCATTAATTTATTTCCTTGTATTTTGTGGGATTTAATTGTAATGAGTTTAGTACTAGGTTGGTGAAGATTACTCAAGAAGTTGATCTCGCAATTTGGCTCATGAGTGGTACAACCCACGAAGGTCACATGAGGAGCACATGCTAGAAGTTGAAGAGTCAGTGAATTTTGCGACTCATCTCATGACTTGGCCAACTCGTGAGATGACCCACAAAATGCACTGATAGCTAGGATTTTAAGTGTGACTCTTATACCCTTCACCCATACTATATACTTTGTCATTATTTACAAAATTGTAAGGAGACTATTCAGAAAAAAACCCTAAAAAGATTTCTGCAACACACCCTCCATTTGAGAGAGAGCTACTCATCCTTAAGTGAGAATTTCTTTGTAGTATCTTCTCCTTTTTCTCTCCCATTGTTATATCTTGAGAGGAGATTTGTATCCAAACACAACACACACATATTCAAAGTGTAGAGAGTGTTTTGGAGCTTGGGAAGCATTGAGTATTTGCCAAAAGAAGCCGGTGAGGCTTGGCGGTGCAATCGGATGGAATTGCTAGATCCGCATAACTAGTAAAGACAAGACTCCGAGAAGTACGTTGATAGCTGGAGCTTAAAGGGCTCAAGTACTTTGGGTAGATTAGGCTTGGAGGGTTTTTTTGGTATCCTTGTACTCCAACTTATTTACTAGTGGATCATTTTGACTTGAAGGGTCGTGGAGAGATTTTTCACCGAGTACTTCGGTTTCCTCCTCGATAACACGTCTCAGTGTTATCATCTCTCTTCCCTTACACTTTAAGCTTTATATTTGTTAATTGCTTACTTGTGGTTATGCCTTAGAGTAGTGTTCCAGATTTATTACAACTCATTTACTCTTGTTCCGCACTTAATTAAGTTAAAGTAAAAGTAATTAAGCCATAATTTAAAATGGGGGGTCTAAATTAGCTATAATGTTTCACACTATTTGAGCTTTCACATGCAAATATAGTTTTAGCTCACACCAGCATATCCTCCTTGTTGTAACTAAACCTTCATGGTCTGTACTTGCAATGTGTACCACTACAAAAAGAAGTGCTTACCATAACCTGTGACAACAAAGGCACAACAAGTAACCCGCAAGAATTCTTCCACCTCAGAGCTCAAGGGTGCTCCTCCAGATAATATTAGCCGGACCCGACCACCTAATCTGGCTTTAATCTAAACAAAATTGACAAAAATAAAGGACATTTCAAAGTCAAGGGAAGCTTTCTGAGCTAAACTAATGCATTGTTTGGATAAACAGGAAAGACAATAATGTGGAGAGAGTTCCATTTTATTCAAGCAGACTTAAATATTATATAGGCAGTGATCCTTGTACAATCTTAAATAGGTGCAAACAAAAACTTGAGTAGGAGTCCTCATGATTAAATGGCATTCAATGAGATGAGATCACATGGTATAGCTGTAATATCCCGACTGAATTATATTATTTATTTACAGGGAATACGTGTTTAAATTTTATTTCTATAATTTACTTTCCAATATTCTGTAGAGATATTTGTAACTCAAGATCAGTTGTTGGGAGTGACTAATTTTTTCTCCAAAACATAATGAGAACCATCAATTATGATAATACCACAAGTTCGTATATTAATATCTCTAATTGTATCAAGAATTCTGTGCATATTTCTGTAGAGATCTTTGTAATTAAAAATCAGTTGTTGAGAGTTGGAATTCTTGATGTAATTAGAGATATTAATATATGAATTTGTGGTAGTATCATAATTTATGGTTCTCATTATGTTTTGGAGAAAACATTAGATGCTTTGTTTATCAAGTAGCAAATAGAAAAGTTTTTGGTTACAGGTTTAGTTTGGTTCACGTTAATATCAAGATTAGACTTGGTATTAACACGCCAGTCATGGTTGCAAATCTGGAATTCAGATTTGGGCCATGAGAACAGCATTTTGTGAGCTTCTGTTTGTGGCCAGATATTCAGTTTTGAAACGCTAGTACATAAGGAAAAAAGATACTACCTTCCTGAATGCCAACAGATCAGCTAACGGTGATGCATTTTTCTGTTTACACCCAAACTTCATCCAAGCAAGTTTGCTGTATTGAAATAGAATGGTACAATAGCGTCATAAAATTAACCTAAATCTTATTACATAAGAACCAGACAGAAAAGCAATTATCATGAAGTGAACATGTTGGAATATATATATAAGACCAACTTACTGTCTGTATAGAATGTCAAAAATTTTTCTCCTTACTGGATTGAGTTCTTGTAATGCTTTTTTTATGCCTAAAATAAAGTTGAGCAGGAGCGGATAAGTTGGTTAGCCAAAATTGATGATTTTATGAAGTTTTGTCTGACACAGATGACTAGTTTCCATACCTTCATGCACTCTTTCAAAAACTCGAGGTACCCCACCGAAGAGTGTTGGCTTCAGCTCCATCAAATCATCCAGCAATGCATTAAGATCCTTCAAATAAGACATCATAATTTTAGACAAAAACATATAAAGGTCAAAGAGTCATGAGAAAATTATGGACCATTAGAAGTGAAATACCACTACCACAAGTTACCAACTATTTATACAACCATCATCAGCACACCACCGCAATACCTAGCACCCTGACAGTACCTTTTCAATGCTGACATTGGTGAATTCCATATTCTGATTCTTTGCTCCATGATGCAGCCGTGGAAGATTAATTTTCCATTTACTTTGCAAATTCATCTATTCAAGAATTATCTTTTTGGGTTCACATGTGAAGTTAAATTGAAATATAATGTGTCATTTTAAAGGTTTAAGTATGAGTCTTTTTGGATTAAAGGAGGGTTTTTTTTTCCATTCAACTTTATATTTTGGGTTAAATTTATAATTTCCACAATTCCTAGGAATTGAGGGTATTTTGGTACTTTAGAATTCTAGAATTTTCTAGAATATCCTAAATATCGACCAACCCTACTCAGAAGTTAAGCGGGTCAGGTACAGATTGACCTGTTTTTTGCTCCAAGTCCAAATCAGGTATTCTCCTTTGGGTTTGGGTTGGGTTAATGGGTCCGAATTCAATTCTGCCCAGTCTACTAGTACTTATCAAAACCCTAAATCCCTTCTTACTTTCTTCTAACAAATAGCTATCAAATCCCCTTTTACTTCCTAACACAACCCCATAACCCTTTCTTCAACAACTCTAAATCTTATTTCCACAAATCCTACTACACTTTAATCCACCACAATTACAAGAAGACAAATTCCTCAATTTGTCCTATGTCACTGCATCAATCAAGCATGAGAACAATTAATGTGTGTGTGTATTCATATCATTCCCCCCCTTCTCTTTTCTCATGTATACCATACAGATGAAAGAAATAAAAAAATGAGGCCCAAACTTCAAACAAGTGATGAAGTAGTTTCAGCAGCATACCCCATGATAGTAGCCAACAGAAGCACCATTACGGAAAAAATACTCTTCAATCACGCGATCAAGGATATGAGCCAGGGGCAGGAAAGAAAGATACACATCATCTTCATTCATCTATCCAGAGTAAAAATTGCATTTTGTTAAATGGAATGTTGATCCATTAAGTTTAATAATGAATACACAACATATCACATGGTTTTAGTTGATAGGGGAGACACATACAAAGTGAAACATAGATTTTGCACAACAAAAGTCCTTATCTGTGTATTTGGGACTCATGCAAAGGAAAAGAGTCACCAGAATTTTATATAGCTTAGCAAGATGTCATGGAGATTAATTAAACAACAAGAGAAGAGATATGTAGAAAAAACCTATCAGCTGTTCAAGAACCATGTTTACCTTGTCTTCAAATTGTGCCATAAATAGATCCATCCCTCTTATAAAAGAGGCAATGTTCTCATGTGTTAACACAACACCTTTAGGATCTCCACTCGTGCCACTTGTGTACATAATTGTGCAAATGTGGAAAGCCTGAGGTGGACAAATCTCTGACGGGGTTTCTTTTCCCTGATGAACAACAAAATCTTAAGATCAACCAAAACAGAAGAAAGCATGCAAATTGACAATAATATGTTGTCAGTGAGAATGAGACATTTTAAAGTTAGTTAACCTAAGCTTTGGTGAGAAGTAAGCCATATATCTTACAAATTTTTGGGGGAAAATGAATCCACTTTTTATGCAAAATGGATATATGGGACATGACAACACACAGCATGAATTCCACTTAAATTTGCATATAAGATGGGCCCAAACACACAATGCTCGCATAGCTGTGAGAGAGATCCATAGCATAGATTTATTTAAGATCTTCAACTAGAGATATACTAAGACAAATTCCATGAAGATAGAAAAAAGCGTCAAAACATATAGAGCAGAGCACAATGTATCGCAAATACTAGTTCTAATCTAGTAGAAGATGTACAAGTACTCTTTTCTCTTTAAGGAAAAGTTACTACTGAAGAAAAAGAAAACACATGTTCTATGTTTATTTACATTGTACGCAGATTAGTTTATTGAACAAAATATTGAATCAAGACAATGGGAAACTGACCATATGAAGGAACTCATTCCATGAATATGGTTTTATCCTAATTTCAGCTGCTTTATTCTTCTCTTCCTCCGTCAAGGAAGTGAAGCACACCATAACTGCAACCACAACCAAACTCAGTAGAAAGCCTTAACCAGGAGCAGACTGCAGTTATTTAGTCATTCTTACTTTTCAGCCGTTGAGCAGATTTACAATCAGGATTTAGTAGCTGCAAATACAAGAACATTTGTCCAATCAGAACATCCACTGCTTTTGAAATGTGAGCTCATGTGATTAAGCATGTCATTTTATCACAAAGCAACTCAATTTTTTTAAAGTTCTTACTTCTTTCACTTTTTTATCCTGGACAAAAACAAAATCAACCTCTGCATGATCGAGAATAAAATTGACAGCACCTGGCCCTGCATCCAACACAACCCTTAAGTATTTAATTAAATTTCCAAAAATTATATGTAGAGAAGAAAAGCCTCAAATCGATGAAATGTTTCGAAAATGAAGCTTGAGAATAGAAATTAGCTGCTAAAAAATACAAGAATGAATCAGGAATTAGAAAATCCATGACAAAGTGTACTAGCAAGCAATGTACAACCAGGCAGGAAAGCCAATGATTCTAGAGGGTCAAGATACGAGAGTCAATCAAATTGGCTCAATTTTAATAAAATTTTAATATGATGCTTTCATTTGGACCAGAAACTGAAACAAAAATAAAATAAGACACATTTCAAAATTAACGCTGGCCCTCAAACGTGGTTTAGGAGGAAAAAAAAAAGCAATAAATGTGAGGGTCATTATCTGGCAAAGCTTCTACTTGAACAAAATTAATGAATGCCACCAAACATGGTGGACCGTGGACCCATCTCTTGCACAAAGAAATCAATTTGGAAACTTTTAGGTCAAAAGAATCAATGCTGGTCCTTGAGAGAGAGAGAGAGAGAGAGGGACCAAAAAAAAAAAAAAATTAGGACAGAAACTAGGAAAATTTGCAAGAATGTTTACCAAGGGTATCATAAAGAGGCACACAAACCAAACTGTGGGCGTTGCAAGCCTACACAAGATTTGAACAGATTATTCATTTCAGATTATCAAAAGATAAAGATAAAACACTTTTACAAAGAGTGAAACAAGGCTGGAGAAAATGTCAAAACAGACCTCCATGGCCATAATCCACTGAGGGCAGTTTGATCCATAAATCCCAACCCGGGAGCCCTGTCAGAGGAATATCAAGAAAGCCAGAAATAAATAAGCCTACTGAAAGAGAATAGCTCTAGTTGCCAAAAACTTTTATTTAGTATGCACTCTAATCATAAGCCCCTGGTAAATTAGCATATGTGGACTTACAGGTTCAGCACCAGATGCTCGTAATGCAGAACCAATACACATGACTTCATCATAAACTTCCTTGTATGTCTTCCATACATAAGGTCCTAGCTAAGGATCAAACAAATCACAAATCACTTGTCAAAACTACTTGACACAAATATAAAGATTACTCCAAAAGATAATTACCTTCCCATCAACAAATTTACGCCATCCAAGCATCCTATTTTGAGGATTCTTCTCCACAGATACGCTGCATATCAAGACCCTTAGATAGTCAAGGAAATGAACTAAAGAAGAATTATATATCTTTGAAGCATCCCCCAAACTAAAGGAACAATATTAATCTTTTTTGGCCTATAATAATATAAATCCAATGTTACAAAGCATTGGCAATCACCAGTAGTCAAATTTTAAACTATGTTGCAACTTTGATCATAAAAGTTAATTTGGTTACTCAAGCTGTTCACTTTACAATGGTCTGTAGCTTTTGTTTTCACCTTTATGGCCTGGTTCACATAATTTAACATATTTACTAAGAATATAGCAGAAGATGAATCATATGTGATATGCAACACATCCTTGCCTTTTGTTATGACTGAAAACAAATCATTTATGAACAGAAATACCTGAAAACATCCCAAGCTGTACTAATATTGGGATCAGGTGGAGGAAACTCATTCTTGGAGAGTAAATTACGATACACAGGACCAACTGCTGGCTTCTCATCTAGGCCTTCCCTTCCCTCTTCAACCTTAGCTGAAAAAACCTTCATTTTTTTTCCAAATTGTGAAACCTGGACAAGAGAAGCATCAGCACATAGACTTATAGATTCAAAAGTCTAGAAAATTTATGCCACCACTAAATCATTTAGGCAACGGTCAATAAATAGCAAACGGAAATGGTCAGAAACATGATTTTCTATTGGTCCAGATAATGAGTACTAAAACTCAACTACTGTGAGATATATACAAAAAAAAACTCTTTTAAGTGTAAGCCCTTCACTATTCTGGCTTGTTCTAGAATTGAAGAAATTGAGATATGTCTTTTCAGTGCCAAGCATTCAAAAACAGTAGAAAATTTATATACCAAAAACATTAAAATAATTGCAAAATTGAATGTTCAAAATTGTATGCCACAAGGCTTGTAGCTCAACTTGTACTTCATTGCATTTCCAAAGTGCAATATTCAAATTCTCCCTTCCTCAACTATCAAATTATTAAATTTAAAAAAGAAAAAAAGAAAGAAAAAGAAAGTCATATGCAATTCACCCAGAAAAGGAAGGAAAAATTAGTCTACTAGGCAACTGAAAAGCACCATTAGAATCTTTGATAATCTGAGTATGACACCAAATATACAGCAAAGAAAAAAATCATGAACGACCGAACTCTTTAGAAAAATAGGGTCTATAAATCAAAAGAGAAATTTCTTTTACAATACTTAACTATCATGAATTAATGCAAGAAACAAAAATGGAGGGGACAAAAAGAACAAGAGAAAGAGGTGATGAACACATTTACCTGATATGAGAAATATGAAAAAAAAATTACAAACCCAAAGCTATGAACATTTAAATGTCAGTTAGAGATCGTAAAAAAAGAAAAAAAAAAGAGTCAGCTGGACATAGTTTTAGAACTTAAAAAGTATATCTAAAACCATATGCAAAAGTCCACAGGAAAAAGAAAACAAAATAGAACTCAAATGAAAAACAAAAAGAATCTTCATGACTCATGACTCATGACTCATGCATAATCATAATCATATATATCCAACCAAACACGCATATGACGCCATACTAGCCGCATAAAAAAGGTTGGCGCAAACTAAACCATGGTCCTTGGAAACACTGAAATTAATCCTCAGACATACACAAGAAATCCCATTTGACAAAACAAAAGGCTAATATTATATTATTTTATTTTATTTTAATTATTACGCAAACAGAAGGGTACCACCATAACCCCTGTATTAAGCTATCATAAACCGACCTCTTTCGCATACATAAAACACAGAGACACAAAAAGACCTTACAGAAGCTAGCAATAGAGTGTGGAAGTGGAACGGTGGTGGAGCTTATGGGGAAATGGAATTGAATTTAAAAAGAAGAAAAGAAAGGCATGGTTGTTAATGAGTTAGTTGTAACGGATGGAAAGTAATGGCGTTTGATGCATCAGTGCTTTGCATTTATGACATTTATATTATACTCCTACTAAACGAGACACTACAAAATTTCACAATTTATGTTATTTTGATTTACGAGGGACCGGCATGTCAGCTGTTACCACGATTGGTCAAGTGGGTAACACAACACAAGCAGAACACAAGAAATGCATGAAAATGCCAACAACACACCTACATATATGCTTGTCTTTCCATACTCAAGCAGAACACAAGAAATGAATGAAAGTGATAACTTGGCCGTGTTAGTTATGGCTTTTCCTACAACCTAAAAAAAATTCTACAAGTTCCTCCACAAATTCATTGAGAACTTGACATGTCTGTACATGAACATGACCATAGTATATCATTGATTACTATCTTTGCTTGTTGTTTCCTTTTTAATCAAATTTAAAATGCCCACCAATCAACCGTGCATTACAACTAAAACCAATTATTTCCTTCAGTCAAATATATTTCCCCAACAAGACAACCAACCATTATAATTTTAATTAAAACCAATTTAATAGAGGCGCTACATTCATATTTTATTTTAATGGCCAATACCAACACCTAAGGGATCAAAAAATGCATGTTATTTATTTTTATTTTTGATTTCCTTAAATTATTGTTTCATCAATATCCTGCTGTCAAAAGGTGAGGTCCACCTCAAGGGAGTAGTGCCATCCAAGAGTTGAAGAAAGTACTACAATTACCTAATAGTATCAATTAGTGTGGGTTTGGATAGGAAGGTTAGTTGCGGTGCGTTTTCTAGCTTCGCGTTTTCTCTTCTTCTTCTTTTTTTTTTTTTTTTTTTTGCCCCACTTGTTGACTTTGGGGGGACAAAATTTACTGTGCGTGTACTGTGCGTATACTGTTCATGCACTATTTAATATTAAAAGTGAGTCCCACAACACTATTCATACATTTAAAAATTATTTTACTACAGTGTTTTCAGCAACAATCAGTTTTTATCAACTTTCAGCAACAATAAGTGCTATCCAAACGGACCAATGTGATGCATAACGATGCATTTTCAAAAGCGCGTGGAGAAAAAAAGGACAAAAAGATAAGAAACTTATTAATAGATTGAGAACCCCAAGCGGTGAGAAATTAAATTTATTTAGAAATAATAAACTCTCCAATATAAGATTCCCAAATTACATCAAGCATGGAAACAATACTTAGTAATCAAATTACAGCAAATATGGAAGTTTATAACTAGGTTAGGTCCCAATTTTTTTATTATTAAAAGTTAGAACCCTAAATTTTTTAACACATAGCTTCAAGTCTACGACGAATTTGATTGTCATTGAAAAAAATAATACAATATGTTCTTTATTATCCAATACAATCATTTTTTTAAAATAAAACTAGCCGACCGTACGTGTGATGTGTGTGTACGCTGTAAGTTCATTTTGAAATTTTTAATAAAGAATTTATTTATATGGTTCGTGTATAATACTCATTATTTATTATAAAATTTTGGAAATTAATTTCAATTATATTACACATCACTTAAAAATTGAATAATACTCCATAAATTGTTAACATTAATATACGTCTGAACGTGGAAATATTTCTTAAATTGAGTTAAAAAATATTTAATTATTCACTAACTTAAGCACACAAGTTTTTAAAATTATAAATTCCATGTGTTCTTAAATATGCTTTTATCCACCTGGTTTGATTTTGTTTGCATTATTATCAAAGTCATTAAATTTGAGCAAAAATACCAATTGTTTCCATATAAATTTTAGGAAAAAAATAACTATAAAAATTAATATTAAATAAATAATTAGTGTACCACCTATTCATAATTAAGAAGTGGAAATAAATGAATTTAACCGATTAAACTTCTTAATGACATATAACAAATTTAGGCCAATAGTGTCATGGACTTCTTGGTTTAAATTACATGTGGTCTAGCATAATTTTTAGCATGTATACACTTACACCACTTATTTAATTGTTATTGAATTTGTATTTTGACAAATACATTATTAAATTGAATTGCATTATCCAAATTTCAATGCAACTAGAGATTAACAAATATTTCATTTATATAAAAAAATATTTGTTGTATTTTAAGATTATACATAAAAGATGAGTTTATAAATTGAATAATAAAAATAACTTGCTATTAATATAAAAATTGGCATGCATGTTAATAAGATAGAAAACATGCAACATAACGGCTAGATTTTAAAAATAATATTTCAATCAAAATTTATTAGGTAGTGAAACATTACACCGTGTATAACTTGATCCTAACTCATATGTATTCTCTAAAAACTCCTAAATTAAACTAGTTTTTGCAAATTTTATTAATATGAAGTAGTCATTAAGTAAAATTTACAGATAATTTAAAAATTGTCACTAATGAAATTGTAGGGGAGGTGAAACTTTTGAAAAAGGCTGAGGCTTATGAACCCTACCCTAAATGCAGGTTAGTGTTTTTATGACCTTATACAATTCAGTACACATGAATATATATTGAATGTAAGCGAAATCTTATAATTTTTGAGACTTTAAATTTTGTTGTTTTAATAATGCTATTTATGACAGCAAGAAAAGCAAAGCTACTCAGTCCAAAAAAAGAATTAAGGGCATGTTTGGTAGACTGTAATAGGCATTGTAATGTAATAGTTATTCCTATGGTTTGGTTATTCTTTAGTTTAGTTATGTTTTTATTACAAGGAATAGTGATTTCTTATGAATAGTTATTTTTCAAAATGAGGAATAACTATTCCCCTTTAAAAGGGTTGTATTAGATATTCCTTAAGAAAAATTATTAGGTACTCCCGGAGTACCATAAATGCGTACTCCCTTCTCTCACATGAATGGTGGGTCCTACCATGAATTTAATTAGTGGGATCCACCATTTATGTGAGAGCAAAGAGTACGCATTTATGGTACTCCAGGAAATAAATTATAGTTTGAAAGGCTAATATCACTCTTAGAGCTACAAAATTTACTGTAGCTTTAAGAGTGATATTAGTCTTTCAAACTATAATTTATCTACTCGGACATCAGTTTATTGGAGTTTCAAGTGTGTTTTTGTACTTGTTCATTTGGTAGAACTTTGATTAACTGTCGTTGAGTTCACAAACAGCTCAGCTCTTTCACCCACTCTCTGCAAATTCATTGTATTAGGCTTATTGGGCTCATATCCCACATCTTTTGGGCTTGGGCTACAAATTTTGACCTTACAATATATATACACACTACAAAAATATTTAATTAACTAACCAATGTCCCCATTATGCACCTATATCCTATAAATTCACTTTGAAAAAAGGTTTTTTTTTTTTTTTAACTCGTGTGTAATACTCATTACATGTTATAATATTTAGAGAATTAATTCTAGTTATATTACACATAATTGTAAAGAAAGGAAAAAAGATAAATTTTGATTAAAAATTATAATTAAGAATATATATGAACTTCTTTTTTAAGTTTCTTGGAAAATATTTAAATTTTTACGCAGAAAATTCTTGGTTTATGTGGGGCCAAAGAATCCTACGGCCCAGCCCATTTCGTTCTTGGGCCGAAGGCCCGAGCCGAGAAGGCACCCTAAATCCGAGGATGACCCCATCATCAGACGTCCGAGAACTTGAGGGACAAGCTCATGACAAGCAGTCACCTTCACATTAAATGTACCTGACTACCGCCCTGGCCGCATTAATGAGGAAAGGACCCCGCACCAGCGTCGCCTTGGTTGCCGCGACTCTCAAAGAGACTGAGAAGGCGGCTAATGGGACAAGCACCTGAGTATTGTCCAGATCGCTCAACAAGTGTAGGGCTAGAATTGGTAATGTAAAGGGTATATAATGTAAGGGAATCCCTCCTGAAAGAGGGGGAGGCGAGAAAAGGGGAGAAAAAGGGAAGAAAGCCTCCTCGGCCATGGGCCGAAGAGCATCCCCCAATTGTAAAGATGTTCTAAGTATTTCCTCAATAAAAGAGAATGGCGTTCACGCCGGCCAGCGCCTAGACCTTCGATCCACTCTCTACAAATTCATTGTTGTGGGTTCGATGGGCCCTTGACCCATACCCTTTGGGCTGGGCCGCAAAAGCAGACCCTACAATTGGCGCCGTCTGTGGGAAGGATTAGTGCGCCGGCCGGCGCAGCAGGCGACTGTTCTAAATAGCCATTCTACGGAAGATCAGTGGTGATGCAAAAAAAAGAAAGAACTACCAAACAAATACTGCAGAAAGACAAAAGTACGAGACAGAATATTCAATAAAAAAAAAAAACTTGATATTATTTCATAAAAAAAAGAGGTACAAATTACAATCAGAGGCTCAGGCAGGCATGTTTTAAAACTGTTCCTACCAGCTAGTCCTACAATCAGAGCCCCAGGCGGACCCGTCCTAAAACTAGTTAGAGGGAAGTGTCAACCCGTACCCTTACTGGCATCAAGAGAATGGGAGAGCTTGACAGTAAGCAGGCAGAAGGGGGCTGGGGCTAGCTTGTTTCTAGGCCACCAACAACTCTTTTTTCGGAGCGACGGAGCTTGAACAAAGCGAGGAGCAGATACAGGGGCTCCGGGACGCCCTCCCCCGTGATGTTTCCTTGATTTTCTCCAACCCCCACGAGTGTTGGCCATTGGAGACGGCAACACTCAAGCACCGCCCATGATGTGAGTTCGCATGTCTCCTCCGTCGGGGGTGCGCTCTGAGGAGAGATGTTAGGTACTTCAACGACATCCCTCCGGGCCACCGTGCATGGCGCCATCGGGGTTACGCCTAGACTCTGCCGCACCGGAAGCCCAGTGGGGGCTGCGGCCACAACGGCTCTTGGTACGGATGTCCTCACACCCGTCCAAAACCGCCCCATACCTCCTAACTCCGGTCGCAATTCCGGCGGGGTTATTAGAGGATCTTGGGGAGTTGAAGGGGTGTGTTCTTTCTGTTTGTGTTGGGAGGTTCATGGAGTATGGAGAAACCATCCCCCCGGAAGGCCTTATATAGAAGATGAGGGTTGGTGAGAATTAATTCACGCAGAATTCGAAAAGAGCATTACCGAAGTGTTGGATAATAATGAAGCTGCCAGATTCCAAGGGGGCCGCAAATCGTTGGACTTATGTTGATTTACGAGGCTATTAATGAAGGCGCGTCTCGTGCACCGAAGCGTCAGGCGCGGAACACGAACGGCCAAGGGACGCTTCGCAAATAAAAAAGATGGGGGCTCGAGATGGAGGCGAGATCAATGCCACATGTAAGACCATGATCCGTCCGAAGGAAGAATCGTCTCCAGTAAAGCAGTCCAAGGACAAACCCCTACTTACAGAGAAATGAAAGTGTTAGACAGAACCAAGACTCTGCATGGTCCTCGGACTCAGGCCTATGGGGAAACTAACCACTTTAGACGAACAAGTGTTAGACAGAACCAAGGCTCTGCATGGTCCTCGGACTCAGGCCTATGGGGAAACTAACCATTTTACACGAACAAGTGTTAGACAGAACCAAGGCTCTGCATGGTCCTCGGACTCAGGCCTATGGGGAAACTAACCACTTCAGACGAACAAGTGTTAGACAGAACCAAGGCACCGCATGGTCCTCGGACTTAGGCCTATGGGGAAACTAACCACTTCAGACGAACAAGTGTTAGACAGAACCAAGGCTCTGCATGGTCCTCGGACTCAGGCCTATGGGGAAACTAACCACTTCAGAATCCCAAGTGTTAGACAAAACCAAGGCACTGCATGGTCCTCGGACTCAGGCCTATGGGGAAACTAACCACTTCAGACGAACAAGTGTTAGACAGAACCAAGGCTTCGCATGGTCCTCGGACTCAGGCCTATGGGGAAACTAACCACTTCAGACGAACAAGTGTTAGATAGAACCAAGGCTCTACATGGTCCTCGGACTCAGGCCTATGGGGAAACTAACCACTACAGACGAACAAATGTTAGACAGAACCAAGGCTCTGCATGGTCTTCGGACTCAGGCCTATGGGAAAACTAACCACTTCAGACGAACAAGTATTAGACTGAACCAAGACACTGCATGGTCCTCGGACTCAGGCCTATGGGGAAACTAACCACTTCAGACGAACAAGTGTTAGACAGAACCAAGGCTCTGCATGGTCCTTGGACTCAGGCCTATGGGGAAACTAACCACTTCAGAAGACAAAGTGTTAGACAGAACCAAGGCACTGCATGGTCCTCGGACTCAGGCCTTTGGAGAAACTAACTACTTCAAAGACAAAGTGTTAGACAGAACCAAGGCTCTGCACGGTCCTCGGACTCAGGCCTATGGGGAAACTAACCACTTCAGAAGCCAAGTGTTAGACAGAACCAAGGCTCTGCATGGTCCTCGGACTCAGGCCTATGGGGAAACTAACCACTTCAGAAGCCCAAGTGTTAGACAGAACCAAGGCTATGCATGGTCCTCGGACTCAGGCCTATGGGGAAACTAACCACTTCAGAAGCCAAGTGTTAGACAGAACCAAGGCTCTGCATGGTCCTCGGACTCAGGCCTATGGGGAAACTAACCACTTCAGAAGCCCAAGTGTTAGACAGAACCAAGGCATTGCATGGTCCTCGGACTCAGGCCTATGGGGAAACTAACCACTTCAGACGAACAAGTGTTAGACAGAACCAAGGCTCTGCATGGTCCTCGGACTCAGGCCTATGGGGAAACTAACCACTTCAGACGAACAAGTGTTAGACAGAACCAAGACTCTGCATGGTCCTCGGACTCAGGCCTATGGGGAAACTAACCACTTCAGAAGACAAAGTGTTAGGCAGAACCAAGGCACTGCATGGTCCTCGGACTCAGGCCTACGGGGAAACTAACTACTTCAAAGACAAAGTGTTAGATAGAACCAAGATTCTGCATGGTCTTCGGACTCAGGCCTATGGGGAAACTAACCACTTCAGAAGGCAAGTGTTAGACAGAACCAAGGCTCTGCATGGTCCTCGGACTCAGGCCTATGGGGAAACTAACCACTTTAGAAGCCCAAGTGTTAGACAGAACCAAGGCTCTGCATGGTCCTCGGACTCAGGCCTATGGGGAAACTAACCACTTCAGAAGCTAAGTGTTAGACAGAACCAAGGCTCTGCATGGTCCTCAGACTCAGGCTTATGGGGAAACTAACCACTTCAGAAGCCCAAGTGTTAGACAGAACCAAGGCACTGCATGGTCCTCGGACTCAGGCCTATGGGGAAACTAACCACTTCAGACGAACAAGTGTTAGACAGAACCAAGGCTCTGCATGGTCCTCGGACTCAGGCCTATGGGGAAACTAACCACTTCAGACGAACAAGTGTTAGACAGAACCAAGGCTCTGCATGGTCCTCGGACTCAGGCCTATGGGAAAACTAACCACTTCAGACGAACAAGTGTTAGACAGAACCAAGGCACTGCATGGTCCTCGGACTCAGGCCTATGGGGAAACTAAGCACTTTAGACGAACAAGTGTTAGACAGAACTAAGGTTCTGCATGGTCCTCGGACTCAGGCCTATGGGGAAACTAACCACTTCAGAAGACAAAGTGTTAGATAGAACCAAGGCTCTGCATGGTCCTCGGACTCAGGCCTATGGGGAAACTAACCACTTCAGACGAACAAGTGTTAGACAGAACCAAGGCTCTGCATGGTACTCGGACTCAGGCCTATGGGGAAACTAACCACTTCAGAAGGCAAGTGTTAGACAGAACCAAGGCTCTGCATGGTCCTTGGACTCAGGCCTATGGGGAAACTAACCACTTTAGACGAACAAGTGTTAAACAGAACCAAGGCACTGCATGGTCCTCGGACTCAAGCCTATAGGGAAACTAACCACTTCAGACGAACAAGTGTTAGACAGAACCAAGGCTCTGCATGGTCCTCGGACTCAGGCCTATGGGGAAACTAACCACTTCATAAGACAAAGTGTTAGACAGAACCAAGGCTCTGCATGGTCCTCGGACTCAGGCCTATGGGGAAACTAACCACTTCAGACGAATAAGTGTTAGACAGAACCAAGGCTCTGCATGGTCCTCGGACTCAGGCCTACGGGAAAACTGACCACCTCAGATGATCCTAAGTGTTAGACAGAACCAAGGCTCTGCATAGTCCTCGGCCTCAGGCTCACGGGGAAACTAACCACCTCAGATGATCCTAAGTGTTAGACAGAACCAAGGCACTGCATGGTCCCAGAACTCAGGCCTATGGGGAAACTAACTCCTTCAGAGGATTTTAGGTGTTAGACAGAACCAAAAGCACTGCATGGTCCCAGGACTCAGACCTATGGGGAAACTAACTCCTTCAGAGGATTCTAAGTGTTAGACAGAACCAAAAGCACTATATGGTCCTCGGACTCAAGCCTGTGGGGAAGCCAACTACTTCAAGGGGATCCTAAGTGTCTACTCAAAGAATTTTCTACCTAGCCCTTAGGAAACGGAGGGTCCACCCAAGCATACCTGCCCTCGTTATAACAATTGATGCCGCGATTGGTCGAGATGCAATTGAAATTAAAATCATATAAGTAAAGAAAAAGCGGATAGCGTGCAAGTAAGTAAACTACCACAACAAACAGAAAAAGAAACAAAGCTCGCATTCCATTAAGTCCAGAAAAAGTTACACGTTAGGAATTACACTACAATCTAAAAAAAAATGCAAAAGGAAAGAGAAACGACGGCGTCAAGGGGCCTGCCCTGCCCACTTATTTTCCTCCCTCGGCAGGGGGCTGGACCATAGCAGCTTCAGGACCTTCTGAGCTTTGGCCAGAAGGGGCAACCTGCGAAGGCGTGGCAGGAACGGCTGCCTCCTCAGCAGCAGGAACTTCAACTTCAGAGCTGGACTTCGCAACCTCCTGGGGCGCCTCCTCAGCGGGGCCCTCACCTGATTCAGCTACCTGGGAAGGGTCACTTACTTGGACGAGCTCGCCCATGGGTTCAACGATGGAGGTGTCCTCGCCCGTAGCAACACCGGCTTCCTTTACAGCCTTTCCGGCCTCAGCGCCACTTGGAGTTGCCTTGCGAATGGCAGGAGGGTAGTACACACTTTCCTCCTTCCACAAGTCAGACGAGGCCTCAACCCCAGCCTGCCTGAGAGCCTCCATCCAAACTTCAGCGGAGTAACGCCTGCACAACCCGGGGACTTGAGCCTTAAAGGCTGCCTCGGTCTCGGCCATCCCCGCAGCATAGGCCTCCTCCTTGGCTTCCTGCTTAGTGGCCAGGGCGTCCTCTCTGCCGTGGTTAGCCTCAAACTTGGCCCTAACGGCCTCGTCCCTGGCCTCCTTTGCCACCCTCTTGGCTTCCTCTGCAGTAGCCACCTTCCTTGGCAGATCAGCAAGCAGCTCCTTTGCCATCTTCAGCTGCTCCTCCGCCTCGCCCAGGCGCTTTGTCTGATCTTCAGCCTGCTTCTGAAAACCGGCGAGTCCTGACAGGGCAGTATCCCGAGCACTGGTCATCGCACTCAGCTCCTCCCGAGCCTTAGCAAGATCAACCTTGGAGTTTTAAAGGATCCGTGAGGCCTCCAAGTGCTTCTCACGCTCCACGTTCGCGGCTTTCCCCTGGTCACGGGCCACGTCCTCCAACCTGTAAGTGGCCTGAATGGCCTGCCCAACAAAACAAGCACACGGTTAGCCGAGGCCAGAAAAGGGATAGAGAAAGCTAAAACTGGAAAAGTCATAAGTGTTGAGGGACTTACCATTCCCAGGTACCGCTTGAGCCAGAGAAAGACCTCCCTGCTCCTCATAGCTCCCAGCTCCGCCATGTCAGCTGGGAGTAGCAGGCACCTTTCCAGCGCGTCGGCCACATACGCGCCTTCGCCTTCTTTGAAGTCCCTAAGGGAGGAGTCTTCCCTCAACGGCCCCCTATGGAGCATTGAGGCAGGAAGCCAGGCCTGAGGCTCTGGCTGGGCGTCAACCCTTTTATCCTGACCTCGGGAGCCTATCTTCAGCTGTTTGGATGGCCGCCGAGTATCATCCTCCTCCCGTGGGGACCCGGACTTCTCCTCAGCCGGCCTTTTGCCCTTATCCTTTTTCTGCTTAGGGTCGGAGGGCTCGCGCCTAGGAGGCAGACTCGTCTTGGGCGGAGAAGGAGGAAGCTTTGACTGGGAAGTGGTCAACCTGCCCTGGGCAGAGCGAGTCTTGGGAGGAGGAGGAGGAAGCTCCGGCTTGGATTTCCCCGATTGGCCTTCGATCAGATCCGACAAGCTGGGTTGGGGCCTCTTCTTGTAACCCATCTCGCGCCGAGGAGGAGACTTAGGCGTTTAGAAATCTGCTTCTGTCAGACAAGGGTCACCCAAATCTCCTGGAGGGTCCTCGGACTGATGGACCTGTTCAAACACGTCAAACTCGTCTTCGGCGGGGCCAAAGTCAGCAACTTCCTCTTCCCTCTCTGGGCCTTCTTCGGCAGCCTCTAAGGACCTAAGGAAGGAGGAGGGACCCGCAGGTACTACGCCTTCTGATGTGGAGGGCACCTCGGGGAACCGGAACCCGTCCTTGGTCACGGTTATTTTCCGAAGCCGAGGATCCTTTGCTCTGATCACGTACTTTGGCGCCGCGAATGACTTGTGAGTCGGGTCGTATTTCAAGATCTGGTGAGCGGCCCTAACCTGATTGTCGGCCTCGTTCACGAAAACCTCTGCCCTCAGCGCCTTTTGCAAGTCTTCCCGGTTGATCAGGCTGAAGTGGCGCGTGAAGGCGTGCGGATCTGTAAGAGGAAACACATTCACATTAGAAACCAAACGGTGCAAAAAGAAATGGACGAAGTAAAGAATGGAACTAGTCAGGGTCCTAGGGCCCTCCCTCCATTTTCCCACTGCCCACCTGGGGTCCCCTCCGTCGTTGGGCAGTGAAGGCCATCGTGCCACTCCCCATACACGATGAGGAAGTCTTTGTTCAGCCCCTTGCTGGACTCAGGGAGGCATTGAATGAGCCGGACCCTGTCATCCCTGGTCTTCAGATAGTAAGTTTCGCCCTTCAGGCACTGGAGGTTATAACACCAGTTGACGTCATGGTGGGTCAATCTCAGTCCCATCTTCTCATTTAGGGCATCCACACAGCCCAGAATCCTAAAGACGTTGATGGCACACTGGGTGGGGGCTAGCCGGAAGTGCGTCAGGTAGTCCCTCATCACCGGCCCCATGGGTATCCTCATGCCACCTTCAACGAAGGCAACGATGGGAATCACCACCTCACCCTCCTGCCTCCGGAAGCGCTACTCACCCTCCGCACAATACCTTAAGCCCACATTGGCCGGTATCTTATAATCGGCGATGAATTTCTCCATCGCCTCCGCAGTGAAAACATACTC
This sequence comes from Quercus ilex subsp. ballota, assembly GCA_032727855.1. NCBI lineage: Eukaryota > Viridiplantae > Streptophyta > Magnoliopsida > Fagales > Fagaceae > Quercus > Quercus ilex. The sequence goes on along the minus strand of CM064919.1, from coordinate 17,861,951 downwards.
CTTAAATCTACCCATCCCAAATGATGCCTAAGCAAGCTAAGAGAGAGCAAACGAAAAAGAGGCAGAGATGGAGAAGGAGAAAGTTCGAAGAGAGATAGAGTGACTTACAAAAATGAGTAGAAGCTCCTCGAACAGGCTTTTTATGCTGGAGATGTAGACTCTTGGGTGCGAGTGAACAGAGGATCCGGCTTTTCGAATGGGTATTTATACCTCAAATCAAGGAACCGTGCGGGTTTTCCCGTCCCTAACTGCTAGGCGAATCCCCACCGTTGGATTATCATCCTCTCGTTGAACGTGGGGGGCACAGAGCCGTCTTGATTTAATGAAAGGCGCATTGCGCGCTTCGAGGGGCCATTAACACGTCTGGGGCAGTTGAAAAGACTCCAATACTAACAGAGAGCCAAACTCGATGGGACGCGTCGCAAGCCCGAGGACATCAAAATCCTCCCCTCCGCCCGAGGATGCGGACAGTAAGATTTTGAGGGGCTATTGTGGGGCCAAAGAATCCTACGGCCCAGCCCATTTCGTTCCTGGGCTGAAGGCCCGAGCCGAGAAGGCACCCTAAATCCGAGGATGACCCCATCATCGGACGTTCGAGAACTTGAGGGACAAGCTCATGACAAGCAGTCACCTCCACATTAAATGTACCTGACTACCGCCCTGGCCGCATTAATGAGGAAAGGACCCCGCACCAGCGTCGCCTTGGTTGCCGCGACTCTCAAAGAGACTGAGAAGGTGGCTGATGGGACAAGCACCTGAGTATTGTCCAGATCGCTCAACAAGTGTAGGGCTAGAATTGGTTAGGTAAAGGGTATATAATGTAGGGTAATCCCTCCTGAAAGAGGGGGAGGCGAGAAAAGGGGAGAAAAAGGGAAGAAAGCCTCCCTGGCCATGGGCCGAGGAGCATCCCCCAATTGTAAAGATGTTCTAAGTATTTCCTCAATAAAAGAGAATGGCGTTCACGCCGGCCAGCGCCTAGACCTTCGATCCACTCTCTACAAATTCATTGTTGTGGGTTCGATGGGCCCTTGACCCATACCCTTTGGGCTCTGGGCCGCAAAAGCAGACCCTACAGTTTACATTGTACATCTTACATTGTAGACATTTACATTGCAAGTACAATGTAATCTTATAATTAATCACCAATTTTTACATTAACTTATGCACACAATTATTTCAAAATCTAAATTGAAAAAAACCACAAATAATGAAAGAACAAACATTGAGATCGTGATACCACACCCACGGCGGCTCCAACATCTTCTTTGTTTTTGGCTCTGGCAATGACTTTGACAACGTGTGTGGTAGTGTGAAGCTTTAACACTAAGAGGAGGAGGAGGATGAGATTTGCGTTTAGGTATGAAGTTTGAAACTATTGTGTTTGTGGTTTGGTGATTTAAGTAGGTTATATTTTGTGCGGTAGGATGTATTCAGCTTTACTAAAATGATGATGGTGTTAAACGGTTTCGCACCGTGACTGTTTATAATTTAAACCCTTATGTACTCTTTTGAGTGTTATGTTGAGTGTGTAATGCTTGTGCTTTGCTATTGTGCCTGTTTTCTAAAAGAGTAAGGAAGAGCATGATACAATTTGTAGGTTGGATTGCTGCAGATAAAAGCTACGGTCACATCACGCCTCTTTTTTGTAACCTCAATGTCCAGGCACTCGTAACCCTCTACACCGTTGAATATCAGGGAAAAATGGGCTTTTGCCCTTATTTTTTAAAATATCTAGCACAATATCCTTATTTTGGAAATATTAAGCACCGTATCTCTATTTTGAAACTCGATTTTTAGAAAATCGAGTTACATTGAAACTCAATTTTTAGAAAATCAAGTTTCAAAATAGGGACACGGTGCTTAATAATTTCAAAACAGGGACAATTTGCTGGATATTTTAAAAAAATAAAGGCAACAGCCTATTTTCCCCTTGAATATCATGTAAAAGGATCGATCCACCTTTCTTCATGAGGTATACAATGTTGATGCAGCCTAAGAGCATCCACAGCAGTGGTGCTATATAGGTATAATGCTATTTTTTTAGCTCTCAACCACAAAAAACACCACGCAGCAGAGGAGCTAAATCTAAAAAATTTAGCTCCTCAGCTACAGTGCACATCTATTTTTAGATGTGCACTGTAGCTCACATCTAAAAAAAAAAAATTTTTTTTATTACACTCTCTCTCTTCTCTCATTAAATATATATTTCTCATTCTCATTCTCTTCCCGGCTTCTCTTCATTTTTCTTTCTTCCTCCACTTTCCTCATCGTCTCTCTTCTTCCTCCACTACCAGCCGGTCTCACAGCCCAGCCGCCAGCCTAGCTTCGACCCATCACCAGCGCCAACCCATCTCTCCGATCTCCCCACCCTTTCCGCCAAAAAACTCATCTCGCCGATCTCCCCACCCTTTCCGCCAAAAAACTCATCTCGCCGATCTCCCCACCGTTTCCGCCAAAAAACCCATCTCGCTGATCAGACCCAAGCTCTGGATTTCGTGGGTTTCATTCGTCGATCCAAGCTCTGGGTTTCAACATTAAAGCTGCCGCTTTCTTCCTCCGCCCAATGCTTTGGTTTTCCGTCGATCCAAGCTTTGGGTTTTTTTTTTTTTTTTTTTTTTTTTTTTTTTTTTTTTTTTTTTTTTTTTTTGGCATTGCTTGAATTTGATTGCCGTGGTGTGGGTGTTGCCTGGTGGGTCGGGTGGGTGTGGGCTTGGTTGATTTTTTTTTTCTTTGTTATGGGCTGTGGTGGTGGTGGTTGTGGGTGTGGCTGATGGTAGAGTGGGTTTGTTTTGTGGTGCTGTGTTGGCGGTGGTTGTGTCGTGTTTTGTGGTGCTGTGGGGTTTTTTTTTTTTTTTTTCTCTGCTGTGGACTGCTGGTGGTGGTGGTAGTGGTGGTGGATGTGGCTGTGGCTGAAGGTAGAGTGGCTGTGTTTGGGGCTTTGGTTGTTATTTTTGGGTAGTAGAATATATTATTTTATTGTAGTGATTATATTATTTTATTGTGATGTGTATATTATTTTATTGTGTTAAAAGCTAAAATAGATCCACTGCTGCAGCATGAGTGTAGGTAAAATAGATAAAGTGACTTTTTGTGTAGCTAAATAGCTAAAATTTTGCCTCCACTGCTGTGGATGCTCTAATTGCTTTATCTAGTTGACATTAACACTTTTGTTAAGCGTAAGTGGAATATTGTGGTAGATTGATAGTGGTAAGTAAAAGGGCAATATTAAAGATGAACCTAAGTGAGAACTAGTAAAATTTGCCAACTCAACTATTGTGAAAAATATTGTGAATTTTTTTTGTGTATTACTTTTTTTTTAATAGAAGTGTTACATTCACAATATTTTTCACAACAAATCTTAGGTGTTAAGTTGTTACTAGTTCTAATTTGAACCCACCACTTAAATTATTTTTTTGCCATCAATAACAGTCTGTAACAACTTGTTACGTACTTAAAATTTGTTGTAAAAATATTGTGGACGTAGCATTTCTAACTCTCTTTTTATTTTTATTTTTTTCATTTGATAAAAAAATATTATTTTATTTATTGGTTAATAAATAGGTTTAATTAATACTATTACAATGATTAAAATTTGGAGACCTTTTTTCTACTTGAGGTCTTAGAGCATCTCTAGCAGATTCTCCAAATTTTTGTACTGTTTGGAGAATGAATAGTGACATTTAGCTTTTACCTACCTACTTTTTCAAATACATTTTACAACAGTTTTTCTATCCTTTTCTCCATCTCATTTAAATATTATTTTTTCATTCATTCTTTATTCTTTTTTTTATCATCATTTATTCTTCCTATATTCATTCCCAACAATTATATTTTTCAATAAAAAGTGTTATATCTACAACATTTTTTTCAATACTTTTACAAAAATCACATCAAAATCTTATGTGAAAAGTTGTTACTAGTTCTAATTTGAACCCACCGTTGAAATTATTTTTTTACTCTCCAATATTAGCTAATAACAATTTATTACTTAAGATTTATTGTGAAAATATTGTAGTAGCATTTCTTAATTGCAATTTCTTATTTTTTATATTATTTTTCCTTTCTTAATTTCATCCAAACATTTGTTTGTTTGTTTGTTATTTATTTATTTTTTCTTGGTTTTTACTCCACCACACACTTATCCCACTCCTGTATCTACTCTTCTTTTTATTTTTCTAGTTTATTCCGGACTCTCTCTTTCATGCTCTAGCTCTCTCTTTTTTTACTTTTTCTATTTCTACTTGATTCTAGAACACTCTCTAGCATGATTTTTTGACTTCTATTTCTACTTCTATTTTCTTTCCTCTTCAGCTCACTTCACACACACACAGCCGACAAGGCCTTTGTCTATCTTTTTTTTTCTTGTTCTGATTCACTTTGTTGTTACAATGGAGCTTAGATAGGCTTTCATGCTCTTGATCTGTTGTTTTTGTTTTGATTTTAGATTTGTTGTTCTAATTAAATTTTTATTTTTCCTTATTCTTGATCTGTTGTTTCTATTCTGATTTTAGATTGTGTTTGTGTTTTGATTGTGTTACTGTTTGAGAGAGAGACAGATGAACAAAGAAGAGAGGAGGAAAGAGAAAGAATATTTTTTTTATTCAGCCATGTATTTTTTAAAGATAAAATAATGGTTTGGAGTTGCTACAGTGTTCTCTAGACTAAGAGAACTACTGTGGCAACTTCAAAAAAAAATTGGAAAAGTTTTGGGTTTAGACATGCTCTTGGAGCATGAATAGTGAGCTTTTTTTCTCCAAAAAGTAGAAATAGAGCATCTATTGGAGATGTTCTTAGGCGACCGCATCCATTGCTTATATAATAAAGCATACACTATTTTCATGTAAATACTAAATACTAGTTAGAAACTTATAGTTCGTTTGGATTGAGGGGGAGGGAGGAGGAGTAGAGTATAGTAGAGAAGTTGGTTCAAAATTAGTCTATTTTTAGCCAACTTTACTTTACTCCATTCCACTTCCGCTCCCTCCCCCTCAATCCAAACAGGCCCTTAGCATCATATATAATCTTAAGTTACACTTAGGAGCATTTGGTTCGCCAAGAGGTTACATTACACCATAATATTACATTATTGTAATATTACATTATACAAAAATATAAAATTACATTGTTTTGGAAGGTAATAAGATTAAGATAATGTGATAAATTTTATAATTTTAGATTATGATAATGTTAGGAAAAATAAATTAAACAAAAATTTTAATGTTACGTCATAGTAATATGCATCATATCAAAGACACATATCAGTGAACTAAACGCCCGCCTACAAGATGGTTTAAATTCAATAATAAAGTCATAAAGGCATGCATTGATCCTCGACGTTATAAACCTAACTAATGAGATTACATGATGCTTGAAAACCAGAGAGGAGGCCATTAACAGGCTGTATGATGTGCTTCTGGAGAGTGACTAGTCCTTACGACGAAAAAGAAATTGACATTAGAATAAAACTATAACATGGGTATTCCTGAGGTTTTTACCGTCAAAGAGTGTGATGATACCTGTCCATCGTAAAGTCGTAACAGATGAAAAAGTTGTACACAGTTATTAGATTCATATAAATAAATATCATTTTTATCCAACATAAATTTATATTTTAAGTATAGAATTGAGTAATTAAAAAATTTTAATGGTTATATTAATAAATTCTTCATTTTAAATAGATTTAAATGAACTAAAATGGGTAATGTTTATATTAATCCAATATTAACCCAGTACATGTTTGTTAAGGGTCTATTTGGCCCTGCATTTTTTGAATTAAAATGCACGCTAATGGAAGAAAATGCAAGAAGTAATGCGTTTAGCTTTGTGTTTGATTAAAATTCATATTTTTGAAAATGGTAAAAAGGCTCGGTTTTGGAACACAATGAGAAGCATCTTTTTCGAAAATACGGGTGTAGAACACAAATTGCGTTTCTGAACCAAAGTTTCATTTAAGTGTGCATTTAGATACTACTTATTTTGCTGAAAACTTTACTATGGAGTATAGCCATTGTAGGGTCTTGTTAGCTTTATGATGTTGTACACTGATACATCATACATATAAGTTTGTCTATAAAATAGCCATGTATATATTTACACCTGTAATCTCATGTTTTGATAAATGTCTACTTATTTATTAAAAAATATTTTTAAAAAAGTGAGAGGGTACTTGTCACCATTACACTATTAAATAAAAAAATATTATTATTATATATCTAAGAAGATGACAAACGAACCTATCAAAATTATTATTATTATCTAAGAAGATGACAAACGAACCTAACAATATTATTATTATTATTATTATTAATGCAATTGTTAATATTCTTGACATATTTTTAAAAATTATTATTATATATTTTAGAAGATGATAAAACATAAAAGAACCTAACAAAATAGTTATTATTATTATTATTATTATTATTATTATTATTATTATTATTAAAGCAATTCTCAATTTTCTTAACATATTTGGCTTAAAAAAAAAACTTTGGTTACATTAAAAAATATAAAAAAGACCAAATATTCTTAACAACACAGTGAAGTCCTTTTTGGGAATTAATACCCAAAACAACTACTTTATATTAATGTTATCCAAACACTTATTGTAAATTAAAAAATAGAAAACACACTTTTTTACATTTTTTCCAAACACTTATTTGTGGTTTTAAAAATTGCGTTTTTAAAACGCACATTTTTAAAATGCTATTTTTTAAAAACGCACTTTTTAAAACAGTTTATCAAAATAGGTCCTAAAACAAGTTAAAATAGGTCATGCTTGTGCTTGTTCAACCTAACAAAACTTAGATATTAAACATGTTACATGGGTCATATCGCGTTAACTTGCTTAATATGATTATTAAATGGGTTGAGTTAGGGTCAAGAGAGTCAATCTCGTATCGGAGGCTGTACCAGTTTGGCCAGCGGAATGATATATTTCGATACCGGTCAATACCGGTGTACCATTTTGGGTTTACTGCTATTTTTTTATATTTATAAATATATATATATATATATATATATATATAATAAAAATAAAAGTTTACCATAAAACATTATCTCAATTCAGAAGAAATTATTCATGGTTTTAGTCTCTAGCATCAACCAAAAAAATAAAAAAAAACACAACACACACACACACACAAAATATAAAAAACAGAAAGCTTAATTGTTCATTGCATACTAAGAAAACAAATAATACAAATAAGTTACTATTCTGCTCTTACAAAAATTTGAAAATTGCAAAACTAAAATAATTTAAAAAAATGCTTTTATCTGTACAGTTAGTACACCTGGTATCAGTCGATACACCCGAAATCGGTCGGTACACGGCCAGTACGGCCGGTATTTAAACCGGTATGAAATAGCTGCGTTTCGGTACCAATGCACGTACCGGAATGGTAAATACTGGCCGTATCGGCCGGTATGGTACGGTATCGACCACCTTGATTAGGGTTGACCCATGTCGTTAAATACCCTTGTCTTGACATGACATGAACATGACATGTTGATACAAATTGTTACCTCTAGTGCATTGGCCAGTGAACTTATAGTAATTATGCTATAGTTATGGGGTACAATAATGTCATACCCTCATCTCTCACATAATAATAATTCACATCAATTAAATTCATGGTGAGATTCACTATTTATGTGAGAGAATGGAGTACAACATTATTGAATTCCAAAAGTACCCAATAATTTTTCTTAAAGTTCACCTCCAACTATTGATGACAAACCAATAACACGCTAAATAAAGAGCAAATTTTTATTTCTAAAGTTGGAAGCAAACAAAGTGTGAAAATGTTAATGAACTGGTTTAATATGGAATTGTTAGTAGAAAATGGTTTATGATGGTAATGTCTCTTTGAAAATTTGATTTATCTCCAACCTAATTATTGGATTTATTTTATGATGGATTTTTATAGTAAGGTAAAAGTTCAGCTTAAATTAGTCTCCAAAAAAATTATGATTGCAAAATTTGTAATTTCGCTCGAGTAAAGATCACAAAGTTTAGAGGGCTTGCTAGTAGGCTTCGTCCAAGCGATCATTAAAATCAGGTGGAGACATCGCTCAACACTTAAAGCTCTTTGCTGAAAACTTCACCTAACTAAGTTGCAATGATTATAATCCCCAGTAACACATTTTACCTAAGCAATTATACAATATTTCGAGATTACCCAATAATTTTCCTATTCTGACATAGAAATTTGCCAACCCAAACCCAAACCAAAACCTAAACTCTTTCTAATCTTGGACACCGACTTTATTTTCTGATTTTAATTAGGTTTAAATACACATTTAGTCCTCAATCTTTATCCATTGTTTCAAAATAGTCTCTATCCTTTGAAATAATTCATTTTAATGCTTATTCTTTTGCCTTTATTTCTTGTTTTGATTTTTTAATTGAGATTGTTCAATGAAATTCGAAGGATTTTGATATCAACAAAAGAGGGAGGAAAGTAGTTATTCAAATACTTTATTTATTTATTTATTATTTTATATATCTGATTGGAGATAGAGAAAATCAATCCAATATAATTAACGGCAGGGGTCTTTTTGACATAAACGTAAAGGGATAAAGACTATAGTAAAAAGTTTCAAAGGATGAAGATTATTTTGAAACACGAAGTAAAGATTGAGAACTAAAAACTGTAATTAAACATTTCAATTATTAACAATTAGGCCCTGAAAGCAGATGCCAATTGCCAATTAGCATAGGCATGGTGCATGGAAGAAGGCAACGTCCACAGGGACATCACAACCCCCACCTTCCAAACTGAACAACAAAAACTCTGTCTGCTGTGCCCACCTCTTCTACAATTAAAAAACTCTTGTAGTTATATAATCAATACAGTTTTCTGGTTTGTGGTTTGGGGAAATTAATTCCATGGTCTTAGTCTCACACAGTTGAACAAAGACTTGGGGGATAGAGATGGATTGCGATATAAAATTTAAGTATAATTTCTTAAGGAATATTTTTAAGACCACAAATTATTTCACAATTTTTTTTGTCACAACTCTGACATGATAGACTATGAATAGTTAACCATCACTTACACATGGACCCACTATTTTTTCTTCATCAATCACACAATACCACGTCATAATTGTAGCAAGAAGTTGTGAAAAAATTTATGGTCCTAGATTTTTCCTTTCTTAGGTACAATACCTTATGTTTTTTAATAAAATTCAAAAGCTGCAGTGAATTTAATTATTCTTGAAAAAAATAATTATTTGTGTTTCATTGATCAATGCAATCATGTGTTAGAATTTAATTATGGAGAAAGTTTGGCCACAAACTCAATTAAAAAATTTAACATGCCCACATATTTTGAAAATTTAACTATTAGATTGCATATTCTTTATGTTCTTAACACGGATGTCAAATTCTGTGTCAATCTAATATTATTTACTATTTGATCTATAAAATTATTTTTTATGCAAAATTTTATATTATAAAAACTTAAAATTTAAACATTTGATTAATGACATAGCTATTGATCTTTAATATTCGAGAAATTTTGCAAGCACGAAAGATAGAAAAAGCAAATGTTATCCAATGGTAGATTTGTCAAAATTCACATCCAATGAAACAATATTGAGTGGAGTTGTAGCCATTAGCTACAATTAAGTTTGTAACCAAATTTTGTCATTTAATTATTATTGGATTATGGCATTTATTATTGGACCATTTTAGAAAAATTTTAAAACTACTTATATAGAAAAAAAAAATCTAAAAAAAAAAATTAATTACTTTATTATTTTTCTATAAAAAATTTCTAAAAATATTTCCTCTCCTAGTATGGTGGTTTTGAGAGTTAGGGTTCCATGTCTTTGAGAGTTAGGGTTAATTTCATGGAACATGCATGTGAAATCAACTATCTGCTTACCTTTACTGCTTGCTGGATCACTTCAACAACTTTACCTTTTCAAGTTGGTTGTTATATTAGTTGCTTTAATGATTTGAGTTGACTACATATTGTTCCAACATCGTATAGCCAAAATCTATAAATCTTGTGAAGTTGTTCTTGTAAGATTGTTAGGTAATAGGTAGGCTATTTTATGAGTGTGGCCCTACTAGGATTGGACAAATCTTTAGGCTGATTGACTCAATACAAAGGGGTTCACAAGGGGGTCCTGGTCCATCTCGATTCTATGGGACAAGGACCCTGACTCGGGAGATAAGAGATCTTGGTAGGTAAATATATTTTTGTTTGGTTTTATTTCTATTAATCACCTGCGGGAAATAATTGAAACTCTTTGGAGTATAGCAATATGGTCTCACATGAATGATATATTGATTTATCATAAATTTATTTCATGTTATAATAATGATTAAATTCATAATTTTTTATCAACTCAAGCTTTAGAAGAAGAAGAAGAAGATTATCATGTTACAAGTTTTCAGAGGTGAGGGAAGTATTAAAATAATGACTAAAATTTTAATTTATATTAACTTAAGTTTTTAGACAAGTACTGTTGTGGATACATCAATTTCTTCTTTTAAAGCAAGGATTTTCTATAAGTTATTGAAACAAGGGATAGTTTATTAATCATTGAAAATACTTTTTTTTTTTTTTTTTTGTACAATGATTTCCCACATATAAATTTCAAATGCAGATTTGAAGCATATAGCATGGAGGATTCGTGTTACTGTGAATACTACATAACCTTCTCAGTCTTCAAAACAAACCCTAAAACAAGCCCCATACCTAATTCAAAAAAAGTGAACAATAAATCGACAGGGAAATAATCAAATAGAAAATATGAAACAGTGAATGAAAGGTCCGTCTCTAAAGTCTAATCATAAAAATATCACAGGTAATCTTCAAAATTCCTGCAAAGAAACAAAATTTTCCCGATCCCCTATTAGTTGTAACACTAAACCATCCGAATAGTATCATTTTATGTGTAAACAGTAAATTATGTCACACTTAATCTCCCTAAATTTTCCCATAAAATAATATCACTTTGCATTACATTAAACCGCGTAGATTAAATATTACACAATTAACGAATTATGCATATAAAACAATAAGAAATGATATGTCTATAATATTTTTACAACATTTTTACAATAAATCATAAGTGGCAGGTTATTGTTGGAAATCATTGTACAAAAAAGTAATTTTAGTGTTAGTTTCAAATTTGAACTAATAACAACTAACCACCTGTAATTTGTTGTAAAATTATTATAGACGTAATATCTCCCACAAAAATATTACAAGAAGTTGTGTCTTTTTCCCTTATTAAATTGTTTCATTCTATTTCTCCCTTGATCTTCTTATCTCATTTAGTTCTTATCCTTAATGATTTGTGGCAGATATCCACCAATATTAATGCCACTTAAATCTACGATTGGCTTGTGCAACTAGAACATTAAGTATTCTACCAAGATCCTTTTTTTTTTTTTTTTTTTTTTTTTGAGAAACTATTCTACCAAAAAACTGAATCTGCACTTAAGTTTTCAGCAAACAACGTTAAAAACCTACTTTTTCTCACTTTTGTAAAGTACAAATATACTTTAACTTTAACATACTTTCTCTAAAAAAATTAAATTAATTGTTTCAAAAGGACACTAATATCATGGTAAGTAACAGACCTCTGTACCTGCTAGGGGAAGTACAAATTTTTGAGACAAGTACTTTTTTAATAGTTATTAAGATTATTAAGGTTACATCATCAACTACTTTTAGACAAAACTTTCCTGCCAACTTTTAAAACATTTTTTTTTTCATCCTCTCTCACGTAACATTGCTACTTCACTTGACGGAGAAAAAGTGTAGGATCACAAAATATTTTATAATTTTTTGTTACAATTGTAACGTGATAGGGAGTTATTAGTGAAAAAAAAATTAGTAAATTCATATGTAAACAATGATTAACTATTTATAACCTACCACTTTAAAGTTATGACCAAAAAATTGTAAAATAATTTGTAGTTTTAAAACTACTCCTGAACTAGATCTACCACACCACAAAAGCACAAAGGAGGGTGTAACAAATTCGGTGAACTTTTTGGTGTTGATAGACTTTTCTTTTTATCAATCGCTAAGGATACATCAACTTGTTTTTAAAAATGAAAATTGTTTCTTTTTGGATTATCTTAATCAAAACCTTGATTTTAGCTCACAAAAGACCATTTATCCTTACATTCCACAATGAATCTTTTCGATAATGATTTTAGCACTTGGTTATTAATGAAAATTTTAAAATATGTAAAATGATCATTTTGTCTTTAACACAATTTTAATCACAAGTAAGACTTTTTATGATTGTGAAAGGGAATGTTTATACTTATTTCTTTATTAGACCCATCACCCGCACTTTGTACGTGCAATAAAACTCTTCTTTATTTTTATTTTTTATTTTAGGCTTAATGAAATAATGTTTAAAAGTAAGATAAAGATATTTTCCTAGTTTTTAGGATTTCAATAAAGTTTGAAAGTCTAAAACTTAAAAACTTTTTAAAAAATAATAAATTACTCTTTTAAATAGATTGTGTTTTTAAATTTAAAATTATTGAACTAAAATATAAGAGTATTTTAGAGAGTTTAAGATTTGTGTGAGAGTATTTTAGTATGCAAAATGTTGAAAACCATAAAAGAAATTCTGTTATTAATAGTATAGATATTTTATATGTAAGGTGTTTTGATAAAGTGTAATATAATGATGGGTTTGTTAAAAAAAATTAAAATATATCTAATAAAAAGTTATTAAGCAATGTAATATGAACAAAAAATTATATCACTTAGTTATAACTTAAAACCCAATTGTTTCGCGCGCGCGCGCGCACACACACACATATATATATATATATGAGTTAGAGTTATGAATGAATGAATCAAGTCATTTTAATACTCAACTCGTTCGTAATCCTATATAAAGAGTAAGAAATTGCAAAAAGAATAAAAAAAGATTAAATCCCATCGTCTTTACCTATTTGCTTTGTGTTTCATTCTCCTAACGCCACTACAGTAAGTCCTTTCCCTAATAAAGAGTAAAAACTTGCAAAAAGAAATGAAAAATTAAAACCCAGCGACCCTATTTATTTACTCTCTGTTTCATAATTTCTTTCTCCAACGCCACGACAGGAAAGTTCTTTCCCTTGGACCCATTAGTACCATCTCTTACAAACGGATTGAGATCAGTATTGCACCTGGTGCAATTCCTATAAATAGTTGAGATTGATAGTTGCAAAAAGTAATTTTTAATCTCAATTATTAATTCAAAAAAGTTAAGAAAAAAATTAAGAGACGTTGTTCGAAATAAGAGAAATATTGCCTAACTTTTTCTTGGAAATCACACAATATGATTTTACCGAAAGAGGTAGTAGAGATGAGGTGTGGACCAAGTCACTATCTTGAAACAAATTGTGTTGTGTATGGTCTATCCAATGTAGTTAGACAAATAATTTCTGCATGTTGTCTTTTGCCAAAATACTATATGTTGAAATCAATTAAAAGAGTCATAATATATTACATAACTAGAGTACCACTACAAAAGGGTCTAACCTTTAAATAGAAAGTTTTTGGTAGTTCTTTCGAGGGAACTAGGCCTCTTAGAGAAGTTTAGAGAGAGAGAGAGAGAGAGAGAGAGAGAGAGAGAGAGAGAGAGAGAATGTAAGAAGAAATTGCATATGCTTGTTGCTTAGTTTTATTACTCCCCAGATTCTGCTCTTATAGTAGAGCAATCTGTTATACAATTGGATGCAGGTACAATTCTATTGTTCAATCAGTTATACCACTGGACATTCAGTTACACCACTGGACCAACTAACTACTCCTTATACAATTGGCATAACTAACCAACTTCTAGGCTAGCTATGTAATAGCAATTATAGGTACAATAGCAATACTCCTATCATTCCATCCCCCTTTTAAAGACCTTGTCCACAAGGTAAAGCAATTACATTACAACTGTTGAACTCAATAAAGCTCTAGTTACAATACAACTACTGGACAAAGCAATACACTACAATACAGCTGCCGGACACAACACTTCACTAGTGCTGTGACACACATTACCATAGTATCTTGTTGCAGAACTACAGAGCAACTCAACCATGCAATGCTGCAGCCTTCAAATTCATCCAAACCCAACAATGCCCCCCCCAACAATACACCGGAAAATACAGCTACACCCCAACTTCACCAATACACCAATTATAACTACACCAGAGTTATACAACTCTCAGAATACTCTCCTTCCCATCACAGAACCTTGCCCACAAGGAGAGGAAATCAAAATTGAAGCTTGTAAAGAGATTCCCAAGTTGCATTTTCTATCGATTACCCTTGCCATTGGACCAAAACCTCTGTAATGGTTCTACTTTTGAGTTGCTTAGACCTCTACTGTAAAATTGCAGTAGGTTCAGGGTTGAGAAAACCATCTGAGTCAACTGGAGGAATGGTAGGGAAAGGAGTAATGTGAGCACCCAACTTAGGCTTCAAGCAAGAGACATGAAAAACTGGGTGAAGCAGACAACTAGTAGGCAAAGATAACTTATAGGCCACTTGTCCTTCCCTCTGCAGAATCTGGAATGGACCAAAATACCTGAGAGATAGCTTGTTAAACCCTTTAGCTCTAAGGGACAATTGCCTGTAAGGTTAGAGCCTCAAGTAGACCCAATCCTTCTCTATTTTAAACGATAAATTCAATGCTCTTTCTCTTGCCACAGACCAAAATGCACAAGAAATATAGGCAATCAATCAAAAGATAGATGCTTTCACAGGCATGTTGTAAACTTTGACTCAAACTGTGCAAGAACTTACAGAGGCTGGTAGTTAATGGCATCAAAGACCAGCTACTCCAAAAGGGCCAGCATCCCCAGTTTTTCAAGAAATAACTTTAGCACCAATCCTAAGATCAATGAAATTGGAATTTCCAAAGTTCAGAGGTGAAAATCCATCAGGCTGGGTGTATAAGGCTCATCAGTTCTTTCAATGTATAATACCCCACCTAATCAAAGGATTTTGTTAGCTTCATATCATATGGAGGAAGAGGCACTGATTTCGTTTCAAGAGGCAGAGGAAGCTAGCCAATTCACAAGTTGGGAAGCTTTTGTGAGGGCTCTACACATTAGGTTTGGAGCAACTGCCTATGATGATCCAATGGAAACTCTGACTAGGATAAGACAAGTTGGTAGTGTGGCTTTGTATAAGGGTCAGTTTGAAGCACTATCCAATAGGATCAAAGAATTATCTGAGAAGCATAAACTAAGTTGTTTTTTAAGTGGTCTTAAGGATGAAATCAGATTTCCTATCAGAATGTTGAACCCCCAGAATTTAAGTGCTGTATATGGTCTTGCAAAGATCCAAGAAGAGTATTTAAGGGCTAGTAGAAGGAATGCAAATCCAAAACCTTGGAATGAGGGAATCAAAAACTCAATTCTTGGTCCTCCACCAGTGATCAAAAATGATCCTAAAGGTTCCAAGCTACCAATTTAGAAGATTTCTCCTGCACAAATGGAGGAAAGGAGGAAGAAAGGCTTGTGTTACTACTATGAAGATAAATGGCATATAGGACATAAGTGTAGGACTCCAAGAATCTTTCTTATGGAAGGTTTACAAGAAGTGCCTAAGGAGGTTGAGCCAAATGTGCAATTGGAGGAGGTGAGTGATGTCTATAATTCTCAATAGGAGCTACACCAATTTAAAGAAAGTAGATGCCCTGAAGGGTTCGCAGAAATCACTCTTTATGCATTGTTGGGTAGCCCATCACCAGGCACTATGAGAGTTTGAGGTAGAATCAATCATCAAGATATGGTAATTTTGATTGATAGTGGGAGTACTCATAATTTTCCGGATGAGGCACTTTGGAAACTGTTGAAGTTACCAATTTCGACTCAAGACTGTTTTAAGGTTAAAGTGGCTAATGGGGATGTCCTACAAATTGAAGGAGCTTGTCATGAAGTTCAAATTAGGTTACAAGGGACTCTTTTCTAGATGGACTTGAATGTTTTTTCCTTGGGGGGATGTGATGTGGTCTTAGGGACTTAGTGGCTATACTCATTAGGCCTTATTCAGTGGAATTTCAAGAATCTTACTATACAGATTGACTACCAAAACAAATCAGTGCTGCTACAAGGCTTGAAATCCTCTATTCTCATTCTTAAAGAGGGTGACCAGTTCTTTAGGCCCCGAGTCAAGAAAGGGCTGGTATTGCAGAATGTGTATTGCTCTTCTCTGCTTCCTCTAGTGCAGTAATCATTAGCCATTACCAACCTATCACTTGGGTTCAAGCAGGTCTTTGACATGCCAATTGGCCTCCCTCCTATAAGGGCTCATGAGCATCATATTATTCTGAAGGAGGGCTCTTCTCCAATCTATGAAAGACCTTACAGGTACCCCTTTTACCAAAAAACTGAGATAGAAAAAATAATGCGTGAGTTACTTGAAATTGGTTCCATTAGGGTGAGTCATATTCCTTTTTCTTCTCCTATTTTGTTGGTTAGGAAGGCAAATGATAGTTGGAGGATGTGTATTGACTATAGGTCCTTTAATAAAGCCACTGTTAAAGACAAGTACCCTATTCCTGTTGTAGATGAATTACTAGATGAGTTGTGTGGTGCATCCATTTTTTCTAAATTGGATCTCAGATCAGGGTACCATCAAATTAGAATGAGGGACTGTGACATTGACAAGACTGCTTCTAGGACTCATGAAGGGAATTATGATTTTCTTGTTATGCCCTTTGGCCTAACCAATGCTACATCTACCATCAAATTATAAACACATGGTTAAGCTTACACTTAACCAATGTGGGATATTAGGATCATAACATACCACCACGCTCTGCAGCCAACGTCCACAACAACTCACTCTAGCGACACTGACCCGTTGGTATCCCTTTCTCTTTTTGGTGGCTCCACTTAACTATCAGTAATTTTAATTCAGCCTCTAGGTCACCCTTTTTGGGATCCTACCACAAAACCACAACTCATTTGATCCCATACTCAATGAACTATGCCCGATTAATCAAGGGGTGGTTGGCTTTAATACCTGACAGGCCAAGAATGTATTGACCCCTTGTGATAAATTAACTAATTAATTAGCCAATTTGATTAGTTAATCAGATTAACATACAATATGCATGGTAGCACAAAAAAATCACCAATTAAACTAAATGCAGCGGAAATTAAATTTGACATGAGTGATTTGTTTTTGAATGGAGAAAACCAACACTGCAAAAACCCCACCGGGTGATTTTAAGGTCATCACTCCCGAGAATTCACTATTATCACAATAAGCGGTTACAAGTAAAGGAATCCCAGTACCTTATACCAACCTACAGTTGAATCATTACCCCAATATCCAATTGGACTTGTTCTGTAGTGACAATCTCTCATTTTCAGTGCACGGCTCCCAGTACGTGACTAACCAATAAATGCGCGGATCCCAGTACGCGACTTAATCACTAACTTGAGAAGGATGTTGGCTGCAAAGTTCTTTAGTTCATCACACGATGAAGATCAAGAAGCTCCTTGGTCACAAAACCCTATGGTGTACAAACACAACAGCTTCTTCAAGAGAAAGATGAACTAGGGCAAATTCTGTCTCCGGTCACAATTTGCATGAATAAAACTTTGCTTCACACTCGTGCAACTTGTGTTACCTTTGACGGCCTTCAAAATAATCCTTATATATGTTTATGGTTGTGAGAAAAGAAAGCCTAAACACATACTCACGGATTGGATGAAAAATAGCTCTGAAAAACTAAGTTTCAT
The DNA here is from genome assembly GCA_032727855.1 of Quercus ilex subsp. ballota. NCBI lineage: Eukaryota > Viridiplantae > Streptophyta > Magnoliopsida > Fagales > Fagaceae > Quercus > Quercus ilex. The sequence continues at coordinate 17,844,223 of CM064919.1, read as the reverse complement.
AAACCTCGATAGATAGCCATCTATCAAGCTGGCTGTTGAGCCACGAGCTGAAACAACTTTTAAACCTTGATAGATGCTAGTTGTCAAGCTTTAAAATCCAACACTTTCTTACTTGATTCTTGGATAGACTTGTATGGTTTTAACACTTGAACTAGAAACATTGTTCCTTGAAGTATTAAACTCATCCTAGATCTACCCAATTACAAGTAAAGTGCATTTTTTTTAAAGGATTAGCTAATTAAATCAAATATTGACATATGTTCCTAACATTGAATCACATATGTCCTAACAATCTCCCCCTTTGGAAATCCGTGACAAAGCCACAACAAAATGAACATATGAGAGAAGTCATAAATCAGTCAACTCATACTTACTTGTTAAATACAATAAAATCTATCCTAATACAAACTCTTGAAAAACTTTGCAAGAAGAGAGTTTATGGCAAGTAGACTTTGAAAACTTGTATTTCTGAAACATTTTAAACAAAACTTATCACGACATCTTAGTGTGAAACAGAAATAATAGATTGCATACAATAAATAAGAAACATGTGTATAAAGAGAGAAAACAAACAACACATGGAAAGATAGGTGAATAACATACATCAATATATATATATATATATATAAACCAAATATAAGTACAATGTATGTCAAATGGTCACAAGACCAATGTACAAGAGATAATGTATCTAAAATAGAAAGAAAAGAAAAGGTACAAAAATCCTTACTATATCCCTAAAAAACACTCCTCCTACTCCTATACTAGCCCTCCCCCTATGAGTATGACTACTCTCATCTCAAAACTACTTCCTCTTTTTGTCACGAGTGACAAAGGGCAAGTATATCAAGTAGACGTCTCATCATAACTAGGCGAGCCATCATCATCATCCTCATTAGCATCATCACTGCCGGAGCCATCGTCACTCTCATGCTCAAATGCCTCGGGAGAAGGAGAGGAAGCCACAGTGAAACCACCCATGACAGCCTGTCGTCGCATGATACAACCAACACAGGTGTTCACCTAACACAACTCATCGCTGAGAGTTCAAGGCAAGCATCCATGTGCACAAGCTGAGCCATGATGGCCTTAAGTGTCACTCCACCCGCTGAAGACGAAGGAACGGAGGTGGATGGAGCGGTAGAAGCTGGAGAAGTTGCCATCGCTGTCTAGGGCTGCCTCGGTTAAAGCTATGCTGTGCTCCGTCGAACGATGGCTGCATCGATGGCACACATGAATGTGATGTGGGGAGACACAGGATAAGAGATTAAAAAAATGGTGAAGGAGCCGTGTGATATCCGAAGGGAAAAAGAACTTATCACGAGTCACCGTATCCTTATAGATATCTATAATGGAAAGTATAAAATGAGAAGGGAAGTCAATAGAAAGATCCTTAATGAGGGATAACAAAATCCGAGCACGAGGCTCTGTGATAGTGTTATAGTGAGACAAAGGATGAAGAATAAATTTCATCACCATATTAAGGAATCTCTAACCTTTTGCAAAGGCCAAGCAAGGGGTGTTTTGACGCTCACCACAAGAAGATGGTGTCTCACAAAATAGAGATATGAGTTCGACTTTAGACACAGTCTTAAGACGATCACAACCAAGGTCAAGATGCGCTACCCTGGGAAGGTGTAGTACCTCAGATACAATATTTGGAGTAACTACCACGCGTATACCCTGAACGCATGTAACAAACTGGGGTATAGAATAGTCAAATCCGTGCATATTGGAGTAGAACTCTTGTATGATCACGGAAGGGCACGTGACTGGGATGCCACATAGTGACTTCTAACCCCTACTGTAGATGACAGTGGGTAGGTCAGTGTCAGAAAAATATGATAGAACGACTTGGCGTTCCAAATGAATGCCTTGTCGTGAAAAGTTCTCCGAGAAGTCCAATTTGGCCTTCTTATCACGGAATCATACGTGAGATGGAGTGGGGTCAAAAGAAGAAGAAGAAGTAGATGCCCCGGAACGAAAAGGGTTTTGAGACGAAGTGGATTTATGTTTAGGTGCCATGATGCAACTAACATAAGAAAGAGAGAGAGAGAGAGAGAGGGAGAGAGAGACAATCAGAAAAGCACCAAAAATTTTTAATATCAAAAGGTAAAAATAGTAAGGCACGTATGCATGAAAATGCATGAACATATGACATGCAAATTTAAATACATCATGGGCTTAGCCCAATCCAAACCCACCAGTACACAACATAGCAACAAAGTAAACACACATCTAAAATGCATGAAACATTGTTATAATGCACATGTGATGCAATGCATGAAGTTTTAAACAACATTTTGACAAAATCCATCCCAAAACTTAAGCAAAAACTTCATTGATTTTGAAAAATCTCAAAACTTTCCAAAAATCCCAAAAGTTAGGTAAAAAATATGCAATGCATGATAGAATGATAGAAAAGAGATCATACCAGAGGAAGAAAACTCCCTTGAGGCTGAAAGAAGAGTGGGGAAGAAGTTTAAAGTGAGTGAGAGGTGTTTTGGGAGGTGAAGAGGCCAAAGCAATCGAGAGAGATCTCCAAGAGGAGCAAAGGAGGATGGAAACTGATTCTAGTTTCCTGACGTGATCATGTTGTTGCTCTGTTGAGTGGCTAACCACTTATAGCAATTAAGTCGAGTATGTCCAACTGCTCTACAGTGATGATAGAGACGCTACTTCTTCTATTTAGGCTTTTGAGTGTTACCCTTCTTAGCCCTAGGGTTTTTAACTTCTTTCTTATCTTGCTTAGGGGGTGCTCCTAAGATAGATTTACCTTTGTCTATGTTCTCACTAGCTAATTCATTTTTAACATCATTGTTTTCAGTTTCAGTATTATTAGCAGGAGGAACAAAAACATTAGTACTAGAAGTAGCAATATTAGGAGAAGAGAAATCATACCCTAAACCAGTTCGATCGGAAGCAGATTTCTGTAAACTAAGCATCTCATCAAGTTTTGCACTTGAAGTCCTTTCCAAATGGGCTCTGACTTGAAATAGTTCTACCTCAAGCTTCTTGATCTTCTTAGCCAAGAAATTATTCTCAAATCTCATTGCTCCAATGGTCTGATTTGCTTTATCAAACTTAGTGGAGATTTCTTCTCGCTCAAGCTCCACATCACTAAGCTTCTTGATGGCCAACCTATACAACTTCTCATGCTTTTTCGAGACCTTGTATAACTTTGCATAGGCTGTGTGGATGTCATCTTGCTCCTCCATCTTTTCAAACTTAAACTCCACCAATTCCTCTTCTTCATCCACATCTTCAACAATCCCTTCAGTAGGATTTACGGTGGCAGTGAAGGCGTTTAGAATTCCATCATCCTCATTATCAGAATCATCCTCAGGCTTAGTGTCACTCAACGTAGCAGCAAGTGCCTTACTCTTCCCAATGGTCTTGAGATACGTAGGGCACTCTTGTTTCATGTGACCGAAGCCTTGACACCCAAAGCATTTTGGTCCTGAGAGAACAGTGTACTGACTACCATCCTTCTTCCCTTTATCTTGGCTCTTGAACTGTGAGGAACTGGATTGCCTACGGTCCTTATTGAAGCCCTTCCCATTGGCATTCTTCATGAACTTCTTGAATTGCCTTGTAATGTAGGACTTCATTTTAGAATCTTCATCGTCTGAAGACTCATTAGTATCACTACTCTTGGCCTTTAATGCCATGCTCTTACTCTTACTTGATTTCCCGATCCTTGTCAAACCCAATTCATAGGTCTGCAGATTGCCAACCAACTCTGTCAAAGGAATTTTGTCAATATCTTTCGATTCCTCAATCGCGGTAATCTTGGCATGAAATCTCTCGGGGTAGAGATCTAAGCACATTTCTCACAATCTTGGGTTCAGGAATGATTTCCCTAAGATTAAAAGTTGAGTTCACTATGTTCTTAAGCTTGGCATAGACCCCATCAAACGACTCATCCTCCTCCATCTTAATCTCTTCAAAGCTTGTAGTGAGCCTCTGAAGTTTTGAATCCTTAACAACCTTGGTTCCCTCATAGGTTGTCTAGAGGATGGTCCATGCTTCCTTTGCAGTTTCAGTGGAGGATATTTTCTTGAACTCCTCATTTGTGACTGCACTAAATAAGGCATTCAATGCCCTACTGTTGAAGTTTGCCGTCTTGATCTTAGCATCATCCTAGTCGGCCGACGCTTCCATAGGCTTGGTCGAGCCTATCTCCATAACTTGCCACACTTCCTTATCTAAAGACTGCAAGAAAGCTCTCATGCGTACTTTCCAGTAAGCATAGTTAGTGCCATCAAATAAAGAAGGTATAATAAGAGACTGTCCTTTATTCATGACAAACAAGGGTCAATGGATCACACAACAAAGATTAACCCTAATCAGAGTGTGCCTGCTCTGATACCACTTGACATGCCAAGAATATATTGACCCATTGTGATAAATTAATCATTTAATTAGCCAAGTTGATTAATTAGTCAGATTAACATATAATATGCATGGCAGCACAAACAAATCATCAATTAAACTAAATGCAGCAGAAATTAAATTTGACACAGGTGATTTGTTTTTGAATGGGGAAAATCAACACGGCAAAAACCCCACCGGGTGATTTTAAGGTCACCACTCCTGAGAATTCACTATTATCACAACAAGCAGTTATAAGTAAAGGAATCCAAGTACCTTATACCAACCTACAGTTGAACCCTTACCCCAATACCCAATTGGACTTGTTCTGTAGTGACAATCTCTCCTTTTCAGTGCACGACTCCCAATACGTGACTAACCAATAGATGCTTGGATCCCAGTACGCGACTTAATCACCAATTTGATAAGGATGTTGGCTGCAAAGTTTTTCAGTTCATTACACGATGAAGATTAAGAAGCTCTTTGGTCACAAAACCCTATTGTGTATAAACACAACAGCTTCTTCAAGAGAAAGATGAACTAGGGCAAATTATATTTCCAGTCACAATTTGCATGAACAAAACTTTGCTTCCAGTATGCGACTTAATCACCAACTTGATAAGGATGTTGGCTGCAAAGTTCTTTAGTTCATCGCACGATAAAGATCAAGAAGCTCCTTGGTCACAAAACCCTATGGTGTATAAACACAACAGCTTCTTCAAGAGAAAGATGAACTAGGGCAAATTCTATTTCCAGTCACAATTTGCATGAACAAAACTTTGTTTCACACTTGTGCAACTTGTCTTTGACGGCCCTTAAAATAATCCTTATATATATTTAGGGTTGTGAGAAAAGAAAGCCTAAGCGCATACTCATAGATTGGATGAAAAATAGCTCTAAAAAACTGAGTTTCATAAACCTCGATAGATAGCCATCTATCGAGCTAGCTGTTGAGCCACGGGCTGAAACAACTTTCAAACCTCGATAGATGCTAGTTGTTGAGCTTTAAAATTCAGCACTTTCTCACTTGATTCTTGGACAGACTTGCATGGCTTTGGCTTTAACACTTGAACTTGAAACCTTGTTCCTTGAAGTATTAAACTTGTCCTACATCTACACAATTACAAGTAAAGTGCGTTTTGTCAAATGATTGGCCAATTACATAAAATATTGACAGATGTTCCTAACATTGAATCACATATGTCCTAACAATACCAAATGATAGAAAGCTTTTGGTAGTTCTTTCGAGGGAACTAGGCCTCCTAGAAAGTTTATAGAGAGAGAGAGAGAGAGAGAGAGAGAGAGAGAGAGAGAGAGAAAGAGAGAGAGAGAATGTAAGAAGAAATTGCATATGCTTGTTACTTAGTTTTATTACTCTCTAGATTCTGCTCGTATAGTAGAGCAATCTGTTATCTACTCCCTATACAACTGGCATAACTAACCAACTTCTAGGCTAGTTGTGTAATAGCAATGATAGGTATGATAGCAATACTTCTATCTCCTTTGTAGTAGTAGCTTGGGGTTATAAGGACTGAAACTCTAACACACACAACCAATGTGGGATAAACATCCCTATTTTTGTTTTCATTTTTTAAGGAAACAGCAATACTTATTAGAACACACAAATACGAAAGTAGTATATAGATTTTTTTTTTTAAATTAGCTTATAATATATTACACAACCAAAATACCACTACAAAAGGGTCTAGCCTTCGTAGATAAGGTGGCTGAAATTGAATACCAAATGTTTAGAAAATTTTAGAATTTAAAATATTTCCAAAAGTTTTGACTTTCCATTAATGTCTTCCTTTAAAACTTTGACTATACATAAGAATTACAACCAGGAATGGACAGCAAGTTGTAATGCTATAAACCACGAACGGTAAATTATATAAATATATAGTTGTATAAGTTTCTGATACTTTCCATCCATAACGTTACAATTAATATATTCAAAAAAAAAAATGTTTGAAAGCAGAAGTTTATAAAAGAAAGTATATATAATGAAATAAAACCAAAAGCTGGCAATTGATGGTACTAAATAATCACGTTAAAGATAGGAAAACTTTCCTAACTAAAAACATTGACAGCAACTTTTCAAATTTTAATTTATATTTGAATTTCAAATTTAGCAAATAAACCGATTTGTCATAAAGGGAATTATTTCCTTAAATCACTCAAATGAGCATTAAAATAAAATATGATATTTTTGTAAAAATATCCAACAATTCCCCACTTATTTTTATAAAAATAAATAGGTAAATATATATATAAGAAAATTTTTCTGGATTAAGTAGAACATTATGCATAATGAGAGTGTCAATGGTTTGAACACTCATTTAGTGTTTCAGAAACAATGTTCCAAGTTAATATTAAGCTAAATCTTGAACTATAACTATTTTTGTGTGGAAACAAAACATTACATCATACACATAATATTCTAGTACTCTACTATGAGCTTCTAAGCCAGCACATAATGGCCTTGTGCTTATTCCCATCATTCATGATCTATTTAGAGAACTAGCCCTATTCTCAAAGGAAGCAGCCTCACTTCCATGCTCACTTAGGTGTGTGTATCAAAGATGTTCTTGTTACTCTTAACATCCCACTCATAAGAGCTATAGTCCACATTAAGAGTTTTTAATAAATAAATAAATAACTCATCCTATAAAACATTACAAGATACATGCACACACGTCATAGGGAGGGACATGAGTACTAGTACTCATACATATATTTAGTGCATGTTAATCAAACTACTCTATGATTAGTTTTTCACTTTGAACCTAGTTCTTGGGATCTCTAGTCCCTAGGTAGGGTATCCTCAGAGATAGTTTATTCTTCTTTGGGTTTAAGTCCCATCCCCCTTGATGCTATCCAAATCTTTTCTCAAACTAGAGTTTTAGTTAATGGATCCAAAATATTATCATTTGTACTAACATAACAACATTTATGGTACCATTGTTTATGTATGATCTCACATCACTGTATTTTCTTCTATTAGATTTGGATTTACCATTATAGTACTTATTGCGCACTCTACCAATAGTGGTAGTACTATCACAATGAATTAATGCGGGTGGAATAGGTTTCTCCCACATGGGAATTTCAGATAATAAATCACGAAACCAACTTGCTTCTTCACTAGCTGAAGATAAGGCAATTGATTTTGCCTCCATGGTGGATTTAGCAATAATCTGTTGTTTTTTAGATTTCCAACATATTGCTCCACCATCTAAAGTAAATACATAGCCAATAATGGACAAAGAATCACCTAATAAGGTGTTCCAACTAGCATCACTATATCCTTTAAGAACAGCAAGATATCTTTGATATAGCAAATCATAGTGTGCAGTTCTTTTTAAATATCTCATTAATTGAGTCATGGCATTCCAATGCTCAAAATTAGGTTTGCTAGTAAATCTTGCTAGAACTCCTAAGGCATAAGCAATATCAGGTCTAGTACAATCAGTAGCATATCTAAGACTACCAATAATACTAGCATATTCCTTTTGATTGTAAATATCATTTTCACCTTTACTAGGAAATAGATGCACATTAGAATCAAAGGGAATACTTGTAGGTTTACAATCAAAGTATTTATATTTTTTTCAAAATTTTTTCTTTATAATGAGATTGATCTACAAATATGTCATTTGAAGTTCTAGAAATTTTTGTGCCAAGAATCACATTAACTTCTCCTAAATTCTTCGTGTCAAAGTTATTTTTAAAAAGCATTTTGGCAGCATTTATAATATCCGTACTAGGACAAAAAATTAGAAGATCATCAACATATAAACAGATTATAACATGAGCATCATCAAAAGTTTTATAATAAATACGCTTGTCACTTTCATTTGTTTTAAAACCATTAGAAAGCAAACATTGATCAAATTTCTCATGCCTAGGTGCTTGCTTTAAACCATATAAAGATTTTAATAATTTACATACTTTGTGTTCATTACCTGGCATTGTAAAACCTTTTGGCTGGTCCATGTAGATTTCTTCTTCTAAATCTCCATTTAAAATTGTCGTCTTTACATCCATTTGATGTATCATCAAATTATGAATAGCTGCTATAGCAATCAATAATCTAATAGATGTAACTTTAGTAACAGGAGAAAAAGTATTGACAAAATCAATATCTTCTTTTTGTTTAAAACAGTTAGCTACAAGCCTTGCTTTGAATTTTTCAATAGATCCATCAGGTTTTAATTTTCTTCTAAGTACCCATTTACATCCAATTGTTTTACAACCTGGAGGTAAATCTACAAGTTTCCAAGTATTATTAGAGATAATAGATTCCATCTCATCATTAATGGCTTCTTTCAAAAACATGAATCAGGATAAGATAAAGCTTCTTCTAAAGAAATAGGGTCACCTTGTAAATTATACACATAATATTCAAGACGAAAAACCTTTTCAATTCTAGGTCTTTTACTCCTCCTAGGTTCAATCTCATATTCATTAACATCTTTTGATTTAGATGTTGAACATTCAAATTTCTCTTGTTGTTCAAAACCTCCACTATTTTTATATTTAAATGGAAATTTATTTTCATAAAAAATTGCATCTCTAGATTCAATTATTGTATTATTATCAATATCAAAAAATCTATATGTTGTGCTATATAAAGAATAACCCAAAAATACACATGTAGAAACCTTTACCCAAATTTAGGTCTTTTAGGGTCAGGTAGCCTCACATATGCTAAGCAACCCCAAACTTTGAAAAAATTCAAATTTGGTTTATATTTTTTCCATAATTCAAAAGGAGTTTAATTTTTTTTTTTTTTTTTTAATGAGGTACTCTATTTAAAATAAAATTTGCAATTAAAACAACTTCACCCCAAAAATATTTAGGAGCACCAGAACTAAGAAGCATAGCATTGGTTAAATTTATGAGAGTCTTATTTTTACGTTTAGCTACTACATTAGAAGATGAAGAATAAGGGACAGTAGTCTCATGAACACCAAAAGATTGAATATAATTATTAAGACCAAGTGTATCATATTCTTTTCCTCCATCAGTTCTAAACCTTTTAACCTTTTTATAAAAAGTATTCTCAACTTCTTTTAAGAAAATTGATAATTTTTCAAAAGCATCACTTTTGTTTTCCATAAGATAGACATATGAATATTTTGAAAAATCATCTATAAAAGTTATAAAATACCGATTATCTCCACGTGTCAAATGTCCTTCAAATTCACAAATATCACTATGAATAAGTTCTAGTAATTCTGTATTTCTTTCAACAGATTTATGAGGCTTTCTAGTAATTTTAGTCATGCTACAAATTTCACATTTTCCAAGTTCATTTTCAAGTTTAGGAATTAAATGTAAACCATTCAAAATTTTCATATATTATTAATATGACATAATCTACCATGCTAAACATTCAAACAAGAAACAATATAAGCAAAACTTGAATTTTCATTCATCTCAACATTAAGTTTAAACATGCCATCACATGCATAGCCCTTGCCAACAAACATGCCTTTTTTAGAGAGTACATATTGATCAGCCTCAAAGACTTGTTTGAAACCAACCTCATTCAACAAAAAGCTAGAAACTAAATTCTTTCTAATGTCATGAACATGAAAGACATCTTTGAGAGTGACTTCTCTCCCAGAAGTAAATTTGAGAAGGACCTCTCCATTACCCACAACCTCAATGGTACAAAAATCATCAAGCATAGTTTTCTTTTTCTCATCTAGGATGGTGTAGGTCTTGAACCAAGTTTTATCATAGCAAACATGTCCGGTTGCCCTAGAATCAATCCACCACTCTCCTAAGCCTTCAAGAATATTAATCTCAGTAACCATAGCCACAAGAGTCTCTTCAATGACATTGGCATGAGCCAAGGCCCATGTTTCTGAAAACGACAATTTCTAGCCAAATGTTCAGGCTTACCATATACAAAACATGCATAATTGCTATTATTAGTGTGGCTGCCATTATTTGGAGGATGCTTAGGGTGGTATGCTTGGTTCTTTCTTTGATTAGAATGGGTCTTATGTTGAGGTTGATTTCCATTTGGCCTTCATTTGAAATTTCTTTTCTTAGGCCTTAAATAGTCATTATTTTTTGCATGGACTTTTGGCATGTTTTCATTTGAAAAAATAAAATTTACCTTAGGACCATTTGCTCCATGGAGTTCCATAGCTTTGTCTTGGTTCCTTGCCTCTTCCTCCACTCTCAAACGGGTGATAAGGGATTCAATGGAGAGTTCCTTTTGCTTGTATCTCAAGATTTTGGAAAACTCTTTCCAAGACTCAAGCAACTTGTCAATGATGGCTGAAACTTGCTTTTGTTCATCTACTCGAATGCCTTCAGATAGAACATCTTGTGAAATCATTTGGACTTCATAGGCTTGTTCCACCACGAACTTGCCTTCAACCATCTGAAACCTGAAAAATCGGCTACATGCATATTTCTTGGATCCAGCTTCCTCTGTATCATATTTTTTATTCAATGCCTTCTATATCTTTTTGGCTAATTTGTAAGCTTGATCATAATAATCATACAAATCATCAGAAAGACAATTAAGTAAATAATTTTTACAATAAAGATGATCCTTATCCATTTCTTAACATCTTTTTCGTGCTGAAAAAGTTCTTCTTCAAAAGAGTAAGATAAAATAGTCTTTTGTCTCCACCTCTTAAAGTTAACACCACAAAAGTGGAATGGCTTATTAAGATCACCCGCTCCAGAGGAATTAGACATAACATTACCATTTTCCAATGATGATTTTGTGTTTTCCACTTGATTTGTCTCAAAATTGTTAGAAATAAAGGAGAGAATAACCTGAATTTTCCTTGGAAATTGCACAATATGATTTTACCAAAAGAAATGGCGGAGATGAGGCGTGCACCAAGTCACTATCTTGAGACAAATTGTGTCGTCTACAGTTTATCCGATGTAGTTAGACAAATAATTTATGCACGTTGTCCCCAAGATACAACAGCCCAACCACTTTTGCTGATTATCCTTGTGAGCCTACACTGCTTATAGGATATAAGATCTCTATAGCACTTTCTTTTCTCGAAAAGTAGAATAAAGATAAAATATTTGTTAAGAGTAAGAAGCAGTAGATGATGAGTGTTTAGAACAATAACAAAATTGATTTTTGAAAGTCTATAGCTTGATAATCCAAATACGGTGATATGATAAACTTTTATTTCTTTCTATATATATATATATATATAATATAATATCCGGACATGAACTTGTCTTTTGCCAAAATACTATACGTTGAAATCAATTAAAACAGTCATAATGCTATTGCAATTAATAGCCCATAAGGTGGCTGAAGTGGAATACCAAACGTTTAGAAAATTTCAGAATTTAAAATATTTTCAAAAGTTTTGACTTTCCATTAATGTTTTGCTTTAAAAATTTGACTATATACAAAAATTACAACCAAGAATAGAAAGCAAGTTGTAATGCTATAAACCATGAATGGTAAATTATATAAATATATAGTTGTATAAGTTTCTAATCCTTTCCATCCATAACGTTACAATTAATATATTCAAAAAAAAAAAAAAAAACATTTGAAAGCAAAAGTTCATAAAGGAAAGTATATAAAATGAAATAAAAACAAAAGCTGGCAATTGATTGTACTAAATAATTACGTTAAAGATAGGAAAACTTTCCTAACTAAGAACATTGACAGCAACTTTTCAAATTTTAATTTATATTTGAATTTCAAATTTAGCAAATAACCGATTTGTCATAAAGGGAATTATTTCCTTAAATCACTTAAATGAGCATTAAAAATAAAATATGATATTTTTGTAAAAATATCCAATAGAAGGAAAAAGTAAAAGTTAAAAAGGTGAAAAGTGAAAAAAAAAAAACAAAATTGTGAAAGATATGGATGAATTGCACTTAGTGCAATACCCTAATTATTGCATCGGATCTTAATCCCTCACAATATATCATGTTTTACTTTTTTAATTTTTTTAATTTATGACTCATGTTTAGCTCTATCCACCATCTCATAACCCTTATATACTTTATTATGTTTTATTTAATGTAAATGCTTTGTACAAAAGCAAATAGTGAATTATTGGACTATTATTTAATGATGGACAAGATTGGAGAAGGTTTTCTCTAAACTAGTTTCAGAAACCTCTTACGGTTCACTGCGTCGAAATTTATAGGACTATTTACCTGTACTTTTTAAACAAGTCATATAACTCATTAAAAAATTCATATAACTAAAAGTACATATGAATAGTTTTTTAATCGTCACCTAATGGGTTGGAAGATGTTTCCTCAAAACCAGTTTAGAGATAAACATTTTCTGCTACAAATTTACTTCAATTGAACGATCTAATTTTCAATTAATAATAGGTCAAACTCAAACAACATTAGGATTTAGCCATAATTGATTGAGTCTGCCATTTTTAAGTTTTCTTCACAAAAATAGATGCGTTTTGACCTTAGTTGACTTTGTGGTTTTGAATTGGGATTTATTTCTCAATTCGATAGACACAAATTAGTCTTTGACAAAGATTCAATTAATTCAAAAATGCATTTTTAGGTATCTCAGTTTTTTACCAAAGAACTTCAAAAAATTAGTAATGCTACAGATACAAACTATTTTACAATATTTTTACAAACTGTTGATGTTACAAATTCTTACTAGTTATAGTATGGACTCATCACTAACATTACATTTTTACTTACAATAACTATTTGAAAAATGCTCCTATCAAAAAAAAAAAAAAAAAAAAAACCTATTTGAAAAATGCTCAAGCCACATTTGCAGTTTGTAAAAATATTGTAAAATAGTTTGTCCGTAGCATTACTCTCGAAAAATTTAGGGAGGTCAAAATGGGGCGATGATAAGGGGCAACTGTTCCCTCTCAATTCCCTAACTTTGTCTATAATTATGAATTCTAAATTCTAATTAGTTCAAACTGATATAGTTTTTGTAACTCTAAAAGTAAAATGTTATATATAATATATATATATATATATATGTGGGTGCTTGACTCCACACAAAGAGGTATTTGTCCGCTTTGGGGAGCCAGACCCTCACAGTTTTGTCACAAAGGGGTAGGAGTTCGGGATCACACCAAGGGCTCATTAACCTTGTAGTGCTTTCACCCTAGTCCCACATCGCCTAAGTAACCCTCCCACTCATGGCTTATAAGTTTCTGGAGCAACCATGAGTGTACCACTACCAGAAGCTTATAAGCCATGAGTGGGAGGGTTACTTAGGCGATGTGGGACTAGGGTGAAAGCACTACAAGGTTAATGAGCCCTTGGTGTGATCTCGAACTCCTGCCCCTTTGTGACAAAATCGTGAGGGCCTGGCTCCCCAAAGCGGACAAACACCTCTTTGTGTGGAGTCAAGCACCCACAATATATATATATATATATATATATATATATATATAATCACGTGGAAATAATGACTTTCTAAAAACTTATGTGAGAAAAAAATAAGAAGTTAATCAAATATAAAAAGATAAAAAAAAAACTTTCCTATTTATATTATTGTATAGTTTTCCAATATTGGCATTAAAGTTACTAGCATGAATACGTATATCAAAATATCACATGGGACCACTTGCAAAAGAGGTGACAAAAGTTGTCCACAAAAGTTTTTTCTTCTTATTTAAGTTATTGTTAGATGCAATCTATGATTCACAATTGTAGAAGAAGTGACAAAATGTGACAGTTTATTTATGAAATCTACAATTCATAGTGAGTAGACTGTGGACAGATCAGATCATTTAATAAAGCTTCAATGAAGGGTCTGTTTAGATACTGCTTATTTTGCTGAAAACTGAAAACTTATTGCTGAAAACACTGACTAAAATCTGCAAACCACTAACTAAAACATTCATTGTGTGAGTTCTCCTAAGATATTTTTAGCACAAGCAGTCTCATTGTGATTAGGTCAACTGTACTTTTTGCTTAAATGTTTTAGATTAAATTGATATCCTTGTCCTAGTTTTCCTTATAACAGGATACCTTGCTAAATTGTGCTTCAAAATACATTATGGAATTTGAGTTCCAAATTTGATCCTAAATTCGAAAGCATTCCCTAGCACTTTCTCACCAGGAAAAGAAGTTACTAGCTTCTTCTTCTTCTTCTTTTTCTTTTTACTTGGGTAAAGGTAGAATTTTTTCTTCCTTTCATTTATTTCTAATGCTGTTCGCTCCATTTTCTCAACAACCCAAACAGGATTATAAAATTTTATAAAGATTATTCAAGTAAAAAGAAATATTACGCAACAAAAAAGGCAAAAGAGAGAAATATGAACATGAAAAACTGCTACAGTCGGAGGAACTTACCCAACATCTTTGATCTGACCATTATGCCATACTGCATCCCCTGGGCAAACTAATTATCTTTACAAATTGAACAAGGTCTGGCACTGGGACTTACATGGTAATTCACATTTTTTAAAAACTGATTCATTTAAATTCAATTTAGAAACTGTTTTTCCTTCCCATCAAAACTATTATATATATATATATATATATATACACCACAAAAGGGGCGGTTACCCGGGGCTCCCATCTCCAAGTTGCTTATGCTTGGAAAACGCCCTAAACCCCATGGTGCCGGGCCACGCTTCTAACGGCATGGCATTGGGCTAGGAGAGCACTGACTTCAGTGACACCGCATACCTACCAAAGCATACGGGCCTAGCACATGAATGGTACCCACACCTGCCGCTGGAAAGCCTCTCTTTACCGTGTATCTATTACAAAGTGAGAGGATCGACGATCTATTTAAGGCTCTGATACCACAAAGGGAGGCAAAACACAGTGCTAAGGGTGGAAGCATAGTAATATTATATTGAAAATAATATGTAAACAAAGTAGAACCGGCTAAGAAGGCGGTAGTGCAAGATATAATCAAAGTAATTTAAAACAATAATGTAAGGCGATAGAACCAGCCAAGTAGAATATCAAAGCAATTTAAAGTATAAAACCGTCCAAGAAGGTGGTAGCAACAAATATATTAAACACAAAGCTGAAAGTAATTATTATTGAAAATAGATAACAGTACTTACAACAAGAGTAGTTACAGGATTGAAACAGTACAAAGTTTGGAACTAGTTCCAGTTACAGGCTTTGTAAGGAAATAGTGGTAGTAGTGGAAATTCTAGAGAGAAATTCTAAAGGAGAGAAGTAAGCCTAAAGAAAGCTCTAGAGAATTCTGAGTTTAACATAAGGGACATCCCCCCTTAAATAGGCATAAAAAATCGTAGTGAACAATACCGATGAATAGTAATCAGTGAATAGTAAAAAAGTGAACAGTGATTTTTCACTTTTTGACTCAAATCAGCAGGAGTAAGGGCTTTGTCTGGTTCTTCAATCCAAAGAGCCAAATTGTGACGAAAGTAACTATGAGGTGACCAAAATCATGAAGAATCTTCTTTTCCAAAAGCATCATCATTTGCATAGGCTAGTAGTGTAAAACAATAGTGGGAACTTCACCAGGGGTAAACATTGTAGCACTTTGGCTGTTGTGCAGGCCAGACAAATAGGGTGTATCAATCAATCAATCTTCTGCTAAATCAGGAGTATCTTCTTCATCATGACCAAACCACTCCTAATTGTAGGGGTAGTAAGGGTTTTTTGTAACAGATGCTTCAGAGTACCGTTCATCTCCTGAATCATCAGCAGCTTCTTTCTCCCTCGAAATCATTTTGAGAAGGGCAAACAAAGCATCAGGGTCCTTGCGAATTTCATCCAAAATATTTGGGGTATTAATCTTAACCACCGGTAAAGTATTTGGGGATGGGAATTCTCTGGTGACATTGTTAACAATTGCTTGTGTGAGGAAACTTATCTCACCACTTAACATACCAGCGGCGAGTGAGAACATCACCTTCCTTATCATATTGCCATTTCAAGATCCAAGGAACCTTATATTTCTTAATGAAATGGAGTAAAGGAGGAAATTTAGCCCCATAAGCATCAACTTTGACCACACTTGTAAAATATTGGAAAGAACCCACCAATGATTCTGGGAATATTTCAGTAACAGAACCAAACTGGGTCCACCAGCGAATGAACCAGAGAGGCAAATCAGAATTGAAATCCTTATCAAAATTAACAAACCGTGAATGAGACATGTTTTCATTCTGATGAAGCATGAATCTGAACCAAGCAGTGAGATAATCATGATATGAATAAGGAACAAGGGAGGTTAGTAACCTTCTTGTGGAGGCAAGATTAGGGCCCCACATTTCTTCAGAAATAATATGATTCAGGAAAACACTGTGATAAATAATCTTAGTAGTATTGTTCTTATCAGGTATGGCTTTAATAGTGATTGAATTCTCATGGCGTAAAATATCATAATAATATTGCACATCTTTCTCGCTATGTTCAGGGATCAAATGAAACTTTGGGGGAAAGTAGCTAGTAGCAAGTCTGAAGGGATCAGTAATTGAAGTCCTATTTGACTCAATAGAAAACAGGTTTTGAAAATATTGTTTTTTAACATACTGGGAAGCATTGGAAGTTTTGGGAAAAATAGTTTTAACCGGTCGGTTAACTCGGGTTAAAGCATAAGGATCATAGGATGAGGCCAAAATAGAAGAGTAATTAGGCTTAGGAATGGTACCTAAAGGAGTGAAACGGTTGACAATCTCTAAGGAAGAAACGGGTTCCTTTTTAACAATCGGTTTATCAGTGGTAGAGCTCTTGTCTTTCGACCGCCTACTTGCCATTGTGACACTGCAAAAATTCACAGGTAAGGAAATCAGGGATGATATTTTGAGATTCTTTAATTTATTCAATATCAAAATAAAAAACACTTAAAATAGCTTGCCACCTGGCAAAAATATGTTTTGAAGCAATATTTTCCACATCTTTTTCAATAACATATTTGGCACTTTTGCAATCAATACGTAACAAAAACTTTTGGTTTAATAAATCACTTTGAAACTTTGAAATACATAGTACTATAGATAAAATCTCATTTTTAATAGTACTATAGTTTAACTGCACATTACTCTAGATTCCAGAATAGAAGCAAACAATTTGTTCAGATGACTCTGGGGAAACTCTTTGTTTCAGAATACCACCATAACCAATGTCAGAGGCATCAGTTTCAACAGTTTTGAAAGCATCAATAGTAGGAATACCAAGACAGGGCAATGTCTTAACATGAGATTTGATTTGTTTCACAAGGGAAGTATGAACATCAGACTAGGGAGGAGGATTACTTTGTAACCGATCAAAAAGGGGTTTACATTGTTTCCTCATATCTTTGTAGAAATTAGCAACATAGTTCAAAGACCCAAGAAATCTCTGGAGTTGAGTTTTATCAGTGATAACATCAGAAAATTTATCAGCATATTGAATGGCTCTATCTATAGGACGAATTTGTCCTTCAGAGATGTCATAGCCAAGGAAGTGAACTTTTGTTTGGAACAATTTGATTTTCTTAGTAGAGACAACAAGACCATTTCTTTTGATAGTATCTAGAAACAAATATAAATGTTTCCAGTGTTCATCAATAAAGCTGGAGTTAACAAGAACATCATCAATATAAACAATGGTGAAATGGCTGAAAGAATTGAAAATATCATTCATAATATTTTGGAATTCACTAGGGGCATTCTTAAGACCAAAAGGCATAACATTCCACTCAAAATGTCCAAAAGGAATGGTAAAAGCAGTTTTATATTTATCCTTCTCACTAATCTGGATTTGCCAGAACCCATATTTCATATCAAACTTGGAAAATACCATAGCCTCACTCAGTCTATGAATTAGATCATTTTTGTTGGGTATAGGATACTTGATCCATTCTAAGGCCTTGTTCAAGGGCTTATAATTGATAACTAGGCAAGGGGTTCCTCTCTCAATCTTTTCATTTTTTTGAACATAGAAAGCAGCACAAGACTAGGGGGACTTGCTATTTCTAATGAGTTTTTTCTGAAGTAAATCATTGATTTCTTTTTTACAAAATTCAACAGTCTCAACATTCATCTGAATAGGGCGGGCTTTAGTAGGAATGTTCTTTTCATCAAAATCTTTAACATATGGCATGTCAACAATATGTCTTTTCCTATGCCAAAAACCATTAGGAATGTCAGAGCAAACATCATCAATCAATATTTTTTGAAAATTATCAATTTTAGATTGCATCAATTTTTCATAAAGTTGTTCATCAATTCTTTTGTACCTAACTTCTTGCCTAAGGAAGTTTAGATATTTGGTTTTAGCATGAATCATATTTAAAGCATCATCAGTATCAATGTCAAATTTTGAAGCAAATTTGAATTTTACTTTTTGTCCAAAAGGATCAGTAGTAATTCCATCATGTTCAACAAGAAAATGATACAAAGCATTTATAAATGGTAAACCAAGAATCACTTTATCAGTCATGTTTTTAACAAGAATAGAATGAATCTTAAAGCAGACATTACCAAGGCAAACATGAGCATTATTTAATTCATATTTAATCTTCATTTGAGTACCATTAGCAGAAACCAATCTTTCAATTGATTTATTAAAATATTTTGAAGGAATTAATCCTTCTTGGATACAGTTCATATCCACACCAGAATCAATCATAGCAATAACAATCAAATCATGGGAAACAACAATCTTAACTTTTGTAAACTATTTTGGAGGAAGCACTTTGTTAACAAGATTAAGTTGAGAATTATCAACAATACCTTTATCAGAAAGAAGAGCCTGTTTACTGGATTCATCTCCATCTTTGTGCTCATCTTATTCATTATCAAATTGATGTTTATCAAGATTTTTATCAATTTTTAACAGTAACAATTCTTGTTTAAGATTATTGTTATCACTTTTAATACTTTTAAATTCATTTTTTAATTCGATTATCTCTTGTTTAACAACAGTAGTTTCATGTTGAAGATCATTAATAATTAAATCTTTGGATTTCTTTTTATTAAATCTTTCCAAAGTTTCTTCAAAGCTTATTGTTGATTTTAGTTTTTTACTAGTTTATTCTTTTATTAAATTCTTCTTAAACTTATCCAAATATTCTTTTTATAATTCAGGATTTTCAATTTGACTTATCAATTTAATCAACAAACTTTCATTTTCTTCACTTTTGGTGAGAACATTAACAGATTTAATAACATTACTACAGGAATCTCTACAACCAATTTTAAAATTAGGTGAACTAGAAGATTCATCAGCAGATTGATAGCAAGAATCAGATGAGGAAGAAAAATCCTCTTCCAAGGAATCAAACGAATTGTTTGATTCAAGGATTCGGAATAATTCTTCTTGATCTTTATCATCAATATTTAACATGTTAAACTTATTTTTTAACTTACCAAGTTTTTGCTTGCAATCTTTACTGTAGTGTCCAGGTTTACCACAATTAAAACATTTGCCTCTACCTGATTTCTGTTTATCATATTTTTTAGAAACATTTTTCTTTTTAGCATAAAAATCATCTGGTTTAACAAAGTTGGTTCTGTATTTTTTATATTTTTAAGGTTATAATTTTTGTGAGTTTTATCATGTTTTTTCCTTTTTTGCCTGGAATGAGCAATAGGGGGCAAGCCATATTGTTCACAGAAATTACCCATTTCATAATTAGCTTTTCTTTTATTCTTTAATTGGTATTTTAACAATTTTTCATCATTGCACATATTACTACCAAGTTTTTTAATAGTGCTTAAAATATCACCATAAGTTAAATTATTAGTATCAATGGAATCATTTTTACCAATTAACTCTTGTTTTACCTTATGAGCAAAGATAGGAGGCAAACCATCAATAAAGTTTTCTTTCCAATAAGGTTTGTAGCAATCATTTCGAAGCATAACTCTGGAAATGAAAACATCTTGGTACCATATGTAATCAGACATAGTAGGACATCTCAAGTTGTTCAGATAATCAGAAATTCGAGACGAAATATTAGATGGAGTATAACAAAATGTTTAAGAATAGTATAGATTAAGGTATTAACACCATGAGGAATATCTCGACCAATACTTTCATCAAAAATGGGGAAACCTTCATTCTTTTTAACAACTGTTTTAATAGATTCTCTGGAATCTTTTGTGAGATATGAATCCCACCATCCACGAAGAGTACCGAAAAAACCAGTAACAAGAAGGTCAACAATTTCAGGGTGGTCAAGATTATGGTTATTCATATAAGCAATTCCAACCATAGACATATAACCCATTTTATTAATGATTTCCTATTCAGACAAACCATCAATATTCCATTCATAAATTTTATTAGCAAAAACAGAAAACTAAGTTTGAAAAGATCTTTCTTCAAACTGTATATCAGGAGGAGTAGATTTTGAATACCAATTTTTTTGTAAAAGATATGGGATTGAGTTTTCTAACAAATCTTTTAATTTCTGGTAAATCATCATCAAAAATCTTTTTAATAGAAACAGAAGATAATGAATCAAAATCTGTGTTTTCATCAAAAACAATTTCTTTTTCATTTCTTGAAATAGTTTGAGCAGCACTTGTAGAAGTACCCTCAGTTTTAACTTTTAATTTAGAAAGCATTTTCTCAACAATTTCAAGAGTTTTAGCCTGAGAAGTTTTAAATTTTAATTTTTCATTTTGACTGGGCAAATCTATCAAAGGGTTCTCAGGTTTTGAAATAGTAGTTTTTTCAACAATTTTTTCTTCAATACGATCAAGTTGTTGACCAATAATATGCAAGGATTCATTAGTAAAATTGTTTTGTTCAATAATACTAATAACAGGAGTTTGATCATCAACAATTTTGAAAGGGGAGGCCTTCACTTCTGTCTTTTGACAAGTTATCAAAACTGTCTCAAGGGGCAGATGGCTAGACCTAACAATGGTTTTATCATCTTTAACAAAATTTGATTTCTTTATCACATTCAAATGATTTTTTGAAACTTCATCCTTTGGAACATAATAGTTTTCAAGAAAATCAAAAAACAAAATATGTTTTTCCAATTGATTCATTTTTTCTTTCCATTTCCTTTTAACATGATCTTTTTCAAACTTATCAAAAGTACGTTGGTAATATTTTCTTTTATCTCTGTTTTTTGCATAAATAAATTCATTAAACAGGGAAACCATATCAATTTCAAAGCTTTCATTCAAAACATTCAAAACTCTTAATTGACTTTGGTAATCAAGGGTTTCAATAGGGGGAAAATCAGAAATAGATGGACAAACAGATCTAGTGTCTTCTTCTTCATTAGCAGTTTTACTATATAGAGAGGAAGGTTCAGGTTTAGTAGAGTAAAAATCAATGCTAACTTAGGAGTTGTTACTTGAAACTCCTTTTAGCCTCAAATAAGGTTTTTCAAAATTCTTTTTCAAAAATTCATTGAGATCTTGATCTCTTTTTGAAATACTTTCAGATTTAGCAAAAGAGTGTCTTCCTTTGTTGATCCTCAAGGATTGATTGTTTGGAAAACTTATTTTAACAGTACTATCAAGATATTGTTGAATATGAGTGAGATTTAACTCATCAAAAGCAGGTTTAGCAGGAGGGGATTCTTGTTCCAACAACCATTCAGTGGGAAGCTTAACATCTTGCCATTTAATCATTTTTGGAACTTGAATTTTAGCATTAGAGGTTGAACATTGAATTAACATGGTTTTACCACTAGGTTCTCTATTTATCCTAGCATCAGGATTCAATTAAGTATCCAAAAGTCTATAATAAATGCGATAAATCAAAGCAAAAGGCTTACTGTCTTCTTCCATGTGATAACCAGATGAAGCAATATTCAGAGTTAAAGCTTTAACAATATTAGGATCATCCAAAACAAGAGTAATATTAGGATAACAGTTAAAATATACAGGACCATCATACAAAGAAGCAGTAATCATACCAAGAATGCTATCTTTAAAGTTCTTAAATCTAGCATCTCTTAAACACATAAGAACAGAAGCATTTATACATTTTCTAGTGAGTGGTTTAATAGAAACTTGAACAAGACCAATATGCAAATAACTAAATTTTTTAGCAATAAAATCATTAATATTTCTTTTAGAAGACAAGCAACATTTTTCATGAGTTTTTGAAATAGAAAATGTTTGTTCAACGGTTCTAACTTTGTAAGCAGAATGAAAAGTATTTTCAGCCCAACTAGTCTTATAAACTGCTTTTGTCTCAGCTTTGGGAATATTCCATTTTTGGAAATCAAGAAACTCACTTTCTTCAATAGTGTGATCTTCTTCATTTACAATATTAGGAGGACAACCAGTCCTAGAGTTGATAGAGGAGTTGGATCTCCACAACCTATCCATACTATCCTAGGTTTAATACTCAATTATCATGTTTATCTTAACACTGTTGCATTTCGTAACACATACCTAGTCAACCCTATACCTCTCATGCCCTACACACTCTCTAGGCTTAAACGGGCCTTACTGTTTGGTTTTGGGAATTCATTTTCCGACACGGGTGGCGCCAACGATGGTAAAAAGGGAACGTAACAAAGAAGTATCAAAGTTTCGGGTAGACACAGATAGACAACAGAGAACACAACAACACTATCACCAGTCAAAAAAGAATGCTCTGATACCAAAAAGGGAGGCAAAACACAGCGTTGAAGGCAGAAGCACAATAATATTATATTGAAAATAATATGTAAACAAAGTAGAATCGGCCAAGAAGGCAGTAGTGCAAGATATAATCAAAGTAATTTAAAATAATAATATAAGGCAGTAGAACCAACCAAACAGTATATCAAAGCAATTTAAAGTATAAAACCGTCCAAGAAGTCGGTAGCAACAAATATATTAAACACAAAGCTGAAAATAGTTATTATTGAAAATAGATATCAGTATTTACAGCAAGAGTAGTTACAGGATTGAAACAATACAAAGTTTGGAACTAGTTCTAGTTATAGGCTTTGTAAGGAAATAGTGGTAGTAGTGGAAATTCCAGAGAGAAATATTAAAGGAGAGAAGTAAACCTAAAGAAAGTTCTGGTTTTAGAGAATTCTGAGTTTAACATAAGGGACATCCCCCCTTAAATAGGCATAAAAAAGCGTAGTAAATAGTACCGATAAACAGTATAAAGTGAACAGTAATCAGTGAACAGTGAACAGTAAAAAGTGAATAGTGATTTTTCACTTTTTGACTCAAATCAACATGAGCAAGGGCTTTGTTTGGTTCTTCAGTTCAAAGAGCCAAATTGTGCCAAAAGTAACTATGAGATGGCCAAAATTATGAAGAATCTTCTTTTCCAAAAGCATCATCATTTGCGTGGGCCAGTAGTGTAATACAATAGTGGGAATTTCACCAGGGGTAAACATTGTAGCATTTTGACAGCTGTGCAGGCCAGACAAATAGGGTGTATCAATCAATCGATTTTCTGCTAAATCAGGAGTATCTTCTTCATCATGACCAAACCACTCCTAATTGTAGGGGTAGTAAGGGTTTTTTGTAACAGATGCTTCAGAGTACCGTTCATCTCCTGAATCATCAGCAGCTTGTTTCTCCCTCGAAATCATTTTGAGGAGGGCATACAGAGCATCAGGATCCTTGCAAATTTCATCCAAAGGAGAACCCTTCTTTCTAGTCTTAGCAAAGGATTTAATAGTTTTAGCAGATATAGCAGCAGGTGCATCAGCTAGTTCAGCTTTTTGCATTGGGCTATTGATCTTAACCACCTGTAAAGTATTTGGGGATGGGAATTCACTAGTGACATTGTTAACAATTGCCTGTGTGTGAGGAAACTTATCCCATATATAAATAAATAAATATATATATATATATATATATACAGGAAGTTACACCCGTGTTTACCGTGTACATTTGCTGCATGAATAGGCAGCACCCCTATCATTTTTTACAAATTTCTAAAGAATGACATTAATATGTAGAATCCGATAGAGTTCAGTCATGCTCACCTCTCCTCAATCACCCTCATGGGCCATGATGGTCTCAATGTAACCCAAGAACTCGTCGTTGATGAAGATGGCCAGATGGGATGCTGCTTGTTGGAGCAGAGGAAGATAGGCCGCAGACGACTATTTGAATTTGAGTTTGCATTGCTAAGTTTTGAATTTCTGATGGGTATAAGCGAGGATTAATTGTGTGGCATACCCTATTTAATTATTTGTGAAACGATGATATGGCATATTGAGTTTGAATGGTGTAAAACAAGGGTTTTACATCACATCATTATTGAATTTAATCTCCTTTAACACAGCTTATTTTTAAACAAAACAAGCCAATGAATATATATATATATATAACTCATCCTCAAACACTACTCTCTTGCATAATGGGGAACCCTACTTGTGCCAAATACCAAGACTTGACACCACTGGTGACTGCGAGCAAATAAAAATATTATAACATTAATCACTACCATAAATATATAATCACTACCATAAAAACTCAGATATATATAACCAAGAGCCCAAATACCATCAATCACTAACCAGTCTAAACCTGCCATCAATCATCCAGTATGTGATATCTTTAAGGCTAGATACAAAACTAAAAGGAAGTCATAAAAGCATACGTAGTTGGAGTCAAACAAATGCCTACTTCTATCGCCAATACTCTAAACTTGTGGAGTTAACCAACTACCATTACAGTTATGCAGCACTATTGGGGTCATGAACAGTAAGGGAGACAACAGGATCTTGGAGGATATCACCCTGATTTCCAAGGGGCAGCAGCTAGCTTCTCAAAATTAATCCGGTTGCTCTGAATGTCTTCCTTGATTGCATCTGCATGCATCTGCAAACCGGCAATTTCACGTTTTTTGTTCTCCATTTCTGACTCGATTGATGCACGTTTTTCCTGTAACTCAATGATCTTCTTAGAAATATTGGCCATCTCTTCAGCCATTTCTGCTTTCTCACGATCAAAATGCAATATCTTGCCCTCAGCATCTTTTGACTCATTCAGAATCTGTGCTTCCCTATCTTTAAATGATATCATTTCATTGATACGGCTTCTTAAAAGTGTAACATCAAATCCCTGCTTTTCCAAGTCACGAAGACCCTCCAAATAGCTATCGAAAATGCTTCTAGGATCACCAAATTGCAACTTGGATATTTTCTCAACCAGACTGGAAAAAGTTACCATATTACCAATTGCCAATCCCTCACGGTATGCCTCTGTACACTTAACCAAAGGACGAAAATGTGGATTTTGTGGCAATGCTTTAAATATTTCCATAGATTCAATCGTCTTCCAGAGTGCCGAGCTCTTCACAAACGGCAAACTTCTATTCTCATCCAACGCAGAGTCACCTGTGGTATCAGTTGCAGGAACTTGCTGTTCAGTATCAACAGTTGCAGGAACTTGCTGTTCAGTATCAACAGTTGCAGGAACTTGCTGTGCAGTATCAACTTGTCCTCTTGCTTCACTGAGTTTATCAGCAGTTCCACCAACTGGTCCTTCTCTTTCTTCACTGTGTTCATCAGCAGTTCCAGCAGACAATGGTCCTAAGCAGAAAACAAATATAATCAGAACATATTGCTATAACAGGGAATGAATTAATATGTGAAACTAGCTTACTTGGCTCATTAACATTTGGTGGATTCTGCATTCCAAACCATGCTGATAGAGGTCGATCATCATCATCAGTATTGTCAACCCTTGTCATAACAGCATCATTTGACGTGCAATTTGTCCCAGAAACTTCAGCTAATTTTTTTCTGGAGGTATCATGAGAGTCTACAAAATACAAGCTATAGCTTCAGTTCCAGACATCAGTTGGACAATAGGATAATACACTCTCTTTCATGTAATTATTTGTAATGGAGTTGTTTCCCAGGAAGGTGGGAAATCAACACCCCACCCCCCCCTCTCTCTCTCTCTCTCTCCTCTTACTGAATAACAGGATAATACATCTTCTTTCATGTAATTATTCCTAATGAAGTTGTTTCCCAGGGGCGGGAAATTCCACCCCCCCCCCCCCCCCCCCCCCAAAATTACTTCTTGGGCTAGTCAAATTTTATCTCTTACTATGATCTTGGTCCTTGCTTCTGGTCTCTAATAATCTTCAGAAGCTACTTATTTGGGGACTGAAAAAAAGAAGCTAAAATTGAACAAATCAATTTTTTTTTATTAGTTTGGGCCCCAAGGGGAGGAAGGCAGGGTTATTCACATTAGTGGCCTCCACTTCATAAGACATGGTCCCAAGCTGATTGTGCTACCCCTTGGGGAATAAGATTGCACAGTCATACCTGTAGACTGCTCCCCTGTAACCATATCTGAAGCAACTTCTTGAGTTAGATGATCTTTTACATCAGTTTCATTAGCAGCACCTCCAACTCCATTCTGCTCCTGACCTACAAATCAGAATGCACAGTGGTTTTTGTAAAAATGAGAAATATTTAGTGCATTATTGTGGCTTGAAATTATTATATACCTCCCAGTGAAGCTTCTGAGCTTGTGATTACTAATTTACGTGGTCTTCCTCTCTTTCTTTTATTGCTGCTTCCTCCAGATTTCTGCTGATCTATCTCCTGCACAGAGAAAACAAAATCATAACCAATTCCACCAGGCTTAGTGACAAATGGAAATTAGAGGAAAGACGAATCACTATGGTGGACCATTCAC
This sequence comes from Quercus ilex subsp. ballota, assembly GCA_032727855.1. Classification (NCBI taxonomy): domain Eukaryota; kingdom Viridiplantae; phylum Streptophyta; class Magnoliopsida; order Fagales; family Fagaceae; genus Quercus; species Quercus ilex. Next base: position 17,817,323 of record CM064919.1, on the reverse strand, counting down.
TAGGTGTTGAGTACCAAGTCTAGATACAGAACCAGCGGTGGAGAAGATTAGCCAAAGTTGAATTACTAGCAACTTGATATGACACAACCAGGTATTGTAGCTTATTTTAGATGATGTCAAATGGAATCATGTCCAGAGCTGGAAGTTTTTAACTAATAATGTTCAATCTCAATTCACAATTTGAATACTAGGCCCCAACGTATTGATTTAATTGATAATGCTATAGAAATCTATGTGCCTTTTCAAGTGGTCTCTCTCTCTCTCTCTCTCACACACGCATTGTACACCATACTAAAATGGCTATACTTTGCCTAAAAAGAGTGGCACACTAAGTACCCCTGATGCCATTTAAATAATTGGCTGTAATTTACTTCTGAGTTCTAACTTAAATAAGGTGAATCCCAATATAACACTTACCATAATGCTCTTGTCTTTTGTTGAATGACTTGTATTCTTCTTCTTTGAAAGCTGTCGAGGATTTCCAGAGACTAAACCTCCCATCTCCTTAGCTTCTAACCCTAAGATGAAAGGTATTCCAGCTTCTTTTTTTACACCCGCCTGATCACTTTCTTTTGCAGTGCCCTGATCACTTTCTTTTGCAGTGCCACCACTTGCATTGCCTTTCTTACCTGCATATAATCAAGCATCAAGATTCTTTCCGGTAGATAATAATAATAATAATAATAATAATAACAACAATCTGTTAGTGTTAGTGGTATGTCACCATGCAGTTATTAATTACTTGACTAGTTATTCTTGTATTTACTTAAGGGTATTCTAGTAGACATGTCATATCACTCCAATAGATTTGATTCTTATGAGAGGGGAAATGAAATTAACTTAAGGGTATTCTTGTAGTTGTGTCATATCACTCCAATAGATTTGATTCTTATGAGAGGGGAAATGAAATTCATGAGGCTTGGGAAAGAACCTTGGCACTTGAGCTTAAAGAAATGGGGCTGGATGAATTTTGCAGGAGGAAATTCTGCAGGCTGAATCTGATGGAGCAAGAATTCCTCTCCACTCAACGGAACAAGACCAAGAGCTAGGCTCCGATACCAAATGATGCAATACACAAAATACTTGCACTTTCTACAGAGAAAGATTCTAGAGAGAAAGGGAAAGTCCAGAAGAAGAGGAGGAACTCACACCTCAGTCTAAACTCAAAACCTGAAATTCTGGAACTTTTATAGTAAAATAATCAAGGAATATTACAATGCATGTACATGGATATTTACAGCCTAGGAGTTAGTCATGGGTGATGGCATCAAGACGACATCACCCACAACTAACTCACATTTATCACAAGCTAAAATACAATTGTAACATATTTATCACATGCTAGATTTAATAAAGAACATTTACTTATAAAATTAAATAAAAATATTTAATAAAGCACATGACTTCCAACAATTTCCTAAAATCTAACATGCACATGTGCCAGTAACTAATTTTTTCTCCAATTTCAATTACCATAACAAACTTGGCAAATTTGGATTTAGCTACAATAACCATGTGGCACATGTGAAATTCAACTAGCCTTGGCCTTCTTGTGCAACTTGGCCAAGCTAGGCCCCCATGCATCCCATGTGGCATTTTGATGCCATGTCATCATGCCACATAATCTTTCCCATATATGCATTACACTCACCACCATATTGCATTCTTCTTTGGTTGTAATCATGGTTGTCAAGATTGGGATTCTACACATGATTGGTGAGGGGGGTCTCGTGAATAGGATTGAGGATTATAAGATTCTACTTTTCGTTATATATTATGACTTATGATTACTAGTTTATATATATATATATATATATAATTCATAATATATGTTAATCATTGGAAAATAGAAAACTTTGAAAGAAACTACTTATAAAAAGCAATAACTACTAAGTACCAAATTATAAATACATGACCGAATGACAAATTTCAAACTTCAAAACTTCAAAGTTACAATTTCAAAGTTCTTAACACCACAAACTTTACATAATGTCCCCCTTGTTTTTCCCCAAAAAATTTCCTAACTTCCTCAGGCACTCTTGAACATGGCTCCACATTTAAACTAGTTCTAGCGAAACAATGCTTAAGTCAATAAATTTCCCCAGAAAAAAAAATCCCACAACGCTTACACTTAACCTTTTTTGAATTACTATCTACTTCAACTTACACAATGAAACTCAAATTTGAGAAAGCCTTTAGACATAGAGAGTTAAAACTTAAAAGTTATACATCATGAGAAGGATAATTACACTCAGTTCCAAGCAAGAATAAGTTGTAAGAACTCAGGGCAAGTGATAAAATGAACTTAAAAGCACACCATAAAGCTATAGAGTATAAAACATAGCAAAAAATGCTGACCTGAACTTAAAAGACAGTCATACAGCTTTTTAAAAAATAGAGGCAAAAAGAGGTACACATTACACAATGAGTTTAACTATGAGACTGAAGAAGCTTGTAAAAATAGGAAAGAGTAGTTCTGAGGCTTGTATTGTATCTCTGTTTTTTTTTTTTTTTTTTTTTTTTTTTTTTTTTATAATAAAAATAAAAAAGAGCTTGAATTGCTTATATTAAATTTTTAGATACATGACTGAAAGTAACAAACCATTTCCCAGAAAACAAGTTATAAGAAATTCCAAATTCCAAATTCCAAAATCCATTTTAATTTCCCCCGTAAAGTAAACAATGCTAAATGATCACCAAACAATTCATTTTCTGTCAAATTAAGATCAGAAACTTAGCCCCAGCAAAAAGCATGAAAATCTATATCAATTACTAGATGAGTGAACAAGCCAACAAATATGGGGAAAAATTAAAGAACCGGCACCGGAACCAGAGAAAAAACTCACCAACACGGAGTTGCATCACCGGCACAGGAGTTGTCTCCCTCGATTGGGCATGGCAGTAGGCACGACGTCGTCTCGGCACAGTAGCAGTCTCTCTCTCTCGCAGCAAGCACACCAGTCTCTCTCTCTCTCTCGCGGATTGTGCTGAGTTAGGGATTTTGGGGATTTTTTTATATTAAAAATTCGATTTTTACACAATGGGTTGAGCTGACAAAAAACTTGGCAGGGCCCAGCTTGGACTCGAAATTGGAGCCCCAATAACCAAAACAAATTCATCTAATCCCATGCAGTAGAATCGCGTTACGCTCTGGCATGCGATCCCATCGTGATTCCACATCCTACTCGATCCAAATCGACTCGGGAGTGGGATTGTAGGAAGATCCTACAATCTAAGATTGCAATTTTGACAACCTTGGTTGTAATTGATATGGCTGTAGAAAATTCTATTGTGATGTCTAGAGAAAAAATATCCTTGCTTAACAATGATGACGTGCCAAAATCAATTACCTCAAAGAAGTTAAATGGTTTACAACAAAACATTTGACAGATGTCCTTGCTTTTTCTTCTTTTTTTGGATAAGTTTGACATATGTCCTTGCTTGGGCACACTTTGTGAAAGTCCTTTTAAGTGGGAAACAAAAATTAAAATATTTGACAGGTGTTTAGATGTCCTAATGCAGAGGATCCGACCTATGAGAATTGGATGAATAAGTATTCCGTTGTTATGGGGTGGTTGTGGCATAGCATGGAACTCCATATTGCTACTATAGTCGTGACTCTTTAGCTCTTCCAAGCAAATTTAGGACTCTATTGCAAAATCTTTTTCGCATCAGCGTAATGTTTCTTGGGTTATGAGATATATGAGAAGTTTTTCTTTCACCAAACAGTACAGAAAATCATTGTCTAAGTACTACAGCGGCCTTGAGAACCATGGAATTAATTCTGGCAGTATCAGCCGTTTTCTAATTTGGAGCAACAAAAACATTAGAAGGAATTTATGATTACTACATTAGTCTTGTTTAGATTCTAATCTACATGGTTCCAAAGATCATAATTGCTAGAGAAGCCTTACCTTCAACTTGCCAGTGAAACCTTAACTTCAACCACCAATGCTCATTCTCATTTACTTAACTCATCCTTAGGCCAAGGCTCTATTTACATAACTTTGAAGAGTCTTCTACTTTAGTTTCTAGTAGTGGAGGTAGTAGTTCCTATAGTGGTTCTCGTGGTAATGGTCATGATGCTGGACATGGTTACAAGAAGTGTGATCATTGTGGTGCTCCAATCACATTGAATGTTACTATTGGGTTAAGTATGGCAATTTAGATTACGCACATCAGGTCAAAAATAATACTACACAATCACAGTCTACTTAAGCTCTAGCTATACATATGACTCCTAGTTTTGGTTCTCAGGAAACACTCATTTTTTGACTTAGCAAGCTAATTCAGAAAATGCATATTTCTCTTTCCTCTTATTTCACTATTACATTAACCAATTCCGATAATGTTACGTGTGCAACACAATCTTCTCTGTCCTGGGTCATTGACTCCAACGCTAACATTTGTTTGGTTGATTAACTCTCTTTTCTGATTTTCATCCTCTAAAATAAATACCATATTGTTTTAGCGCAACCTTTCCAATAAATAAAGCAATGAGTCCCAATTTACATGATCATATGCTCTCTATATCCCACTTACAAATCACACCCAGGATACAACTCTTCACTCTATTATCCAAACATTCCTTCGCGCTAAGGACCGAATCCAGTATCTGCCAACCCCCAACAACAGCATTCTGTGTCTCAGATACGAGTTTATCCAACACCAACCACCAATAATTGATACACTTCCCATAAGGCTAACGGGCCAAAAATCCCTAATATTAATGGCATTATTCTTTTTGGGAATTAATGCTTGAAAAGAGGCATTAAGGGACTTTTCAAATACAAAATTCCTCTAAAAATCTACAAAGAAAATTTTCCTCCTTGGAAACAAACAGTAGGCTATCTAGAGACATTCTGTCCTGTTGCAATACTGTCCAGACTTTGCTTTTTGTTGCTATTAGTCACACTTAGTTTTTATATCAGCTTGATATCAAGAATGTCTTCCTTCATGGAGATTCCTAGGAGGAGGTCCACTTGGATCAACCACCTAGACATGTTTTAGCCAGTAGTGAACATCTATGTCAACTGAGAAAAGGCTCTATAAGATTTGAAGCAATCCCTTTGTGTATGGTTTGATCGATTCTGTTCTGTTGTGCTTTAGTATAATTCTCAGCATTCTAACATTGCTAATTTAATCTTTTTCCGCCACTCTTCCATCAGTATACCATTGTCTTGATTGTATATATGAATGATATAATCATTTCTGGAAGTGACTCCACCAGAATTGCTGATTAGAAATGATATTTTGGTCAAAAATTCCATACCAAAGATTTGGGTTCTCTTTGCTATTTCCTTGGAAGTGGAGTTGCTCGTTCCTCTCAGGGAATCTCCCTCAAAGGAAATATGAATTTGATCTTCTGTCAGAAATAAGACTCCTGAGTGCTCATCTTGTTAAGACTCCTATGGACTCTACAGTTAAACTTGATTGTGAGTGGAGTGAACTGTTTACTAATGTTGCTGATACAGAAGTTTAGTTTGGAATTTGATTTATCTTACTAGTAATTGCCCTGGCATTACTTATATCATTGGTGTGATTAGTCAGTATATGCATGCCTCTCATCAACCCCATTTTGAAGTTGTTTGTCATATCTTGTGTTATTTGAAAGGATCCAATCAAATAATACATGCAGGAAAATCAGCTTTAACTCTGTAGGATCACTTGGGCGAAAACTGCTCTACAAGCCTTTTGCTTCCCCGTTTATTATCGGTTTCAATGATGCTAATTGGGCTAGTAGTAGCTCTGATAGGAAGTCTACCTCTGCTATTGTACCTTGGTTGAAAGTAACCTTGTTACTAGATGTTATGGGTTCATTCTTTTCTTCAAGATATTGGTGGTGGTGTTCCTCTTCCTATGGAGATGTGTAATAACAAGGTTGTCATCCTCATTGCCAACAATATTGTTTTCCATTATCACACCAAACATATTGATGCAAACTGTTGTTTTAGTCAAGATTTATTGATGATGAAACAAATTGCCACCCCCATGTTTGCTCCAATGATTACCTAGGTAATATCTTTACTAATCCATAAGCTGATAAGCTAGTGCCTCCTTCCCACGATTATCTTCCAAGCTGGGTATATTTTGATCTATATGGTTCCAGCTTGAGGGAGTGTTAGCATTAGTTGTTATGTGGTTATTTTATAATTGGCTTGTTAGTCTTGTATTAGCTTAAGGATAAAATAGAAATATATGCTATGGTGGAGGGACTGAAAAATTAAGCCCTAAACCGATTTTCTAATATATCTCCTTCAGTCTTCTCTTCCTTCTCATCTAACCCTAATCTTCCAAAGTTTATAACTAAAAAAAATCCATAAAATGTACAGGTGGGACTATATATACCTGATGCTGAAGTCAGTGGGTCTTTAACTGGTGTCTTTGTATATCTTCTTTTTGTATTTACAGGATTTGTTCTTTGATTGTCCAATTTACCAAGCTCCCGTTGCTTAGTCCACTGCACAAGGAAAATGCCCCGATTAGCCATATCAGGTCACTGAAAAAACAAATTGATGCACAGATAAATGATTATCATCGCCCTTCAATGTGACAAAAGAAAAAAAAAAATTCATATAGAATGGTTTACTTTAAATCAAGGTATTCTCACTAGCTACCTTTAACACAAAATTGCTTCTTGAGCAGTATCCACCCCAAATAAGCCAAACAGACCAGGTTTTCATTAACAGTCTTACAAGCTATACACAAATGTTTGTTTAAGTGGTACTTCAACAAGCAAGATTCTCTCTCTGGCTATTCGGAAGTAATCATGTCAGCAAGTTTTGTTTCAAGACATATGCAAGCACACATAAGAATACTCAATACTATAGTCCACAGCACCAAAGCCCGCATATCTTCTTATTCTTTTCATAATTTCTTTAATTCTTTATTCCTCACCCCCCCCCCCCCCCCCCAAAAAAAAAAACAAAAAACCCCTCTTTTCAGTTTTTAAGGAACTTGAATTATGGGGCCTACATCTGTCCATCTGTTGACATCAATCAGCAACCAACTGATACAAAAAAAAAAAAAAAATGAAAAGAAGGCTGCACTCTTTTTTTCTTTTTCTTTTTCTTTTTTTAAAAAGAGAGAAGAAAATTACCAATAGCATGAATGTGCACACACTTGTGAAGCTGGAAGTTAGCATATAATTCAATAAACCATAAGAGTTGGGTTGGGTATAGCAACTATATATTTAATTTAGTACTTAAATAATCCTATGATACAATTTCCATTTAAAAAAAAAAAAAATTAAAAACGCACTAAAAGCAAAAACATTGTGAGATCAAACAACCCATATCTGTAAAATTACTAAAGTAATCCTAGAACAGGGTTCCCTTTTTTTTAAAGTAGAATTGTGAAAAAAACCATGGGTAAATACATTTCCTTGGAAAATAGACTATAATATGTAAGATATATAACTGAATCCCATCTTAGCTTTTGCTAATGTTCAAGAGTACATTCTGCCTCTGAATTTGCAATCTTTTTTTTGATAGGTAATAAGAATATTATTAAAACAAACTCAAAAACTGATGAAAGGGAATACAAGGTGGTCATGATGGTGAACACAAGGAAAAGCAACAAACAAACAGCAACAAAGAACAAGAAAAAACTTAAAGAGCAATAGTAAGAGAAGAAATAAACTCTAAGATAGTGGAGCATTCCGAGAAGCCCCAACACCTAGACCAATCAAATAAAGTCTTCTGGCATAAAGCTTGTAATTGAACCAAGGATTTCTCTCAAAAGAGCGCCAATTTCTTTCCGTCCAAACAATCCACGTCAAACAGCCAGGAACCATATTCCATATGTCTGAATTAAATTTTCCCAGCCAAAAACTCCAACAATACACCAAGCTTTCCACAGAGCCTGGCATGACCCATTGTATCCCAAAGATTTGAAACATATAAACCCACAGAGAGTGAGCTACCGGACAATGGAGGATAAGATGAACCACAGTTTCCTCATTCCGAGGGCACATACAACACCAATTCACCAAAATGCGCCCCCTAAGCATTAGATTATCCAATGTAAGGATTTGCCCATGAACCGCTGTCCACACAAAAAATGCCACCCTCCTAGGGATCTTAGCTTTCCAAACACCCTTCCAAGGGAAATTGGAGGCAGCTGCACCCCTAATGATATTGTAATAGGACCGGGTATCAAACTTGCCATTCCCTTTAAGACACCAATGAGAAGTGTCATTCCCACCACCCCTAGGGATCTGAGATTGAATGAACTCAAGAAAAGAGAAGGCAGCCCCTAATTTCCTTTCATGAAAATCTCTATGAAATCTCAAATTCCAGATTCTATCGCTACCACCCTCCTGGTAGCATAAAACATCATAAATGCAAGCTTCCTTGTCATTAGAGCACACATACAACTGAGGATAGAGCCTTCTAAGTGAGTTATCTCCAACCCACTTATCATGCCAAAAAATAATACGAGAGCCATCTCCCACCACTAAGGTCACATGGTTGGAGAAACTCTCCCAACCATCATGAATACCACGCCACGGACCACATCCGTGGCCCTTCTACATATTTTAGTATTCCACCCCCCTTGCCCCTCACCATATTTAGATGCAATAACCCTCCTCCAAAGATGAATGCCTTCTCGCCCAAACCTCCATAACCGTTTCCCTAACAAGGCTTTACTAAAATGCACTAACTTCCTAATCCCCAAACCACCCAAAACTATCGGTAAACACACCTTCTCCCAAGCTACCAATGGATATTTGAAACACTCCTCTAAAGATTCCCATAAAAACTTCCTCTGAATTTGCTCCAATCTATCAGCCACAACTACAGGAATGACAAATAAAGATAGATAGTACGTAGGAAGGCTAGAAAGAGTACTCTTCACCAGGGTAAGTCTACCCCCCTTAGATAAATAAAGACGCTTCCAACCTGAGAGTTTCTTCTCCATCCTCTCCAAAATAGGATTCCACATAGATGCTGTTTTGTAAGGGGTGCCCAACGACATACCCAAGTATTTCAAAGGCAGACTACCCACCCTACATCGAAGAATGGTAACCAACGCATCTATATTTCCAACCTCCCCAACCGGAACAATCTCACTCTTCCCCGCATTAACTTTCACACCAGTAAATGCTTGGAAGCAAGTCAAAGCCAGCCTAATGGACAACAACTGATCTCTAGACACATCACAAAACAAAATGGTATTATCTGCAAACAACAAGTGTGAAATGCGTACCCCTATAAAGTTAGTAGGCCCCACAAGAAAGCCACAAAGCAGACCACAATCCTCAGTTTTCTTCAGCATCCTACTTAGAACTTCCATAATAAGAAGGAAAAGAAGAGGGGACAGCAGATCACCTTGTCTCAACCCACAAGAGCTTCCAAAAAAGCCTACCGGAGATCCATTCATAATAATAGAAAAGCGAATAGTAGTTATACAAGCCTCAATCCACCCCCTCCATCTCACACCAAAACCCATCCTATCCAACAGATAAAACAATGCATCCCAATTTACATGGTCATAGGCTTTCTCAATGTCCAATTTGCAAACCACCCCGGGAACATGGCTCTTCAATCTGCTGTCTAGGCACCCATTAGCAATAAGCACTGAATCCAAAATTTGCCTCCCACCAACAAAAGCATTTTGAGACTCAAAGATGAGACTATCTAGCACAACCCTCAATCTATTTGCCAACACCTTAGACAGTAGCTTGTACACACTCCCTACCAAACTAATAAGCCGAAAATCCTTAACATCAATAGCATTATTTTTCTTGGGAATTAGAGTGAGAAACGAGGCATTTAAAGACCTTTCAAACACTGAATACCTGTGAAAGTGCACAAAAACAGCCATAACATCCACCTCCACCACCCTCCAACATTTTTGAAAAAAAGCCATGGTGAAGCCATCTGGTCCAGGCGCTTTATCCCCCTCCATCTCCATCAAAACCTGGATCACCTCTTCTTTAGAGAACTCCCTCTCCAATGCCAACCTTTCATCCTCTCCAATGCAAGCAAAATCCAGTCCATCCATAGTTGGACGCCACATATCTGTCTCTTTGTAGAGATTTTGATAGAACTAAACCACCTGAGATTGTCCAGATGGTCCATCCTCATATAAGACACCATCTACCTCGATGCTTCTAATGTGATTAGCTCTTCTATGAGAGTTCGCTAGTCTATGAAAGAATCAAGTGTTGTTATCTCCCTCCTTCACATACAGAGCACGAGACTTTTGTCTCCAAAAAGTCTCTTCTAAAGCAACTAAAGCTACAATATCACCTTTAACCTGAGTTCGACAGGAATCTTCCTCGTTAGAGAGGCCCCGCAATTCTTCCTTAGCATCTAGACCCATTAATTCAGCCAGCAAACACTTCTTCCTAAATGCCAAATCTCCAAATTCCTCCTTATTCCACTTCTTAAGGTCTTCTTTCAGAGCCTTTAATTTCTGAGCTAGAACGAAACTAGGGGAGCCCAAAAAGCTATACCCCTCCCACCAATGTTTAACTCTCTCGAGAAAACCCTTAGCTCTAAGCCACATTCTCAAACTTAAAAGCACAACGACCCCTATACACTCCACCAACTTCCACCAAGAGCGGACAATGATCGGAAATAACACGAGGGAGCACCCTTTGAGACACATTCTCGAAGTAATCCACCCAATCCACAGAAACTAGAGTCCTGTCAATACGAGACATAGCTTGTGGCTCAGCATCTCTAAACCAGGTGTACGAAGCCCCGTCCAATGGTAAATCCACTAGATAATTATTCTCAATAAAGTTCGAGAATGCAAACATGGTTGGGCTAAAAGACTCACAACCAAGCCTCTCGCAAGAGTATCTAATAATATTAAAATCACCAAATAAAAGCCGAGCTGTGTTCCACCTAACACGTACCCTATACAGCTCCTCCCACAAAGCAGCCCTATGATGATCAGCATTGGGACCATAGAGACCAGTGCAAACCCATTCAAAACTCCCCTAAGAAGAACACTAACAGAGAACTGACCAACAGTTACATCAATTTTCTCAACCACCTGTTTATCCCAAATCAGCAAAACCCCCCAAGATGTTTGAACCACATCCAGTACCACCCAATCAACGAAGGGACTACCCCATAAGCTTCGCACAAGAGCAGTATTAGAAGAAGCAAGCTTAGTTTCCTGCAAACATACAACATCACATCTCCATTCCTTCAACAGATTCTTACAAACCTCCCTCTTCTGAGGGTTATTTAACCCCCTAACATTCCAAGAAAGAAGCCTTAAAGACATTAATAACTACCAATAGCCCCTGGTCCTGACGACGAACCTCTATCATAATTTACTGAAGAAAACAGACCCCGCAATTCCCTTAAACCTTTCTGTCCAGCTTTAACAGGTGGCCGAATACAACCATCTTTGACAACCTCAAGACTCCTGTTCTAATAACTGAAATAAAGCCACACAATGAGCTTCATGTTTAACAATAGGAAAACCCACCATCTTGCAGAAGCTCTTCATCATTGTAGACACCCGCTTCAAGTGTTCCACCTTTGATGCATCAATCTCACCTTCCTCATCCACCGTACTCAACGCCAAACCTTCAGCTACCCTAGGGACCCAACAAGAGAACGGAACACACTCTAGTGGACTACAGTTGTTCTCCCCAATACCGTCGGCATACACAGCTACCGACTCTATCATACCCGATTGGGAGTCACACCCCTCTTTGTCACTTATGCTTAATAACTCCGTGAAAACGTCCTCCACCTCCTCAAACCAAGGATCCCCCTCCCTACCCACAAAGTTCAATGGAGAAAACTGCCCAAAGCTGTTAAGAGTCCACCGTATGCGTCGGGTCAACCCCAATCTGCCTCTCACCCTTTCGATCTGACTGGGAAGCCACCGAGATAGTGGTGCAGACCTCTAGAACTGGACTAGAAGGGAGTCTCGCCCTCATCAGAGCCTCAGAACCTGTCATCGGCGCCTCGGCCGCTGCCCCTGACTCTCTATCTAATCGAGAAGCCGCCGAGATAGGGGCGGGAACCACCGGATCAGGGCTAGATAAGGGTTTCGCCCTCATCGGGGCTTCCAATCCCACCATCGGCGCCACCACCGCTACCCCTGGCTCCCTCGAAGACTCGCCTGACCCACTTATGTCCTGAACACAAACCACAAGATCATTCAACCCATTTGGATCGCAGGAATGTTCTGCCTCTAAATGGGTTTTAATATTTATCAGGAAAGTTAAGGGGGCTTGGGCTTGGGCTTGGGACTTAGTAACCACAGGCCCTACAACTACAGGCCACTGTAACTTCACTTGATCCACCCAAGAGACAACTCGATTGCCTTCATCTGGGTTCCCACTTTTAATGGACTTGTGAGAATCCAGTGGGTTCATCACCACCCTTTACAGATAAAGACACCCTCAGCGGGTACCATATCACAACCATGTCGAGCTCCACCAAAAAACACAGCTATATCCACAAAAATACCAGCCTTATTCGACCTACCCTGGAATTCGAAAAACTTTTTGTTTTCTCTATATCGTTTGTACAACAAATCCTTTCCTGGTACCCAATCACAAATATCAGCAAAAAAAGAGAGAACCCATTTCATCCCCTTGCGACTCAGCCAAACGGAACTTTTAAAATTCCGACAACTTTCATGTATAGCATAAGAATCAGCTTGACCACCGTCAAAAGAGAATGAAAAGGTTTTAGAATCAATACAAAAGGAACTTATACTACCCCCTCTGACCTGAGGAGAAGGTTTAGGAACAGAGATAGGGAGAGGCACATTGTTTGGGAGAGGTGTGGGTGAAATGGTAGTGGTTGGTCTAGGCAAAAGAGGGGTGTTTGTAACGACAGGACAGAGGAAGGTGGGGTGGTCAGTGAAGAAGTTAAAGGTGGACAAAAAGGGTGGTAAGGCAAAAAACCAAAAGGTGGTGAGAACGGTAATGGAAAGAATCCTGGGAATTGAGGAGGTGACAGGTTGTGAGGCTGTGGTAAAGAGGGAAGTAGAGGAGGGATAGATGTTGGCTGCGTGGTAGGGATGGAGGGGGGAGGAAGAAGGGTAGGGAGGGGCATGACTAAGTCACCTAGTTAATAATTTGAGTTAAAATTCAATGAACTTCAACAAATTATTAGTGTCTCAGAGGAATTGATGTAGACAATGGGGATAATAATCAATTTAAGCAATATCTTTTTTTTTTATAAGTAATCAATTTAAGTAATATCGCAAGATGAAGAAAGTAAAAAACTCTATCTTGTTCACCAATTTGCAATCTTGACTTGGAGTAGAAACTTTGAGAAGAGAACAAGTACTCATTATGGATGGGACAAGGGGTTAATTGATAGAATTTCAAGGTGAGACTTTGTCATGAATTGCAAATCATGTGAAGGTTGACAGTGTCTCTTATTTCAATATGTTCACGTTTGACTCAGATTAAAATTTGAGTGTATATTGTATACAACAAGGGCATAAATGAAGGACTAATAGGAGAGATTTCCTTTCCCCTAAAAAAGCTCTTACATTAACATATCCATGTTTATCTTGATTGAAAATTCAGCATAGAGGTTTTGAACAACTAAAATGATTTCAAGAAGAGATTCAACTCACAGCTTTCCTTTGCCTAACAAGGCCCTCGGTTTTAGCAGAAGGTTGATTCCCAATGACACCTGATAATTTTGATCCTTTACCACCACTGTTTGGAGTAGCCATTCCAGAAAGTACTTTCATTGATACTTTGCTTGGCGTCTTCCTTGACTGACTTGTGGTAATGGATAATGGGGCCTCAGCAGCATTCTCTGTTTTCAACTTTTTTGAAGGATGTGTCCGTGTAGCATCATCATTAGGAGTGGGCACTCTAAATTTTATAGTCTTCATGCTTGGGGTCAAGGCAGGAGTAAGTTCTTTTCCTTCGTTAGGATGCTGCTCCATCAAATTCTTCACAGAATTTGTAGAAAGAGGGGTTCTAGTTTCAATTTTATCCTTTGCAACACCTGAACTTTCAATTTGAGTGGTTATCACAAGGTTACCAGTATTGTTTTGAGCATGTCCTGACCGTTCTTGAACATCTGAAGCAGGCAGTACTTCCTGAAACAAACTCTTGTTATTTAAGCTACCAATAAATGTGTAATAATCACCTTATGATTATAAAAGTATTCATTAAAAAGTCATTGTAACTTTAATAACTCTATCTCATGCATGCCACTAAACTTTTAATTTAAATTCATCTCTGTTATCTAAAGACCTACTTAATGACATACTTGATTGCCTAAGCATGGTCATTTGTATGCATCTCTTAGCAAGTCATGCACCAAAGTTGAATCTTTATAAGAACAAAATAGTTAATAATGATGCAGTTGGAAGTAACTTCCTAGGAAAAACAATAACCATCTAGATTTTTTTTTTTTTTTTGGATAAGTCTAGAAAATTTATTATATAACCTGGTACTAAATATACCTCATACCAACAAACACATGTTAAACAATAGTAATGCCACCAAATATTATGTCATAAAAATTAATTTAGTTTATGTGTCAAGTCAATCTTCCATTTGTCCCTTTCCTGATAAAGGTTGGGAAACCACTCTTTAGCGCATTAACTTTAGCATTAGATGAGTCCGACACTATGTGACTGTTTGGGAATAACTTATTTAGTTTTTTGCTGAAAATGTTTTACTAAAAGTGTGGTAAATATACTTGTACTATGAAAAAGTGAGGTTTTAAAAAACTTTACATAAAAGCTAAAAAGCAAAAAGCTCGCTTATAAGCTATTACCAAACACACACTATGATTCCAAGGAGATTCAAGAACATTATTGATTGCTTAATGAATTTATTTTTATGGTCACTTCCCATGCTTCTCTCATAACTATAGCAATAAAATAGATGTGGGTTCATCCAATCAAGCCATCCATCCTACAAAGATATTCTCAAGTTGGCCCTATGCACTGTGTCGTATAAAAGAATTTAATTTCTCTGTCCCTTTTCTGAAGAATGATTTATCCACCACAAGTACTATGAAAACATAAAGATCATTTAAATAGAGAAGAGCAGCATGACATTTACACTTTCTTTTGGAAGAATAGAGAAAGAGATACATAAAGTTTGTCAAGAGCATAAGAATGCCACCCACAATAACAATAGAAAACCTAAATTCATTGCCACCATAGAGAGGGAGAGACCATACCTCTGATCCTCTATCCCATTTTCCATCTTTCCATTCCACATGGGGCCTTATTTCTGACTGATTAATTATCTTATTCTCATTCGCAAGCTTGAAAAAGACAAGATATCTTGTATCAGTAAAAAGTTTCACAATCACACCAGGCCGCCAAGCGAAGTCCCAAAATGCATCCACTTTTTCCAACACGTCATATCTCTTGTTCACAGGAGGATGTGGAGGACGAGGCCGAATATGAAGTAAATCTACGGTAATCTTCTCAAGCCCAGCCTCATCACCATTTCTCGAGCTCTGACACTTCACAATGAATGTGTCATCCTCGTTTTCTTTAATGACAATCGCAGGGAACCAAGCATCACGTAAATTTTCTTTTTTGATATTCACTTCCACATCCGTTCCTGAGCTAAAAATTGACTCTGCCTTTTTCTTTAGAACCAAAATACCCAATCAGCCATATGGAATAAAAGTTGAACAGTTAACAGGATATGTAGCTATATAAACGAAGAGAGAGCAAAATAGAAATAGGGGATCTTCAGGCCCCATAACATACAAACAAAATATTGAATAGATAAATTGAAACACACTAAAACTGAGGAGAAAAAAAAATAGTATCATAAATACATACGTTTACATATATCCTACATTAGGGATATTGTGCAATCAGCAACAAGTGGTAGAACTTTTGCTTGAACTGAAAAGGAACATGCTATGGAGCCATTCAAACTCTATAGAACATCCAAACATCCCTAAACATTTGTATAAATAAAGTGCATACATTTCAACAAATTAGTAAAAATTAGAATCTGATGACACCAAGTAAAATTAGTATTAAACATTAAGTACTATGAAGATACCATATAATTCACACACAAAAATCTATCAAGAGATTCAAGGCAACAACACAGTTAAAATTGTGTGTGTGTGTGTGTGTGTGTATTCTTTTGACATACCATTTCATTATATCAAAAGTACTACTTAGTTCATGAAAAAAAAAAACCCCTCAAAAGTCAAAACAACTTTAGCACATACACCAACCAAAAACAGCATATTACCATTAAACAAACAAACAATACACACACCAAGATCAGTAGTTTAACAAGCCCGCCAAATTAATACAGATAATAAAAAAATAAAACAACAATAACAGTAGCACATAATCCAACAAAGAACACAACATTGCTGTCCAACAAAGAAACAATCCTTCAGAAGACTAGTTAAGCACATCAAGATCAACAATTTAACAAGCCCACAAAAGTATTTCCCATCAAGACAACAGTATTAAGCACATGCACCAACAAAAAACACCACATTACCATAAAACAAAGAAACACAGTTCTTCAGTATACTAGTTAAGCACATGTAGATCAGCAATATAACAAGGCCACAAAATGAATACCCCTCAAAACAACATCTTTTAGCACATATACCAAAAAAAAACACCATATTACCATCAAACCAAAAGACAAACCTTCAGAATACAAGTTAACCACATGTAGATCAAAAACCCACAAAAGTATTACCTAGAAAGACAACAGCTTTTAGCACATGCACCAACTAAAAAGACCATATTACCACGAAACAAATAACACAACAACACCAATTCAACAAAAAGCCACAAATTAAAACCCAATTTGAACAAGAATTCAAACATCCAAAAACCCTAAAAGCCACATGGAATACCTGCTTCGTAGGCCGAACCCACTTCCCCTCAAGCCATTCAAGGTGCACCCTCAAATCCTTAACCTCAAACTCAATCACATCAGGTGGGTTCTCAAAGAAAACCCTGTACTTGGACTTTCCCAAAGCCTTCTTAACCACACCAGTCCACCAACCGTCTCTACAATAAGCACCAACAATCTCACCTTCAACGAAATCCTTAGTGTTAGCAACGTCGTCTTTGGGAGGCAAAGGTCTCACGTAGGACAAATCAACATCTTCCTTCAACTGCTCAGACCCATCTTCGGTTAGCAAAGTCTTGTACTCGACCCGAGCTTTCTTGTGCTTCTTGGAAATAGAGGACTCGAGAACAGTGGCTATGTACCAAGAGCCTTTGAACCCTTCTTCGTCACTGCTCACCTCGACTTCTGCGCCTACTGTAAGAAGCTGATGTGGCAGTGGTTGTGGTTGTGGTTGTGCTTGTGGCTGTGGCTGTGGCTGTGGCTGTGACTCGCTGCTGCTTCCGAAGCTCCCCATTTTGGTTGTATTACAAGTAGGGTGGGGTTGAGTCATGACTCATGAGTGGGAGAGAGAGAGAGAGAGACCCTTGGGGATCTACGCTTTTTTTACGGTCAAAGCTGTGAGACTCAGCTTCACTCCCTAACCCTTTTTTTTTTTTCTTTTTACTTTTTTTTCTTTTTTTTTACCGTTTAATTTGAGACATGCATCAATTGAATTACAAGTTTATGAACATTACAAACATAAGATAATTCAAATTAATAATTATACTTACATTTTTTTCTTGATCTTATTTATTAATTTAACTCATAGAGTCTTTTGTCGTCTAATAAGAGATCTGAGATCTTAAAAACCACCATACATTAAACAAATTATGTTATAGTTATACCTTTGTAAATTTTTGATCAAGAAAGTCTAGGAACACAATGTGTGTCATTATTATGAGATGGTCGACTATGAATGATAAAGAAAAAAAAATATGTTCATGTGAAAGTAACTGTTTACCGCTCACAATTTACAACTTTAAGAAGTTGTTGTAAATATTGTGGACTTAGAAAAACAATATTTGATAGCGAGTAATGAATTATGAAGATAAGCATTGCACATAATAGTATTAAAGCCTACTTTAAAATAAATAAATAATTATTTTACCATTTTACTTGGTGCAGGTAAAATATATTTTTTTTTGTTGAGAAGGAGGTAAAATATACTTTTTATATATTATATTTATAGGATTTTTTTTTTCTTATAGAAAAGCAATGAGCCAATGACATTTATTTTATCAAATTAAAAATCAATGAGAATCATCTCATATATAATGTTCAATAAAACAAATAGAGACTTTTGTATACAAGTCTCTCTCCTCAAATTTAAAAAAAAAAAAAATATATATATATATATATATATATATGAATACTAATGTTATATTAAGATAAAATTTAAACTAAATTATATTTTGACTCTTAAAAATTTGAATTCCTATCTTAACTTTTTAATTTTGTTTTATCCATCTGATTGACGAAATTACTAACATTTTAAAAACAAAACAAAATTGTAATTTACCTATGGTAAAAGTAGGGTAAAGGTTATTTTTTTTTTTTGGTAATCGAAAGTAGGGTAAAGTTGATTGTGAACCAATGTTCCTCCAACACCACACAGTGCAGAGACAGTCACAGTCAGACGCAGCAGTCCACTTGTATTACTTTTCATATTTTACAGCTAATCGGCCCCCTCAACTTTCTCAAAATCCCAAAATCTCCCAAAACTTCATAAAATCTTTTTATCAAACTCAACGGCAACGCCTCCAACTTCCAAGTCCGAAAATGGCGTCTCTAACAAGCACAGGCACAGGCACAAGAATTCCCAGAACCCCATCAACCCCTTTCCCCAAAATCCCATCCAAATCCCACCAATACCCACAATCCATATCTCTAAAACAACCCCACCAAAAACTACTTCTAGCCATTAAGGCCTCAAACCAAAGCACAACTAGCTCTTCTTCTTCTTCTTCTTCGCCAGGATTGTACTCTGCCCAGAAATTCGAGCTCACTGCTCAAAACGTGGACTTGGTTCTCGAGGATGTTCGGCCTTACCTCATTTCTGATGGTGGAAATGTCGATGTTGTCTCTGTTCAAGATGGTGTCGTTTCTCTCAAACTCCAAGGTGCAAATATCACCCTTTTTTTTTTTTTTAATCTGCTAAGCTTAATGATTTTGTTAATTTTTATTGAGCATTGGGGTGTTTTTTGTTTTGTTATTGTGTAGCTTGTAGTTCAAGTAATTTCAATGGTTTTGTTTTTACAATATTTGTTGTTTAAAACATGGAGTTAGCTCATGAACTATTGGTATGATCAATCATGTAGGATTACAAGCAGTATTTCTGTATCTATGTTTCATGAAATGTATCATTTGAAGCTTATTTTATTGAACCCACAAGTCAAGTTAATTGGGGAACATTTATTTGTTGCCTTGGATTGGTGATTGGTGGTATAGAATAGATGTACATGTAATGAATGAAAGGAAGTTGGATCAAAAGCTTGGAACATTATGAAATTTCTTGGGACTTTGTAGTGAAAGAAAGAGCCCAAAATTCTGTGGCTGTTTCAATGTGTTTGTGCTACTACTCAACTTAACATAATTGTTAGAACTCATAATTTGATTGATCCTACAAAGTAATTTTTTTTAAGGATTTTGGTTTGCCGGATTACTTGTGTTGCTGCTTTCGTCAAACATTTTGATGTAAAATATGTAAATTTCAAAGCTACCAATTTGCATATTGTTCTGATTGTCCGAACTTTTATGTTTTATGAAGCATCACTAGATGTTGAAGCTTTTCGCCAAATATCCCTTATTTATTTGACAATTAGGAAAGATTTCACAATTGGCACCATATCCTGAACAGACCATATACTGAGACACCTGAATTGGATGTCGCTTCTGAGGGAAGGGGGAATATGGTAACTCTGCGTGATAGAGTGATGTACATCCAGATCATTGCCTAACCCTGCTTGATAGGGTGATGCACATGCAGATTGTTGTCTACCTCTATTCTGGATGGATGGATTAATATGATAAGCCTTAAATTTTCCAATTATCAGTAAGAAAAGACAAGGAAAACAATATTGGTTGATTTTGGTGAATGGTTTTCATTTCCATTTCCACAAAATATATAATTCTTGTTCTTGTGTCTTTTTTAAGTATGTGTTGCAAACATGTAACTCTGTTAAACCCAGCTGAAACTTCTGTGGCTTTGAACTAATATGCAGGAGCTTGTGGGAGCTGTCCTAGCTCAACAACTACAATGACGATGGGGATTGAACGAGTACTGAAGGAGAAGTTTGGAGATGCAGTCAAGGACATTCAACAAGTATATGATGAAGTACAGGAGACTAATGTTGAGGTGAGTTTTATACTGACATTAGCTCATAAGGAAAGAGAATAAGAAATTAGTTGAATTTTATTCAGTGATCGTGACATTTCTATATGCTCTGCCATTGCAGGCAGTGAATGCTCATCTTGACATACTGAGACCAGCCATTAAGAACTTTGGTGGGAATGTGGAAGTGTTGTCTGTTGAAGGTGGGGATTGCCTTGTAAAGTACATGGGGCCGGAGTCCATTGGATCAGGAGTTAAAGCAGCAATTAAAGAAAAGTTCCCCGATATTGTGAATGTTGTGTTTACTGACTAGTTTGCTCATAATTTTAGAAATTCAGCTAATTTGTTATATATTCTGCATTTTCCATTGGGACAAGGGTCGCTTTGTTGAACATGGTTGAGCTTCAACTTCTGAAGCCAACTTGTCCAAGTAATTCATATATAAATGAGCTAAGGCAGTACATGTAATGCAATGCATATTACTATGTATCTGTTCATCAAAAAAAAGGATTGTACTATGTATCTTATATTATAATTTCAATAGATGGCTCCTCTGGCTCAGAGTGCACAGTTCAAATATTCCTTGCTTTTCCTTCACTAGATGATTTGTCATTTATTTATCTTTTTTCTTTTCTTTTTTTTGGGTAGAAGATTTGTCATTTTTTTTTTTTTAATCTCTGCATGAATGTTGTTCTGAATGAATCACCCTTTTCATTGTTGGCCTTGGGTAAAAATTATTATCCCCATTGATTCTTTTGGGTGTAGATTTAGCTTAAAAATTGTTTGGATATCTTCTTGGTGTAGATTGCTGCTATTTTGGAAAGATCTGTTTTAGTTATAACTGTTGGAAAGCTTTATATCAGCCATTGCTAAATGCTAATTTCAGTATGTAGTAAACCAAAACTAATGGACACAGCCAAAAAAAAAAAAAACACTAATGGATCCATAAGATGCTTTTCTAAGGTAGCTTCATTTATGGTAGATCAATACAATTAAATTCACTTACTAAACATATTAGATTACATCATTAGATCTATTCAGTTCGACTTGGTTGCCTTTTCTTAAACTTTGGCTCAAGCCATGGCACTAAGTCCTGACTAAACATATGTTGTCTAGGCAGGCTTATTGTCTGTGTCAACGGCAGCAGCAGCAGCATTAATTGATTTCAACCAGTGTGATAGATTGATCAAAAATATTGTGTAAACAAAATAGCATGTAACTGTCCAGCTGACTAATCCCTGCATACAACAGAAGTCTCAAATGTTAGAAAATTGAAGATTTAAGGTAATTTGCACTCACAGTTCTATGGTCTATTACCCGGCCAAAGATTTCTATGTTTGCTTGTGGATAATACCAAAGGTGGAAGAACCTGAATGTAAAAATTATTATCCCTATTGATTCTTTTGGGTGTAGATTTAGCTTAAAAATTGTTTGGATATCTTCTTGGTGTAGATTGCTGCTATTTTGGAAAGATCTGTTTTAGTTATAACTGTTGGAAAGCTTTATATCAGCCATTGCTAAATGCTAATTTCAGTATGTAGTAAACCAAAACTAATGGACACAGCCAAAAAAAAAAAAACCACTAATGGATCCATAAGATGCTTTTCTAAGGTAGCTTCATTTATGGTAGATCAATACAATTAAATTCACTTACTAAACATATTAGATTACATCATTAGCTCTATTCAGTTCGACTTGGTTGCCTTTTCTTAAACTTTGGCTCAAGCCATGGCACTAAGTCCTGACTAAACATATGTTGTCTAGGCAGACTTATTGTCTGTGTCAACGGCAGCAGCAGCAGCATTAATTGATTTCAACCAGCGTGATAGATTGATCAAAAATATTGTGTAAACAAAATAGCATGTAACTGTCCAGCTGACTAATCCCTGCATACAACAGAAGTCTCAAATGTTAGAAAATTGAAGATTTAAAGGTAATTTGCACTCACAGTTCTATGGTCTATTACCTGGCCAAAGATTTCTATGTTTGCTTGTGGATAATACCAAAGGTGGAAGAACCTGAATGCAAACATCAGACAAATCCTTTAACACTTACATATTTTTCAGTTAATGATTGATGCTGAATCCATTGAGAAAGAAGATAGCCTTACTTCATCAAGGGAATCTCAGCCAGTGGGCAACCAATTCCAACAATGCATGCTAGGGTGAACCCAAGCCATGTCCTTTCCAGGGAAAGCCAGATGAACTCTGCTGCTGCAAATAATATGTAGGCCTCTACATTGTCTGCTACTCCAGCTTTATAAAGCACAGCACTCAGTTCAATAAATAGCACCAGTGCTCTGAGTTAAACAAGGACATAGCTATTATCAGGTAATACATGTCACAAACTGGAAAATAAGCATGCATTCACTGTGTTTTGGACTGGTTTTACGATTTGGAGATCAAAGATTACTCACATCAGTGAAAAAGCTGCTTTCTCTGGGGTCCCCTTTGATTTCTTTGAGGAGGCCCTTTCATCCAAGAAGAGTTGAAGCAACCCAATAGTGCAATAAAAAGATCCAAGCAAGAAAGGAACCTAGCAAAATTAAGCATTTTAAGAACATGTAAAGCTGTAATAATCTGGCATCTGTTAGACTTTTAAACAAGTTCAAAAATAAGAGGGCTGAAAAAAGTGCTCAGAAACTCAATTTACCCAGATGTCTGTGTGGAGAGGACCAATATCTATTGAGCCACTTTGGTATTCCACAAGATTCACCCTAGAATGGAGTCCATCAATAAGGGGACCCAAGAAGAAACCTGAACCCAAAAGTGAGAGTGAAATGGAAGGCCAAGTGGTTCTAAGGCTTATTCTTCTTTGCTCTCTCATGCTGCAATAAGTTTTAGGTAGAAAACTTTTGGACTTAGGTTGATGAGGGGCATTGTGAAAAAAGGAAGAGGACCCGAAAGCAATAAAGGCTTGCATTCTTCTATCCTTACATTAGGACATTCTTAGTTTCAGACAACTTCTATAATATCGACTAGAAGAAGACAGTACCAAAATTAATTCTCCAGTAAAGTTTGGAAAACCCATTAATCCAAGGCCACAAAATGCATGGCTGAGATTTTTTCCACTTTAAGATGGACAAAAAAATAGAAAAAAAATCATGTTTTGTCACTACGTCCAATCAATAGCAGATGTGTTACCTTGGTTCTTCCGTCACCACAAACTCTTACCTACGTCTAATGCTCTTCTATCTTTACTGAGGTTTTTTTTTTTTTTTTTTTTGCTCTTGTATATTTTATCCGTTCGCGCCGGATGAGTTCACGAAGGAATAAAGTATTGACTTAAGAAATTCTTTTCAAAATGCAGGTAGCAGAACTCGATTGGGTGTGCGTTGAATCTAGTATAAGCACCTTGAGACAAAAAGCCCAACAAACTCGACCAACCCTCTAAATTATCTTCACCAAGGTTAATTTTAGGTTTAGCTTTTTTTAATCGTGCTTTTAAAAAACAGTTTTTTTTTTTTTTTTTTTGGTTATTGCTACTCACTTTGATCCCAGCTTAATTGTGTTTTGTTTTTTGCTTTTTTTTTTTTTAATAATATAACTTTTAGCTTTTTGATAATAATTATCTTTTTACTTTCGGTCACACATTTACATAAAAGTAAAAATTATATCTTTTAATAAATACTATACAAATATATTATTAGAAATAATCACAAATATGCATGTATACATACATACAACAATAACCAGTCCCAGTGGTAGTTTTAGGAATTATTTTTAAGGTGGTCACTGAGAAACTTAAATTATATAAAATTTAATAAAGAAATAACTTGAATATATCTATATCAAAAAAAAAAAAAAAAAACACGAAAATACATGAAGTGTTGCCATTTTTTTTCTACTAACAAAGAGAAAAAAAAAGGGTTGATAAAAAATAAAGTGAGGATTGAGAATGTTGAGATGAGAGTAATAAAGTAAAAGAATTGAAATAATAATAGAAAAATATATGATATTTGCTACAACTGTGAGCTGAGTCACTAAAGAAATCAAAATTATTGCCACTGCAAAACCAAAAAGAGCATAACTACCGGTACTATCAAGAAGAACTCATGACTACAATATTTTTCTTGGGAGGGCTAGAATTATTTTTGGAGTAATTTTACATCTACAACATTTTTAAAACAAATCATATACAACAATTTGTTATTAGTGGTTTAAAAAGTGATGTCAATATTGGACCCAAATTAAAATTAGTAACAGATTTCTGCTTATCATATAAAATTTGTTATGAAATTATTGTAAAAATGTTATGAATGTAGTATTATTCTTATTTTTATTTAATCGGAATTCTTGTAATTTTTAAATCAGGGTGATTAATATTCTTATTAGGGTGGTCAAAATAGGTTAGTTTAGTATATATAGATATTTTTTGGCAAGTCAGGGTAGTCTTGTGATCACCCTGCGATACATGTAGAGCCACCCCTAACCACCACCACCAAGTCTTAGTCTCAAATTTTTGGAGTTGGCCATCAATCCTCAACATATTAGTATGGGTTAGCCTCACATATATATATATATATATATATATATATATATATTTCTATCATTTTGTTATATTTGAAGTAATATCCTCTATTATTTCCTTAATCTGCATGTCTTTTTTTACTACTCTATTAATGTTATTTTTATCCTTCTATACATTTTTTCTTTCCCTCAACGTGAATCAGCTCATTCATTCTCATCAATGCATTCATCACTCTCATCTAAACATGACTGAACCATCTCAAGCGACTCTCCTGCCTCATACTTCCATCAATAAGGAATACTCATATCTTTAAGGGAATGTTAAATTAAATCTTTCCACGTATTTCCACTTATCCATTTTAATATTCTTGTTTTAACCACACCAATTTTTTGAATATTTTGCTTCTTAGTAGCCCAATATTTACTTCTAAACTCACGTGGTGAAAATTAAAAAAAATAAAATAAAATTGTATTTTTGAAATTTTTCAATGATTTGGATATTTGAATAATCAAAACAAACTGAAAATAAACCAAATCAAAAATTGAAAATTACAAATTTCACTAAATAAATGAAAGAATTAAATTAGGGACAAAGTGAATAACACTCACTTCAAAAAAAAATTTCTCACCCACACAACATGTGTCTTTGGCTTCATAGATGAAGAACCATGAAAAATAGAGTGTCCTTGGAAGAAATTAAAATTCATTGGAGAGAGACCAATTTTGAAATTCTTTTTGACACAACACCAATCTTATTTTTTTCAAAAACTCACCATCAAACGTCATATTTGAGAGCTTGTTCATTAAAATAAATAAATGTTTGAGCTTGACTTATTTAGTAGTTGGTTCTAAACCAATGCTTGAGCTTGCATATCTACTAAATATATATATATATATATATATATATGTGTGTGTGTGTGTGTAAACAAACATCTTTTTTGAAACAAGCTCTAGCTATTCATCAATAGCTTTAGTTCATTTATAGCCCTAGATAATCCTTATTAGACTCTTAAGCTCTTGATCCACAAATCATAATTCTTCCAATACTTATAAAGACAAAGAATGAGATTCGAATTTGTTACCACTAAATGTGATAGTAGTTTTTTCTCCTCCTGGTAGGAGCATTTCTTCTCACAAAGTATGAGCTATCCTTTTCTTTTATTTTCACCACCAGTTTTGGAAAGGGTAAGAATCTTTCTTTGCATTACTAAGTGCTCCCATATTCATCTCAAAACTTAGCCATCAGATATTACTATGGAATCGAAGGTACTTGAACATATCCAGATTCCAGAGTATGAAGCTAACAACGGAAGAAGAGGTCATGGTAATTCGGCCAGTAAGGTGGGACACAGTGCTGGAGGATTTCTCACTGAGCTTGATTGGACGTTTCCTCATGTCAAAAACCATCAATATTAGGGCGGCAAGCAAAGAACCTGTTAAGGGCCATGTGGAACCTAGGGAGTGAATTGAAGATAGTGGAGTGCGATGGACTCCTCCAGTTCAAGTTCACTTTGGAAAGTCAGCTGATGTGGGTCTGGAACAATAGCCCATGTTGCTTCGACAACCATCTCTTGGCCCTCCGACAGTGGGAAAAAGGAATGACGGTCAAGTCCGTTACTTTTATGCACCAACCTTTTTGGATTCAAGTATGGGGCTTGTCATTTGACTTAATAATTGAAGAGGCAGGGAGCGATATAGGTAATGGCTTAAGGAAGTTAGTGGAGGTGGACTGCAATGCCTTCCAAACTGAGCAAGCTTGTTTCCTCCGGCTTCGCGTGGAAGTGCCATTGAATAAGCAGCTTCGTCGAGGTGGTCCTGTGATCAGTCTCGAAGATGATGAGGTTCGTGTGGCTTTTAGCTAGGTACGAGCGTATTGTTGGATGATGCTTCAAATGCGGGATGCTCGGCCATAATCTTAAGGAATGCGCATCACCTGACACCAACAAATTGGGGGAGAAACCGTATGACGAGTGGCTCAAAGCAGGTGCTCGGGTGCGACAGGACGGGACGAGTGGAGGACAGCCACAATCACGACGGGAACCACAGCCTCAACGGGAACAGGGACCAGCACTGGTGAAGAACAAAGACCAAGACCACATACCACCAAGTGTTGAATTGGGCAGTGCGATGGAACTCGATACCGAAAAAACCGGTTCCCTGTCAACGTTAGATATGTCCCATGCACTCGATATGGACAGCCCAATAATTCCGGAACATCAGATACGTTCCAAAAACTGCATTAAAAGCTCAGTCAATGCACCACAGCTAGATGATATAAATGTCTCGGTTACAAAAACATTTCATTCAATACAGAATTATGGTGAGGCCGAGAATCATGGAGATGAGTTATTTTCGGTACCTATCAGTTACGGCGCAAGTGAGAGACATATCAAAACCCTAGTACCATGCCCACGTGACCAAAGGAAAAACGCACCACCCAAGCCCGCTTGGACCAGATTGCTACGCACCCCCACCAATGCATGCATGGATATTTCTGTGGGTCAGAAAACAGTGGGTGCAAAGCAACATTACGACTCTAATGAACATGGAGACCGAATACAAAACGGAGTGGCAAGCAAGTGGAACAAGACCGCGAAGGATTATTTACAAACCACAGCACCAACGGCGGAGGCTGATGCTCAACCCCGCCGAACACAATGATTGTCTTAAGCTAGAACTGTCGGGGCTTAAGAACCACCGTGCATTTGAGGTGCTCGTCGAATTGTTGATGCAGAAAGCTCCCACAAATTTTTTTCTCATGGAAACAAAGTTGCCTGTTTGTGAGATGGAACCTATAAAGGCTGAGTTAGGCTACCCCTCCATGCTAGCTGTATCAAGTGAAGGAAGAAAGGGAGGTTTGGCTCTATTTTGGGCTACCGAGGTGGTCGTCGACACACAAACTTATTCCCTGAACCACATAGATGCCAATATATGTATACAAAACTCACCTCCATGGAGGCTAATAGGGGTTTATGGACATCCAGAGAAGGAGTGAAAGGCTGAAACTTGGAGGCTTATGCGACACCTCCATGCACGTGGTACACTACCATGGGTATGCCTAGGAGACTTTAATGAGATTTTGTCCTCCGACGAGAAAAAGGGCGGTAATCCTAGACAAGTAACACATATGTTAGCATTTTGGAACACTCTTCTCCAATGTGGGCTAGCTGATCTTGGTTTCAGGGGCTATCAGTTCACTTGGAGGAATGGTCGGTATGGGGTAGCGTTTGTGGAGGAGAGATTGGATAGGTTTGTTGCCACACTAGAGTGGAGAGAGATGTTTCCTAAGGCCACAGTGCACCAGCTTGCTGTGTCTTATTCCGATCATGACCCAATATTGTTGGACATGGATCCAACAACCTACCCTCAATGCCGACGTCACCAAATCCAATGTTTTGAGGAGAAGTGCGTGACACATCCCGTTTGCGAAAACATAATTCGGGAGTCATGGAGTCAAGCTCAACCACGTGGCAGTCCAATGTATTGCCTCTTTAAAAAAATAAAAAAGTGCCAGTTGGATCTTATAGCATGGAGTAGGCGGACCTTTGGTAATACTAGAACCATGTTGGATGCTGAGCAGAGAGAGTTGGCTAACTTGGTGCGTGGAGGTTTTGGGTAGAGTGTGGAAAGAATAAATGGGGTGAAGAAGGATATAAGGGAACTACTACATCAAGAGGAAGGTTTTTGGCAACAAAGATCAAGATCTATTTGGCTACCGGCGGGAGATAAAAACACAAAAATTTTCCACCAAAGAGCAAGCCAAAGAAGAAGGACGAACAATATTGAGGGGCTGCATGATAATGATGGGGTATGGCAAACAAGAGGGGATGAAGTGGCCAACATTGTGGAGGGGTACTATAAAAATTTATTCACTTCCTCAAACAGTTTGGAGATGGAAAAGGTGATTGAGGCAGTGGGCCATGCGGTGACGGAGGAAATGGCACAATCATTGGTTCGGCCTTACACCGAAGAAGAAATAAGGACCGCCATCTTTTAAATGCACCCATTCAAAACATCGGGACCTGACGGAGCTAGGACTTGGACTTAGGGGGGCAGAAGTATAAACAAAAAAAAAACAAAAAATTGAAACCCCAAATAAACATTCATTTAATAAACCATCAACAAAGAAAAATACACAAAATTATTGTTTTTAAAGATATTACAATGCAGTTATTTATAAAAATGGAACTCGCCGTCTTTTTAAATCTTCAAAATCATCTATGATTGAATCCGTACTAATTGTCGCAGCAATGTCCCTTTCAATGAATAACATCATAGCGTCTGACAAAAACTCATCTTCCATTTTGTTGCGAAGGTCAGTTTTGATGACATTCATAATTGAAAATGCTCGCTCTGTAGTAGCAGTAGAAACGGGAAGAGTAAGCACAAGCTTGACCACTCTATAAATAAGCGAATTGTATTGTGATTTTCTAGTTCTCACCATCCATTGGCATAATTCAGAAATATTTTTCAAATTCTTGAACCTTGAATGCTGAACTACATCATATTTATAAAGATCAAGTTCCTTTTTCAAATCATTCTTTTCATTATCTGTGAAGTCTATTGGATAAAAATCATCTACCAATGAACAAAGATCATTGACTCGAAAAGATTCATATGCCTCTCGAGGGTCTAGAGCTGAGCTAAGCGTAAGTAACTCCATGGCATGCTCACTAAAACGATGATTTAGTTCCTGTAATTGAGAATCTATTCCTGCATTAAAAATATCTACTTTATAATGATGCTCATTTTTAAAGTCCTCTTGTTGATGACGAGATCGACCAAATCTTGCAACATAACGAGCATTCATATCAGGGACATCTAAACCACATTCCTTACAAAATGATATCACAGTAGCTAGTAAGTCATCCCATTTCTCATCTCTAAATTGTTGAATAAGTTTTTTAGTGGATGAAACTAAATGCGTAGCATTTAAAATATCTTGCGATTGGTTTTGCAAAACTTGACAAAGTTTATCCGTGATCCCCATAGTTTCATTAACAAAATGCAAGATGAAGACAAATTCAAATGAAATTAATACCTTATAAGCGGACTCTGCTTCTACTTTTTGTGAAGAATTTCCTTCATCCATAATTTTCAGTAGAACTTCACATGTTGGACTAAACAATTTTATCAAGTTAGAAACTGATTTATAATGCGAACCCCAACGAGTATCTCCAGGTCGCTGTAAAGTGACCATCTGATTAAGTCCTTTCCCAGTCTCAAGCTCTTCAATATCAATCAAATATGCAATGTCAGAAGCTCTAGCAATTTTTAATTGCTCAATACGTTTGCATGAAGCACGAATATTATTGATAACCAAAATCAATTTACTGAAAAATCTATTAAGAGGGACAACTGATTTTGATGCTCCTACTAATGCCAATTGTAAGCGATGTGCAAAACAATGAATATAGTAAGCATATGGACAATCATTCAAAATTAAAGCTTGTAATCCATTCCACTCACCCCGCATGTTGCTTGCACCATCATATCCTTGCCCCCGAATGCTTTGGATATCTAGGCAATAATTAGAGAACAAATAATATATCTCCTTTTTAAGGGTTACTGCTCAGTGTTAACAACATGAACAATCCCAAAAAATAGTTCTCGCACAAAGCCATTTGTATCAACATATTTTAAAACCACAGCCATTTGCTCTTTCATGGACTCATCACGAGCTTCATCAACCAATATGCAAAACTTTGCATCATAAATTTCTTCCCTAATTGCCTTCTTCACTTTGGTTGAAATAACATGTAGAATTTCTTTTTGAATCTGAGGTGATGTGTAGGTGGCATTTTTTGGAGCTTTTGCCATTATTTCAACAATATTATTATTATAGCCAACCATCAAATCCAATGTTGTAAGAAAGTTTCCCCAATTGGTTGAAGTAGAGCTTTCATCTCGACCTCTAAAAGCAATAGCTTGCAAGGAAAGATGTCGAACAACATCAATTGAAGCCTTCAATCGTATTTGATTATTTGCAATTTGTTCTGAAGTGAAATTGCTCACTACCTTGTCTATGTGTTGAGACTGGTTCATCAAATCTAGACACGCTTTATGGGCAATTCTATGAGTGGAGTTAAGATCTTTCCCCATATGAAGAATAAAAGAACAACTTTCACCATTTTTAACTTTCTTCGAACTCTTAAATCCGTTAACTGTGAATGCATTTTGTCCGTCATGCCTAGTTGGCTTATGAAAGAGAAAGCATGGTAGACAAAAAGCGGCATCTTTTTTAGGAGAATATTCAAGCCATGGTTTAAAGCGATCATCTTCATACCAAGAACCTTGAAAGCTTCGACCCTTCTCAGATTTTTAAAAATTTTTAAAACGAGGCTAGTATGGACCTAACTTAATGTAACGTCGCCGGATCTCATCTCGTTGATCAACATGATAAGTATATATTTGTCTGCGCAATCCAGGATCAAGTTCTAATTGCAATGAACTCATATCAACCTTTTGAAATTTTGTTTGAGAATTTTGCTCAATAGGGACATCAAGATTTTCCTCAACAAGTTCATCAGGATTTTCCTCAATTGGGATGTCGAGATTTTCCTCAATTGGGTCATCGGGATTTTCCTCAACATTAGTGGTTGGCAGTGTTGCACCACTAGTATTAGTTTCTAAATCATTTGAAACTTTTCTTTTGAAAAAATCAAATATGGTAGTTGACTTTTTCATAATCTACAAATAAAATATAATTTGAAATTATTATGTTATTATATGGTCAATTATCTATAATTATTACGCATAATAGACAAATACTATGCACATAAACATTCAACAATTAACTAATAAATTTTAAAGTTACAAATAACTCTTTAATTATTTATCTAACTTTAATATTTTATAAGATATTAACTAAAAGACAAAACACTCAAGACAAAACTACCAAAAAAATATATCACAAAACACGGGCTATTCACTGTTGCTAAAGCCTAAGGACAAAACAACAACCAAAGAAATTTACAAAATATCAATGACTTGTTGAC
Source organism: Quercus ilex subsp. ballota (assembly GCA_032727855.1). NCBI lineage: Eukaryota > Viridiplantae > Streptophyta > Magnoliopsida > Fagales > Fagaceae > Quercus > Quercus ilex. Next base: position 17,785,664 of record CM064919.1, on the reverse strand, counting down.
TTGACTGTTGCGTGTATAGTTGTGTTTGTCAGATTAGATGCAACTTTTTCATACAAAAGAATGCTAAAGACAAAGATGGTCTTGGTTCAGTTTTTATTTACCCCTCTTTTAACTTTTTCTCTCTGCCTCTGGTATCGTATCAGGTCTCTCCGTCCCAACCCCCAAACTCCCACGCCCCAGCCGCTCAGTGTCCCTGTCCCTGACTCTGACTGGTTGACTACCTGTGCTTCTGCCGCTGCCACTGCCCATTTTTTCTCCTCTATGTTTAGCCGTAAGTTAGGTTTTTCTTTTTTCTTTTTTTTTTGAATGGTTTAGAAATCCCCTTCTTTTTTCCTTTTTATTATTTATGTGAGGTAGGTTGAGTGTTTCCTACTCCTAGGTTGGGTAGATATCTCATTAGAACCGGCTCTTTTTTTTTTTGGGTGTTGTTTGGGCTTAAGTTTTATTGTTGGGCTAATAATTTTTTTTATAGCATTTAAAAATATCAATAATATTGTTAAGGGGAGTAAAGTGTCATTTTATTGAAACAAATTGCTAAAAATAATATATTATATATATACTAAATTTTTTTTTTGAAAATCTGGGGGGGAGGGCAGTGTCCCCCAGGTCCAAGAATAACTCCATCCCTGGATGTCACTAGGGCTGTCTTATCTTTTTTACGCTCAAGAAGATATTTACGGAAAATGAATTTTACACATATTTTACTTTTACTTATAAAAGAGTTGTCACCAAGGGCTTCGACCACACTGGTAGGCGGTATTGTCTACTCTAACACCGCTAGTGAAGTTAATATCTCCTTCTCCGATTGTGATGTTTGTTTAAAATTATAGGTTCTACATTCGAGAATGGTTGCTCCTTGTTAAATGTCGTGGGCGATGGAGTTTAGGCCAAAAGTTTTGGTCGAAAAAGGAATATTCTGACATTGGTAGTTGAATTTCTTGGTCGTTAGTCCTTGAAATATATAGGAATTATTTGAGTGGGAGAGATAGGGTGCTAAACTTTGGTAAAAGAATAATTATTTTGCTATTTTAGAGGTAGAATGAATTTTTATATTTATATAAAATAAAAAATAGACAATAAAAAATTGAATGCTCACTTTTCAAAAATTTTAAGGTCAAAATCCATTGTTCATTACAAAATTTTAGTTTATGAGCTATTTTAGTTCTTAAAATTAATCGATCACTTTTAGACGTTAACGACTTTAAAGTAATCACAAGTACTTATTAAATTATTGGCAATATACTAGTACTCAGTATTCACCAATATTAAAATATTTTATTTCAGTTATCAATTCAAAACGAACTTTGATATGTTATTAACAAAATTGCTTCAACTGAAAAGGAATCAACTCCATTTGAAATGGATCTTTCATAATTTCATATTAAATATTACAATTTAAAAAGTATATGGACTTCTACATCAAATAAATTTTTAATTTTGAAATATACTCTTTTCAATTCTAATGAAATATAAAGGATCTTGTTTGACTTCAACCACTTGAATATGATAGTCTTAAGTAATTGCCCCTGCTAATATTTTCATTTGGGTAATTATTGTTTCTCCCTCTTGGAGGTAGAAAGTTTATTAGAACGGTCATACTTTCATACCAATTATCTGCAATTTACATATGATATGAAAGAATGTAGAAACGTTGTGAAAGAGTTTATTGAAATTTCCATCCAGCCCAAAACATGTGGCTCCTACACAAAGTGCTTAATGAATTATTGCAAGTGCACAATCCAAGTACCTCACGCAACTATAATTATTCGGAAACAATACTTTCAACATTATTTATTGGATGACATGGAGAGCAACTTTGCCACCGTTACTTTAGAAAGTACTATAATTTTTTTTTTTTTTTTGGTGAGTAATTTATTACACAACTTATTAAACATACATTTGCTATTTTGCTTGCACACGCATCAAAATTAGACTGAAAAGATGTTGCTCTTTTCAAGTTGAAAATCACGACTTCAAGTCTAAATTCTAGTGCAATTTTTATGTGTATGCAAATGTGTATGTAACAAGATGTGTGTATAAATCATTTCTCTTTCTTTGTCAAACAAATCTTTTGCATATTCTTACCTTCAAACCATGTTTCATGTGAAGTACAATGGAAAAACTCGGTGAAACAGGATGACCTTCAACCATGTGAATATGATAATTCCAAATGATGGTGCTTGCAATTATTTTCATTTGAATGAAGGTCATATCCTTACCTAAACAAGTCCTCGGTCCTGCATTAAATGGTATGAACTTGAAAGATGGTACATGCACTATTCTTCCATGCTCTGAAATCCATCTCTCTGGCTTGAATTCCAAGCAATCTTGACCCCATATGCTTTCCATCCTTCCCATTGAGTATAAAGAGATAACCATTTTTTTGTATTTGGCTTGATAGAGTGACCGCTAGGAAGAATATCAGATTGCAATGAAGTTTTTTGATTGAAAGGTAAAGGTGGAAAAAGGCGTACGGATTCGCATATCGCTCCGTGGAGATATACTAGCTTACTTAGCTCGTCTATGTTCAAATCCTTCGACTTTCCGTTATCCAACAAATGCTCCTTGATTTCTTCTAAAATATTGGCTTCCACTAATGGGTGTGTTGTGAGTCCAGAACTTACGGTGTCTCTCCCTGCTGCCAAGAGATTAAATGAAGTGTCCCTTAGAAACTTGTTGGATTTTGTAATATTACCGTTCATTTCTCCTTCTTGTTCCTCCATAACTATAGTTGTAAACAAGTCCATTTTTAGTTCCTCCTTCTTCAGGGTTTCCTTTCGCTTGGTTGAGATGCATTCGTATACAAATTCATCCAAAACTTTCCAACCACGTAATAGCTTCTTCTCTGATCCAATCTGAAGCTTTCTTTGTAACTTCCACCATCTTTTTGGCACAAAGTGTCGATAAAACGAATTTTCCTCCATTTCATTAAACGCTTTTGAATGTGCAACGTTAGGGAATTCAACGGAGAGACAATTTGGATCGTGACCTAAAACCGTTAAGCAAACACTATCAAAGGTGAATCGTTGGAAAACATCTTGTAAATCAACCTCAATTCCCAGACTTGAAACGTGATCAAGAATTGGAATGAGGCTCTTTTCCACCTTTACCTTGACAACTTCCTCAAAGAACACCATATACTTGTCCTTTTAACAATGTATGAAATAGCTTCCTTTGAAATCCCCACGAGTCATGATCAGAATTGAAAATCCCATCTCCCAAAGATTCAAAAGCCTCTTGAAACTCTGGCCCTTTTGGATAGTTAGAAAAGTTTTTGCTGCAAATTAATGTTTTGGACATTCATGGGATCGCTAGTGAGCACGAAGTTCATGCCAGTGAACCAAGGACCTTTAAACTCGAAAGTGCCCCCATTATGTTTTAGGAGCCATGTAAAATACTCGTGCACATTCCATAGATTTTGAAGTAGGCCTGGGAGCATTCCGACAATAGGCCAATTTGTGATGGCCGGTTTGGGCTTTGCTCCATCTCCATTGACAAAGAAAAAGGAAGCATAAAAATATTGCTACGAGTATCTCTGGAGTCAAAAGTAGCGTGGCCATTGGAGTTGATAGAAACTTTGTGGTTAATTTCATAGTGTCTCAGACTCCCAAAGGTGGATGGCTTTTATAAGCATGCAAATTGCTAAGGGTGGGTGTATTTATTTTACAGCCAAGTGTAGGATGGTTAGGCTTGTGGTACTAACATTAATTCAAGAATAGAAAACAATTATCCCATAATGGAATGAAAGTCCTCCATTACTCGTAGAAATCAATCAAAGAAGACAAAAAAAAGAGGGGGGGGGGGGGGGGGGGGAGAAAGAAAGCAATTAAGGCCTATCAATACCATCACCTGTTATTTAATTAGATTTTTTTTTTTTTTAGAATTTATTTAATTAGAATAAGAAAAGGTTGCCTGTGTGAAACGTTCATAGGTTTAGTCAATGATACAATGGGCATGTTTCGATAGAGTTCTAAAAAAAAGTGCCACATGGCAAAATGGCACGTTTTTAAGAAAAAGTCAAATAAATTAATAAGTGTAGTTGTTATTAATTTGTTTTGCTTGAAAATTTTCTAGATATTTTTTTATATTTTTCAGTGTTTAGTAGCATATAAAAAATTGGTCAACAAAAAATTATCTTTAATCAACAGCGTATTTTCTATAAGTTGTTTTCCAAAAAAAAAAAAAAAAAAAAGATGGAAAACAATCTTTCTCTCATGCGTTCGCATCTCTTATAAATATTAAGTACAAATTTGATAAGAATGTAATGTAAAAGCTTATATTTACACCTTTCAATTAAATACTGCCACATCAGATTTGCTTAAAAGTAAGAATATAGCCTAAACCACTAGATCACAGTCTTAACATATGATACACTCTGAAATCCGAAAATTAAAAAAAAATTGTCCAGATGGAGCGGATACGACGTCGGAAACATCGTACCAAACAATAACGGATCTCCTTTCCAAACTCCTCTATGTTATGTTTCTCAAAAAAAAAAAACTCCTCTATGTTATTTCTTCAACTGCGTACATCATCAATTTTCTTTTGTGTATGTTTTTGAAAAATTAAAGGGTAAATATCTTATACTCCTTATAATAAAGAAGTTTAAGATCATCCTTACGACCAAAACATAATTAGGTGGTTTTATTGTCTTTCCTTGACAAAAGAAAGCATTTTTTGGTTGTGTTAATTCTGTTTAGAGGAGTACTGTGTTTCACTTTCACTACATTAGTAGTTTCAAAACACTCAGTGAGCTGGCCACCATGGATCTGACGGAAAAGATTTGTTTCTGAAGAAATTTCCTTCTGGGTACTCTGGAATGGAACACAAAGTCATTCAACAGAGACCTTGATAATGGTGGGTTCAGATTTGGCATTCTTGTCGGAAGATTATTGTCACTTCCCTTCTCTGGCGTGTTTTCTTTTCTATGTTTATTTGTTTGTTTTTGTCTTCTTTTTTTTTTTTTTTTTTTTTAATGAGACTGTGATCCAATGTGTTAGACTCTATTATAATCTTTAGACAAATCTGATGTGTCAGGAAATGATTGGAGGGTGTAAATATAGTTACACCGAGTCCTTATTAAATTTAATCTCTAAATATTATTTTTTTTCTTTGCTATGGCCCACGGGAACATAATTTTTTTGGCACTTTCATTCTTTCTCACGATAAGCTTTCTCACTTCTTCTCTCTTTCCTTTGCTTTTTCTCTCTTCTCACATCTCACTATCACTCCCTCTGCCTCGTATCTTCTCGTCCCACAAATTAGTATCGTCAAAATATATTGATTAGAATGTTGTTATACATGAGAAGTTGCCACCAAAATATTAGGAGTGTGACTGTCAAATTATATTGATTAGAAATTTAGAATGCTCCAATGTTGATTAGGATGTTATCAAATTATATTGATTAGAATCTATACTATTAATAATAGGATATTAGGATTCTTGGTTTGGGTTTCAAATTTTTATGTACTAAAATACCCTCATACAAATTCTTAAACTCTCTTAATACCTCTATCATTTAGTTAAATAATTTGAATTAAAAAACACAAGCCGGTTAAAAAAGTAATTTAATTTTCTAAGTTTTAGATTTTTTCTTTTATCTTCACCATTCAGCCTAAAACTTAAGACAATATCTCTATCTTATTTTTAAATATTATTCCACATTACCTTATCTCTTTCTTTAAAAAAAAAAAAAAACAAAATACATGGTTATCTTCTATACTATTAATAAGAGGATTTTCCTGTTTCATTTTCAATCTTTGGTGTACCAAAATATTCTCATACAAATTCTAAAATAACATACCCTTTAGTTTAATTTTTTTTTCCTACAAAAAAGAAAGAAAAAAGTTAAAACAGTAATATTATCTCACATACAAAAGGGAAAAAAAAAAATAGTTATTCTCATCACCTATTTGTATTCAAATGCCTAATTCCTATCTATATTTGTTATCTATTTGAATTCAAATACTTCAATCATCTTTATCCAAAAAAAAAAAAATACAAAATTACTTTTTCCCAAAAAAAAAAAAACTCACTAACTCACGTAAAAACTACTCATTCTTATCTTGAACTTTCTATGGATTTAAGAAAAAAAAAAAAATCTTTAAAACATTCCAAAAATTTTGTTATCCAAATTCTATACAGTTATCACAAATCTCCATTCATCCACACTAAAGTATATCATCTTTCTTTTGTTCAAATCTCAAATTTTTTACGTATCACAATTCTTATCTCAATCAATAAATTCAAATGTCTCATTGGGTTTCAACTTTTTACGGTTCATCTCATTTTTAAATATTATTCCACGTTACCTTATCTCATTCTTAAAAAAAAATATAAATACACAGTTATTTATATATCACTTTTAAGTATAATAACACTAAGCCAAAAAAAAAAAAAAAGCATTATTGCATGCACAAAGTGTGTGTGATGAGTCTAGTATGTGTGTGTGTGTGTATATATATATTAATAGGTAAAGTTAAGAGAAAATCCAATTAGATTTCAAATTGGAATTCAATTAGAGTCTAATTTTGCGCCACGTGTTTCATCTAATCTAAATTCTAAAATTTTTGTGACAAGTGAGTTAATTTAATATAAAAATTGCATTTCAATTAAATTTTAATTTTGCCATACACATCCTATCTAATCTAAGTTTTTAATTTTTTTTTCTTTCTCAAAATTTTAAATTCTTGTACCAAATGAGTTAATTTAGGGTAGAAAGAGGAGTCCAATATAAATAAATTATAAAAACATAATTTTTGAATGATTTTATATTTATGAGTCTTTTTTTATAGAACTAAAAACAATTCAAGTTTATAAGTCATTTATGTAATATACCATGACTATGTACGGTCTATTACTAACTAGGTAATATATATATATATATATATATATATATATATATATGTATGTATGTATTAAAAAACTTTTTTAAATCAAAATTTTAAGAAAATTTAATTAGAATCAAAATTGGATTTTGTTTTTGTTAGCTTTACATACAAATTAAATTGTTTAGATTTTTACTGTTATTTTTTCTCTGAACTAATGAGAATATTTTTTATACTGTTTCTATTCAGATATTTTGTATGCAAAGATATTGAAATTAACAAACTATAATTGAGCTGAACGATTTCATGCACCTATTTCCATTCAATTCAAGAGATACTATTTGACCAATTTATTATATTATTTTGTGTTATATTTAGTATAATTTCACAGACAATTATTGTGAATTGATATTGTATACATAGTATCCAATAGTGATTTTTAAAATTATATACCTAATAACAATGTAATGAGAAATTTGACGTAACCAATATCATGAAAATTATAAAGAAAAACTATTTTAGTACTTCCAAATGTCTTGGTCAAATTATGTCCTATATTTTTAATAACTCAAACTAATATCAATAGCATCACTACAATTTATCATTCTCATGTGTAAGCATGGGTTACATACTAGTTTATATAATAACAGGATTCCCGGTTTGGTTTTCAGTTTTTTATGTACTAAAATACCCTCACACAAATTCTTAAACTCTCTAAATACCTCTATCATTTAGTTAAATAATTTTAAATTAAAAAACACAAGTTGGTTAAAAAAGTAATTTACTTTTCCCCAGTTTTATGTTTTTCCCTTTATCTTCTCCATTTAGCCTAAAATTTAGGGCTCTATTTCTATCTTATTTTTAAACATTATTCTACGTTACCTTATCTCTTTCTTTAAAAAAACAAAATACACACGGTTATTTATATATCACTTTTAAACATTATAACACAAAACCAAAAAAATAAATAAATAAATAAGAAAATTATTACATGCGCAAAGCACATATGATGAGTCTAGTGCTCCTATATTGCCATACGTGAGAAGTTGCCACCAAAGTTGCTCTTATCATTGTTATAACCATACTATTAGGATTTGTTAGTTAGTTGCTGAATAAGTCTCCAATTGAGAGATAATTGTTTAGCTTTAAATATTAGGATGTAAGCCATTAGGAGGTCATGGGATGAATTCCAAATTATACTGGGATGAATCTCTGTTCCTATCATTTATGGACAAAATATAGCTTTTAATTATGTTTTTTTTATCCATGTATGCATGACACAGGCATATTTAAGCTTGATTTCTTGTTCCAAAGGCCTTAGAACCATCTAATAAAATTTGATCAACAAACCGGAGCAAGCTGTGCCATTTGGCTGTGCAAGCACAGATGTACTTCCGTCTGAAACATGTGTAATAAAGTGATGCATTCATACTTACTCAAGTCTAACGTGTAATTGGTGTTCAATCTTGTATATTAGATAATCCATGTTCTTGTATATATGTTCATTCCTCTCTTCCAAGATTTTTCATTACTCTTCCAAATTCTATTTGATAATTGGTGCTCTTGTATATATGAGTGCTTTCTTTAAGTACACATTTAATTCATAATCATCAAATTTATTTTTTGGGAATGTAGATGGATAACCCATCACTTCCGGCCGCCATAATGTGGGCAGCTACATGTCATAGCTTTGGGTATTGTTCTTTTAAAATGGAGCTTATAGTTATTTTGAATTATGAGAAGTATGAATATTTTGAATATATATATATATATATATATATTGTATGTTACGGTCCATATCTATTGTGAAAATTTTAGTTTGAAAACTAAATTCATACTTTTTTTTTTATGTTGATTACATTAGTTGGATTTACATAAATTTCATATTATACATGTTTTAAATTATACAAGAAATGCTACAAAAAACTTGTGCATACCTAACACCAGAAAACATTCTCAAGCTCATTTTCAAGATCGTTATCAAACACTGGAAAATAAGATAGTTTTCAAAAAACTGTTCTCCGAAAAATGACATATTTTTCGGAAAACGTTAATACTGAAACAAACAGAACGTTATTATCAATGAAAGTAGGGCATGCCTTCATGGGTTGCTACCTTGCCCAGTCTATGATTTCTTTCCCTTTCTTTTTTAATATATTCAATTTGCATTGATCTACTACCATTTGATTCTTCCTTTTGAAGCTTCATTTTTAATATAAGAAATACTACTCATTAATTAGGTGGATATATAAATGATAAAACTACTTTATTGATCCCTAAAGTTTGCATACTTCACATTTGGTCTCTGTAATTTCAAGTGAACACTAATGATCCTTGAAGTTTAAAAAATGAGTGTTATTGATCCTTCAGTTAACTTCAATTAGGCAATGACTCAGCATGTTTTATCGAGGGTGGCCATCATTTTATTATAAAAAAAAAGTATGCATCACATATTCACAATACAGTGAATATACATGTCAGAAACTGGTCATCCAAATATATGGGTCTTTTAACATATCAAACGCCGTTATTAGAAACGAATCTAACCAAAGAGAGAGAGTTTCATACTAAAAGACCTTTTAATGGGATTGTACTAGAGCTATGTCCATTAACAGGAGCCGAGAACATCTAGTGATCTGTCTCCAAAACAACAGGAATATTGCCGTTGTTGCCTTTTCTTTATTTCATTTGTTTGCTTTCCCGACCAAAAGTGAAAGGTAATAAATTGTAATATGAGATCTATGTACCTTGTAATTAGTAAATTGGAAAACAAATGACAATATATAAAAGAATTTTTATAGATTTGGCAGTTATTGTGGCTGAATCTTCAAAGGTTTGAGAGAAAAAAGAACTCCAAGGAGGAAGGTCTTTTAAATTTTAGGGAATCCGCTTTTTATAAAAGAGAATAGGACTGAATTTCCAAAGGTTTGAGGGGAGTTTGGTAAAAGATTTTTAATACGTGTGGATGATAAAGTGTGTGGAAATATGTGTTATGGTGTTTAAACATGATTTAATTAAATAACATGATTTCTTTTATTAATAAATTATAAAAATAAGATTCACCAAACTTGTATTGTTAATAATTTTAACTCGAAATTGATTGTTTCTATTATCAATAAATTACAAATAATAATTTCATATCTTATGAACTTATTAATTACAAACTTTCACAATCCAATCTCAAATCTATTTATGTTTTTATACATGTACTCATACAACAACAACAACAACAACAACAACAACAAGCCTTAGTCCCAAATTTTTGGAGTTGGCTATCAATCCTCAACAAATTAGTTAGGGTCAACTATGTGTATTCTTTTGCGCAATTTTATTATATCAAAGGTCATACTCTCTACTATTTTCTTAGTTGACATGCCATTTTCCACTACTCTACTAATGTTGACTTTTATCTTCCTCTACATTTTTTTTTTTTTTTTTGTTCTCTCAACATGAATAAACTCACTCTTTCTCATCAATGCATTAATCACTCTCCTCTAAATATGACCAAACCAATGCAGGTGACTGTCCTTCGTATTTCTATCAATAGGGAACACATTTATCTTTAAGATACCTTCCTTATTTAGAATCCTATCTTTCGTGTATTTTTTATTTATCCATTTTAACATTCTCATTTCAACTACACTCATTTTTTGATATTGTGTTTATTAGTAGCCCAACATTTAGTACCATTGAGCAAAATTGGTCTATGATAATCTTATAAAAGTTACCCTTACTTGAAAGGTATTCCACAATCACACTAGACTTTTGATGTGCTTCTCCACTTCATTCATCATGCTCTTATCTTATGATTCCTCTTCCATCTCCTCATCTTTATAAATTACTCCAAGATATTGAAAATTCTTGCTCTTTAGTGTATCTTCTGACCATCAAGTCTTATTGGCCCTTGATTTTTGTTTCTGCTTTCACTAAACTTAAAATATATTTTTTTGTACTATATTTGAATCCTACTTAATCAAAATCCTTTAAATTTTAGAGCATTTCGCCAAATTTTAAACTTGGCATTAACTTCATATCTAGTTTCTTCCACAAAAATTATATCATATACAAAAAGAATATAGTAAGAGATTTCCTCTTGAATTGAATTAGTGATCTCATCCATCACTAGTGCAAAGAACTATGGACATAATTCTGATCCTTGATGCAAACCTATAGTGATAGGAAACTCACCTCCGATGCCTTCACTTGTTCTCACACTAGTTATAGCTCTATGATACATATCCTTAATCAACTTCATATACTTTAGATGAACTCATTTCGTTTCAAAAACTCACCACATAATCTCTCTAGGGACCCTATCATATACTTTCTCTAGATCAATAACACCATTTGAAGAACTTTATACGCCTATCTATATATTTTTTATTTGACATCTAAGTAAGAAAATAGCTTCCATGGTATATTATGGTATAAAACAAAAGTGATTCTTTGATGTTGTTGTTTCAAGTTTTAAACTTTTTTTAATCATTTTTTCCAAAGTTTCATTAATGTGACTAATAAGTTTAATTCCACAATAATTTGTATAGTTTTGAATATCCCCTTTGTTCTTGTAAATATGTATTAAAGTACTTCTCAAACTTGAAATGTGTATAGTTTCAATTGCAACCCAAACCCAATATCAAACCTGGTCAACAAGATGGAAGCATGGAAAACCCATTAATAGAAATAAAAAATAAAGCCAAATGAAACTCAGTCAACAACACGAAAAATTCATCAACGGAAAACCCAATTTTCAAACCCATCAACACAAACCCAATCAACACCACAACAGCCTACTAGTCTTTGAGACCCAAACTGAATCCAATTTGAGACCAACGTTGATGAGGCCAAACCCAAACCCAACGAAGACAGAACATGCCGAAACTTGGTTCCATTGATTTCACCCTTCTTTAACAACAACAAGCTCTGACGCGCAGAGAGAGAGAGAGAGAGAGAGAGAGAGATTTCTTTGGGTCTCAATGAGTGCAATAGAGAGAGATTTCTTCTTTTGCCACAAAGATAGACCTGAGAGGAGAAAGAGACCTGAGATGGAATAAAATATAAGTTTCTAATTTTTAGATGCTGCTACAATGTCATATATAAATTTGAACAGTAATGAAGCACTGGATCATGTAGGTGTGTTTTTGGTATTTTTTTACTACAATATCATCTAAAATACATTTATATGGATTTTACATTCCCTAATGGGAATGCTCTTATACAAAGAGTTTCTTTCACGCGTATATTTATTGCTTTAATGGGTAGTGTGGGGACTCAAAAGTTTGGGGCCCAAACCCACTTAGAATAGTGAGACCTGTACCACCAAATTAGGCCCAAACAGATAGAATTTATAAAGAGAGTGGGAAAACAGGTCTGAGTTCAAGTCCGAAGATTCAAGTAAGAAGGAATGAGTTAGAAGTGAAAATCAAGTAGTATTAATGTTTTCCTCAGGCCAGCCCGAGGACAAATTCTTACACAAGGATATGCACTCTCCTTTTTCTCTTTCTCCCTACTGTTCTTGTTCTAATATCTTTTTCTTCCTTTTTTTTTGGTCCCTTCATATGGAAGTTCTCTTCCTTTACATACTCCTATGCTTCTTGCATCCTAGCCCTTCATTTGCATCCTTTTAGGTTTTCCTTAGGACACTTGTCCCATTAAACTCCTGTTGAAGGTGGTAGAAGGGGTTGCTTAGCTGGAAATCTACTGTTCAGGTGTCATTTTCTCATCAATGTAGCTGGTAAAGCTGTTACCCATCATTTAATGTGGAGGTAGTAGGTAGGCTTTCACAGGAAACTACTTTCAAATACCTTGACCCTCTCCTTCAATGCCATTTTCTCCACTCGGGCTTCTAGGAGATATTTTGTCCCTTCCCACCTTCTTCACGGGCAAACCCACTCCTCGAGTTTAAGGTGTTTTTCCTAATGAACGAATAATGGTCAAAGCATTCTTAGTCTTTCTCGGTCCTCGGGTCCCTACAAATAGATTTTTAGGAATTATATGGATGGTAGGATTAAAAAATATGTGAGAAGACAGAAAAATGGAAGGATGAAAAAGATTTCAATTTTTTAGTATGTTTAATATGAATTTATTTTGCTTGGTTGAGAAAAAAAAATGAGGTGAAATAAAAATTAATTTTTTTGACTTTACTATGTGCCATTATTATGTCAAAAGACTCAAAACTAGTATCTTAGTAGTATATAAGAAGTAAAATTTTTCCATTATCATTTAAGAAAAATTAAATTTAACAATTAAATTAGTAAATATAACATCTTATAAAAGTGAATTCATCACACTTTCCATATTATTTTATTTTTTTTCATCGTCCATTATATACGCAAGGGAAAAAAAAAACTATGTGATTAATTGAATTAGTTAGAGTAACGCATCACAATGATTATACGATTTTACACTTCAAGAAATTTTGTTATTTTCAATGGTAGAAACCATTGAAAAAAGTAGGGTTGTCTAGACCCGATCAGAGCTCGACAACCCAAACAAACCGCCCGCCGACGACCTGATTCCGGCTTGAACCGAAGGTCCAGTCGGTCGGCGGCGGGTTTCTATTTTCAAGAATAGACACTGGCGGGTTGAGTGGCGGGTTTGCTTCTCCAAAACCCGAGCAACCCGAACCCAACCGGAGTTGTATAAAAAATCCGGCCAAACCTGCAAAATCAAGCCAGATTCGAGGAGATCTCGACCAAATCCGGCTAGATCTAGTGGGATTTAGCCAGATCCGGCCAATTCCAGCAATTTTTAGTGAAAAATTTCAGATTCCAACGAAAAAAAATGTAGATACAGGCGAGATTTTCTAGATTCCGGCGACCTTTTTTTTTTTTTTCAGATTTCGATATTTTTTTACTCCGGTGCCCGACCAACACTCACCCTCACCCGAAACCGACTCGACCAATTTTTCCGGTCGGTTCCGAGTTCCTCCACCCTCCCACCCGACGCCAGTGGGTCGAGTCCAGGTTGGGCCCAAAATTGACTCGGCCCAACCCGTGGACAGCCCTAGAAAAAAGTACTATAGACTGTCGAAAAAAGTATTTTCAATGGTAAAAATGACCGTTGAGACCATCACTCAAACCTATGTTGAGATTTTTTTTTTCCTACAACCTATGTGACTGTTGAAAAATGTGTTCTACCTTTATCAATGGTTATTAAACGTTAAGCTATTATTAAAAACCGTTGAAACATATGCACATAAATATTAAAAGTATAGTATGCTTATTTCCTTTATCCACATGCACTCAATCGTTGATAAAAGTTGTCTTGAGATCAATTTCAACAGTTTGTAACTGTTAAAATAAGTATTTGTAAGGATTTGTAAGGATTGGCTTTAGACTTTTGGCCCACTAGCAATGGATGATGGCCCAATGAGCTCAAAACAATATATTTGTTAGAGAGTGGATTTTACAAGTAAGACTTAGCAAATCATGTAGGGGCTACAAGGGATTGGATTCGTGCCAAAAAGATAAGAAAACCAATTTAAAGAGGGAATAATGCTCCTCGGTCAAGTCCAAGGATCCATTGTTCTTGTATTCACTCAAGCTTTTTAAAGTGCAAGATATTCTTTCTCTATCTTTCTTCCAATTTTTCTTTCTTTCTTTCTTTGTGATTACCTCCCTCAGTTCTCAAGGGGGTCTTTTCTTTATATAGTTTTACTCCCTTTCAATCCCAGCCTTCCATTTGTTGATTGTGTAAGTGATCTTCTAGATGCTTATCCCATTAGAGCCCTCATGAAACATTTGTATATAGCTGTAAGGCTTAACGTCACTGTTCAGACATCATTTTCACATAAATGTAGCTAGATGGTTAGGTGCAGAACATTTAATGTGGTGGTAGCAGCTTTCTTCTCAGATATTTACTAGTTCACTGTTGACTCTTTTATCTGAAACTTATCATTAGAGGTATAGCGCCCTCTTGCACGGTATCTTCTGGGAAACCGGGCTTCGATCCCTCTAGGACATATCCTGAGGAGGGGTGGATCCTCGGGAGACATCCCTTGTTTGTCATTACTTGTCCTTATCCTCGTCCCTTTGCTGTACAAGCTTATCTTACTGTTCAACCCTCCTCAGGTTATCCTACATCCTCAGACAAGGCCCACGACCCAATATTCCTACTCGGCTCATTTATCCCCACATTATTCATTTAAAAAAAAAAAATTTTGGATGCACTCTTTCGCGTTGATCAAAATTTAATAACCCAATTCAAAATAAAACATAAACACAATTGTTCAATTCCAAATTGAACACCATTCTCATATAAAAACTAAAACACAAGTCTAATTCTCAAGTATTCAAATAGTTCCAAGTTTTCAAAATAAATAATTAAAAGAAAGAAAGAAAAAAAATAAAATAAAACACTAGTCTAATTCTCATATGCTTCCAACTTCTCAACTTGCATTAAAACTTGCATGCCTGCAATAAAAAGGAAAGAACCTATAATTAGACAATTTGTTTACAATAAACAAATGATGTCTTGAAAATAATGCTAAGAAAGTATACTAGTAGAGCTTTTTTAATTTAAAGAAATAAATATTAATACATACGGGTTCCTACATATCAATTACAGAAGTTTAATCTGGCAATTATGGTACACCCATATCTTTGAGGCTTGTGGATGAATGACACACATCCTCAGATCCTCTTGAGTTATATATAAATTATTATGAATTTTTCATGAGGCTTCCTAGGTATCTCGTGTAAGGATTAGTTAAAAGCTGAGACACACCTTCCTTATATCATTTTTTTTTTAAGGAATATTAGGTTAGTAAAACTTAAGTGTTTACATTTATAATAACTTCAAGGGGAGTGTCATTTCATAAAACGTGTGGAGAAGAATGTCATTTTGTAAAAACTCAAGTGAGGTTGCTATAATTTAACCTTATCAAATTTTAGTTAATTTTCAGCCCCTTACCCTTTTCTCTACTACAACTCTAAAATCTTAGATTTGAATTATATTGACTCTGATCCCAGCCCAAGCACACGATAAACAGATTTCCCTGCTACAAGTTTAAAGTCAATTTTCTTTTAGTTTCAATTGGCTAATTATTTGTACTAGGACGTCATTAATACATTTCTGCTACTAATATCATATGAGTTGGTAGTTTTCAACTTTCAAGCCCTCATGTTATCATGAGCTTGTTTTTCATCAAGCACGTGGTTGTTTTCTGAGATTCATTGAACGAATGGTCTAGGTCCTTTTAAAGTGGAAGGTGAGATCTTGGGTTCAAAATTCATAGGTGTGTGTATAATTGATGATGCACTTGGAGTTTAATGCTATGAAAAAAAAAAAAAAAAGTGGGAAAAAAAATTGGTGTTAAAGGACACAATAAGCACCATTAAGGCTCCGTTTGTTATTGTTATTTAAACAACAGTTTTCAGTATTTAAACAATATTACACGTATTTTCACACATATTTTTACCCACACGTATTTTCAAAAAATACAAATAGCGTAACTAAAAATTTCTTACCAAATGGAACAAAAATTATGTTTTGAAATTGCAAACATAATTTTTTTTTTTTAATCCAAAATGTGATAACCAAACGGGGACTAAATGGATCATTTTCTCACAATTTCATGATATATAAATATAAAATATAACATTGTACATTATAATGATATTGCAAAGGACACATTTAAATTTGTAGTAATTTTTTTAAAATATAGATACATTAAAATTACAATTTATTACATCCACTTCATGATAATTGCTCTTTATTATCTTGCTAAGATATCAATTGGTTTATAGTACAGGTAGAGTTTAAATCCCAAATCCCTTATTCAATGATAAAAAGCTTCATTGATTGAGCTAACTAGAATCTAAGATTTGTAGTTAATCTAAATGAAATAAAAGGAGGATTACCAAACAACTATTGGTTTCATGAAAGCTTGTTGGTTAGACACACCCAAATCCACAATATGCTTAAGTGTCACATTGTAATTAGTTCACCTAATTTTCCCCCCTAGCAAGTACCTGTCATGGTTCTGTGTAAGTGTTGAAAGTCAATCACAAATTAATGCCCAAATATGTTATGAAATTGAGTGTAAGTTTAAGTGTGCTGTGGGCGGTGGATTCATGGAAATTTTTCCAAAATTCCCCCCGTTGAAGGGGTGGAGGAAATGAGGTTGAGGCTTGTGTGTGTATGTGTGTATATAGAGTTTCGTTTAGAAATTTATATAATTACTAATATACCCCACCCCGTGTCTCAAACCAGAGACCCGCACAACCTAGGAGTTGCCATTAGACCAACACGGTCATTGGCTTCAGACTTGTATATCAAGCTATCAATTGCTGCAAGTAATCAAAGTTCCTGAGATTGGACATTTTCTTTTGAGGTAGACAAAGTTCATTTCCGGAACTGAAGGCTCGATACACAGTTATGATCATGCTGTTGACTTCTCAAGTCTCCACTATCTGGCTAAGCTGTTCTTTCTCAGAATCTTATATAAATCACATATTCAGGGCAGATGAGAAATTAGTATGCTTGAATATAAGTCATTGTATAATTGTACTAAAAAAATAAAAACTTCTACAAGAACTATTCCCATGCCTCGCACGGGTCAATCACTAGTTTATGTACAAGAAATTCATCATTCACAGAGCTCGCTATTTCCCCACCTTGCTACAAACATCACGGCATAAACTTAACTAAATTAAGAATGATACATGAGCTAAACTTATTTTTTAGGTAAGTTACACAAACTAAACTCCCCTACAAGGAACATGAGTTGGTCATGAGTTAGTGCTTCTACTTCTGACTGCCACAAAACATCATACTCGATATTCTGCATAGAAAGGTTCAGCAACCAAAAAAATTACCTTCAGTATATATTCTGCATTCTACAATAACACAACCACAATGAACTCTACATTCTACGTTTTTTTTTTTTTTTTTTTTTGGGGGTTTGGGGGGGGGGGGGGGGGGGGTGTTGTGGAGGTGTATTCTGCATTCTACTTTTTTGAAAGTTCATTTGCTTCCTGACCTTTAGATTCATAGATCTGATGCCTTTAATTTTCGGGGCCTTTTAGACTGAGCTGGCGATGATGGAGCTTCTGATAACCTTCCAGGTGCCTTAAAGTTACAATTAAAAAGAAAGATTATATTACATTCAGCAAAGAATGCAGAGAAGCAAAAAAGGAGAGAGGGGGGGGGGGGGGGGGGGGGGTGGTGTAAACAACAGGAAGTAGATAACTGTGTACCTTGCGTTTCTGGTCCCTTTTGCCAACTCTTTCCCCTGATATACCAATAATACATGATTCTGAGTATTACTATAAAAATGACTTACCTCAATAAGAAAACAAAAAACCATGCAGTCTAGCATTTATAATGCAAAGACGAGAGATACAATGTCCAATATTACCTCCAAAACTCATGTCAGGAACAAAGGTCCTATCCTGATCCCCACCACGGTTTGAACGCTGTTAGCATTTGAGAATCAAAATCTCAAGATTTGGAAACAAAACCATAAGGAATGAAGAGAAAATAATTTACTACCTTAGGCGTGCTTGGTGTATCAGCATATGAGCAATCACGAAAAGATGAACCTTCTGCCTCCTTATATTGCAACTGATTATCAAACATTCAAGATAAAATGTCAAAGAAGATCAATAATTGAGGAATACGAAACACTTCTCTGTATTGTCATGCTTATATATTTACAAAAAAGTGCGAGATACTAGGTTGAGAGAATACATTTAGGTTGACAGAGTAAATAACAAAATATTTGTCGTACCCTTCCCAAGTAGTTCTATATCCCTAGCACAAGCCACTTGCTTAAATATCTCTCTCTTTTTCTTTTTTTTTTTCTTTTTTTTTGGATATGCTTATATTTCAGGAATTCATAAATTCATGTTAAAACAAGAAATATAACCCAAACATCTAGCATTTCCCTCTTTGTGTGTGAGATATGTAGAATGACTGAGCAGCAACTGGAAAAGTACATTTATCATGGAATGTTTATTTATTAATTTTTTGATAATCTGCAATGGAATTAAACAAAGGAAACGAAACAAGGGGGATAATCTTCCTTACAATCCGATTTGATAGCACTTGGAAGATTACCCTTATTAAAACAGACATACAAACAGGAATTTAAAGCAAACTTAGCAGTTGCGTGAGCAGCAGAATTGCATTTTCTGTTGACCCAAACAAAAGAACTCAAAAAGGACCTAGCTAGAATCTTTTTTTTTTTTGCTAATCCTTAGCTAGAATCTTAACGTCACTAATGATAGAACATATAGCCCAGTCAGGGGTGATATTGGAAGATAAAGGATCGTAGCATGCTTTAGCATCCCCTTCAAAGATAACACAGTCCCAATGCTCTTTAGCAGCAAGCTCTACTGCCCAGAGAATGGCAGATGCTTCGGCCTGAATGGGGGGCATAAATGCAGAAGTTTGGTCCACATTTTAATCACTTCATCATGGAATGTTAATTGAAACTAGATATTGAGCCATCAATTCAGTAAGAATATGACTACCCAAAACATGGAAAATAACCAGGGTTATGACCAACTGCCCCCAAAAGGATGCAGTTAGTTAGGAGGCATTGCTATCCAGATGGACATGCGCCTCAGTTTCCAAAAGTATTTTTCAATTCACGTCCTTAAATCAGCAAATCACTTCCTAAATGATGAATAACCCACATTATGTCTGAAATTTAAAGGATCTGGTAAAGGTCATTTAGTAAATTGTAGAACCTTAACAAACCAAGCAATAATAGTAAGCAGAGATAAACTTAAAATATATATATATATATATATTGGCTGAATTACTTACACTTGACATAAGCTTGATATATACATAAAGAAGCAAGGTGCCACAATTACTACAAATTTGTCTTAATGAAAAGAAAAAAAAGAGGGCAAATGAACTTGATAAAGACGCTTGTCCAGAACACTAAGAAATTCAAATTGGACAAAATAGCAAGATTTCAATTCATTTGATAAGGAAGAAATGCATAAACACGTGCACATGACCAATGTAAGAGAGGAACATTTGCTACCTTAAAAAAAAATTAAATACAAAGAAGACAATGTTGACAGAAGAAATTATTTTAAATGTAAAGATTAAACATCTGTGATACCTGTTTCTGAAGATTCAGCAGAGTCAATATTTCTTTTCTTAATTCGAGATGCTCTGCACAAACTGATTTGGTTGGAACTCTTGGTTTTAGATTGACCTGTAAATGATAAGGACAAAGTATTTTACCCTTTTTATAATATTTAGGGAAAAAAAAAAAGAAAAAGATACAGGAGTATTGCTCATAGAGTGAAACAACGATTTAGCAATTCAAAAAGCATCTAACCATAAGAAATATTCCTGTAAATTAAGGATAGGGTCTGGTTGCTCTTAGACATACTTAAAATGAATACCAAATATTAAAAAGAAAAAAAAAAGATTAATATACATGGTAGTCCTTGGACTTTTTTCTGGGTCTTTATAAATATCAAGATAAATATTGTTTCATTTTCAAAATAATTTCTTAAAAGATAATATCAATTGCATGAACATGTTATGTTTAGGAAATATCTATGATACCGAACCTGCAATAACAATATTACACAAACACAAATGAAGAAAAGGAATTAACTTTAATGGGATAAAACCTCAGTCTTGCCAGTCACATGGATATTATACTATCCACCAACTCATGATATGACAAGGAATAAGTATATCTACAGCACTAATAGTTCAGGGAGCAGAAACAAACCCCAAGTTCTTGTAAAGTTTGCTCAACCCGCTTTATTGTCCGAAGTCCAGCAGATGAGCTTGCAGCTTGCACCATTTGGTCAAGTGCATATGTTCTCAAATACACTCGAAGCTGAAAATTTTCACAATCAGTGAGAGCATGTTTTCAAGTACAGATGAATTTGGCAATAGACTCAAGGTGAACAAATTTCTGGAAAAAAAACATTTTAAGGTGAGGCACATTAAACTCAAAATTTTTTATTGGTAAAAAATAAAAGAGAAAGAGAAGCAAATACAAAACAGTTAATTTAAATAATATCAGAAACAAAAAGTTGAACTATAAGTAAATTGAGAGGTATTGACATGATTGTGCACACACACACACACACAGAGCACATAACTGACAAACAGACTATTAATTGTACCATGCGAAGAGAAGCTAGAGTAGAGGCATTGTCCGCTGTTAATGCTGAAGATGCAATTGTTGCAGAGGGAAGCTGAACATTGGATGAAGGTGATACAGTATCACCCGGAAAACTAGCTCTCTCAGCACTTTCTGGACCAGCATTTGATGGGACAGGCAACTCAGACTCTTCAGCTACCTGAAAACACATAAATGAAGCAAATAAACTAACCTGTAGAACACATACACAATAACACGTGCAATACACAGTAACTCATGCCTTCCTTTATAATATCATAATATAAATTATAATCTCACAACATGATAGCTAACAACCCATTAATAACCATTCACAATACTTCTATTAACAACGAAGATGATTAAGCAATTGGATGCTGTATTCCATGAATAGTTTGTGGCAGAAGTGTGGAGTGCAGGTTCCAAAGATGAGGACGTACAATTGAAACATTTTAAAATGATAGCCTCTAAAAAAGAAAAGGCGTATAGACTGAAGAAGGCATTGATGGTACAGCTTTAAAGCCAGCTTCTTTAGAACTTAAAAGCACAGAGATACCAACTTCTCACCCAACATGGGAGCTTCAAGTTACCACCTTCAGTTTGATACCAAATTAGGGTTGATGCAAAATTAAAAAGATTAGAACTAATCCTTAGAGCCAGTTAAGTTTAAATATGTCTCCTCTTTCATGCATAACTTTGAATGTCACCAGTTACTTAAAAGAAACGAAATGGCATAAATAATCAACACCTTACCTTTGCAGCCATCCGTGACTCAGTTATTCTTTTTGCTTCAGCAAGAACCTGGGGAAAGGGAGAGTGGATATCCAACAAACAAGTTACTTAAACAATTCAACTTCTCAGAAATGCATAGATAGAATTTTAGAAATGCATTTATTGGCTTAGACCTCAGCATCTTTTCGCTCTTGATGTTTTGTTTGAGAGAGGACCATGGATAATGCTCGCTTGCGTTCTATCTCTTGTGAAACATTGTAAGGTTCCTACATCGACGAGGAATACAGAAGAATGTTGAAATACAGGCATATAGAAGACATCAAATTTAAACAACAGTATACAGTCAACTAAAGAAAATAATAATTTATGATCAACATGGGAGCCTAACCTAAAAGACAAATATTCAAGTGTATATTGCATTAACAAAGCTATCAAACCTTAACAAGAGGGTTCCCAGAAATGTCTACAAGAGCTGGAGCTCTAGCAACCACTATGGCTCGACAAACTACACACAGAAAATGCCACAGTTATGAAGAAAAGCAGTCAGATGTGTGTGTGTGTGTGTGTGTGTACGTTATATGTATGTGTATATAGATCATTAAGTCACATACATAACCAGTGGGTCTTGAACACATGACCTCTTCCTCCATCCCATTTTTATGTGAGGAGGAAGCACCAATTGAGCTATAGCTCGTTGGTATAAGACTCAATAAATTTGAACCATAAAATCAGCAGCATAAACGTAACAGAGAGTGATCAATACCACTGTAATAACGATCCTTCAATTCCTCCACGGTCCGAGATGATGAGAACCTATCAGCTATCACAATAAAGCGGAGATCAAATTGTTGACACAAGTCAAACAACTGATCTGTCTCCTCCTTGGTCCATCCCTGACAAAGATGAAATATGACAGAGCTTTAGGTACTTAATCCAAAACATAATGCTACAAGATACAAACACTTTGACAGGATATTCCTACATCAATACAATATCAGTCCTGTGAAACATAAAATACATACTGACTTTTTTAATAAATAATAAACATATAAGAAAAAATCACAAAAAGGGTACACCATCCTACCACACCAGAGGTATACATGACAATAAAGACATCTAAAGTTTAGCAGCTCTACAAAATCTCACAGAAGAAAAAGCTAGACATTAGTTGCAGTTATCCAATCATCTTGTGTTCTAAGCAACAAAAGCTTGATGTCTTAAACTGCAATTTCTCATCCTAAATTTTTTTTGAGAATTTTAGTCATGCCAAATACACCACATAAGAGCCAATGGCACAATATTCCAAATCATAGATTTTTTGTGTTTCCCCAATTGACCTCCCCAACAAGCCAACAAGTCTACCAGAGAATGGCGTGTCCCAGATGACACCAAAATAGATAAAGCAGAAGACCAAAAGTCTCTTCTTATGGAGCAATGGAATTGTCAATGATTCACAGTCTCACTGCCTTTTTTGCACATACAACAGCAATGTCCTATAATTATACTTCCCTTAGATTGTCAAATGTTTAAAAAATTTGCAATGCTGCCACCTGAGTGAAAGATGCAACTCTAAGCAGTGGTTTCACCTGCTAGATTCTCTACCAAGGAAAAAATAGTTCCTAGTCTACTTTTCTCAACACACTGTAATATGGCCTAACCATGAATTCCTTTGTTCTAGAAGCGAACCATATTATCCTGACCTAAGGAATCTAGATGACCAAGTAACATGCCCGGGAGAATAACCTAAATCATCTGCCACTGTTGCATTCCTATCAGCTGCAATATGGAATAATACATGCTGATACCTAGTCACAAATCAGTATGAAGCACAATTACAATCAAGAGATGATAATGTGAACGAAAATGTATTAAAAATGGTGTATAACTGGAACATTAAATCCAAATACTGCAATTTTAACACAACTTTGCAAATGAATGAATACTTTTATAATGCTTAAAACTAAAACCATGACATGCGCAACGATATATATGCATTTGCCTTTTCTGCCTAATTAAAAGATGTCTTGCTATTAAGTAGAGGAAAAGAAAATTAAAATGATGTAACCTTAAATTGATACCTACAGGATTATTCAAGTACTTCTCATACTCCTCATCTGTGTATTTGACAATGTCAACAGACTGCACCACATCACATAAATTAAATATATCAATCAAATGAAGAGAATGGGGTTAATGAGACATGTATAGCAGGAAAACTAATGGAAGGGTAAAAAACAACAAAAGAGCAGAGTAAACTCTTTTTAGCTTAGCTGCACAAAGATAAGAGTGTATGCTTGTATACCTTGTTATACTTGGCAAAGGAATAGTCACCTGTTGGTGGAACACCATTTACAACCCTGACCTGCCAAGTAAAAGAGACGGGAAAATATCTTTAATACTCCCCTTATAGCAATGCACTAGAGAAATATCCAGACACACACAAACCTACCCAGTGATAAAGCTGCAAAGTATCTTTTCGAGCAGAATTTGTAAAAGGAAGCCACTGCCAAGTGATCTGAAGGCAGAATCCCAAATTTGTTAGAAATCATATCATATATTATAAACTCAATGAACTAAAACCATGCATATCATAAAAAATTACCAAATCTAACATATCAACAGACGATCAACCCAAAGTAAAACGAGTAATATCAGAATGGAAAAGCTATAACAACTGGGAAACATTCTTGTACATCTATTATCAATTGACAAGAGCAGAGAACCAATATGCAATTTTTGAAGTATACTTATCCTTATCAATCTGAAAGATAAGACAGCATCACCTTCTAGTTATGAATGCACAACTAAGCAACCCGGACACAAAGAAATAAGCCCAGTCTCTACAAAGTAACAACTAACAGCTAAAACCAAAGTCATAATCACCCAAGTTTCCATTACAAATTTTCCCATGAACATGCTAACTTAAATATCACATCAAACTCATGAGCTGCTCTAGCAAACCTCAACTCTAGATCAAAATTTAACACCACCAACAACCAAAAGTAAAATCTTAAAACCCAGTACATTAAAAAAGAAGACGAAAAATAACCTATCCAACAATGTAGCACTTAAAAAGCAACAAAAACCTAACTTCAAAGCAAGCAATACCTCAAGTTTGACAAAAAAGCATATTCAAGCTCATCCCAACACATTATCTTCAACATAACTACCAAAACCTATAGAAAAATTACACAAAGAACAGAAAAATTTACCTTCTCGTCCTTTGGAGGCTGCTTTTTCAATTGAGACGAATCGATCGCGGGCATTAGAGGCGCCAAACCACCCGTAAGTGCATACACCTACATTTCCAAAACACCCCAACACAAAATCTAATCTAAATTCAACAAATTTAAGCGAAGAAAACCAGAATTCACAGACACAGATAGAGATAGAGATACCTCGCGAGAAATGCCATCGGGCTTTCGCTGAGAGTCCTTTGGGGGTCTAGATTTTTTCTCTTGGGGAATAGGGAGAGAGTTCTTGGGCAAGCCCAGGATGTCTTTGGCATCCATTGTTGAAGAAAAACCCCAACCCAGAAAATAAAATTAGGGTTTTTCTTCTTCTTCTTCTTCGCTAGCTCTCTATTTTCAGTGAGAAGCTTGGAATTCGCAGAGAATTCAAATTTCACAGTGCATGCGGAATTAGGGGAATTTTATTTTCAAAATTCTGGATTTTTTTTTTTTTTTTTTTTTTTGAGAGATTCGACCAATGAATTGCTTAGTTAGGGCTCGTTTTCGGTTCGAGCGCCAAAGTTTGGATCAGACTCAGAGGGATGAACTGGGTTTGCGGTTTACTTCGTTTACATGCGGGTGACTAACCGCACCGCTCCATGATGATTATTCAACGAGTTTTTTTTTTTTTTTTAAGAGAAAACAACAACAATTAAACTAGTTTAGTTTTAAGTTTAACCAAGTCGAGTTTATTTCAACGGAAACTTCAATTTTAGGTGTTACTTTGGTATGGTTGAAAATGGTTTATACTTCTCTTTAAAAAAAGAAAATGGTTTGTACTTGGGGTTGGGCGTAAAATAGTTGTTTATATCTACAGACACAGCTCGAGCCCCCTCCCACCATAAGCCTCAACCTCTTTTGCATGTTGCCACCACTCGCCTTCATGGATTAGGACCATCAACAACGAGATTGGACCATCCACAACCAGATCGTACCATAGCTTTAAAAACCGGACCAAGAGCAAAATCAGATTTACTTCCGGTTCCTAGTTTTCGACCGGTTTTTTTTGGATTTTTAGCCTTTTTTTGAACTGGACTGGCCTTCGGTTTTCAATTCAACCAGTCAAACCGGCTGGTCTGACCCGGTTCGATTTTTAAAACCACGAATCATATCACCATAACCGAAACCAAATAGGTTTGCTGTCTCTTTTTCTATTGGTATGGTGAACTTATGTTAATGAAAAAATTTATTTTCAATACAAGGCAAAAACTTTAAAATGTTTTTCCAATGATTTTCAAAAACACTATCAAACATTAGAAAACAAATTTTTTTCTCCAAAAACATTTTCAGTTAAAAATATTTTACAACCAAAACAAACACAACCTAAATGCAAAATGAATTTACAAAATAACTTAGTTGAAACTCCTTAGGTAACTTTGAGTGTAATGAGTGATGTTAAGGATACTATAAGTTTTACTACATAAGTTTAATAATTTTAGTATTTTCCAAAGTGGAATTCATATATCAAACAATATCGATTATTATTAAGAATTTAAGACTTCAACTTCCCACTCTTTAAATTCTTAAGATATTAAATATTAGTGCTTGCTATAACCTATGAAACTAGTTTTAGAAAGACTAAAATGCAAAACTCACTCTCTATATTTTACCAAAATTCATTTCAGTCTTCTAAGTTTCAAGTTTATTCAATTAAGATTTTTTCATTAACTTTTGTTATATGTTGTGGTTAATTTTTCAGTTTTTTAATATTTTCTTAAAAAAATTTAAATTAATAAAAATTCAATTAATGATTAAAGGATATTTTCTAGATTTTTTTTTTCAAAATTTTTTAGCAAAAGTTGACGAAAGGACCTTAATTGAATAAATTTGAAATTTAGAGAACTAAAATGAAAGAAAGTAAAGTTAGAATACTGAAATAAATTTTGGAGAAATTTAGAAAGTAAGTTTTGCATTTTAGCATTTTAGAAATATAGAGAATTTATTGTACACTTAACGGAGAGAAAAGCTATCCACATGTTCATTATGGTGAGACTTTTTTTTTTTTTTGGGAGAATCCATTATGGTGAGACTTTTTTTTTGAGAAAGCATTATGGTGAGACTTGGTAAGGAATATCAACTAGTTTTAGGTGTGATTTAATTTGTTACAATTCTAATTAAGTGGAAAATGTGCGAGATCGAAATTCCTAACTTTCTCCATTAGGATATTAACTAGTTTTATCAAATATTCTTTGATAAAAATCTATATTTACTTACATCATGGATCCCATAACTATAACATATTATTGGCCTGGGTTTTATTGCAATCGGGTCTACATGGCAGCAGACCTAATGGGTCCTTCACCTTGAAAAAGCTTTTGGTACTTACTTTTAGGGGTGTCAATGTTCGACCCAACCCGCGAATACGACACGAACCTGACACGAATTTTTTTGGGTTAGAGTTAGGCTTTAATAGGTTTGGATCATAAACGGGTCGACCCGAAAGCGACACGATAAGAAACGTATCATAAACGGGTCAACCCGCGTAACCCGCAATTGACACGTTTGACACGCCAATTTATTTGTGTCAACTCGAAATGATCCACTTAACACAACTCGTTTAACAAATAAATATTTATTTTATTTTAGATTTGTCAAATACCTTTTATATTCAACATATATTTTAAATTTAAAAAGAAAAGTGAGTAATTACAAAAATTTACAAGGGATATAATTGGAAATTGAAACTTTACAGACCCTAGAACTACTAATACTTTTTTTTTGGGCATAGAACTTACACAAATGAAATTGGATGAGCTTGTGGAAGATGTTATGAATTTAGACATCAACAAAGAATATATGGATGATAGTCGTGGTCATAGTCAGGATTAGTCTACTGTTTGCTCAAATTCTTTCAATATTGATACTTAGTATTTGGCGAGTTCCAAGAATATTATATTTTTGTTAAACTATGTTATTTTATTTTTGTTAAACTTTTTTATTTTGAATTTGGGTTGAAGCATATGCACTTCTTTTGGAGTGTAAAGAACTTATTTCTATATGAATGTTATATTTTTGTTGAACTATATTATTTTGAAAGTGGGTTAAAGACTTGAAATGTATGCACTGCTTTTTGGGATGTAAAAAAAAATTATTTCTAGATGGATGTTATATTTAATATTATGCAGGTTGAAATGGATTGTATTACATTCGTGTCAATCCAACACGACTCGTTTATTAAGCGTGTCAAATGGGTTGAGTCAGGTTAACCCGCCTTATTAACAGATCGGGTTAGGGTTGAAGGATCATGACACAATTATTAAATGGGTCGAGTTAGGGTTGAGCTATTTAGTCGAATACCCCTATCTCGACACGACACGAACCCGACACGCTAACCCGAATTGACACCCCTACTTACTTTCATAATCCTCACTTGCTAATTGTGCTCCCAGAACCGTCTCAGAAAATATCTACTTCACATAGAAAGAAAGCAAGTTAAAGTTTCTTCCTCAAGGTATAACAGTTAAATTTTGTGACACATTACTACTTGCTAGAGTCAGTGTGAGAAAGCGTTTCACACACTTTCCATTGAACTTAGGTTGCGTTTGTTTCAGTGTAAAATGTTTTCCGGGTGTAAAATATTTTCAGGCGAAAATATTTTTGGGAAATAAAAATATTTTCAAGTGTTTAGTTGTATTTCAAAAAATGCTTTGAAAAATATTTTGAAGTGTTTGGTTGCATTTCAAAAAATGTTTCAAGTAGAAAACACATTTTCTCACATTTTCTTAGCTTCCAAACAAATATATAATATCATTTCTCAGTCCACAAACACAAAAGAAACAAAACCAAAGAAAAAAAAAATCATTAAATCCAGTCAAATTGAGGGAAGAAGGAAGAGAGAGAGGTGATTGGGTTCGAAGGTGAAGGCGTGTGGGACGGTGCGGTGCTGCGATCTTTGCTTGAGGCGCGGGCTAAGGCGAAGGCGTGTGAGGCGACTGGGTTCGATCTTTGCTTGATCGGCGCGGTGCGGCAATCGACGAGACCGATGTGATTGGTGCGGTGCTTCGATCGGAGCTCATGGAGGAGGGATCGAAGCTCATGGATATGGATCTTGGAGCTCATGGAGGAGGGATCGGAGCTCTTGGATGTGGATCGATCTCGCCGATGCTGGGGTGCTGGTGTGCGATCGGTGGTGCTTGGATGAACAGAGCACTCACCGTCACGTGGAGGGGACGAGGACGGTGATTTGACCGACGCGATCATGGGTTCGACGGCATGATCTCTCTCTCTCTCTCTGTTTGTGCGTCTGTGAGTCCTTCTTTCTCTCCCTCTTTCTCTCTTTGTGCGTCTCCGGAAATGGTTTGAAGTGAAAATAACAATAGAAAATATTTTACGCCCGTTGCCCTTATTTTACAATCAACACTGAAAACATTTTCAGTTTGACCCAATTTTTAGTAACAACCAAACATCCACTTTTACAAAAAAACATTTCTGGAAGTGGTTTGAAGCCAAAACAACAGAAAATATTTTACGCCCCGTTGCCCTTATTTGTTTGTCACTTTTTGACTTAATTTGTTCCTCAATTGATTTTATTTGCAGGTTGTACGTTGTTTCATTCATTAGTCGAAAGAAAATCTGCCACACGAAAGAAAATCTCCTTGGATGAAACAAGAGGTTTCCCAATATATATATTTTTTGCTAAACGAGGTTTCCCAATATATATATATATATATATATATAAAGACTTTCTCAACTTAATGAGGTGCTTTTTTTTTTTGATGAACTCAACTTAATGAGGTGCTATCCTACCTGACCTGAGCTTTATTCATTGCTATTAGTAACGTACCCTCTATTATAAGTTCTTGACCTTGTAAGACCCTGTGCTAAATTAGCTACCCTTGTTATTATTTTAAAGAGAAATCAGCAATTAGTAATTGCTCTCCTTACCTAACTCACCATCTCCTTTTCTGTCCATACTAAAAAAAATCCTTATTTGTCATCTTAAAAACCGAATGAAGTGTTTTTAAGTAAGGTTTTCAGACTTGAACCGTTCATTGAACCGTAAAAGGGAGAGGTTCAAGATTTTTGAGATCGAACCGAGGTCAAACCGAGGTCGAACCGTAATGACGTCATAATTAATTTAATAATTAATTAAAGCCTAAATATAGATATTAAATTTATAAAACTAGCAAAATTGACTAGTATATCTATATATGTGAGGGAAATTTAATAATTTTCAAGCATATATTTAATAATTAAATAAGAAAGTTAATAAAATAAAATAATAACCATAAAAACATTAAAATTTATGATTAATTTTTGAAGTAAAGTTGAATATTTTTGAAGGATTCTAATTATAATTTTTTTTTATTTCTTGTAAGAGATGAATAATTTAATTAAGTAGAATAAAATTGTGTTAAGTTGTTTTTATTAAAAAAAAAAAAATTTCTAAGGGGTTGGATTGCATGGTTCTTGCCACCGGTTCGTGCGGTCCAACCCCAGTTTTAGGGGTTCACGGAATTAACAAAAAATCCGGTTTTTCATGTTTAAAAAATCGGTTTTCATCCCGATTCCCGGTTTTCACGGTCTGACTTTCCGGTCCAGTCCGGGTTTGAAAACCTTGTTGTTAAGTTGAGATTTGTGCGCTAAGTGTGATTTTTTTATTTTATTTATTTATTTATTTTTTTACAAATGAAAAAAAGTATAATTTTGGATAGACTAAAATTATTAAAAATAAAATAAAATACTTATAGTCAATCCTAATTACCATGTTAAGGATTCATAATTGAATAAATTTTGAGACTAAATTTTAGTGGTCTTTGTTTTAAACTTTATATATATATATATATATATATATATATATATATATAAAATTTTATAGAGCATATGTAATCGAAATAGAAGAAATATTTATGGTTGCAGGACGCACTTGTTACCTATCAAGCATTTGATATTGATTGTAGACTTGTCAATGCGTACAGAAATGCAGGCACCAAGGCTTATTATCAGATCCCAAACATTTTATCCGACTTTGAGAAACTTTTTGATATAATTAATATAAAACTGGAAGAGACCATAACTGTTCTTTTGGGTCTGTAAAGTAAAGTAAAGGGGATTTCCTTGTGATTGTTGTTGTATATATAAGTATATACAAAGATAGGTTGTAATAATGATATAAGGGTAGAAAGTATTCATTTGTAAAATGAATAAAGTGAAAATTCAAGTTCTGAAATTTTCTAAGTGGAATTCGAAATTTAGTATGTTTGATTGGTCAAAACTTTTTTCCGATCGATCGAAGTGGTGAAATAATTTATCCTAAAGTCTCTACCTGTTTTGATTGGTACTTGATTCCTGTTCAATTGATCGAAAGCTCTTTTCAATCGATTGAACATGAATTTCTGTAGAATTTTCTGATAATTATTCCGAACGTTTGAAAAGATTTTAAGCATTGTAAACGGTTTTATGAAGTATTTTAACTGTCCATACGTACCTTTTGAAGGGTTATAACCCTGAGTATTGTAAGGGTGCAAATTGATCCACGGCCCAAAAATGACTCCGACAATGGCCCAATAAGCCCACCACAATAGATTTGTTAGAGAGTGGGTTAGATATAAGTTAAAGGTTAATCACAATGAGATAGGGAGCAAATGAAATGACTAGGGCAACAAGTTTAAAAGGAAAAATACTCCTTGATCAAGCCCGAGGAAGATCTATTTTTATATATACGTCTTTCTCACTTATATAAGTGTTTCAGTTCTTGGTTACAAAGTTCTCTCTTTTCCTCTTTTTTTGTCCTCCCCCACATATGGATCTTCCTTTTCCTTTTTTATCTAAACACAAATCATCTTAATCTTACACTTGGAGGGCTGAGATCGCATTCCTAGGACTTTTGTCTTATCCGGAACATACTAGTATGCTTTTACCCTACAATCTTAGCTGTACTATCACTGTTCATTGTCATTTCCTCATTAATGCGGTCAGGGGAGTGGTTGTCTCGTATTTAATGCGGAAGGGATGGCTTCTACACATTTCTTCCTTCATCCTTCTCGTGTTCCGTGCTAAGTTTGCCTTCTTTTCTTTTTTATGTTTTAACTTCATGCACCTCACACAGCTAGTGCTTGTCCCCGAGGTCTGAGGTGTATCCTCGAAAATAACCTTGGCTGCCCGTTTAAATCAGACTTGGGATCCTTGTCCTCATAGGTATAAATAGTAAATTTAAATAAATACAAAAATTCCTGAGTATTCTTTAAAATTGCTATTTTGTAGAACCCAATAAACTTGGTTATATTGGGAGGACAAGTTTGTAGAAACCTTTTAGTAACTTGTGTACGGGGACAAATATTACTTCTTCCAATTATTCCGACAGCTACATGACAGGCTTAGCCAACGGGAACTTCAGCAGTGGGCAACTACGGCATGGTCGATTTGGAATGCGAGAAACAGGTTTTACTTTGAGCATGTCCAACTCCAACCAAAAGCAATCGTTGATGTCGCATGCGGGCTGCTGGATGAGTACCAACGCCTCATGGCTCTGCAGTGAAAGCTACGTTTTTTTTCTGCTGCATATTTTGTATCAGGTTTTGTTTTTACTGCATTTTTGTATCTGGTTTTAAACCCCAATACTGTTTACTGGGGGTCACTGCTTTATTTGTACTGAATCTTTCATATTAATGAAATTTCTATCGGTTTGGATGTCAAAAAAAAAAAAAAATATATATATATATATATATATGTATATATATTCATTTTGTTCTTTCATTGTTACTCGTTGATTTAATGAAATCCCCAACAACTGCTGGGTGGAAGCCTGGAATATACCGTACTTGTATATTGTATCTTTTTTATTAAATTAATTTGCTCTGTTCTTTACCGATTCTCTTTTATTTAACTTTGGTAAGAACGAGTCCAAATCCTCTGTCTCATCAATTGTGCTCCACTTCATGCTCCACCAATAAAATTTGAATAACTAGCCTCTCTCATTAAATGAGATAACTTTGACTTTAATGAGAGATGGTAGTTGTCTCATTTAATGAGATATCTCATTTAATGAGAGAGGCTAGTTGTCCAAATTTTATTGGTGGAGCATGAAGTGGAGCACAATTGATGAGACAGAAGATTTGAACTCGGTAAGAACACCTGACAAGTCGGTGGATATGAATATGAAGCTCTGGTATTGTTGCCTCATTACTGATAACCAAAACGGATAGAGCCTATATATATATTAGAAAAAAAGAGAGTATTTTTTTTTTTGATAAACAGGAAAAAAAAAGGGTATATAATTAGCCTAACTAGTGTCATTAATTAGCTTGTCAAGCATGACTGGCCATCAATAAAATAAAAAAAAAAACAATTGACTTAATTTGATGCAACTACTTTCTAAAAAGAATATGGAAAAAATTGAGAGAGAAAGAATTTTTTTTTTTTTTAAGAAATTAAATTCTATATGTGGTGTAAAATTCAAGTTTTACTCTTTCAAATTTCAATCCCAACATGTCATATCATCATATTATATATTATAAAATAAGCACAATCATACTCAATCAATTCTAATACCCATTTAAAAATCCAACTTAACTGTGAGTTTATTGATATGTTATTATGTGTGGTGAGGTGTATTGAGTTTAAATAAAAAGCTGATGTGATAATTTTTTATTAGATGGTGTAAAATATGAGTTTTACACTTCATTCTTATCTAATTCGGACTTATTATTATTATTATTTTCTGTGATAAAGAAAGAGAGATTTTTTTATTATTATTATCATATTATTATTATTATTTTATGTGATAAAGAAAAGAGAGAATTTTAGAATAGCTTAGATGGATGAGATATTGAGATAACAATGGTTGAATTAGATTAGCAAAGTTAGTTAACAGTTAGTGACAATGGGATGGTCAATAGTGAGTTCGTTAGTAGTCTATCACTTATATAACATTAATCACTTTTTTTTGTTTTGTTTTTGTTTTGAGAAGAACGTTAATCATATCATATTATTATCATATTATATATAATAAAAGTTGGGTTTAGACGCCGTGGTTGCGCCACGTGGCTTCACCAAATTGTAGAAATTTTATTAAATTTTTAGATTTTAAGAAAAAATATATATAGTTTTACTTCTCCTATAATTTCTAAATGGATATTAGATTAATCAGGACTCTAATTCATTCTTATCTCTAATTCATTGTTATCATAAAGTAAGTGTATCTCTAAAAAAAAAAATCATATAGTAAGCGTAAAAAATTTTGAAAATAATCCTATAATTTATAATTCATTCTTATCTCTAATTCATTGTTATCATAAAGTAAGTGTATCTCTATAAAAAAAATAATAAAACATATAGCAAACGTAAAAAAATTTGAGAAGATTGATCCAAGAATTATTGAAGGACGAAGGCAGGAGAGAAACAAATGCAAGGTAGTACAACGGCCCAACTTCTTCAGAAGTCTGCACTAATTGTAGGTAGGGGTGGCAAATGGGCGGGTTGGATCATAAATGGGTTGGGTCATAAATAGGTTGGGTGTAAAATTATCTATTTATCCATTTATGACCCGTTTATATATAAATTAATTATCCATTACCAACCCAACCCATTTAATTAGTAACCCACCCATTTAATCCAATATGATCTAAATACCTCTAAAACTACTTGAATAGCCTATTGACCTCCAAAATTATCAAAATACCCTTAAATACCTAAAATGATACAAATACTCCCTACACTTTCAAAATTACCAATATACCCTTGGACATCCAAAATTATCCCCAAAATCTCTAAAATGAACAAAATACCCATGAAACCTCTAAAATGACCAAAATACCCCTGATATCTCTAAAATCACCATATATGCTTAAAAACCACTAAAATGACCAAAATATCTCCAAAATCTCTAAAATGACCAAAATACCCCCGAAACCTAAAAATTACCAAAATACCCCCAAAACCTATAAAATGACCAAAATACTCCCAAAACTCAAAAAATGACCAAAATACCCCAAAAATCTAAAAATGACCAAAATACCCTCCAAAACCTAAAAAATGACCAAAATACCCCTGAAACCTAAAAAAATTGCCAAAATACCTTGAAACCTAAAAAATTATCGAAATACCCCCAAAACCTAAAAAATGACCAAAATAACCCCAAAACCCAAAAAATGACCAAAATACCCCCGAAACTCAAAAAATGACCAAAATACCCCTCGAAACCCAAAAAATGACCACAATACCCTCAAAACGTAAAAATGACCAAAATACATCTGAAACCTAAAATTGACCAAAATACCCCCCAAAACCCAAAAAATGACCAAAATACCCCCGAAACTCAAAAAATACGAAAATACCTCCAAAACCCAAGAAATGACCAAAATACCCTCAAAACCTAAAAATGACCAAAATACCCCCGAAACCTAAAAAATTACCAAAATACTTCTGAACCCTAGAAATTTACTGAAATAACCTAAAAATATAAAAATTATTGAAATAACCCTAAAACTAAAAGATGACATAAATGCCCTCGTAACCTAAAAAATGACTAAAATACCCTTAGAATCTAAAAGATGATCAAAATAACCCCGAAGCCTAAACAATTACCAAAATTCCCTCGAAACCTAAAAAATTACTAAAATTCCCTCGAAACCTATAAAATGACTGAAAGACTCTAAGAACCTTTAATTTGTAAAAAATATTCTCGAAACGTCCAAAATACCCTAAACCTCTATTTCAGTAATTTTAGATGTTTCTGGTGTATTTTGGTCATCTTACATGTTTAGCGGTATTTTGGTCATAATTTGGGTTTCAAGGGTTTTTATTGATCATTTTTTTTTAGGTTTTGGGGTTATTTTGGTCATTTTTTAGATTTTTGTGGTATTTCAATAACTTTTTAGGTTTCAAGGTATTTTGGTAATTTTTTTAGGTTTCGGGGGTATTTCAGTTATTTTTTAGGTTTTGGAGGTATTTTGGTCATTTTTTAGGTTTAGGGAGTATTTTGGTAATTGTTAGGTTTTGGGGGTATTTCGATAATTTTTTTAGGTTTTTGGGGTATTTTGGTCATTGTTTTAGGTTTTGGGGTTATTTTAGTCATTTTTTAGGTCTTGGTGTATTTCAATCATTTTTTAGGTTTCAAGATATTTTGGTAATTTTTTAGGTTTCAGGGGTATTTCAGTCATTTTTTAGGTTTAGAGGGTATTTTGGTAATTTTTTAGGTTTAGGGTGTATTTTGGTAATTCTTAGGTTTTGAGTGTATTTCGGTCATTTTTTATGTTTTGGGGATATTTTAGTCATTTTTTAGGTTTCAGGGGGGTATTTTAGTCCTTTTTTAGGTTTCAGGGTATTTCGGTCATTTTTTAAGTTTAGGGGGTATTTTGGTAATTTTATGGGTTTTGGAGGTATTTAGTCATTATTTAGGTTACGGAGTAATTTGGTAATTTTTTCAGATTTCGGGGGTATTTTAGTCATTTTATAGGTTTCAGAGGTATTTTGGTCATTTTTTCGGTTTCGGGGGTATTTTGGTCATTTTTTGGGTTTTGGATGTATTTTGGTAATTTTTTGGATTTTGGGGGTATTTTGGTCATTTTTTTTGGGTTTCGTAGATATTTTGATCATTTTTTGGGTTTTGGGGGTATTTTGTTCATTTTTTAGGTTTTGGGGGTATTTTGGTAATTTTTAGGTTTTGGGGGGTATTTTGGTTATTTTTTGGGTTTTAGAGATATTTTGGTCATTTTTTGGGTTTTGGGGGTATTTTGGTCATATTTAGATTTCGGGGGTATTTTGGTCATTTTTAGGTTTCGGGAGTATTTTGGTCATTTTTTGGGTTTTGGAGGTATTTTGGTAATTTTTAGATTTTTGGGGTATTTTGTTCATTTTTTAGGTTTTGGGGGTATTTTGGTTATTTGTTGGGTTTTGGGGGTATTTTGGTCATTTTTTGGGTTTTGAAGGGGTATTTTGGTAATTTTTTGGATTTTGGGAGTATTTTGGTCTTTTATTAGGTTTCAGGGGTATTTTGGTCATTTTTTAGAAATTTAGATTTTATGTTGTTTATTTAAATTTTAGATGGGTTTAGTGGGTATTAGTGGATTTATCTATTTAGACCCATCTAATTAAATAACCAAATGGGTCCTTACCCATTTAACCCAAATATTAAATGAGTTGGGTTAAGACTTATCCAAATAAGGTGGGTAATGGGTGGGTTCATGGATATGGGTAAAAATTGCCACCCCTAATTGTAGGTGACCTCACAGACACAAACGGTGAAAGAGGTATTATAGTAGAAACTCAAAGTGATGGACTACAAAGAATTATTGATCTACATCCGTCATTTATGGCTATGCAGTATCCAATACTGTTTCCTTTTGGAGAAGATGGTTTCTACATTGGCATTCCTTATTTCAAAAATGAAGGAAGAAGAAAAATAAAGCGAGAAATTGTTACAATGAGGGAGTATTACGCATATAGGATTCAACACCGAAGAAATGAAGGACAAACAATTCTCTGTGGTGGTCGACTCTTCCAACAATTCATAGTTGATGCATATATAGCTATTGAAGAAGAAAGACTAAGGTTTATACGCAAAAAACAGCCACAATTAAGAGCAGATTTGTACAAGAACGTGCGTGATGCTGTTGTTAGAGGTGACAAAAGTCGTAAATCACTTGGTAAAAGAATAGTTCTCCCTGCAACTTTTACGGTGGACCAAGATATATGATACAAAACTATCAAGATGCCATGACAATAAGTAGATGGGCAGGTAATCCTAATCTATTCATCACATTCACTACAACGAGACGACAATTGATGATAATGGATATCCAATTTATAGAAGACGAAATGATGGAAGATTTATACAAAAGGGAGATGTCAAGCTTGAAATGTTATTGACAGGAATGACACATGGAAGAGCTATGATTGCTCAACTTTTATATCATATATAATTTAATATAAAGCAAAAAACTTTAGGTAATTATATATTCATTATATTTTTGAGATCATACAAATTTATGATTGCATTTCTTAACTATTACATTGAGGTTGCCACTTAAATATGCTTTAAATATATATATTTTTTAATTATTGAATTCAAGGTTTTTCATTTAAATATGCAATTGAGTTTTAATTATGCAAACTCCCTTTATATTTTTCAAGCATCTCATTTTTTATTAGTTGCATAGTTATCTACGATATTCCATTCAATTAATTTTGGACTTATATATGATTTTTTTTAATAAAAACTTAATCTTACACAATATGCATTCATTTTAAAAACCTTCTCCCTTCTCCCTTTGTGTATGTTAAAATACAAAGTATTCTAAAAAAAAAAAAGTAAAAGGTTACTTCATTTAAAAAAAAAAAAAAAGATTAAAAGATTAGTTTATTTTTATTATCTATTTAATTTTGATTAATATAAAAATATTATTTTTTATTTTCAATAATTTACACATGAGTCTTGATTAAGCTGTGCATTGCACGGGCATAATACTAGTGTATCAAGTATTTCTTATAAACAAAATATTAGTAAGAGTACATGGAAGATTAATGAATCAATAGTCTTGAGCCATGTGGGTCAATTAGATTAGGGCTAGTAATCTATAAATATATCCATATAATCCATCTTTTTATCATCTTGAATAACAATGAAGTTGTTGTCTTTGCACATTTCTCTTAGAGGGTTACTACCTCAAATCAGGTCAAATCTTATACAATTTCTATTCATTTCTATTAGTAACTGGCGAGTTCCTAACTTTGCATGGGGTAAAATTGAATCAAAGCATATGCATTTAAATGGATCCAGGAAAGTTTAAAGGGAAAGACTTCAACACCATGCTTTTTCAACCCATTTGGCTAATAAGTGGGCAATTTTGGCTGATTAGCCCCTTTTAGTGATTTTTTAGCCAACTTTTGCTAGAAACTGATTCCTTAAACCTTTTCCTTCAGTTAGCTACTAGATCCGTGAATTGGGCCACCAATTGCAAGACTAGGTCTCTTGGGCCACTGCAAGACTAGGTCTCTTGGGCCACTCAAAGGTCTTTTGAAGATTTTAGGACTGCTCCAAGATTTTCCAGTACTAACAACACTGAAGATCACTCAAAGTATCAATGTGTGTGTGGTATTGAATCTCCTCTCGCTGAATTTGGAAATGGAGAGGGTGAAGGTACATGATTACAATGAAATTTAGAATATAAAAATTACATGTAAATTTGGCTTGGATTACGCTAATATACAGAGATCCTAATAAATTGTGTGAATTTAAAAAAAAAAAAATTGAACGTTTTATAAATGAAATAATTGTTGATTTTTTTTATAAAAAATATTTTGTACAGATGAGAGAGGTAAAGAATGTAAGTGAAAAATTTAATAAAAAGTAATTAAACGTTACAATATCAACACAAGTTATAGTCACTTGAAGCTAATTCATTTAAAATATTTTTTAATCATAGATATTTTAACAAAAACTATGAGACCTTCACATTATTACAAAAAATGATGATGTGGTAAAGTGAAGGTAAAATTAGATATTTTAAAAACTATGAGACCTTTAGATAGGAGAAGTGTTATATTCATAATATTTTTACAATACTTTCACAATAAATCTTAAATAGCACTACAAAGGTTAAACCCTTTTATAGTATTACTTTGGTTATATAATGTATTATAGGTCTATTTAAAAAAATTTATATACTACTTTCGTGTGTGTGCTCTAGTAAGTATTATTGTTCTCTAAAAAAAAAAAAAATCTTAGATAGTAATTTGTTTTTAGTTTTAATTTGAAATCTATTATTGAAATTACATTTTTATTTACTAGTCTATGCTCACAACAAATAACAATTTACAACTTAAAATTTATTGTGA
Source organism: Quercus ilex subsp. ballota (assembly GCA_032727855.1). NCBI lineage: Eukaryota > Viridiplantae > Streptophyta > Magnoliopsida > Fagales > Fagaceae > Quercus > Quercus ilex. The sequence goes on along the minus strand of CM064919.1, from coordinate 17,745,989 downwards.
AAATATTATGAAAATACTATCGGTATATCATTTCTCTTCACATATTATTGTAGAAAATGGTGACGCAGTAAAGTGAAGATCAAATTAGATATTTTAAAAACTATGAGACCTTCCCATTATTACGAAAAATGATGACGTGGCAAGGTGGAGATCAAAAAGCTAATAAAATCTGACTATGATTTCCTTGATTTTTTTTTTTTTTTTTTTTGTGTGTTTATGTACAAACCATGAACACCACAAAGCCCGGGGTTGTTGGGCTTTTGCCCTTATTTTGTAAAAAATCTAGCACAATATCCCTGTTTTGAAACTATTTAGATCCATGTCCCTATTTTAGTACTCGATTTAAAAAAAAATCGAGTTACAAGTGGAACTCGACATTAGCAATGTCGAGTTCTGTGCATATTTTGCCACTTAATTAAAAAAAAAAATATTATGTGAAACTCAGCTTTGCTAAAGTCAAGTTTCAATTAAAAATTTATATATAACTCAATTTTGAGGATATCAAGTTTTATACCAAACTCAAATTTTTTTTTTTAAAATCGAGTTTTAAAAAAGAAATATAGACTTAAATAGTTTCAAAACATGAACATATTGCTATTATTTTTGCAAACAAGGCAAAAACCCAATATAACACGTAAGTTTTTTTTTTTTTTTTTGAGAGTGAATATAACACGTAAGTTAATTAGGAAGGCTGTGGTGAATTTTAACCAGTGTTGAAATCAGAGCATCTCCAGCAAATTCATCAAATTTTTGTACTGTTTGGAGAACGAATAGTGACTTTTACCTTTTATCTACCAACTTTTTTAAATACACTTTCTAATAGATTCTTTATTTCATTTTCTATCTCATTTAAATATTATTTATTTATTCATTATTTATTCTTTTTTTAACAACTACACATCTTCCAACATTTTTTTATTCAATACCTGATTATTATAATAGAAAAAAATTTGAAGAATGATAGCCCATCAGATTTGATGAGCCACTATTCATGAGTCAAAAAAAATTTAGAGTTTAGAGAATCTATTAAAGACAATTTTTTTGATCTCATTCTCTATTATAGAGAATATTTTGCTTAACTATAATATTGGAGATGCTCTCAGGTGACTCAAATTTTTTGACGTGGCCCTCCTACCGCCATTTTTTTTTTTTTTTTTGGTATCGTGGAATCTTTTATTTTTACCAGAATAAAGTACCATGGATGGATGGATTCAAGTACTTTTACGTTATTGTCAAGCAAATGAAAATTAAGGGGGGTCAATATGTAGTAAGATGTTGGCTTACACTACTTGACAAAAAGGTTGCAAATTAATGACACTCAGCTAAAGAAACATCCTAGCTAGCCTTCTTCTTCTTCTTTTATTTTTTTATTTTTTTATTTTTTAATTTATGGGAAGCAGTAAAACATATATTCCTAGCTATAGCTATCATCAATATCTTGCCAATATTGGTGTCATAAAAAAAAATCTTGTCAATATTGTATTTTTGTTTTTGGAACTCAAATTTTGTCTGGTGTATCAACACACTGGACACATTAGGAAATAGAAACATGTTGGTGCATTAGGTAGAAGTTGAAGCTATGTTTATGAGTCTTGTCAATAATGACCTATATCAATGGATAATATCCTTTTAGAAGCCTAACTCATGTGTGCTTAATTATGATATATGATCATTTGTGGATTCCAATAAATTCAATTGGTTAAATTCAATTTTATTTATTTTTTTAGAATTGAATCTTACATACATAAAAAACTAATTAATGTTTTGGTCTGATAATAAAATGCAATTATTATGGAGTAGAAGTTATAGATTGAAATTCTATTCATCTATTAAAAAAAGATGTATGATATTCTTTTGAAGATTAATAATACTCCACTGCTAACATTTTAATTTTAGATTGATGATCCCAACTGCAATTTTATTTCAATTTATAAAAAAAAAAATTATTATTAGATGCGCTAACATGTTGAAGGGTTAAAGAATCATGGATGCTCCGTTACATATACTACAGCATTTTGTAATTATGAACATTTATGCATAGAGGAATTGACATACTAATTAGAAGGCCAGAGAAGAATGCAGCTCTAAGAATCGGATAATCCTTTTATTTAGGTCAGAGACTCAGAAGATTTGGATTGTTAAGACTTGACAGTGAGGAACTGAGGGAATATATCATCTTTTTGTTTACTCCTGAATGGCTTTGAGATTGCCTTTTGGTTTCACCTTTTTTATGCGGTTATTGATTGAGAGTGAGCTTCATTATCTAACCTGATCTGAAGTGTGAACCAATCCCACCTTCTTTTTTTTGGCTCTTCTTGAAGACTTGAACCACTATATATTGCTGGGCCAGATAATTCCGATTCCAGAAGTGGGTTATCATGGATTTCTTGTGTGTTTTGTTTATTTTTAGTTGGAGTTTTTTTTTTGTTTTTTAATAGAGAGAGAAGTTGGAGCATATTTAATTTATTTGCTTATATAATTTTTTTTTTTAAAAACCTCACTTTTTCCGTGTACAAATGAATAACAATTTGGTTAAAGATACAAAATTTTCCCCATAATTTGTTGAGCTATTAAGCTGTAATTGGTCCACAATAAGTCTAAAATCACTTTCACATTAATTCATCATTATCACTACTTTTGTTAACTGCTACTATACACAACTTACCTTCTCACCAAATCATATATATTAAAAAAAGAATAAAGAAAAACTGTCACCATAAACTTATTGGTACAGGAAACATAGTTCTCCATTGTGACAACAGTGAGATCTCCCATATCCATTATACAACTTTTACATCTTATCACTGCTCGTACATTTACATAAAAGGCACAAAGAAGATCACCTTCTGTCTTTGGCGGGGTCAATAGATTGTATATGTCGCGCGCACAACCTAGGACAGAGAAACAACAAATGACATAAAATGATAAATCAGCAAGAAAGTTTCAACCTATATATGTTACATTATATATGTGCTGCATAATTCGTTTACTGCTTTTCCCTAATTGAAGACATATGTGATCTTAGCATTTTCTACATATATATAAAAACAAACGAATAAAAACATTTCTCAACTGGTTATTATTTATTCAATAATTAATGATCAAAACTCATTTGGTTTCGAGCCAGTTTTGTCCCCAAAAGAAGATCCATTCTAAGTACGACACCAGAATGAAAAATGTAGGTTTTCATGTGTTTGTGATTCTTTTTTGTTCACATCTCCGGTGTCCATTTGCCATTTGACATTAACTGAGTGGTACTACACTTTTGTTGTACTAGTAGTAGTATTTTAAATAAATAATGAGGGTATCTATATATCTCTGACTCTTCTACTTACTTTGGTATATAAAGTCCATTTGGTTGTTGATGGGATGGTAGACACAGAATGGGTTAGTACTTGGCACTTAGCAATAATGACCTTCTAGCTACTAACTCAAGTCAAGTGAATGATAAACTGAAAATGGAAGATAACTGGTTTCAAGTTGACTACTCTTGTCAAAGGAGAAGACGGGGAAGATTATTATTTTATGATCATCAGTCTATGTTTGCAGACAAGAGTTGTTAAAAGTCTTAGCACACTTTTGCAATAAGCCACAACAACAAGGCTCCAAGATAGAACTTGGAAACCATTTTAAAAAGTAAGTGTATATATATATATATATATAATTTTTATCTCAGATTATTACATGTTAATATTGAATTTGTATAGCTTCTCAGCATGTATTTAATCAATTCATGAGTAATAAAGGATGTAAGATTTGGTGTCTTGCATGCAGTTAGGGTTATGATTGATTCATGCTTTAAATTTGGTCTTATAGATAGGTTCAAGCTATACTTGGAGCAATGTTGTCAATATTACACCACTCAAATATTTTACATTAAATGTATTTTTGGATATATAAATTTATTATTTAATGAACTATATTATTTCATTGTAATTTTTATTTTTGTAAAATATTAAGATGATCATAAATAAATAAATAGCTTATACTTAAAACATGAATTTATGGATAAAATAGCAAATAACATTTAATTAACATGAATTTTAATGAGCAAATTAAGAATAAAAGCAAAATTTCATAAAGTCATTCAATTGTGAAATTGTCAAAATATACTCTTTTTTTTTAGGGTCGTCAAAATATATTCTAATAAATAATTATTAAGTTAGTATAACATTAACAAAAAATTTTATTATGTATAACTTTATTATAAACCATGTATATAGATTATTTCTGTTTTGACTTTTCTTTATTAAGGTTATTAATCACCACAAGCGCACACACTCACACGCATGTACATACATGCACCCATATGTTACAAATAACTTATTTAGTAACAAGTAATATAGTAATTATTTTTATTTTTGATGAAATTAATATAGTAATTCAATTGTGCAATTGTCAAAATTTACTCTAATAAATTATTATTAAGTCAGTATAACATTAACAAAAAGTTATACTATGTATAACTTTATTGTAAACCATGTATATGGAGTATTTTTGTTTTGACTTTTCTTTATTAAGGCCATTAATCACTACAAGCACACAGGCATGTAGATACATGTACCCATATGCTATTAATAAATTATTTAATAACAAGTAATATATTAATTCTTTTTTACTTTTGAGGGAATTAATATAGTAATTCAATTGTGAAATTGTCAAAATATACTCTAATAAATTATTATTCAGTATAACATTAACAAAAATTTATACTATGTATAACTTTATTGAAAACCATGTATATGGAGTATTTCTGTTTTGACTTTTATTTAGAAACAAGTAATATAGTAATTTTCTTATAAAAAAAAAGTAATATAGTAATTCTTGTTTCTTTTTGAGGGAATTAATATAGTAATAATTTAATTGTGAAATTGTCAAAATATACTCTAATAAATTATTATTAAGTATAACATCAACAAAAATTTATACTATGTATAACTTTATCATAAACCATGTATATAGAGAATTTCTGTTTTGATTTTTTTTTTTATTAAAGGTTATTAATCATCACAAGCACACGCGCATGTACACACATGCACGCACACGTTACTAATAATTTATTTAGTTATTGACCTTTACCAGCTCGATTCTTCTTTCTTTAACCATCTTTCATTGTTATTATTCTTAATTAACTGAGTATTGGTGTGTTGCATTCTGTCTTGTGAATTACAATATTTCTAGGCTGATGGAATTGCCTACTGCCTACAGTTCTTTTCGTTTATACGTTGTGTATCACAACTTAAATATGTTTTGAATAATTCTCATAAAATGTAAAATTGTTTAGAATATGAGAATATTTAAATAAGCTCCATGGTACTTGAAAGCTCAATTGGTGTGAAAACACTAATACTTGTTAGGTCATGCTAACGAGTGCCCTTAGGGCACTCGTTAATAATCTATTTTAGGAAAGTTTTTATACCACTTTTATGGGAAATGAAAAAAGCTGTCAAAATATTAATGACTTTTTTTTTCATTTCCCATAAAAACTTTCTTTAAATGAATTATTAATCAGTGTCCTAAGGGCACTCGTTAGCATTTCCCATACTTATTTAGACCCCCAATTTTAAATTACAATTTAATAGCTTTTACTCTAACTTATCTAAGTGCATAACAAGAGTAAAGCACGCACAATAAACCGGTAATACTACTCTAAGCCATAAACAAGTACAATAAGCAGGTGGCTCTGCCATGCTTTATGGCCGTCTCTCTGTCGCTAAGAAAGTGAACTCTCTCTTCTCTTAGGCAGTAGAAGTTGTTCAGTCCCTTCTTTTGAAGGAGAGTTTTGTCACCTCTAGTGGTAACAAGTTTACTTCTAGAGCTTGTTGGGGTTTCCTTTTTCGGGTTATAGGGAAACACGTATCTTTTCTTGAGTACTCCATTACCTTTTGTTAGCCATGGAGGATCTAGTACATAAATGGAGTAACTTCTCACTATCAAATAGAGAAAACATTGGGTTTGTTCTTCAAAAGGATTAACAATCAGGAGAGTTCATCATTGCGGCACAGTTTCTGACTCCAAGCTTCTTGAATTAGGAAATTTTGGCAAGGACTTTCAAGCAACTATGGAGGTCCACAAAGGGTTTCAAGATCCAAAATTAGGAAGGTCACAAAGTTCTCTTCATCTTTGACAACTTGAACGATGTTGATCGAATCCTTCAAAGCCAGCCCTGGAGTTTTGAGAAATACTTAGTTATGTTACAGTGATATGATATAGATGTTTTAGTCTGTGACCTGGTGTTTACAAAAGCACTCTTTCGGGTGCAGGTCCATAATATCCCGGTATGTTTCATGAACACAAAAGTTGCTAAGGGAATCTGTGACATCGTGGGCGAAGTGCAAAAATCAACCAAGATAGTTGATGATGATGGTGGATATTTTATTCGGGTCTGAGTCAGTATCAATATTACCCCCCCCCCCGTTTTTGTCGAGGAAGGGTTATAACCATGGAGAATGGTGAGAAACATTGGGTTAACTTTAAGTACGAGCGCTTGCCAAATGTTTGTTTTTGGTGTGGTCGTTTGAATCATAGCGACAAAGATTGCAGTCTTTGGACTGAGAGCAAAGGTACCCTCTCGCCGGATAGTCAACAATTTAATTCCAGTCTGAAGGTAGTCCCATATATGATTGGTGGGAAGAATGTCATCTACATCCTAGGTTTTTACGAGCGATGACAACCTTATGTCAATTCGGAGCCTTTTGAGGTGGTGCCCAACCAAGCTCTGGTGGCTGACTTATTAGAACAAGGTCAGGTTAGGGAAGTCCAACCAACAACGTTTACAAAAAATGAGGTTAAAGGAAGTAATGGCGGGGAAAAGGCAGACATGGTAACGAAAGTAACTAAAAGCATTGAAAGAGACAGGCTGTCAGAATCAAATTTGGAGCCAGAATTATTGCCAATTAAGGACCTTATCTCCAATGGATTGTCACCTATTAAAGTTCCAGTTGTAGGGAATTCAACCCGAAATTCCTAACCTGTGAGAAGCAAAACAATAGAGAAAACACAAGCCAAAGAAAACAATCACACGCACAAGACAATATTTACGTGGTTCGGCAATTTGCCTATGTCCACGGAGTTGCAGAGATTTCACTATTATCAGGGAAAAATACAAAGTGCAGTTACAGTGTTTTCACTCTCTCAAAAACAACAACAAGACGAAACCCTAATCACCAAAAACGGTTTCTATATCCTCCCATTAAAAACCACGCAACATTATTCGGGTCGGGTCGGGTCGTCAACCGGATCAAACATAACTAGGCTCCACAAAGCCTAACAAATTTTCCACTTGGAGACTAGTTCAATCACCAACATTAGCCGCTATCCTCCAAAAGTAATCCCTCATCCCTGCAACACATCCTCCTGTCCTCAAGCTAGAAGGCCAACTGAAGCTGCACATAGCTTCAGCTTCTCAATAGTGACACCTTTAGTCAACATGTCTGCCAGGTTCTTAGATCCACAAATCTTCTTAAGTATTACCAGCTTATCTTCAACAAGGTACCAGATAAAGTGGTATTTTGTCTGTATATGTTTCAACTTTGAATGAAAAACCGAATTTTTAGCAAGAAAAATTGCACTCTGACTATCACTGTGTAGAATATCCATCTCTTGCTTCTTACCCAATTCATCTAAGAAACTATGTAGCCAAATCATCTCATTTCCAGCTTTAGTTGTTGCAACATACTCAGCTTTTGTAGTAGACAAAGTAACAATCTTTTGTAGATTTGAAGCCCAGGATATAGCTGTACCACCCAGAGTAAAAACAAACCCAATAGTACTCTTTCTACTATCAATATCACCAGCAAAATCAGTATCTACATAACCCTACAGTTTCAAACTTGCACCTGTGAAGCAAAGACATGTATCTAATGAACCCTTCAGATATCTCAGAATCCACTTGACTGCCTCCTAATGCTGCTTTCCAGGCCTACTCATAAATCTGCTCACAACTCCCATTGCATGTGCAATATCTGGCCTTGTACACACCATAGCATACATCAAGCTGCTAATGGCTGAGGCATAGGACACCTTGCTCATATGGTCCCTTTCTTTTTCTATCTTCAGTGACTGTTCTTTGCTTAGTTTGAAATGACTATCCAAGGGTGTGCTCACTAATTTAGCTTCATTCATGTTGAACCTGCTAAGAACTTTCTTCACATACTCTGGCTGTGAAAGCTTCAATGTACCATTAGCCTTGTCTCTAATGATTCTCATACCAAGGATTTGCTTTGCAGCTCCCAAATCCTTCATTGCAAACTGTTTTGACAATTGCTTCTTCAGATTATTAATCTCCTCAATGCTAGACCTTGCAATGAGCATATCATCCACATACAATCGTAAAATGATGTAAGAATTGTCAAAAGACTTAACATAGCAACAGTGATCAACTTCACATCTCTTGAACCCAATTCTATGCATAAAACTGTCAAATTTCTTGTACCACTGTCTTGGAGCTTGTTTTAGGCCATACAAACTCTGTCTCAGTTTGCAGACTAGATTCTCGTCCCTGAACAATGAACCCTTCTGGCTAAATCATGTAAATGTCTTTCTCTAAGTCACCATGAAGGAATGCCATCTTCATATCTAATTGCTTAAGATGTAAATTTTTTGCAGCCACCATTCCTAGTACTAGTCTGATTGTTGACATCTTCACAACTAGAGAAAATATCTCTGTGTAGTCAATGCCCTCCTTCTGCTGGAACCCTTTAACAACTAATTTGGCCTTGTAACGTTTGCTACAATCATGCTCATTCTTTATTCTGTATACCTACTTGTTGTGTAAAGCCTTCTTTCCTACTGGCAATTCAGTCAGTTCCCATGTCTGATTCCCCAACAAGGAATCCATCTCATCCTTCATGGCTAACTCCCACTTGCTTGAATTCTCATCTTGCAAGGCTTCATCATAACACTTTGGCTCGTCACCATCAGTCAACAGGAGATAATTTAGAGCGGGTGAATAATGGTGTGGAGGTTTAATGGTTTTGGAAGATCTGCGAACTTTAGCTACAAGTGTACTTTGATCTACCTGTGAATCTACATTCTCCTTATCTTTTTCACACATTTTTCTGACAGTACTTTCATTCAATTCATCTAAGTTGACAAACTCAGATTTATTTTGATCTATCTCTGTAACATTTGGCACTGACCTATACTTATACACAACCTGTTCATTAAATATCACATTTCTACTTCTGATGATTTTCCTATTTTGTTCATCCCAAAACCTATAGCCAAATTTCTCATCACCATAGCCAATGAAAAAACATATTTTAGACTTTTCATTAAGTTTACTACGAGCATCAGAATTAATATGAACATAAGAAACACAACCAAAAACTTTTAAATGTGAAAACTTTACCTCTTTACCACTCGAAACCTCCTCAGGAAGTCTGAACTCCATAGGAACTGATGGACTTCGGTTTATCAGGTAGGCTGCAGTGCTAATAGCATCAGCCTAGAAAGTTTTTGGTAGTCTAGCATGCAACCTTATACTCCTAGCACGCTCATTGAGAGTTCTGTTTATGCGCTCAGCCACATCATTCTGCTGTGGTGTCCCAAGAATGGTCTTTTCCATCCTAATTCCTTGTGCAGCACAATACTCATTGAACCCTCCATCTATGTACTCTCCTCCATTATCTGACCTCAAACATTTTAGTTTCAAACCTGTTTCTGTTTCAACCATGGCCTTCCACTTCTTAAAAGTTTCAAATACATCAGATTTATTTTTCATAAAATAAACTCATACCTTTCTGCTTGAGTCATCAATGAAGGTGATGTAGTACCTTGAACCTCCAAGGGATGCAACTAGAGAAGCCCCCACAAGTTAGTGTGTACTAACTCCAATTTTTCTAAAATGCAGCTTTCACACATGTCTAAATCAATGAATTTCAATTCTGGTAGCTTTCATCTTGACAACATCATCTTCATCCTTTTCTCACTCATGTGACCAAGCCTGCGGTGCTATAGGCTTGTATCAGTACTTGCTTTAGCAACTGCAAATGTATCTCTTGGACTTGAGGTCATATATAGAGTGCCAGTCTTCTTTCCACGAGCCAATACTCTAGCTCCCTTTGTAACCTTCCAATTACCACCAACAAATAGTATTGCATTCCCTTCATCATCAAGTTGTCCAACAGAAATCAGATTCCTCTTCAGGTTAGGAATATGTCGAACATTCTCCAGTAACCAAACAGACCCATTGGGTAATAATATCTGGACATCTCCCATACCCACAACATCTAAGGCTGAACCATCAGCCAAATACACCTTACTAAAATCACCTACAACATAATTCTGTATGATTTCTTGGTGTGGAGTGGTATGAAACGAAGCTCCTGAGTCCAAAACCCAATCATTAAGTGGACTGTCAACTGCAAGAAGTAGTGCATCTTGTACCTCTTCTGTTATAGCATTAGCAGAATCATCTTCATTCTTCTTCTTAGGACTTTTGCATTGCCTCCTAAAGTGACTTGTTTTCCCATAGTTCCAACATTGTACTTGTTGGCCTAATCTAGATTTACTTCTGTTCCGATTAGAATTTCTGGATTTTGATCTACCTCGATTTGAATTTCTGTCATTACCTCTGTCTTTTGTCTTAAGGTTTAGGGCAAAACCATATCTTGAGGTTTTGCCTGCATCTCTTCTGCGAATCTCCTCAGCTAGAATTAAATCTTGCATGTCATTGTACTTTAGCTTTTCTTTTCTTGTAGAATTGCTCACTGTTAGGACATATGTGTGTTCACTTGTTAAGATCATATGTCACTTGTTTATGTAAATTGGCTAATCCTTTTGACAAAACGCACTCTACTTGTAATTGGGTAGTTCTAGGTGTTTTTAATACTTCAAGAAACAAGGTTTCAAGAACAAGTGTTGAAGTCATCAAGTCTGTCCAAGAAAACGCAAGCTAAAGTGCAATTTCATTAAAGCTCGACATCTGCTCGATAGCTACCTCGACACCTGCTATCTGTCGAGATTTATAAAATCAATTTTTCTGATTTGATTTTCTTGGGATCCGTGAATGTGTTTTTGGGCATTCTTTTCTTCTAACCCTAAACATATAAAAGGATTGTTTTAAGAGCCGTCAAGTGGGACACAAGTTGCAAAAGCATTGAGCAATCCTTGTTCAACCAAATTGTGATCAAAAGACGAAGTTCTTGACCTAGTTCATCTTCTCTCTAGAAGTTACTGTGTATGTGCACCATAGGGTTTTGTAACCAAGCATCTTCTTGATCTTCATTGTGTATGATGAACTAAAGAACTTTGCAGCCAACCTCTCCTTCTCAAGTTGGTGTTTGAAGTCGCGTACTGGGATCCGCGCATTGGTTAGTCACGTGCTTGGGAGCCGTGCATTAAAGGTGGAAATTGTCACTACAGATCAAGTCCAATTGGGTATTGGGGTAAGGGTTCAACTGTAGGTTGGTAAGGTACTTGGGATTCCTTTACTTGTAACCGCTTGATTTGATAATAGTGGAGTTTCGGGAGTGGTGACCTGAAAATCACCCGGTGGGGTTTTTGCCGTTAGGGTTTTCCCCATGCGTAAACAAATTACCGTGTCATTTATTTTTCCGCTGTATATTTAGTATTTGGTGATTTGTTTATGCTTCCACGTATTTGCATGTTAAATTGATTAATTAATAACTTGGCTAATTAATTAATTAATTTTATCACAAGGGGTCATTCAGTTTGTGGCCTATCACTCACTACCATCCTCATTGCCTCCCAACTGTTTGGCAAAGAAGCCAAAACGATCAGTGCACAGATCTCATCATCAAAATAAATTTCTACAGACGACAATTGATTTGTGATAGTGTTAAATTCATTAAGATGTTGTGCTACTGATGCATTCTCTGCCATTTTCAGATTGAACATTTTCTTCATCAAATGCACCTTGTTGTTTGCTGACGGCTTTTCAAACATACTAGACAAAGCCTTTATTAAATCTGTTGTGGTATTCTCCTTTACAACATTGTGTGCAACAGACCTAGATAGAGTTAACCTGATAACTCCCAATACCTATCTGTCAAGAAGAGCCCATTCCTCAGTCTTCACAGTCTCAGGTTTTGTCCCCAAAAGAGGCAGATGCAATTTCCTCCCATAGAGATAATCTTCAATCTGCATCCTCCAATACGTGAAGTCTGTGCCATCGAACTTTTCTATTCCAGACGCCTTTCCTGCTTCCTTTGCCATTACTCCCACTCAAACCTAACCCTAGGCTCTGATACCAGTTGTAGGGAATTCAACCTGAAATTCCCAACCTGTGAGAAACAAAACAATAGAGAAAACACATGCCAAAGAAAACAATCATATGCACAAGACAATATTTACGTGGTTTGGCAATTTGCCTACGTCTATGAAGTTGCAGGGATTTCACTATTATCAGGGAAAAATACAAAGTACGGCTACAGTGTTTTCAATCTCTCAAAAACAACAACAAGACGAAACCCTAATCACCAAAAACGGTTTCTATATCCTACGCACAAGATTCACAATGGGCTACAAAATGGGTCGGGTCGGGTCGTTAACCGGATCAAACATAACTAGGCTCCACAAAGCCCAACACCAGTTACTGTGGGAAAGGAAGTTAATGTGAAGTCATTAACTAGAGAAGCCGTTGATTCAGTAAAATTATTTGAAATCAAAATCAATGAAACTGATGAGATTTTAAGTATTTCAAGTCAGACTTCGGGTTTCAAAGGATATTCAATGCTCAGAATTTATGATGGTAATAATTCACATGCAAACCCTAGCCATTCCCATAATGGAAAATATGCTACACGATCCTGAAGTTATTGCTCCTCCAACGTCTAAAGTAACAGGTTCCCACGCAGCCACCAGAATGAGCACTAGGAGCAGAAGCAACAAACAGATTAGGAAAAAGGCAGTGGGTACCAAGGAACAAAGCAAACTGAGTGGAGGGAAGAGAAGTGGGGAAGCCCATCTGGAGTTACCAAGTAAGCGTAGGCTGGTTTCAAAGGATGGTGAAAATTGTTCAAACTCAATGGTGGAAGCTGAGACTCAGCCCTGCCAATCGCAATGAGTTGCTTAGTCTGGAATTGTCGTGGGCTTGGGAACCCATGTACAATGAATGAGCTTGCTAGTCTGGTGCGGGCTAAAGATTTCTCTGTCGTGTTTATTGCTGAAACATGGACAGATGAAGCTAGGCTAAAAGATTTGAAAAGAAAAATACAATTTGATAACATGTTTGTGGTACCAAGAGCAAATCGGGGTGGTGGTCTAGTGTTGTTTTAGAAGGAATCAGTTGAGGTCTCGGTTGAAGGGTTTGACAATAATCACATTGATGATATTATCAACAAAAATAAAGAAGATGAATGGCATTTTAGAGGATTCTATGGGGAACTTGACACTCACAGGAGAATTGAATCCTGGGACCTTCTTCGGAATCTAAACATGAAATTTAACATTCCATGGTTATGCGCAGGTGACTTCAACGAACTAATCAGAGGTGATGAAAAATTAGGAGGTAATAGACAAAGTCATGGTCAGATGCAACTCTTTAGGGATGCGATTGATGCTTGTGGATTTATGGACCTTGGATACTCAGGCACAAAGTTTACATGGAGCAAACACTTCTCAAATGGGTAATTGTTATGGGAGAGACTTGATAGAGCTCTTTGCACTAACGAATGGCTACAACAATTTGCAGGTACAAAGGTTATACACCTGAGTTGTACAACATCTGACCATATACCAATCTGGATTGTTCCAAGTGGCATTGACCCACCACCATTGTCTAGGACTTTTCGGTTTGAAGAAGTTTGGCTCACGGATGAGGGGTGTGGGATGTTAGGACATATGTGGTTCACATGTTAAAAACATATGTCATGATTTTATGTAATTGGCTAATCATTTGACAAAACGCACTTTACTTGTAATTGGGTAGATCTAGGATGTGTTGAAATACTTCAAGAAACCATGTTTCAAGATCAAGTGTTGAAGCCTTCAAATCTATCCAAGAAAACAAGCTGAAAGTGTAAGGTTACTAAAGCTCGACAGCTAGCATGTGTCGAGGTTTAAGGAAGCTGTTCAGCCCGTGTTCTCGACACCTGCTCGACAGCTTCTATCTGTCGAGGTTTACAAAATCAGAATTTCTGATTTGATTTCTTGGGATTCGTGAATGTGTCTTTGGGCATTCTTTTCTCCTAACCCTAGACATATAAAAGGATTGTTTTAGGGCCGTCAAAGAGTACACAAGTTGCACAAGCATTGAGCAAAGTCTATACAAGCAATTTGTGACCAGAGACAAAGTTTCGACCTATTTCATCTCTTCTGAAGAAGTTGCTGTGTATGTGCACCTTTGGGTTTTGTGACCAAGCATCTTCTTGATCTTCATCGTGGATGAATTGAAGAACTTTGCAGCCAACAAATCTCTCTATAGTTGGTGATTGAAGTCGCATACTGGGATCCGCGTATTGGTTAGTCACGTACTTGAGAGCCGTGCATCAAAAGGGGAAATTGTCACTACAGAACAAGTCCAATTAGGTATTGGGGTAAAAGTTCAACTGTAGGTTGGTAAGGTACTTGGGATTCCTTTACTTGTAACCATTTGTTGTGATAATAGTGGAATTTCGGGAGTGGTGACCTGAAAATCATCCGGTGGGATTTTTGCCGTAAGGTTTTCTCCATTCGTAAACAAATCATCGTGTTATTTATTTTCCATTGCATAATTAGTTTATTGGTGATTTGTTTGTGCTACCACGCGTTTGTATGTTATTTAACTTAATTAATTCACTTGGCTAAATTAATTGGTTAATTTATCACAAGGGGTCAATTTGTTTTTGGCCTATCATGGGAGAACAATTGAATCAGTTTGGAGAACTCCCTATCATAGTCAAATTGGAACCATGGTGATGAAAAAAATTGAGAAGTGCGGATCAAAGCTAACCCAATGGAGTAGGAAGAAGTTTAGGAACATCAGATGAGAGCTAAATGAGAAGAAGAAACTATTGAGCAAAGCCAAACAAGCAGCCATTCAAATAAGGGTGAACTTTCGGGTTAGAAAACTTATGAAGGATATTAATCAGTTGATGGTGAAGGAAAACATCCTATGGAGGTAGCAAGCTAAATCCATTTGGCTGGTTGGAGGTGATAAAAACTTCAAATATTTTCATAGTAGAGCCACCTTAAGACACCGAAGGAATAGGATTACAAGAGTTCATAATCTAGCAGGTGAATGGGTTACTCACCCAAATGAGATTGCACATTCTTTCACAGAATTCTACCAGACCTTGTTCACTTCATCAAATCCAAATATGGGGGGACCAGAACTCAACCAATTGGAAAGACTTGTGAATGACAACTTGAATGCTCAGCTATCTCAAGAATTCATGGAGTGGGAAGTTCAAGCGGCCTTGAAACAAATGGCTCCCCTAAAATCTTCGGGGCCCGATGGTATGCCTCCTCTCTTTTATCAAAATTATTGGGACCTTGTTGGTGGTGATGTAACAAATTCAATTCTATCCTTCCTTAATACAGCCACACTACCTAAACCCCTTAACCACACATTCCTCACCTTAATCCCAAAAATAAAAAACCCCATATCCGTGTTAGATTACCGTCCAATAAGTCTATGCAATGTTCTTTACAAAATCTTCTCTAAGGTCCTAGCAAATAGACTTAAAAGAATACTCATATCCATCATTACTGAACACCAAAGTGCCTTCACAAAAAATCATTTAATTTCTAATAATATTCTTGTGGCTTTTGAAACCCTCCATAGCATGAATATTCACAAATCTAGCAAGCATGGTTACATGGCTATAAAATTGGATATGAGTAAGGCGTATGATAGAGTGGAATGGTCTTTTTTGGAGAGTACTGTGAGAAAATTGGGTTTTAATGAAAGGTGGATAACACTCATGATGATTTGTGTCAAAACTGTGTCTTATTCGATGTTGATAAATGGGGAGCCAAAAGAAGTGTTTTGACCCACAAGGGGAATCCGTCAAGGAGACCCGCTTTCTCCCTTTCTCTTTTTATTGTGCACGGAGGGCCTTCATAATTTAATCTCAAAGGCAGAAAGTGAGGGTTCTATTCATGGCTTTGCCTTGAGTAGGAGAAGCCCAAAACTAACCCATCTGCTTTTTGTGGATGATAGCTTACTTTTTTGCAGGTCAAACAAGCAAGAATGTCATAAAGTATTGGAGATTCTAGCAACTTATGAGTGTTTGTGAGGCCAACAAATCAATAAAGGGAAAACTTCCCTCTTTTGTAGCAAGTCCATCATAGAGGCAATGAGGCAAGAGATCAAGGATGCCCTAGGAGTTCCCAAAATGGTGCACTATGACAAGTATTTGGGTCTTCCTTCACTTATTGGCAAACACAAAAAAACAAGTTTTGACTATATCAAAGAGAGAGTTTGGAGGAAATTACAAGGGTGGGAGGAGAGATTACTCTCACATGCGGGTAGGGAGGTCTTGATAAAAGCGGTGGTCCAAGCCATCCCAACAATGGGTTGTTTCAAGCTTCCAATAGCTCTTTGCCACGAAATAGAGGTTCTCATATGGAAATTTTGGTGGGGTGAGAGAGGGAATCAAAGGAAAATTCACTGGGTTAAATGGGCGGATTTGTGTGAACCAAAATCGGAGGGTGATATGGGTTTTAAGGAGCTTCTTTTGTTTAATGACTCTCTCTTATTAAAACAAACTTGGAGACTTTTGCACAATAAAAATCCTTTGTTCTATCGAGTTTTCAAGTCAAAATTATTTCCAAACTGCTCTATTATGGAAGCTAAGGAGGGTAGGGGAGGATCTTACGCATGAAAGAGTATACTACATGGAAGAGAGGTCATTCGAAGAGGGGTCAAATGGAGGGTAGGAAATGGGGAGTTAATAAAGGTGTGGGGAGACAATTGGCTGCCTTCTCTAAGTAACCCAAGGATCCAAGGCCCTCTGACTGTCGAGTTGCAAGATGCCAAAGTAAGTTCACTCATTAATCCAATCACTCGTTAGTGGAAATCAACACTATTGTCCTCTGCCTTCAACCAAGATGAAAGCGAGTTATTCCAACAAATCCAACTGAGCAAAACATCAGCGGAGGATGTTCTGTTTTGGCCTTATGTTCAGTCAGGTAATTACTCGGCAAAATCTGGGTATTTCTTTTTGAAACAGGAAGTTTACATGTCAGCTACTCCCAGTCAGCAACTTGTGGATCCCTCAACTCCAGTGTGGAAGAAGATTTGGAAGCTGTCAGTGCCTTGTAAGGTGTGTAACTTCATATGGAGATCCTGTCGAAATGCAATTCCCACCAAAACAAATCTCGTCTGCCGATGTGTGATAGACGATTCCAAGTGTCCTTAGTGCCACAACCAGCAGGAAGATGTTCTCCATGCTCTGTGGTCATGTCTGAGTCTTTCATAAGTGTGGGATGGTTACCTGCAATGGAATTTCAGAGGGCAGACTAACTTCGGGAATTTCAAGCAACTACTGTCTCATTTTTTCCAGTCAAAGTGCAACGCGGAGCTCTTCGCTATGATGGTATGGACAATCTGGTTCAGGTGCAATGCCATCTAAGTAACTCCCACAGGCTTTTCGGTTGATCAAGTCTAGCAGCGAGTTATTGATTCCTTACTGGAGTTCCGAGTTGCCGAGCCAAGGAAACAACAAACTCCACCTCGACCACTGTCCAAATGGTCTCCACCTCTTGAGGATTATTACAAGGTTAATTTTTGACAGGTCACAATCTGAATGACCCCTTGTGATTAACCCTAATTAATTAATTTAGCCAAGTAATTAATTAATCAATTAATCATGCAATTTTATGGAAGCACAAACAAATCACCAATCAACTAAATATGCAGCGAAAAATAAATAACACGGTGATTTGTTTACAAATGGGGAAAACCCTAATGGCAAAAACCCCATTGGGTGATTTTTAGGTCACCACTCCCGAAACTCCACTATTATCAAATCAAGCGGTTACAAGTAAAGGAATCCCAAGTACCTTACCAACCTACAGTTGAACCCTTACCCCAATACCCAATTGGACTTGATCTGTAGTGACAGTCTCCACCTTTGATGCACGGCTCCCAAGTACGTGACTAACCAATGCGCGGATCCAAGTACGCGACTTCAGAACACCAACTGAGGAAGAATGGTTGGCTGCAAAGTTCTTCAGTTCATCCACTTGATGAATAGCAGGAAGATACTTGGTTACAAAACCCTATGGTGCAAATACACAGCAACTTCTTGATGGAAGATGAACTAGGTCAAGAACTTCGTCTGTTGATCACAATTTGCTTAAACAGAGATTGCTCAATGATAATGCAACTTGTGTCACCCAAAACGGCTCTTAAAATAATCCTTTTATATGTTTAGGGTTAGAAGAAAAGAAGGCCCAAAAACATATTCACGGATCCCAAGAAAATCAGATTGGAAATCTGACTTTTTAAATCTCGACAGATAGCAGGTGTCGAGGTAGCTGTCGAGAGGTGTCGAGCTTTAAAAACTTTGCACTTCAGCTTGCTTTCTCTTGGAAAGACTTGATGACTTCAACACTTGACCTTGAAACATTGTTTCTTGAAGTATTAAAAACACCTAGAACTACCCAATTACAAGCAGAGTGCGTTTTGTCAAAGGATTAGCCAATTTACATAACTAAGTGACATATGTTCTTAAATAAGTTAAAACATATATGTCCTAACAATCTCCCCTTTTGGCAATCCGTGACAAAACCACAACAAACAAATGAGCATATGAGAGAAGTCATAAATCACTCAACTTATATTCACTTGTTGATTACAATAAAATCTATCCTAACACAAACTCTTGAAAAACTTTGCAAGAAGAGAGCTTATGATAAGTAGACTTTGACAACCTGTATTTCTGAAACACTTTAAACAAAACTCATCAAGGCATCTTGTGTGAAACAGAAATAAATAGATTGCATACAAGTATAAAGAACATGTGTATAAAGATAGAAAAGAAACAACACATGAAGAGAGAGGTGAAAGAAACATACATCAACATATATGAGAAATAAGATAAGTACAATGTATGTAAAAATGGTCAAAGGACCTCATATAGAAAAAAATACATATAGCCTTACTACATCCCTCAAAAAAATGACAACACTCCCCCTATCAAAAATGTCCTATACTAACTCTCCCCCTAAGATGACTACTCTCATAGCCCAAAACTACTCCCTCTTTTTGTGACGAGTGACAAAGGGTAGAGTGTCATGTAGACATCTCATCGGCAGAGCTAGCATCCCCATCATCATCATCATCATCATCATCCTCATCATCCTCAGAATCTGATGCTGCTGGAGTAGATGGTGAAGGAGTAGCCTCTGGAGCAAATCCACCCATGATCGCCTGCCGTCGTGCAATACGACCCACACGAACATTCACCTGATACAACTCAGCAGAGAGTGTATCAAGACGAGTGTCCATGCGCTGCAGCTGCGCCATGATATCACCAAGGGATACATCGCTTGAAGAGGAAGAATGAGCAGATGTAGATGGAGCTGATCTGGATGGTGCTGAACGGGAGGGAGGAGTGGCACCTGGCTGTCTCGACCTGAACTGCGCCTCACTACGTTTTACGGTAGCGGCATCTATGACAGATATGTGTGTGAAGTGGTCGGACACAGGAAAGGGAACGGAAAAATGGCGTAGAATTCGCGTGATAGCAGAAGGAAAGATGAGCTTATCATGGGACGCCGAATCAAGATAAACCTCTATGATAGACCGGATGAAGTGAGAAGGGAAGTCTATGGTAAGATGCTCAAGTAGAGAAAGCAAAAATCGAGCACGAGGCTCTGTGATAGAGTTATAGTGAGAAAGAGGATGGAGAACAAAAGTCATCACCATGTTAATGAATCTAGGACCTTTAGCAAAAGGCCTACATGATGTGAACTGATGCTCACCCCAATCAGTAGGGCGCTCACAAAAAGCAGAAATGAGCTCATCTTTGGACACAGTCCTCAGACACTCACAAGAGGGGTAATTTGGAAACTCTATCCTAGGTACCCTAAGCACATCCGCAACAAGTTGCGGTGTGACAGGAATGCGCATACCTCGAACGCGAGTGACAAAATGAGGTACTGAAAGATCAATCCCGTGCATGTTGGAGTAGAACTCCTGTATCAGCACGAGAGGACAAGTGACCGGGATGTCACACAGTGACCCCCATCCCCTACTGTGAATGACAGAGGGAAGGTCAGTGTCGGCGAAGTCCACCAGAATAACTTGGCGTTCCGAATGAACACCTCGTTTAGAAAAGTTCTCCGAAAATGCCTTATGGGCATCTCCATCACGGAACCGAATATTAAAGGGAGTAGTATCGGAAGAAGTAGAAGCTCCAGAACGCAGAGGGTTCCGAGCAGGAGTAGATTTACGTTTGGGTGCCATAGACACTACTAACGTAAAAGAATGAGAGAAAGAGAGAGAGAGACACTCAGAAAAGTCCCAACACAGTTCAAATATATCAAATATGTTGAACAACAAGAATGTATGCATGGGAATGCATGAGCATGTGACATGCAAAGGAAAAAAAACTTCATGGGCTCAGCCCAATCCAATCCTAGCAGCACACAAACATAAAGCACACATCTAAATGCATGTAAATATCATTATAATGCAAATGAAATGCAATGTATGACATTTTGAAATCATCTAAGTACAAACCCAACCCAAAATTTCAATAAAAACTCAACAATTTTGAAAAACCCCAAATTTTTATGAAAAATCCCAAAAACTAGGTTTTCAAAACATGAAATGCATGAAAAAGGAAGAGACAAGAGATCTTACCAAGTGATTGAGGCAAGGAATGAGCAAGATCCAAGAGGGTTGGAGGATTTGAGTGAAAGGAGAGTGAAAGGGAGATGAACAGACACGGAGAGATCGAGAGAGATCGAGTGAGAAATGAAGAAAATTGCGATCTGCCCTTAAATAGACACCTCAGTAATTCTCGACAGCTGAGGTGTCGAGAGGTATCGAGGAATCTGTCGAGGAAGGTATCGAGGAAAATGCCTTCGACAGATGAAGGTATCGAGAGGTATCAAGATGCAAGGAGAGATTCAGATACGAGAAGCTCGATCGATCGCGAAGGTGTCGAGAAGGTATCGAGGAGACAGAAGAAATCTCGATCAATCCACAAGGTATCGAGACAGGTGTCGAGAAAGAAGACTCAAACAGCATAAGTGAATCTCGATCGATCCATCAGGTGTCGAGGAGGTGTCGAGATTGCGATAAGAAACAACTTGAGAAGCTCGACAGATGACCAGGTATCGAGGAGGTGTCGAGGAAGGTGTCGAGCCAGCAGAAAAAGGCAGTTTTTCGAGAAGGGAAAAACACAGACATGAATGCAATCCAACACACATCTCTATCAAAGATCCACTCAACATTTAAACCTCTCAAAAACATCTCTCAACAAGAAAATAAGCACAAGGATCATGCAAAACACACACACACACTAAACAAGTCTAACCAATTTTATATTTCAAAAACAAGTTATGACAGTTTAGTGAGCATACATTAGCACATGTAAAACCTTTGTGATGGCCAAATCACATTGTACCTGCACATGTATCAAAAGTAGCAAAGAATATTGCGTGTTGTGTGTGAAAAACATCGCAAGATTGCATATGTGTATAGATGTTATGATGATCTGAGATATGAGAAAATAACTTTTAACTCACACACAATCATAACTGTTTGATGGGGACTATCACCTTCGAGGTACATCCTATAACTCCCACATCTCCTAGAATACACGCTTGCAACCATATTTAAGCATTTTTAATCTTTTTGCTTTTTATTTTCTTTGCATATTTTCTTTTATTTTAGCATATCATTCATGGGTATATAAAAGAGAGAAAAGAAATACCCAAGATGTTAAGCATTTGACATCGCACTTTTGCTATGCCGAAGCATACGAATGTCTTTGACACTGCACTTTTGCTACGTCGAAGCATACAGGTGTCATATTATGATTGGCGGGTAACAGTGGTGAGATGGTTATTTATGCCTTTCTCTTAGGATTTTCTAGTCCTACCCGTCAAAAAGAGTGATATGAGTGTTAAGTTTTAAGAGATAACCTAATCTTACTCATCACAAACAAAAGCCACAAAGCTCACTTGCTTAGTTGTACATAGAGATGCTCATCTAAGCTACAAGAGATACAAAGTTTAGAAAACTTTGTTTCATTGGCCATCCAAGGTACACAAGTACCAAAGTACACATAACACACACTATTTTTGTATTTTTCAATTTTTTTATTTTTTTTAAATTTTTATATCAAAAAAAAAAAAAAAAAGCAAAACTGAAAATAGACAAGCAAAAACATGTTATCAAAGCAAAGCAAAAACTAGACTGACTCAGCAGAAAAGAAAAACACACAAGCAATGCAACAAACAAGAAAAACAAGAAGGGAGAAGAAAGTGATGAAATCACTTAGAGTCCTTTTTCTTCCACTCCTTGGAAGAACCTTTCCTTTGATAGAATCCTTGAACAGGCGGTGAGGGGGAAGAATTTAAACCGTTCAAGTTCGAAAGGAACATGAGGGCTTTCAGAAGATCTCCAAGAGGAGCAAGAGAGGATTGAAGCTGATTTAGGCTTCCAGATGCTATAATGCCATTGCTCTTTTGAGTGGCTAACCACTTATAGCAATTTGGTCGAGTGTGACCAGTAGCCCCACAATAATGAAAGAGATGCTGCTTCTTTTGTTTAGGCTTTTAGGAGTTAGCCTTCTTAGCCCTAGGGTTTTTAGCATCTTTCTTATCTAGCTTAGGGGGTGCTCCTAAGATAGATTTTCCCTTGTCTAAGTTCTCACTAGCTAATTTAGTCTTAACATCAATGTTCTCAATTTCAATGTTATTAGCAGGAGGAACAAAAACAGTATTGCTAGTAGAAGCAGTATTAGAGAAAGAAATACCATACTCCAAACCAGTTCGATCCGAAGTAGATTTCTGGTTGCTAAGTATATCATCAAGCTTTGCACTTGAGGTCCTCTCCAGTTGAGCTCTGACTTGAAACAGCTCCGCTTCAAGCTTCTTGGTCTTCTCAGCCAAAAAGTTGTTCTCAAATCTCAGTGCTCCAATAGTTTGATTCGCCTCATCAAACTTCGTGGACAACTCTTCATGATCGAGTTCCACATCACTGAGCTTCTTGGTGGCCAGCCTATATAATTTCTCATGCTTTTCAGAGAGTTTGTAAAGCTTCTCATAGGCTGAATGGATATCATCTTGATCATCCATCTTCTCAAATTTGGACTTCACCAATTCTTCTTCTTCATCCACTTCTTCAACAATCCCTTCAGTAGGATTGATTGTGGCAGTGAAGGCATTTAGGATTCCGTCATCCTCATTGTCGGAATCATCTTCAGGCTCAGTGTCACTTAGGGTTACAGCAAGGGCCTTGCTTTTCCCAATGCTCTTCAGATATGTAGGACACTCATGTTTCATGTGTCCGAACCCATGACACCCAAAGCACTTTGGTCCTGCAGGAACAGTATACTGACCGCCCTCCTTAGCATCCTTCTTCCCTTTGTCTTGGCTTTTAAACTGAGAAGAACTGAACTGCCTGCGGTCCCTGTCGAAGCTCCTTCCATTGGCATTCTTCATAAACTTTTTGAACTACCTAGTAATGTAGGACTTCATCTTGGAATCTTCATCATCAGAAGACTCATCTGTATCATTGCTCTTCGCCTTCAAGGCCATGCTTTTGCCTTTATTAGACTTGCCAATCCTAGATAACCCTATCTCATAGGTTTACAAGTTTCCAACTAGCTCAGTCAAAGGAATCTTATCTATATCCTTTGATTCCTCAATTGCCGTAATCTTGGCATGAAATCTCTCAGGTAGAGATCTGAGCACCTTCCTTACAATCTTGGGTTCAAGGATGATTTCCCCAAGATTGAAGGCTGAATTCACTATGTCCTTGAGCTTGGCATATAACTCATCAAAAGACTCATCCTCCTCCATCTTAATTTCTTCAAAGCTTGTAGTGAGCCTCTGAAGCTTTGAATCTTTGATAGCCTTTGTTCCTTCATAGGTTGTCTGGAGGATGGTCCAAGCCTCCTTAGTAGTTTCAGTTGAGGATATCTTCTTGAACTCCTCATTGGTGACTGCGCTAAATAGGGCATTTAGCGCTCTGCTGTTGAAGTTAGCCGCCTTGATCTTAGCATCATCCCAGTCGGCCGGTTCTTCTTTTGGCTTAGTCCAGCCAATCTCTACAGCTTGCCACACTTTTTCATCTAAAGACTGCAAGAAAGCTCTCATGCGTACTTTCCAGTATGCGTAGTTAGTGCCATCAAATAAAGGAGGTATAATTAAAGATTGTCCTCTATCCATGACAACAGGGGTCAATGGATCAACACAGCAAAGATTAAATCCTAATCAGAGTGTGCTTGCTCTGATACCACTTGATAGGCCACAATCTGAATGACCCCTTGTGATTAACCCTAATTAATTAATTTAGCCAAGTAATTAATTAATCAATTAATCATGCAATTTTATGGAAGCACAAACAAATCACCAATCAACTAAATATGCAGCGGAAAATAAATAATACGGTGATTTGTTTATGAATGGGGAAAACCCTAATGGCAAAAACCCCACCGGGTGATTTTCAGGTCACCACTCCCGAAACTCTACTATTATGAAATCAAGCGGTTACAAGTAAAGGAATCCTAAGTACCTTACCAACCTACAGTTGAACCCTTACCCCAATACCCAATTGGACTTGATCTGTAGTGACAGTCTCCACCTTTGATGCACGGCTCCCAAGTACGTGACTAACCAATGCGCGGATCCAAGTACGCGACTTCAGAACACTAACTGAGGAAGAATGGTTGGCTACAAAGTTCTTCAGTTCATCCACTTGATGAATAGCAGGAAGATGCTTGGTTACAAAACCCTATGGTGCAAATACACAGCAACTTCTTGATGGAAGATGAACTAGGTCAAGAACTTCGTCTGTTGATCACAATTTATTTAACACAGAGATTGCTCAATGATAATGCAACTTGTGTCACCCAAAACGGCTCTTAAAATAATCCTTTTATATGTTTAGGGTTAGAAGAAAAGAAGGCCCAAAAACATATTCACGGATCCCAAGAAAATCAGATTGGAAATCTGACTTTTTAAATCTCGACAGATAGCAGGTGTCGAGGTAGCTGTCGAGAGGTGTCGAGCTTTAAAAACTTTGCACTTCAGCTTGCTTTCTCTTGGACAGACTTGATGACTTCAACACTTGATCTTGAAACATTGTTTCTTGAAGTATTAAAAACACCTAGAACTACCCAATTACAAGCAGAGTGCGTTTTGTCAAAGGATTAGCCAATTTACATAACTAAGTGACATATGTTCTTAAACAAGTTAAAACATATATGTCCTAACAAAAACTCACAGGGGTTACAGTCTCCACATTGTTGTCATTAAATTTTCTAATCACTTTTATCCTTCAACAACAAGTTGTGTTTGAGTGGCTACGTGCATGTGCAATGAATTGAGCATGAAAGCAATGAAATTCTTTAAGCAAGAGTCGTATAACGAACTCAAAAAATAGACCTCAAGCTAGGCAAAAGAATTTTTTTTTTTAACACAATAAAACAAAAACAAAACAAAAAGATAGAAATCTATAGGCATCCCCCCCAAACCTAAACCAAACATTGTCCTCAATGTTAAAAATGATACTCTCAAATATATGTCTTGAATGAAAAGAGAGCAAAATAGAAATATGCAACAGGAGAACTAAGTAGAAACAAGTAAGGTAAGGAGAAGGAGGAGACGTACCTTGATCAAGCTGATTGTTATAAATTTTAATTTCTGTCAAATATCAGCTAGAACATAAGAAAATAAAACTAAACAAGAAAATAAACACAAAGTCTAATCTAGAAGTAGAAAATAAACAAGAAAAAAGATTTTTTTTTTTTTTTTTTGCAAAAAGATCTAACACAACGGGAGATCAATCCTGATAAACAGGACCATCCAAACCTCAACAACACCATGGAGATAAATAATGTATATTATGAATGGACTAGTCCAATGAGATTGTAACTTACGTGGGTTAAAAACATGTTGAGAAGCTTTTACAGTGTCTTCCAAGTGAATTCTTTGCATAACCATAGAAGCACTAATACCCTTAATATCAGAAATTTTCCAACCTATAGCTTCGTTATGCTCTTGAAGTATACTTATCAATTGGTGTTCCCAAAAGTCATCCCACTTTGGTGGTTCTACAATAGATAGGAATGGGGATGAAGAAAGTGGAAAATGGACAACTTTTGGCTGCCAGCTAATAATACTTAAGAGATGAACAAAATCCAACAATGCATTGACCTCCTCAATTGATTTTTCAGTATCCAAATTGCAATCAAAATGGTTTAAGCAATCCTTTAGGGGATCCTCACAACTTGATTGTAGGAAAGTGTCATGGACTAGGCTCCCAATCATGTTAACCTCACATATATCCTCATTGTCTAGGTCTTGCTTACTTATGTTAAAGATATTAAGCTCAACAGTCATATTTCCAAAAGAAATCTTCATCACACCACTCCGACAATTGATCAAAGCATTGGATGTGGCTAAGAAAGGGCGACCCAAAATGACATGGATTTGTGTACTGGCATTCAGAGCAGGCTCAGTGTCTAACACAACAAAATCAACAGGAAAATAGAATTCATCCACCTTAATCAGCACATCCTCGACAATACCTCTAGGGATTTTCACAGACCTATTAGCTAATTGAAGTGTCATGGTTGTGGGTTTCAACTCCCCCAAACCTAGCTGTAAATAAACTGAATATGGAATTAGGTTCACACTTGCCCCCAAGTCTAACAAAGCTCGCTCAATGAGACGGTCCCCAATCTTGCATGAAATTGTAGGAGATCCAGGATCCTTACATTTCACTGGATATTTGTTTTGAATGATTGAACTAGCTTGCTCTGTCAAAAATGCCTTTTTAGGGACATTTGTCTTTCTCTTCATTGTCACAAGATCTTTTAGAAACTTGGCATAAGCAAGAACTTGCTAAATTGCATCAAGAAATGGAATATTAATTTGAACTTGCTTAAAAACCTCTAAAATATCTCCAAACTGTGCATTTTTCTGAGGACTGATTAAACTTTGAGGGAATGGAGCTTTAGGAACAAACCTCCTATCAAGGGGAGAACTAAGATCCTGAATTAGAATTGAGGTTGAGTTGCCCTTCTTCTCCTTATGATCATCCTGTGAACTGTGAACTCCTTTTTCCTCTAACATAGTATTTTCATTATCCTCCACTTCTGGCATTTTCACTTGATTATCAACTTGCTTACCAGACCTAAAGGTAGTAATAGACTGAACAGATTCATGTGCATGAGTAGAACTAGAAGAACCATTAATTGCATACTGCCCTTTTGGGTTAGGTATAGGTTGACTAGGAAACTTTCCTTTTTCCCTCTCTCCAACTTGGGTTGCTAACTGGCCAACTTGAATTTCCAACTTTGAAATAGCTTGAGTATTCAAATGGGTGGAACTTTTTATCTCTTGAATGGCTTGGCTAGTTGATTGCATGAAAGTTTTGAGAGACTCCTCCAAAGATGATTGTTGTCTTGGTGGTGCCATAAATTGAGGAGTTGATTGAGGAATGGAAGGAAATGCTTGAGTAGGTGGACGAAATTGACTTTGTTGATGCACTTGTTGTCCACCTATATTTGTGGGGGAATGGTTCTGCCTCCAAGAGAAATTAGGATGATTTTGCCAATTTGGATTGTATGTCTCTGAAAATGGACTAGCAAGTGGCCTTCCATAATTATTTAGTGCATTTGCTTGCTTAGTATAGTATTCAGGGTAACCAATTGTGGAAGGACACATTTGTGTTGCATGCATAGGACTGGCACAAATAGAGCATGTTTCACTTTGAACTTGATTGACAGAATTCATCCCTCTACCTAAAGCTAAAGCTTCAACCTTACGAGTGAGATTGTCCAACCTAGCTTTTATGTCTAAATCTTCACTGACTTCATACAATCCTCCTTTCTTAATTGCAGGGGCAGATCTCTCTTTACGATTGGAAAAATCCCATTGTTGTGAGCTTTCTGATAAATTCTCAAGAAATTTGTATGCCTCATCATCCATAAGACTCAAAAATCCACCACCATTCATGGACTCAATCATGTTACGATTTGTCTGAGTCAAACCATTATAAAAATATTGTACTAGTCTCCATGTTTCAAAACCATGATGAGGACACTTTAAGATCAAGTCCATAAATCTCTCCCAACTCTCATAAAACTTCTCTTGTTCACCTTGATAAAAATCTGCAATTTCTCTCCTCAAAGCATTGGTCTTGGCCATTGGGAAAAATTTAGAAAGGAATTTTGTGACCAACAGTTCCCATTAAGTGATAGATCCAGGTGACAAAGAATTAAGCCATGCTTTTGCCTTATCCTTCAAGGAAAAAGGGAATAAACGCAAGCGAACTTAGTCATCAGTGAAATTCTGGAACTTACAAGTAGCACAAATCTCAAGAAAATCCTTCACATGCATACAAGGATCTTCTCTATCCAATCCATGAAAAGTAGGAAGAAGGTGGATTATCTGTGGCTTCAACTCAAAATGTGCAGCAGTGGTTGCAGGCAATACTATGCAAGATGGAGGGTTGGTGGTTATGGGTGAGAACAACTCCCTAAGAGTTTTTGAATCATCTCCTGTTTCTCCCATTGTGGATGAATAATCAAAACTAACAAGAAGATTTTCTTTATCACGTATCCAAGTTCTCATACACCAAGCACAAAGAATTTTTTTTTTTTTTTGGTTTCTTTAATTTAAAAAAATAAAATAAAAATTTAACTACAACTAGTAGAAGGAAAAATTCAATTAAGACCTAATTTATTTTCCTAACCAAGTCCCCGGCAACGGCGCCAAAAACTTGTTGTGAAATTTTAAAATACTCGCAAGTGTACGAACCGTACCGAAGTATAGTTCGACAAGAACGAGGTCGAACCCACAGGGACTTGAATGAACATAGGAAAATTAATTAAACCTTAACCAAATTAATCCTAATCTAGTTTAATAAAAATTGGTTGTTTTGAAATTAAATAAACTAAGCAAATAATAAAATTAAGCAAATAGTTAAACTAAGCAAAAGATATAAAGAAATAAAAAAATGTAAACAATCAAGGGAAAGCAATTAAGGTTTTGGAATCTACCTTGCAAGTCATATCAGCATATATTTATAATCATTAATTTTTCCCACCTCACTACATGATAATTTAGAAATCAATCTTGCTATCATGGAAAATATTCTCGTCAAAATTCTTATTTTAAAAATCAAAAGCATGTTCTTCTTCGCTTCTTAAGTATAAAATCAAATCATCAATTGTATCCGTAGCCAAACAAATCACAAGATATATCCAGTTCTAAAAATCAAATCATAACTTGTATCCATTGACAGACAAATCACAAACGATATCCAATTTTATAATCAAGAATTAATAAACCAAGCATTCAATTAATTAAGACAAATCCTAAATCATGAGAAAAACATGATTGAACTCATATCTAGAATCCCATCTTAGTCAATTGATATGAAGCAAGAACAATTTAAATCATTAAAGAACAACTATTGTGGGAAAAATTAAATCACATAAATATTACTAGTAATCCTTAACAAGGTTTCATCCTCAACCCTAATTATAAATTTAGCTACTCATGGTAATTGAAATAAAACAAAAGAATAAAATACTAAACATTAAACTAGACAAATAAAATAAAGAAAGAAATAGTGACAATGCTATCATGGAGAAAAGCTACAGAGAAGCCACATGCGGCACTGCCTCTTGCTCCAATTTTATGTTTTGCATCTCAGCCCTAGCACTAGCCTCCCTGAAATTTGCCCTAAAAAGCCTTTAAATAGGTCA
This sequence comes from Quercus ilex subsp. ballota, assembly GCA_032727855.1. Lineage (NCBI taxonomy): Eukaryota > Viridiplantae > Streptophyta > Magnoliopsida > Fagales > Fagaceae > Quercus > Quercus ilex. The sequence continues at coordinate 17,716,134 of CM064919.1, read as the reverse complement.
AGGAATCCTATTACAAATTGAATTCCCGTTTGGAGAAAATCCCAGATTTTTAGGCTTCAATTAACTGACAATTTTGGCCCATTTAACTTCAGAATTTGGGCTCCTGGTAAACTACAAAGTTGTAGCCCTTTAAGTTAAATTTCCATCCCAACTTGAATCATCTCGATTGGACATCTGAGTCGAAAGTTATACCAAAAATACTAACTGATGTGCAGGCTGGAATCCTAATCCGAATTGGACTTGGATTTGGTGCAAATTTCCTTTGATTCCTTACTCAAATTGGACTTAAATTTAATATTCATGCCTGGCTGGATGTAAGTTGGCTTGATTCAATTGGCCTAGCTCCACTTTGCATGTAAAGCCCTTGTTACCTGCAACACAAAGATATTACATAATCAGTCACAAAATAACATAAAAGTAAAGTTAAATATGTAGATATGTGAGTATTTTATTGTATATATTTCATGCACATCACATGTGCTTCTCATGTGGCGTTTTCGCGGGTAGGCTTCTTGTGAGACATTCACGAAATCCACTTATTCATCCAATACATGCTTGATTCTTCACCAACTTAATACTAAACCCAACACTATAAAATCCCACAAAATACAAGGAACAAAATTAAAGCAAATACAACACTTTTTGTCATGGAATAAAGCCAACATAAAAATATAGTTGTAAATCACAACTTTACGATCTCCCATTTTGGCTATTCCGTGAGAAAACACCCTATAACAGACTCTAAACTTAAACGTGAGTTTGGGAACAATAGCAAAACTCACTAACACCTAAATCTAAAGCTTGTGATGAACTTGGAACATATATACCTGTAACCTGAAATACTTGCACAAAATGCATTAGACCCTCAAGGTAAATCAAGTGATAAAAGGACAAGTATAATGTAACAAGTAAAAAACGATCAAGTAAACATGATATGAAACATATGAGCAACTTGATCAAACACATGACAGTCATATGAAAATGACCGCAATGATCACATAGCAAAGCAAATGATCACCCGAACATGCAACCAATAAAGCACAATAGCATAAGAATGTATGCATGTCCAACATATAAACACGATGTGATGAGAGCAATAAAGCATAGATACTAAAAGTAACTCAAAGCACTGTAAAGTAACGAGAAAACAAGCATAATGTAAGGCAAACAAAACAAGATTTTCTCATAAATAGATGTCTTTTCCCTCTTAGTATATGCATCTCCCTTATGGATTTCTCCCCTTACGAATGCACACGAGGTAGAATTTCTCCCCCTAAGAATGTGCATATGAGTCATATAGAAATGATGATACACTCCGGTATACTCTCTAGTATACTCTCCTCCTTTTTGTCACGAATAGACAAATGAATCATGTGGAAAGAGGGAAAGAAAAGAAGATATGAACAAGGGTAAAAGATGATGCATGAGGGGTGCAAGATGAATGAGAAAATGAAGCTCAAACGAAAGACAAAAACATCTAAAAAATGCTACAAAGCATAAAGTAAACATGACATGCTAAGGATGATGAAACAAAGTATAGACCAAGGCATGACATAGACACAAGAACATGTTATATGAGCAAAAAGGTCTAAAAAGACTTAACTAGTATGAGTGAATGCAAAAAATGTCAAGTGTTAGAGTGTGTGCAGCAAAGGTGCATCTAGTGTGTATCTAGTTTGCATGTGAGATGCATGACCAATGCATGAGCAAGCACTCACAAGGAAAAATGTGTAAAACACACAACCAATGATCAATACATGATAAACATGCATAATCATGATAATCCCCAAAAATTGGTACTCATCGGAGTCTAAAACAACGAGAAAATGCCACTTGGGCATTTTATCAAACACTTAGAGTGCATACATACTATTTACATGTGAAACAATGCATGAACATGATGAAATCTTGCCTTAATACATGTTAAAATGCCACTTGGGGCTAACACAAATACAAAAAAACAAAATGGGACACAGCTCAATCAAGAAAATCTAAAAATTTTGCAAGAAAAATAAGTTTTCCCCAGCCCTTTCAAAAATAACCCAACCCTAGAAATCCTAGAATCTAAGACTTAATTTAAGGAATCAAGAGTGAAAAGATGTTGAAACATACCTTAGATGAGTCTTGAAAGTGATTGAATTTGAGTGTTTGGTAGGTTTTTGAGAGAAAATGTGTTTTGGGTTGAGAGAGGCTTGGAGGAGGCAAAACACAAAATTTTGAAAAACTGTCACTGTTTGCCTTTAAAAATTGAAAACACGAGCTTTTCGCAGGTAAGCTTCTCGCGAAGTTACTCGACATTGCCACTGAAGCATATAAACTGTTTCGCAGGTAGCTATTTCTCACGAGACAGTTGCGAAAGTCTCTGTATGAATTTCAGTGTTTTCTAATTTTTTCCCTCCTCATTTTCGCGAGAAGAGCTAACTAGTGAGTTACTCACGAAAATGCCCCTGAAAGAGTTTTTTGTTAAAAAAAAGAAATAGACAATTTTGACAAAAACTCTAAACACACAAAAGCATAAAAACACTTTAAAAACATATAAAATACTCAAAAATCTTTTTGGGTTTAATCAACAAGCAATTGAGTATACACATCACATTTGAACACGTACAATCACACAAATGGAATAAACATTCATTGGACATTAGTCTTGTGTGTTGTGTGTGTGGATCAAGTATGAACTAGTCTATAGTCTAGTATGAAACTTCAATGATCAATTCAATCAAGTCATACACAACTAGTACAAAGTCAAATGACCTATCTCACTTGTAGAAATGAACATATATGACCCCTCACCAATGTGATTGCAGTAGATTGAAAGCTTTTCATTTAGCTTCCATTTTTCATACTTTCAATAAAAAACAACTCAAAATTTTGAGAAGCGATGCCATAAAAATTTTGAGATAACTTTGACAATTGAGCCTTCGGCTTTGACACCATACATTTTAATACAAATCACTTTCCCTTTTTCCTAGTCGAATACTAGTTTGTGCGATGGCTTTTTCAGTTCAATATCTCTTTTTGAGATAGAAATTTGTAGAGTTCTTGAAAAAGAGAAAATTGTGTGAGGAGATATATAGGCATAAGTCTACTCATGTATCAAGATCAAGCAAGACTATTGACCAATTATTCATTACAATCTTGAAGATCTATTTACAACAATCAAAACATAAATTTCTAGATGTCACTAACACTTAGAAAATGTGCATACATAACAAGTTAAACTCGTAAATGCACTACGCCATTAGTATGGAGGTATTAGGCTAAACTCACATGTGATATACACAACAAAAGCGATCAAACTTTTTGAGATTTTTCACTTTTTATAGGTTTTGAATTTTTCAACACACTTAAAAATTGAACAAGTAAAGTAAGATCAACAAAAACAACAAAATGCATATAAAGAGATGCATGATGCACAAATGCATGACAATGAAGCATCTAATGCATAAAGGGTCCTACAAAGATCGAAAAAATTAGATCAAATACCAAAAGAGCATAAGCTCAACCACAGGAACCCTTCCTCATCTAAACAGAACGATTATTAGGAATGAGTGTCTCATGAGAAGTGAGACGAGAGTTAGAAGAATGAGAACCGTAGATGCACATAGACAAGGAGGTAAGAGCATTAACCACATGTTTTAACAACTTACCACTTTCAATCAAATCTGGTTTAGCTTGCAAATCACAACTTCCAAGAAGCTGAAGTTTCTCTTTTCTTGTGATTCTTTTAAGAGCTTGAAACTTAGAGTAATTAGGTCTTAGATGACCAAAGACACCACAATGGTGACAAATAACGTGTTTAGGTTCACTAGTCTTTTTAGGGAGGGATCTAGCAACATGATTTTGCTCTCTCTTCAACATGGAACATTGAGGTCTTATGTGACCGATTACACTGTAATGGTGGCAAGTAGGAACAAACTTAGATCCACTCAAATCCCTAGGGTAAAACCTAAACGAGGGCTTAGGCTTAAGAGCCTTTCTCTCCACTTTTTGGTTTCTTTTGTGTGGAGGAATGTACATTGATTTGTCTTTAGAGATAGAACTCACAATAGGCAAAAAATCGGGCAACACAACATGATTGCAACAAAGATTTTCTTCCTTTTTAGAAATAGGTTCAATAATCAAACACTTGGCATGAATCTTAAGATATTCATTTTCACATTTAAGATCATCAACTAGTTTGTTAGATAAAACAAGTTTAGCATCCAAGTCCATATTCAAACATTCAAACTCCTTTAGTTTTTCAAGAGAATGTTCAGCTAGTTTTTTTATACTTTTCAACCAATTTATTGAATTCATTGAGCTTAGCAATCAAATCATCATTTTCACAAATGAACCTGCTGAAATTCTCATGAAACTTCTTAGCATTTTTCTTCAAGAGTTTGATATTTGGATTATCAACAACACCCATAGATTCATGTAACATGTCATCACAATTATGAGGATTAACACTCATAGAGACATTTTCACAAACACATGGCATGTTACAATCAACAACATCCACAGAAGCATATAAAACATTATCCATGGCAATATACACAAAGGGTCAAGGATCACACTTAGGTAATGAAATCAAAACAAGTGTACCCACTTTGATACCAATTGAAAGCTCAGATTTGTGCTAAAATACAAGAGCTTGTTTAGACCCCAATTTTAAAATTACGGCTAGATTTCTTTTACTCTAACTTATCTAAGTGTGGAACAAGAGTAAATGAAGCGCAATCACCGAAACTACTCCAGTGCATAAACATGAACAGTAAACAATAAAAGTAAAGCATAAGAGTAAGGGAAGAGATATGTAAAAATAAGATAACACCAAGACGTGTTAACAAAGAGGAAACTGAAGAACTTGGTAAAAAACCTCTCTGCGAACCTCCAAGTTGAAATTGATCAATTAAAGAATAAAGTTAAGGTACACGAATAACGAAAGACCCTTTAAGCCTAGACTACCCAATGTACTTGAGCCTTCCAAGCTCCTACCACCAATGGACTTCTTGGAGTCATGTCTTTTCTAGCTTTTCAGATCTTGCAATATGCCTGATTGCATCCACCAAGCCTTATTAGCTTCTTTTGGCAAATCCCAAAACTTCCTAAGCTCCAAAACACTCTCTATACTCTGAATAGGTGTGGGTTGTGTTTGGGTACAAATCTCCTCTCAAGGTATGACAATGGAAGAGGGAAGGAGAAGAGGCTACAATGATTTCTCATTAAGGATGAGTAGCTCTTTCTCTAAAAGATGGGCGTGTGTGTTGTAGAAAACCTATCTAGGGTTTTTCTCTCTGAATGACCTCTTATATACTTTTGTGGGTAATGGAGGTATATATAGTGTGGGTGAAGGGTAAGAATGTCACACTTAAAATCCTCCAGGCAGAGAGTTTCGCAGGTATCTTGGGAGGTTGGCCAATCTCGCGAGACACTCGCGAAACAGATAGCCTGGCACTATTCTTCAGCTTCCAGCATATGCTTATCACGTGGCTCTTTCGTGGGTAGGCTTCTTGTGAGACACTCGCGAAATCCTCTTGTTCATCTAATACATGCTCGATTCTTCACTAACTTAATACTAAACTCAACACAATAAAATCCCATAAAATACAAAGAACTGTGAGAGACCGCGCCCCCGGCCCATTTTTAGGAATGTTGGGCCAAACCCACGTGAATGGGTGAAGTCGTGTTATTGCCTCTCAAAATGGAGGTTCGACTAGTTATATTTTCCCCTTTAGATTAAGGGTTTTATAATGGAGTCGCCACTTATTTAATTGTTGGAATAAATAAGAAAACTATAATTGAAAAATTCATCATTTTATTAATTTGAAATTGAATTTACATTGAACATAGGAAATTACATGGCTTTGGTCCTAGATACAATCTAAGATAAAGTACATGGCTTTGTTTCCTAGTTACAATCTAAAAATCGAAAATTACATGGATAAGCATTTGATCTACTAACCCTTGATTTAAGTTCGGAGGCTATGTTATAAGGTGGGAAGGTGTTAGGCACCCACCTTGCCCGGTGAAATTGGTCTTCTAGACTATGGTGGCCAACATTCATATCATATCATCCAATATGTTATCAATCAATTTGCATGTTGAATTTGAAGTGTGTGCATGTGCTAAACCCTAATTCAATTTATTAAGCACTTCATTTGGATTGAAAAATAAATTCTAGTGAATGTGTGTGTATGGTGACATCCTAGATTCAAGGACTTGAAAGAATTATTAAACAAACATGTTTTTCATATTTTTGATGTGGATTTAAGATTAAAACTAGTGATATGCATGAACATGTGATGAACAACCAAGAACATGTGAAGAACATATAAGAACAATTAAGAACATTCAAACATATTCGAGAGAATTTAAATAGTTACTATCATACTTTAATCTTAAACTCTCATCATGGCAACACAAAAAATAAGTTAGGGAAATGGATTATACCTTCATGCAAGATCCATACGGTGGAGAAAGAGATTCTTGGTGGAGGTCCTAAGGGTGGAGGAAATAAGAAGAACTAGGAGAGGGAGAGTGAGTCTCACTCAATACCTTGAGTCTCAGGAAGACCAAGATATGACAAGACTACTCTACTTCACTAGAACTCAAGAGAGGAGAAGAGAGAGGGTTTTTGGTGTCTTGAAATGAAGGAGAGGGAGAGTTTATATAGTAGTGGTGGAGGGAATATGAATGGAAGACCATTTAATGAGGGTTGACAAGGATTATGAACTTAGACTTCATTTTAGCCTTAGGAAAAATCTGGTGCATTAAATGGAAAGATTGGTAGGAGTGGGGAGCAAGCCAAAATTCGGTTTTCCCGTAGCTGCTGTAACAGCTTGTAGAGTCAACTTCGAAAAATCATATCTAACTCAATTATGATCGGAATTGTCTCATTCTTATACTTAAATTGAAGCCCCGGATATCTAGTTTTTGAGAAAATTAACCTCATTCACAGATTCAAAATATTCTGAGAGATATCGATGAAATGGTGAGCAGAGGTCATTTGTTAGAAAATGGTTTCAGCACAATTAACATTAATAGGTCCCAAATTAGCTCCCAATTAACATTAAATGGCTCCAATCAATCCAATTTCAGACTTAATTCTTTCCAAATTTACTCTAATTAAAAGATAATTATACAAATTACTCATTGAACAATTAATATTTAACTATCTAATTAATTAAGTATATGCAACCTCACCATAAAATGTAGTCCTAACCAATCAAATTATGACACGTCATTAATCTCAAATTGATTACACTTATAACCAATTGAAATCAATTGTTCATAATCACATATAGTCGGACTAAATTTGTGATAGTGCATCTCAACCATTAAAACTTGATTTGATGATAACTTTTAATCTGGTGGTCCGATTAGGGCTTATGACCAGTCGATTTGATCGTTACAACATCAAGATCATTTTAGTGAAATGAGATTAAGGATCTAATGGCTAGAATCAAGATGCATATTTTCAAGGCAAGCTTACCATTTTACCCTCCATGTGAGGTTAAATACGGGTTGCAAAATGGGGTGTCAACAGGAACAAAATTAAAGGAAACACAACACTTTTTGTCATGAAATAAAGCCAACATAAAAACATAGTTGTAAATCACAACTTTACAAAGTTGGTGAAGAATCAAGCTTGCAATGAAGATCAGTGTAGTTTCGTTACTATCTCACGAGAAGCTCACGAGTAAAGGTTCTCGCAAAAAGGCCACATGAGAAGCACATGGTGGAAGTTGAAGAGTCATGTGTCAGACTGTCTTTTACGAGAAAGGCCATCTCGCGAGGTACCCGCGAAACTCTTTACCTGGAGGATTTTAAGTGTGACCTTTCATATTCTTTACCCTAATATATATACCCTCATTACCCATAATATTGTGAGGAGACTATTTAGAGAGAAAATCCTAGATAGGTTTCTACAACACAACGCACCCACCTTTTAGAGAGAGAGAGAGAGTTACTCATCCTTTAGTGAGAAATCATTATAGTCTCTTCTCCTCCCCTCTCCTATTTTTATATCTTGAAAGGGGATTTGTACCCAAACATAACCCATACCTATTCAGAGTGTAGATAGTGTTTTGGAGTTTGGGAAACATTTGAAATTTGCCAAAAGAAGCCGGTAAGGCTTGGTGGATGCAATTGGGCAATATTGCGGGATTTGGAAAGCTAGTGAAGACAAGACTCCAAGAAGTCCGTTGGTAGCAAGTGCTTAGAGGATTCAAGTACATTGGGTAGACTAGGCTTGGAGGGTCTTTTGTTATTCATGTACTCCAACTTATTCACTAGTGAATCGATTTTGACTTGGAGGGTCGCGGAGAGGTTTTTCATTGAGTTCTTCAGTTTCCTCTTCGATAACACATCTTGGCGTTATCTTGTGTTTACATCTCTCTTCCTTTACTCTTTAAGTTTTATATTTATTGTTGCTTGCTTGCTTATGGCTTAGAGAGTAGTGCCTGTGATTGTGCTTCATTTACTTTTGTTTTGCATTTAGATAAGTTAGACTAAAAGCAATTAAGCTGTAATTTAAAATTGTGGGTCTATACAAGCATTGGTGTTTTCACACTATTTGAGCTTTTAATTAGTATCAGAGCGGGTACACTTATTTTGGTTTAATTAATAAGTGTGATACTTGTTCCCTTGTGTTTATTGCCACGGATAGTGCTTTGTATGCTTCTATGGATGTTTTGGATGATGTTGATTGTAACATGCCATGTGTTTGTGAAAATGCCTCTATGAGTATTAATCCTCATGATTGTGATAACATGTTACATGAATCTATGGGTGTTGTTAAAATTCCTAATGTCAAATTGTTGAAGAAAAAGGTTAAGAAGTTTCATGAGAATTTGAGCAAGTTCATTTGTGAAAATGATGATTTGATTACTAAGCTCAATGAATCCAACAAATTGGTTGAAAAGTATAAGAAGCTTGCTAAACATTCTCTTGAAAAACTAAAGGAGTTTGAATGTTTGAATATGGACTTGGATGCTAAACTTGTTTTATCTAACAAACTTGTTGATGATCTTAAATGTGAAAATGAATCTTTTAAGATGCATGCCAAGTGTCTGATTGCTGAACTTATTGCTAAAAAGGAAGAAAATCTTTGTTGAAATCATGTTGCGAGACTCGATTTTGTGCCTATTGTGAGTTCTACCTCTAAAGACAAATCAATGTACATTCCTCCATACAAAAGAAACCAAAAAGTGGAGAGAAAGGCTCTTAAGCCTAAGCCTTCATTTAGGTCTTATCCTAGGGATTTGAGTGGATCTAAGTTTGCTCCTACTTGCCATCATTGCGGTGTAATCGGTCACATAAGATCTCAATGTTCCATGTTGAAAAGAGAACAAAACCACGTTGCTAGATCCCTCCCTAAAAAGCCTAGTGGACCTAAATCCATTGTTTGTCACCATTGTGGTGCCTTTGTCATCTTAGACCTCATTACTCTAAATTTCAAGCTCTTAAAAGAAAAGAGAAACTTGAGCTTCTTGGAACTGTGCTTTGCAAGCTAAACCAGATTTGATTGAAAGTGGTTAATGCTCTTACCTCCTTATCTAAGTTGTTGAAGCATGTGGTTAATGCTCTTACCTCCTTATCTATGTGCATCTTTGGTTCTCATTCTTCCAACCCTCGTCTCACTTCTCATGAGACACTCATACCAAAAAATCATTCCGTTTGGATGAGGAAGGATTCCTATGGTTGAATATGCTATTTTGGTCCTTGATCTAATTCTTTCGATTTTTGTAGGACTCTTCATGCATTAGATGCTTCATTATCATGTATTTGTGCATCATGCATCTCTTTATATGCATTTGTGAGACACCGCACTTCTTGAGAGGGTGCTCTTAAAAAAGAGATTTTGGTGCTTTGAAGGACACCTCTCTTTTTGGGTAAGTGGTGTGAAGTCGCCACTTATTTTTTATACAAAAAAAAAATAAGAAAAAACTAAATACAAAATACATATTTAGAATAATTTGAATGTTATTGATTGAATAAAGAACAATACAATTTTGGTAAATTAAACCTTATAAGGCTTTGGGTCCTAGTTACAATCTATGCAAAAGAATACAAAGTTTTTGGTCCTAGTTACAATTTACCAAAATTAAAGAAAGACAAAACACTAATCTACCTATCCAAAAACCCTAAACTCGGAGGCTAGGTTACGGAATGGGAAGGAGTTAGGCACATATTCCGCCTAAACAAAGTCTGGTCTTCTAGACTTTAATGAACCATATTCCCTTTTTTGCATGATGTTGAATGATATGTTAAGCACACATTACAAAAAATAATTTAAATAAATTTGCCTTATGAATGATGTCCTCTCTTTAAGAAAATTCAGATCTATTTTGTGAATTAAAAAAAAAAAAGACTTGGTTTGTAAAAAAAATCAAATCTATTTTTATGTAAAAGAAAGAAGGAGATTTTTGTTACAAAGAATCATATCTGTATTGTGTAAAATTTTTAAAAAATGATTTTATCAAGAAAATCAGATCTATTTTTTTTGTAAAAGAAATAATGAGATTTTGTTAAAAAGAATCAGATCTGTTTTTATGTAAAGTTAAAAAAAAAAATTATCAAGAAAATCAGATCTATTTTTTTTTTTTTTTTTTATGTATAAAAAGTAAAAAAAAAAAAAGATTTTTTGAAAGAGGATTCACATTCATGAGGTAAATTCATTCTGCATGCACCACATATTTAAAAACTACAACCTAACTTTTAGTCCTTTCATTATATTTCAAAATCTGCAATTTTGTAATAAAGAAAACTTTTTCTAAAAAAAAAAAAAAAATCAGATCTGTATTTAATGAAAATACAGATCAGTTTTGGAGTTTAAAAAAAATTAGATCTGTATTTAATAAAAAAACAGATCAGTTTTGTGTTTTAAAAAAATTAGAGATGTATTTAATGAAAATATAGATTAGTTTTGAATGTAGAAAAAAAAAATCAGATTTGAAAAATATAGATCAATTTTGAATTAAAAAAAAATCAAATTTGAAAATACAGATTAGTTTTTGTTTAGAAAAATTAGATCCAAAAGATTAGATCCTTTTTTTTTTTTTTAGAAAAATTAGATCTGAAAGATTAGATCAGTTTTTGGTTTAGAAAAATCAAATCTAAAAGATCAAATAAGTTTTTTTTTTTTTTTTTTTTTTTAAGTTTTTATAGAAATCTTTGATAGACATTAGCAGACTTTGAAATTTAAGAAAGAGAACCACAATAAACAATCAGCTAAGAACATGTTGAAGAAAAATTCAAGCAGAACATGGTAATTATACAGTAAGAGTGATAAGGGTAAAATTGTGAATGTGAATACTCATAAATATAGTATCATGAAGCGACGTTCAAAATAGACCCATCGGCCTCACTTGTCATAAATGGAAGTCAAACAGCTTTAGGACGTCTATAGCTTTAGGAAGATGGGGTTAACTTGTCATAAATGGAAAGCTGACACTACTAAGCTGAAGGGAAAAGGCAATGGACATAACAAGGTTGTCAGCTTCACTCATGAGAGACAACCCTGTTGTAAAGTCTACGGCTCCATACCTGATGGTTGCATCTTGGGCACAGTAAGTTGAAGACAGTAAGCTGAAGGCAGTAAACTGAAGAGTAAGCTGAAGACAGTAAGCTGAAGATAGTAAGCTGAAGAGTAAGCTGAAGGCAGTAAGCTGAAGACAGTAAGCTGAAGACAGTAAGCATAAGAGGAAGCTAATGAGAATAAGCTGAAGAGGGTAAGCAAACCTCCGTCGGGATCCATTAGTAAGTGACAATGTTAGGGAGTCCACGAAGCTTTCTGCATAGCCCACGATTTGACCTTAGGCAATGAAGATGGGTAGCCGACGCTAATAAAGATGAAGGGAGTAGGCGAAGTTGACGACCCTAACGTGGTTTGTCTTAATCACGACGCATACGTATACAAGGAAATGTCTTGTATCCCACGCTTAGTGTTAGTCTCCTACAAGGAAAGGATTCCGTAATATACGTTCATGAGGATTCCTACAAGGAAAAGACTTCTAGCCCAAGGAAGAGAGGTCAACTCTCTACTACTATAAAAGCCCCAATACCCTCACAAACCAAGGTACGCATAATTGACCCTGCTCTAACACTTTAGAGTTGTGAGAAGTTCTAACTTGACCTTCGGAGGGTATTTGGCCGGTACCATACCGATACTCCTCTTAAGGTCTTCAGCTTTTGTGTTGTGCAGGTGCTGTTTCGAGTGTGTGAGAACCGTGTGGCTCATTGGTGATTTTTTCGGCATCATCAAAGAGCAAGAAATAATAAGACATGTTTAATGTATTCATGCATCATCAACAAAACTAATGGAGAAGAAAAGAAAAAGAAAAAGAAAAAGAAAAAGATAGATACCTCTTGCATGAGCGTGCTTTTCTAGTTGAAAGAATATTTTAGGATTCAAAGAAATTTATTTAACTCTTTGAAACCTAAAATACTTTATTTAAAAAAAAGAAATTCCTAAGGCAAGAACCTCCGGAACGTCTTTAACGTAAGGGGATTTGAAAAATTAGAAGAGAAGAGCTTGAAAGAGGGGGGGCCAGAAAGTGTGAAAAAGTGTGTTGAATTTTGAGAGTTGTCCTCTATTTATAGAGGTTGGGATGTTCGAAAAATTAGCTGAATGATCAGAATACGAATTGGGACGTGTCCTTATCTCTAAAAAATCGAAAAAGGTGTGGTTTATTTCAATGCAAAAGCCCTCGGGTCGTGCCCCGCATTTATGCCAATCGGCACTCCAAGAGTGCCGAATGGCCCTCTTGGGTGCTGGACCCGCGTTTGAGTCTTAGTTCATTTTGGACTAATGTTTTGAGGTTTTTTTGAGTTGGGACTTGCATTTAGACGTGTTTTTAGTCCATGTTCTAAAAATTAAACTCCTTTTTGTGATGATTCAAGTCTTTTTCAGTAATGATTATCCTGTATATAAATACTTCAAAAAGCCTTGGTTATCTACAATTTTGTTGTTATCTGATTATCCTCTTTATTCCCACGCATGCAAGTCTATTTTTGACACTAACTAACAACCAATCATAAAATTATTTAATTTATTTTAATTGTCTAGCTAATCAGAATTAATTTAAATTAATCATGTGTGGCTGGTTCCACCTAAACAATGTAAAACAAAGACATTGATTTTAGCAGCCATGATTTAATTGATGTTGACTTTTCAAAGACTACCTAGCCCTAGAACCTAAAACCTTGGAACATAGAACTAGTGCCTTGCTATTTTGAAAAATGAAAATTGTGAATACTTGACCTAATTGATAACTGATAAACCTGAAGTGGATCTTGAAATCTGGGTTGACCAAGAGGCTTCTCTATCTCAGTCTTGAATTGTGGCGACCAAGGGGCTTGTCTACCTTGGAACCTGGGGCGATTGAGAGGCCTTTGCATCTTGATTTTGAATTGTGATGACCAAGAGGCTTCTCTACATTGATCTTAATGAAAGGTAACCAAGGGACTTCTCTACCTTGGAACCTGGGATGATTGAGAGGCTTCTCTATCTTAACCTTGAACTGTGATGACTAAGGGGCTTCTCTACCTCAATCTTGATGGAAGGTAACCAAGAGGCTTCTCTACCTTGGAACCTGGAGCGATTGAGAGGCTTCTCAATCTCAATCTCAATCTTGAATTGCAGCAACCAAGGGGGGGCTTCTCTACCTCAATCTTGATGAAAGGTATCCAAGGGGCTTCTCTTCCTCAAAACTTGGATTGTGGTAAACAAGGGGCTTCTCTTCCTCGATCTTGATGAAAGGTATCCAAGGGGCTTCTCTACCTCGGAATCTGGATTATGGCGACCAATGGGCTTCTCTACCTCGATCTTGATGGAGGGTATCCAAAGGGCTTCTTTACCTCGATCCTGAAGATCACATGTTACGGTTTAAAACTGTTGAACTTTGTCCTACAATTGAAGAATTTTTAGTTATTTTGAGTTATGATCCAAGCAAGAAATCTATAGCAATTTCTTGTGATCCCAGGCATAGGGAATTTTTGCTTGATGCTCTAGGTCTTCCTACATCAATAACTAGAAGTATGATTGAAGGACATACGGTGAATCTTCGTGCAATTCTTTCAAGACTGATTAACAAACACACTTATGGAGTGACTGACAACATGCAAAATTTTTTTGGCTTGGCTCTCTGCTTCGTGGGAAAATTTCTGCTTTGCTCTGGAAGGCTCAGTTTTGTGGATGCTCAAGCTATAAGTGTTGTGAGTCAAATTAAGGATGGTGACAATCCTATTTCTCTGATCTTGGCAGAAACTCTTCTAGGATTGGACTCTGTATTTCGTGGTTGAGAGTCACAAAACTTTCTTGGGAGTCCCTTGACTTTGCAGATATGGTAGATGGAAAGACTGGATATGATTGCCAGGCCTACAGTTGGTAATTATGGTCCTGGCAGTTTCCTCAGTAGGGCTGTCATCAAAATTGAGTGTCAAACTGAAAGTGACTGGGTGAAATTTCTAAACAAGAAGTCCAATTCCTCAATTTGATGAAATTGTTATTGGTGGAAGTGTCCACCTCCTCTACTGTGGTCTCTAGGATCAGATCACATCTTCATAGTTGGAATAAGGAGGGAAACTTTCTATAAGGCGGATAGACTCTTGAGGCAATTACAATATGAGCAAGGCATGCTTGGTGGAAAAAGAAGAAAACCTTTCACTCCTGTGGACACAAATCATACTTCTATAAGGAACATGTTGTTGGGCATGGAGATGGCTGACTGAGAGGATCAATCTTTTGTCAAAGTTCACTTTCACAGGGTGACTATAGAATACTCTAACTGGTTGGTGAACAAAGTTACTAACAAGGAGGCTGACATAGTTGCTATGAGAAAACATTTTCTTAGAGACAACGGAGAAAGACATGAGGCTGACAATTATGAGTTTAAAAGGAGGGACAAAGTTGACAAAGTACCTAGCACAGATGGAATCATCGAACAACCAAAAGAGAAATGATTGAAGACAAATTGATCTTTTTTTTTTTTTTGCTTGCTTTGAACATGTTTATTTTAAAAGTTGATGTGAAACTTTTAGTCTTTGAATTAAGGGTTCTATTTAAGGTTCAGGTTTTTAGGGTTTGGCTTTTTTTTATGGTTTGGTTTAGGGTTTGGGTTTTTGATTTCTATGTAATGGCATGATGGAATGGTTGAATTTTTGGAGATTTTTTTTTTGGGGCTTAATGGGTAAATGGTGGGTTTGGGGAAGTTGTGATGGGACTAATGTATGGTTGCCTATGTACCTCCTTGGCAAAAGGGTCAAGTCATCACGTAGTTCATTTTTATTTGCCTTAATTTTTGACTAGGCTACTCTTTCGGGTTTTCTACCTAGCAGGTTCTCTCACTCTTTTTTTTTTACTCTCCTTTTCCTTAGATCTCCCTTTCGGGTTTTCAACCTACCATTTTTTTGTGCCCTAATTTTTGCCTAGACCGCCTTTTCGGGTTTTCAGCCTACCACCTTAGACGTGGTATTTCTTCAATTGATCCGTGTTGGTTGGTTCGGTGAAAGGATTTGCATCTAAGCCCATCAACCTTACTGCTCCCCAGAGTATATCTGTTTGATGATATATGGACCTGCTCAATTTTGCTTGAACTTCCCATTTGTCTCTTGAATTAGGGCTCGGATCTCTTTTAGCACTAAATCCCCTAACTTCAAATCTCTATTTCTTACTTTCTTATCAAAAGCCTTCCTAAGCCTCCTTTGATAACCTTGAATGTAATATAAGGTCTTAAGTCTTTTCTCATCCAGCGTGCATAATTAGTCATATCTACTTTGCAAACAATCTACTTTAGGGATTTCACTTTCCAGTACTGTCCTCAGTGAACGGACACCCATTTCAATGGGAAGGACTGCTTCCATCCCATACACCACTAAATAAAGAGTGGCTCCAGTGGAAGATCGAATTGATGTCCTATTCCCCCAAAGTGCATAGGATAATTGTAGATGCTAATCCTTGTAGTTCTTCGTGCTCTTCTTCAAGATTCACCCTATATTCTTCTTTGCAGCCTCAACTGTTCCATTAGTCTGAGGATGGTAAGGTGAGGATTTGTGGTGCTGAATATTGAACTATCATAGCAACTTCTCTGTTTCTCCCTTGAAATGCAATCCATGGTCGGAGATGATTTCATGTGGTACTCCATATCTACAAATGATATTAGTTTGAATAAACTGAGCAACTTTCTTTGAGTTCAAAACCTTGTATAAGGCAGCTTCTACCCATTTAGTGAAATAATCAGTAGCAACAAGTATAAATTCATGGCCATTGGATGCTATTGGATGAATCTTCTCAATAATATCTATTCCCCATGTAGAAAATGGCCAGGGTGAAGTCATGGTATGTAATGGCATAGGTGGCATGTGCTTCAGATCTCCGTGGACTTGGCGTTAATGGCACTTCCGAACATAAGCCGCACAGTTGGCTTCCATAGTAGTCCAGTAATACCTTTGCCTCATTATCTTTCATGATAGCATGTGTGCATTCATATGTGGCCTATAGCTTGACATATGAACCTCTTCAATTATTTGCTGTACTTCCTTGGCAGTCACACAAAGGAGATAAATTTTGTCATATGATCTTCTGTAAAGCCCCTCCCCACAAATAATGTAATTAATGGATAGCCTTCTAATGATCAATTGGTCATTCTTATCTGCATTAGGTGGGTATGTCCCATCCTTGAGGTATTGTAGGATGTCTAAATGCCATTCACCTTCTCCATTCTTTTCCTCATCCTATTTTATTGACATGTAATAAGCTGGCTTCTCTTTTTGTTCTACCACTATGGGTCTAATTTCTTCTTCCTTAAGTCCATCCATCATGGAGGCCATTGTTGCTAGAGCATTTGCAATTTGGTTTTGCATCCTTGGCACATATTGGTATTGGATCTTGCTGAATTTTGAGGCCCACTTCTGAAGATATTCATGGTAAGGCATAAACCTCTCTTCCTTGAACTTCCATCTATTCTGAATCTGAGAAATTATCAAAGCTGAATCACCATTACTTCCAACTCTTTCACTCCAAGGGCTAGGGCTACTCATAACCCAATAATACAAGCTTCATATTCAGTGGCAGGAAAGTTGAGCCTACTAGAGAATGGGATGTGTGTCCCTTTTGGAGAAATTAAGAGAACTCCAATGCCACTGTCTTTTTGATTAGTTGCTCCATCGAAATACATCTTCCATGATTCTACCTTAATCTTCATGATATCCTCATTTGGAAAGTCTCCTTGGATCTCTTCAGCTTCTTCTGGTGAATAGTAGGCTAAGTGATCAGCAATTACCCTCCCTTTCACGGATTTCTGAGTCATATATTTAATATCAAATTCTGATAGAAGCAAAACCCATTTAGTTGTCTTCCCATCTTGCACAGGCTTTTCCATCAAATACTTCAAAGGATCCATTCTTGCAATCAACAAGTCCTTGTAAGCAAACATATAATGTCTGAGTTTGCGCGTTGCCCATACAAGTGCTACACATGTCTTCTCAAGTGGTGAATACTTTTCTTCATAAGGCAACATCTTCTTGTTGATGTATTAAATCTCATTCTCCTTCCTAGACTCCTCTAGGTATTGAGCAAGCAAAACCCTCATCGATGTGTCCGTAGTTGTGAGATACAACAATAATGGCTTCTCAGGTACCGGTGGAACCAATATTGGCAGCTTCATTAGATAATTCTTAATCTTCTCAAAAACTTCTTGGCATTGTTCATTCCATACTATGGGCGCTTCTTTCTTGAGCAGCCGGAATATTGGTTCACATGTCATGGTGAGCTGGGCTATGAATTTGCTGATGTACTGTATCCTCCCTAAAAATCTTTGGATCTTATTTTCAGTCCTTAGAGGCTTCATCTCCACAATGACCTTGATTTTGTCAGGCTTCATCTTCAATTCCCCTCTGATTTACCATAAATCCCAATAGCTTTCTAGTTGTTACACAAAAAGTACACTTCTTAGGATTCAACCACAGCTTATAGAATTAGATTCTTTCAAAGAACTTCCGTAAGGCTTGTATGTGCCCTTCACGATCTTTGGACTTCACTATTATGTCATC
Source organism: Quercus ilex subsp. ballota (assembly GCA_032727855.1). Taxonomy (NCBI): domain Eukaryota; kingdom Viridiplantae; phylum Streptophyta; class Magnoliopsida; order Fagales; family Fagaceae; genus Quercus; species Quercus ilex. Next base: position 17,698,098 of record CM064919.1, on the reverse strand, counting down.
AACATAAACTTCTACTTCTTTGTGAATCAAATCATGCAACAAGGTAGTGGCTACATGTTGGTAAGTAGCGCCAGCATTTTTAAGGCCAAATGGCATGACCTTGTAGCAATCTGTTCCCCATGGAGTAATGAAGGATCCATATCTTCCGGAGCCATCTTTATCTAATTGTACCCTAAAAATTCATCCATAAATAACAGCAATGCATGTCCTGCTGTATTATCAACCAAGACATTAATGTGGGGCAAGGGAAAATAATCTTTTGAGCTAGCCTTATTCAGGTCTTAGAAGTCTACACACATTCTAACTTTCCCATCCTTCTTTGATACTGGAACAATATTAGCTAACCATTTCGGGTAGTTAACCACCCTCAGAAATCCTATATTGTACTGTTTCTCAACTTCTTCCTTAATCTCGAGTGTCCATTCTGGCTTCGTTCTTCTTAACTTTTGCTTGACTGGCTTCAATGTTGGATGTGTTGGAATGCAATGTTGTACTATATCCGTATTAATCCTAGGCATGTCTTCATATGACCATGCAAATACCTCTTTGAATTTTGTCAGTAGGGCAACTAATGCTTATTTCTCAGAGATGGTCAAGGTATTGCCTACTTGTATCATTTTAGGTTCATCATCAGTTCCTAGGTTAATAGGTTGGGTTTCTTTTTTTATAGGTTCTAAATGCCCTTGTTTTAATTCCTTATTATTAAGAGTTTCTTTACCAATTTCAGAAATAAAAACATTCAAAGCCAACAAATAAGCAAAATTAGAAATCATATTATAAGGAAAAGAGTTCTTAATAGACTCAATAGACTCAACAAAAACCAACTTTATAGGAATACTATCACAGACAAACTCAACAGGAATAGTGATATTAGCATAAATAGACTCAATAGGAATAGAAACTATGGTTTTCGCAGGAGTGACTAGTTTGATGGTCTTGATCTTCTTGATAGGAGTGATTCATGGGGTGGGCGGCTCCCTCCCATGCCCAATTCTTCAACTCAGTTGTGGCTTCAATAATAGTAGGCGGCTCCTAGTGAGTTCATTCTTCCCTTAGTATCAGTACCAAGGGGTCTTTATCCATATAATCCATGCCTTCACTATTAATCTCCATATCTGTGGGCTTGTCAGTCACATAAGCATCTAGGCACTCTATGCTATCCATCCACTCACCAAACAGATCTTGCTTCCTTTTGTTGTTTGGGTGAGTGCATTGAGGGAGGTATTCTGACTTGTTCCCTTCCATGTTCTTTTCATCACCTTTAGAATTCTCAAGTGTTGGGGTTTTGAGACTGTGGACCACCGGTTTTTGGTCTAAAGCGGTCACTCTAGCATCTATGTCATCTTCTTCTTCAGTGTATCGGGTCAGTGTGCCAAGTTTTGAATTGTGGAATGATCCTAACTCAAGGATTTCACTACCATGCTTGTTACATCGAGGACTTGACTTTGAACTAACATCAGTAATGCAACTCCAATTTGAGAGACGCCCATAGGGGTGATCATCATAGTCTATATTGTTGGCCTCTTCAACGTTCTCTCCTGCAGCTTCTAGCACATTCACTAGCCTATATTGATCACTTCTAGTGTCACTCTCCATGTTTATGGGTTCAATTTTAGCATCATCTTCTATATCTCCATCATAATAGTCTACATCATCATCATAGTCTTCATAGTAAAGCCATTCGTCTTTATATTCACTATCACTAGGGGGTTCGTCCTAGTCATTGCCACTATATTCGCTATCATAGTCTTTATTGTTGTTGCTTTTACTGTCACTGTTACTATCATCTCACTGCTACTGCTATCACTACTATTATCACTTTTGCTATTGCTACCTTCATCATCATCATTATGGGCTTCTCCCCCTTCTTCATCCTCATCACTTATTCTTGCTTCATACGGGCTCTTCAATGCATGTTGGCAAGCCTCCCAATACTCTTCTTCTTCTATATTGCAAATGGCATCTCCCAGAAGCGTAGTCATTGCATCAGGGTCCATGAAATTAGCCCAATCAGCAGGGACCCAATTTGTGTTTTCCTTAGTTCTGGAAGCTTGTTGTTGCAATCAAACAGTAGCTTGAACCTAGGCACCATTGTTCTTGTCTCAGGGTCAAATCTTGGTTCAGGGAATCCCTAATAGCTTTGACTATCTCCAGCTTTGACAAATTTCCTGTTCAATGTTGGAATATAGGGCTTTAGGGGTTCTGGGGGACAAGGAAGTCCTTTGCTTTGGCTTTGGCTCAGGCCATTCTTCTCACCTCCATCTTTAACAAATCATCATCAGTGGGCTTATACCCTAGTCCAAAATGTGGTGTGGCAGTAGGAATTATTAGGTCTTGAACAATTGGCTTCTTCACAGTCTTCCCCACGTTCATTTCTAGAAGGTAATTCATTCTCCTCATCATTGCCACCACATTGCTGTTGCTATAGAGAGCAAAGTCCATGGGGATCTTCTCCACTCCTTCTTCTCTTCTTTCAAAACCAGGCTTCTATATCTCAAAGCCGTCCAAAGTCAATGCCTCGTTCTCAGAATCAATACCAAAAATGGGCTTCGGCACCGTCAAAGTATTGCCATATATGGTAACTATGGCTCCTTCATGTGGAAATTGAACCTTTTGGTATAGGGATGAAGGTACGGCCTCTATGTCATGGATCCATGGTTACCTAAGGAGCATATTGAAGTATGAAGCTATGTTCAAGACTTGAAACTCCACCTTCTTAATCATTGGTCCTACAGTGAGCTTCAGTGTTATGGTTCCCAAGACCTCCCTTCTACTATTGTCATATGCCCTCACATGCTGATCAGTAGGCATAAAATCTTCAATGCTTAGACCCAAACAGCTTGCAGTCTTTAAAGGACACACATTTAAGGCACTTCCATCGTCAATTAGAACCATGGGAATCCTCTTGCCTTTTGGCATCTACAGTAATATGTAGTGGGTTATTGTGGTGCTTCCACTTCTTTGTCAAATCTTTGTCAGAGTAGGAAATAGTGAGTCCCTACTTATGGACCCAATCATAGCATTTAGATCTTGAGTAGTAATGGTTGTAGGAACTTGGATTTAATTGAGAAGGTCTACTAGGTTTTGATGGTGCTTTTATGAGGCCATGAGTAAACCCCATAAAGATATATTGGCTTGTTTCTTTTGTAATTACTTGAGTACCTCATCCTCTTCAGTGGGTATTTATTGGGTGGCCTTGTTCAAGGCTTCTATTGGGTTGTCTATCTCCAAATGTAGGGGTTTGAAGTGTCTCCCCCCTTATGATGTGGGCAATTTTTGTTGGGTCATTCAAATCAGTGTCTTGGGGTTTGAAGAGTCTCCCCCCATTTGTGAATGTTGGGCCATTTGATTGGGGTTTGAAGTGTCTCTCCCCGTTGGTAGGTGTTAGGTTGTTTGATTGGGGTTCGAAGTTTCTCCCCCCCCCCCCCCCATATGTTGGTGCTTGGTAATTTGGTTGGAGTTTGAAGTATCTCCCTCTATTTGTGGATCTCCGGTGATTTGATTAGGGTTTAAAGTGTTTCCCCCCATTTGTTGATGTTGAGTAATTTGTGGTTTCGGTTACATCTTCACTCCATATGTCATACCTTGCAGTGGACGTCATTCCTATTAGCTCTTCCCATGTCATCATAAAACATTCAGGTAGGTCATGAATCAACTCAGACGGGTCTTATTTACTTTCCTCCTTAGTCATTAAGCAATTAATCCTTGGTCATCTACCAAAATTCTGCTTGGGAAAGGGATTATTAGTGATGCTAGGCCTTGTAAGCGGTGCAATCACCTTATTGTCTATTAAGTCTTGAATTGCATGATGAAGGCCAAAACACTTGTCAGTATCATAGCCAGGTTTTGGTGGTAGGCACATCTCTTAGTCACATCAAAAATTGTGGGCAATAGGTTCAAGATTGGTCTTAGATCTAAGGGCTTTAGTAACCCTTTGGCTTTTAGTTTTTCAAACACTTGACTCACAAGCATATACAACTCATGAAATTCTCTCCTAGGCCTTTGAGGTGGACCTTGTGATATTTACACGAGGTAATGGGAGCAATAAGTTGATAAGAATCATTTTTGCATATACTAGAAACTTCTGCAGTCTTAGAACTAGATTCTAAATTCTTTTTAAATCTCGGTGGGTCCTCATTCTTTATAATGCCATTATTTATTGTATCCTCAATTTGGGTTCTAGCAGATCAAAGCTTTAAAATTAGGAAAATATTGGGCAAACAAATATTTATGGTATACAGGTAATAAATTCTTTACAACCATAGCTAATTATTCTTCTTCACTTGGCCTATTTGTTAGGACATATGTGTTTCACTTGTTTAAGAACATATGTCATTCTTTTATGTAATTGGCTAATCCTTTGACAAAATGCACTTTACTTGTAATTGGGTAGATGTAGGATGTGTTGAAATACTTCAAGAAACTATGTTTCAAGATCAAGTGTGGAAGCCTTCAAATCTGTCCAAGAAAACAAGCTGAAAGTGCAAGATTACTAAAGCTCGACAGCTAGTATGTGTTGAGGTTTAGAAAGCTGTTCTAGCCTGTAAGCTCGACACCTGCTCGACAGCTTCTCGACAGCTTCTATTTGACGAGGTTTATAAAAATCAGAATTCTGATATGATTTCTTGGGATTCGTGAATGTGTCTTTGGGCCTTCTTTTCTCTTAACCCTAGACATATAAAAGGATTGTTTTAAGGGCCATTAAACAGTACACAAGTTGCACAAGCATTAAGAAAACGCTGTTGAAGCAAATTGTGACCAAAGACGAAGTTCTTGCCCTAATTCATCTCTTCTGAAGAAGTTGCTGTGTATTTGCACCTTTGGGTTTTGTGACCAAGCATCTTCTTGATCTTCATCGTGTAGGATGAACTGAAGAACTTTGTAGCCAACCTCTCTTTCAGTTGGTGTTAAAGTCGCGTACTAGGATCCGTGCATTGGTTAGTCACGTACTTGGGAGCCGTGCTTAAAAAGGGGGAAAACAATCACTACAGAACAAGTCCAATTGAGTATTGGGGTAAGGGTTCAACTATAGGTTGGTAAGGTACTTGGGATTCCTTTACTTGTAACCGCTTGTTGTGATAATAGTGGAGTTTTGGAAGTGGTGACTTGAAAATCACCCGGTGGGGTTTTTGCCGTTAGGTTTTTCCCATTTGTAAACAAATCACCGTGTCATTTAATTTCCGCTACATATTTAGTTATTTGGTGATTTTTTGTGCTACCACGCGTTTGCATGTTAATTAACTTAATTAATATACTTGGTTAATTAATTGGTTAATTAATCAATGGGTCAATTCATTTTTGGCCTATCACTATTCATCATCTGTGCAGCTTTGGACCTCCACTTGGTAATGAAGGTAGAGAAAGATTCTTTTGGTTCTTGCTTCATGGTCTCAAGATCCCTTCTTGTTATATCCACCTCTATGTTGTATTTGTACTGATTATGAAACTCGCGGCAGATGTCCTCCCAACTTCTTGCTCTAGCATCATCTAGGTTGAGGAACCATCTAAGAACGGCTCCATTCAGAGTGTTTTGGACCATTTGAGCAAGCAGTTATTTAGTCGCACCTAGGTGACCCTCATATACATCTTCAAATGGGACTTTAGGCAGCCAGTCCCGTCGAACTTGTCCAAGGTTGGCATATTAAACTTGGGAGGCAATCTCATATCGGGGAAAAGTGAGAGTGATTGGTAGTCCATGAGGTCCTCCATCTTGCAAGCTCTCTTAATCATCTCTTCCATCTTGTTTATCCTCTCGTTGATCTTCTTCTCATTCTCCATGGTTGGTGGATTATGGTCAGCCTTGTTCTCCTCTTGGTTACTCTTCAAGTTTTGAAACTATTGCACCATAAGGTTTAGGTCCTCCCTTAACTGGATTTGACTAGCTACCATGGTATTGAGTAGCTTTTGAGTGTTTGGATGTTCTCCCTCTTCTGCCATAGTGTTAGGAGCTTCAGACTTCTTGTGGCTTGAACTGTCTTGTAGGTCAAATATGGGATTGTGATGTTGCAGCAGCGGAGTGTCTTCTATGCGCATAGGCTTCAGTACCATGATGGGAGTGATAGGCTTAGAATTGGATCTACTAGCTTGAGTGTCAGCCTTGGGTTCTCTTTGAAGCCTTCCTTCGGATCTCGACCTAATTCTCCCTTAAGAATAGGCTAGGTCAGGTTAATCAAAGCTAAGTCCCCATCTACATCAATCAATCAACCAAACAAACACACACAACATGCAATGCAATTTTTACATGGACTGGCCTAAAGGTAGGTTCTAAGTCATTACGTTGTAGGGTGGGTTTGTTGTTTTATTGTTTCCCATAGCTAGGATGTTACACCTCCCAACTTGTAATGTAATGAACATTGCATTGGTCCGAACGGCATGATCTATCCTTTATAGTCAACAAGAAATGATCCAGTGACTTTGGGCTATGAGTTGGTGAGTTCGCCACTAGGTACCCGAATCTAATGAAGACTAGTGATCCGTGGTTACTACCACCATATTGTTGAAATAGGTGCATACATTTTGTTGTTTTGATGGCATACACTATGACAGTTAGGGAAAGCTCTTAACAAACAAACATGGCAACACAAACAAAAATATCATACAAACATCTCAAGACATAAATAAACAAACAAACAACAATATCATGCAAAAGAGAAGGGTATGTTGTTGGTCACTTAAGTCTAACATGAAACTTAGCCCTCGACATCCCCAGTGGAGTTGCCACTGTGAGAGACCACACTTCTTGAGAGGGTGCTCTCAAAAAAGAGATTTTAGTGCTTTTAAGGGCACCTCTCTTTTTGAGTAAGTGGTGTGGAGTCGCCACTTATTTTTTATACAAAAAAAAAAAAAAAAAAAAACCTAAATACAAATGCATATTCAGAATACTTTGAATGTTATTGATTGAATAAAGAATAGTACAATTTTGGTTAATTAAACCTTTCAAGGCTTTGGGTCCTAGTTACAATCTACCAAAATTAAAGAAATACAAAACACTAATCTACTTATCCATAGGGGACATGCTTATACCAAAGGGGAGAAGATATCTTTTATGAGAAAACCTTATTTTGTTTGCTTTACATTATGTTTATTTTCTTGTTTGCTTTTTGGTGGTTTGATTTATGTTTTGTATCTATGCTTTGTTGCTCTCATCGCATCGTGTTTATGTGTTGGACATGCATACATCCTTTTGCTATTGTGTTTTATTGATTGCATCTTCGGATAATCATTTGCTTTGCTATATGATCATTGTAGTCATTTCCATATAACTGTCATGTGTTTGATCAAGTTGCTCGTATGTTTCACAACATGTTTACTTGATCGCTTTTTACTTGTTTCATTATACTTGTCCTTTTATTACTTGCTTTACCTTGAGGGTCTAATGTGTTTTGTGCAAGTGTTTCAAGTTACAGGTATATATGTTCCAAGTTCATTACAGGTTTTATATTGAGGTGTGAGTGAGTTTTGCCATTGTTCACAAACTCATGTTTAAGTCTAGAGTCTGTTATAGGGTGTTTTTGTACAAAATAGTCAAAGGAGGAAATTGTAAAGTTGTGATTTACAACTATGTTTTATGTTGGCTTTATTCCATGACAAAAAGTGTTGTAATTGCATTAATTTATTTTCTTGTATTTTGTGGGATTTTATTGTATTGAGTTTAGTATTAAGTTGGTAAAGAATCAAGCTTGCAATGAAGATTAGTGCAGTTTCGCGACTATCTTGCGAGAAGCTCATGAGTAAAGGTTCCTACGAAAAGGCCATGTGAGAAACACATGCGAAAAGCTGAAGAGTCAAGTGTCAGGTTGTATTTCGCGAGAAAGGCCATCTCGTGAGGTACTCACGAAACTCTCTACCTGGAGGATTTTAAGTGTGACAATTCGTATTCTTTACCCTACTATATATACTCTCATGACCCATAATATTGTGAGGAGGGTATTTAGAGAGAAAACCCTAGATAGGTTTCTACAACACAACATGAAAGCTCGTAAATGTGTTGAAAACACAAGAGCTGTTTAGACCCCCAATTAAAAGTTACGGCTCGATTGATTTTACAATAAATTAGTACTAAGTGCGTGAAAGCTCGGAAATGTGTCGAAAACACACGAGCAGTTTAGACTCCCAAATTAAAGTTACGGCTTGGTTGATTTTACACTAACTTACTAAGTGCGGAATAGTGTAAACACAAGCATATAAGCAAGACAACTACTCTAATCCATATTTAAAGCAACATAGCAGTAAAAATGAAATGAACAAGAGTAGGGAAGAGAGATGCAAACACAGATAACACCGAGACGTGTTATCGAAAAGGAAATCGAAGAACTCAGTGAAAAACCTCTCCACTGCCCTCCAAGCGGTAATCGATCCACTAGAAAATCAGTTGGAATACATGGGTTAGCAAGAGACCCTCCAAGCCTAATCTACCCGATGTACCTAAGCCCTCCAAGCTCCTAATCCAACAAGGCTTCTCGGAACCGTGTCTTGTCTAGCTCTCCGGATCCCACAACAAGTTCTATGTTGCATCTGCCATCTTTGGCTTCTTCCAATACTTCCCAGCAGCTCCAAAACACTCTCTACACTCTGAATAGGTGTGGGTTGTGTTTGGGTACAAATCTCCTCTCAAGGTATAACAATGGAGAGGGATGGAGAAGAGGCTACAATGATTTCTCACTAAGGATGAGTAGCTCTCTCTCAAAAAGATAAGTGTGTGTGTTGTAGAGAACCTATCTAGGGTTTTTCTCTCTGAATGGCCTCATCTACATTTGTGGGTAATGAGGGTATATATAGTATGGGTGACAGGTAAGAAAGTCACACATTAAAATCCTCCAGGCAGAATGTTTCGCGACTATCTCGCGGGAAGGCCTTACCCACGAGACATTCGTGAAAACGACAGCCTGGCACAACTCTTCAGCTTCCAGTCATGTGCTTCTCACGTGGCTCTTTTGCAGGTTTGCTTCCAGCGAGACACTCGCGAGATCCACTGATTCTTCATTTAAGCTTGAGTCTTCACCAACTTGATACTAAACCCAATACAATAAAATCCCACAAAATACAAGGAATAAAATTAAAGCAATTACAACACTTTTTGTCATGGAATAAAGCCAACATAAAACATAGTTGTAAATCACAACTTTACAATCTCCCCCTTTGGCTATTCCGTGACAAATCACCCTATAACAGACTCTAGACTTAAACGTGAGTTTGGGAACAATGGCAAAACGCACTCATACCTAAATCTAAAATCTGTGATGCACTTAGAACAAGATACCTATAACCTGAAACACTTGCACAAAACACATTAGACCCTCAAGGTAAATCAAGTGATAAAAGGACAAGTATTATGTAACAAGTAAAATGTGATCAAGTATACATGTTGTGAAACATATGAACAACTTGATCAAACACATGACAGAAATATGGAAATGACTATAATGATCATATAGCAAAGCAAATGATCATCCGAACATGCAACCAATAAAACACAACAGCATAAGGATAAATGCATGTCCAACACATAAGCACGATGCGGCAACAAAGCATATCAAAGCACCATAAAGCAACGAGAAAACAAGCATAAAGCAAATCAAGGTTTTCTCAAAAAAACAATGTCTTCTTCCCCTTGGTATATGCATCTCCCCTATGGCTTTCTCCCCCTACGAATGTGCATAAGGTAGAATTTCTCCCCCTAAGAGTGTACACATGAGTCATATAGAAATAACGATACTCTCCCCCTTTTTGTCACGAATAGACAAATTAATCTAGAGGAATGAGGGAAAGAAAAGAAGATATGAACAAGGGTAAAAGATGATGCATGTGGGGTGCAAGATGTATGAGAAAATGAAGCTCAAACGCAAAATAAAACATCTTTAAAAAATGCTACAAAGCATAAAGAACATGACATGCTAAGAATGATGAAACATGATATAATCCTAGGCATGACAAAGACACAAGAACATGTTATATGTGCTAAAAGGTCTAAAAAGACTTAACTAGCATGAGTGAATGCAAAAACATGTCAAGTGTTCAAGTGTGTGCAGCAAAGGTGCATTTAGTGTGCATGTGAGATGCATGACCAATGCATGAATAAGCACTCACGGGTAAAGGTGTATAAAACACGAAACCAATGATTAAAACATGATAAACATGAATAATTATGGTGATCCCTAAAGTTTGGTACTCATCGGAGTCTAAAACAACAAGAAAATGCCATTTGGCCATTTTATCAAACACTTAGAGTGCACACACTAGACATGTATGTTAAACAATGCATGAACATATGAAAATCTTGCCTAAATACATGTTATTTTTGCCACAAGGGGCCAACATCCAAAGCAAATCATCATTTAAAACAAAGCCCAATTAAAAAGATTGACAAAAATTAAGTTTTCCAACTCCCATTTGAGAAAAACTCAACTATGAACATAAAACCCCCCAAAACATAATATAAGGATCAAAATCAATGAAAAATAGTTAAAGATTACCTTAGAGATGTTTATGGAATGTAAAACACTTGAAATTAGATGAGTTTTGATGTTAAAGCATTAAAATAAGGGTTTGAGAGAAGATGGGAGAAGTTTAAAACAAATGTCCCACGAAATGCCCTTTAAAAAGCTGATCTGGAAATTTTTGCGGGAAACTGAGTCGCGAAGTTACTCGCGAAAATTTTCGCTGGTAAGTCTTACTCGCGAGCTAGTCATGAAACAGTCGCAAAACTCTCTGTCTAAAGCTGAAAAACCTTTAAAATTGGACCATTTAACTCCCAATTGAGCCTATACATGAAATAGGTCACGAAAACACCCAAAAAACATGTTTTTCATACAAAAACACTTTAAAAACTTTGAAAAACATAGGTGATACAAATCACTTCCAAAAGCAAACAAAAAAAACAAAAATCTTTTTGGTTTGAACCACATATGGTTGAGCACACACACATCACATTTGAACATGTACAAACACACAAATGAAATAGGCATTCATTGAACATTAAACTTGTGTGTTGTGTGTGTGAATCAAGTGTGGAATAGTCCTTAGTCTAGAGTGAAGCTTCAATGATCAATTCAATCAAGTCATACACAACTAGCACTAAGTCAAGTGGTCTATCTCAATTATAGAAATGAACATATATGACCTCCCACAAATTGATTACAAACTTAGAAGCTTTTCATTTGGCTTCTGCATAAATCATAACATTTGATCCATTTTGGATAGTACATCTCTTTTTGAGATCGGTGCTTGAAATTTTTGATATTTCAACATTTAGAATTAGTCTTTGGCTTTTTGAGCACCATACATTTCAAAACAAAAGTTATTTTCCCTTTTTCCTAGTTAAATACTAGTATGTGCGACAGGCTTTTGCAGCTCAATATCTCTTTTCATTTGGAGATTTACATTTGGTGAGTTCTTTTGCAAAAACAAAAAAGTAAAGTGGGAAGAGATATAGGTACAAGTCTAAACAAGTATCAAGACCATCAAGACTATTGAACAATCATTCATGACAAGTTTGAAAATCTATTTACAACAATCACACATAGTTTTCAAGATTTCTTCCACACAAAAAAAATGTGCATACAAAACAAGCTAAGCTCATAAATGCACTACACCATTAGTACGAAGGTACTAAGCCAAACTCACATATGATATGTGCTCAAACATATATGATCAAACTTTTTCAATTTTTCACTTTTTATGTGGTTTTGGATTTTTACTCACACAAAAAAAAGTAATAAAGTAAGATCAAAACAAAACAAAGCATTTAAAGAAATACAAGATGCACAAAATGCATGAAGATATGACATTCAATGCATAAGGGGCCCTACAAAGATCGAAAGAATTAGACCAAGGACCAAAAGAGTAAGAGCTCAACCATAGGAACCCTTCCTCATCCAAACGTAAAGATTGTTTGGAATGAGTGTCTCATGAGAAGTGAGACGAGGGTTGGAAGAATGAGAACAAGAGATACACATAGTCAAGGAGTTAAGAGCATTAAACACTTTCTTTAACAACATGCTATTTTCACTCAAATCCAGTTTACCATTTTTAGCACAACTTCCAAAAAACTCAAGTTTCTCTTTTCTTTTGATTCTTTTAAGAGCATGAAACTTAGAGCAATGAGGTCTTAGATGACCAAAAGCACCACAATGGTGACAAACAATGTGTTTAGGTCCACTAGGCCTTTTGGGAAGGGATCTAGCAACATGAGATTGTTCTCTCTTTAACTTATTACATTGAGGTCTTATATGACCAATCACAACACAATGGTGGCAAGTAGGAACAAACGTAGATCCACTCAATTCCCTAGAATGGGACCTGAACAAAGGCTTAGGCTTAAGAGCCTTTCTCTCCACTTTTTGATTTCTTTTTTGTAGAGGAATGTACACCGATTTGTCCTTTGAGGTAGAACACACAATAGGTACACAATCGGGTACCACAACATGATTGCAACATATATTTTCTTCCTTTTTAGCAATAGGTTCAGCAATCAAACACTTGGCATGCATCTTAAGAGATTCATTTTCACATTTTAGCTCATCAACAAGTTTGTTAGACAAAACAAGTTTAGCATCCAAGTCCATATTCAAACATTCAAACTCTTTTAGCTTTTGAAGAGAATTTTCAGCAAGTTTCTTATATTTCTCAACCAATTTGTTGGATTCATTAAGCTTAGCAATCAACTCATCCTTTGCACAAAATAACTTGCTTAAACTCTTTTGAAACTTCTTAGCATTTTTCTTTAAGAGTTTGGTGTTAGGAATATCAACAACACCCAAAGATTCATATAACATAGCATCACAATCATGAGGATTATCACTCATAGAGGCATTTTCACAAACACGTGGCATGTTACATTCATCACCAACCAAATCATACAAAGAGGCATAAAAAGCACAATCCATGGCAAATAAACACAAGGGGTCAAGGATCACACTTAGGTATTTAAACCACAACAAGTGTTCCCGCTCTGATACCAATTGAAAGCTCATAAATGTGTTGAAAACACAAGAGCTATTTAGACCCCCAATTAAAAGTTACGGCTCGATTGATTTTACATTAACTTAATACTAAGTGCGAAATAGTGTAAATACGAGCGGACAAACAAACAAGCTACACTAATCCATAAACTAAGCAACGTATCAGTAAAATGGAATGTAAAAGAGTAGGGAAGAAAGATGCAAACACAAGATAACACGCCGATGTGTTATCGAAGAGGAAACCGAAGAACTCAATGAAAAACCTCTCTGCTGCCCTCCGAGCGGTAATCAATCCACTAGACAATCAGTTGGGATACACGGGTTAGTAAGAGACCCTCCAAGCCTAATCTACCCGATGTACCTAAGCCCTCCAAGCTCCTACTCTAATAAGGCTTCTTGGAACCGTGTCTTGTCTAACTCTCCGAATCCTGCAACAAGTTCCATGTTGCATCTGCCATTTTTGGCTTCTTCCAATGCTTCCCAATAGCTCCAAAACACTCTCAACACTCTGAATAGGTGTGGGTTGTGTTTGGGTACAAATCTCCTCTCAAGGTATGACAATGGAGAGGGATGGAGAAGAGGCTACAATGATTTCTCACTAAGGATGAGTAGCTCTCTCTCAAAAAGATGGGTGTGTGTGTTGTAGAGAACCTATCTGGGGTTTTTCTCTCTGAATGGCCTCATCTACATTTGTGGGTAATGAGGGTATATATAGTATGGGTGAAAGGTAAGAAAGTCACACATTAAAATCCTCCAGGCAGAATGTTTCGCGACTATCTCGCGGGAAGGCCTTACCCACGAGACACTCGCGAAAACGACAGCCTGACACGACTTTTCAGCTTCCAATCATGTGCTTCTCACATGGCTCTTTCGTGGGTTAGCTTCCAGCGAGACACTCGTGAGATCCATTGATTCTTCATTTAAGTTTGAGTCTTCACCAACTTGATACTAAGCCCAATACAATAAAATCCCACAAAATACAAGGAATAAAATTAAAGCAATTACAACACTTTTTGTCATGGAATAAAGCCAACATAAAATATAGTTGTAAATCACAACTTTACACAACACACCCACCTTTTAGAGAGAAAGAGCTACAGAGTGTTTTGGAGCTTAGAAAGCATTTGGGATTTGCCAAAAGAAGTTGGTGAGGCTAGGCGAATGCAATCGGGCGGTATTGCGGGATTCGGAAAGCTAGTGAAAACAAGATTCCGAGAAGTCTGTTGGTAGCAAGAGTTTGGAGGGCTCAAGTACATTGGGTAGACTAGGCTTGAAGGGTTCTTTGTTATTCGTGTACTCCAACTTATTCACTAGTAGATCGATTTCAACTTGGAGGGTCACAGAGAAATTTTTTGTCGTGTTCTTCGGTTTCCTTTTCGATAACACATTTTGGTGTTATCTTGTATTTGCATTTCTCTTCCCTTAGTCCCGGTGATTGCACTTCATTTACTCTTATGCCGCACTTAGATAAATTAGAGTAAAAGTAACTATGTTGTAATTTAAAATTGGAGGTTTAAATAGAATTACAATCAAATTTGACAAGGAATTAAAGCCAACAAAAACATAGTTATAAATCACAACTTTACAGTACTAATGACCATCTGCTAGATTTTAGATTGTTTGATTGCTAGTTGAGTTTCTATGCAAAAAATAAAGTTTTCTAAAACCTGTAACTTAATCAAATTTGGGTTGTATCATTAGAATTGTGTTAAGATTGATAAGGTTTGATTTGCTCAATGATAGCAAATTAATACTCTTTTACTCCATAATGAATTTTTGAATGAAACTTATTTTATGGAAAGTGGAGGACAAAATGGGCTTTTGCCCTTTTCGGGAAAATTATATAGCATTATGCCCCCCTTCCCAAACTAAATAGAGAAATGCCCTTCTTTTAAAACTCGATTTTTGATAAATCGAGTTTAAAAAAAAAAATGCTTAGGCCCTATAGTGACGTTTCAAGAACTTATAGTGACGTTTTTTAACTCGACTTCAATGAAATCGAGTTATAGGTAAAAAAAAAGGCCACTATAGGTCGATTTCATTGAAGTCGAGTTAAAAAACGTCACTATAGGTCCTTAAAACGTCACTATAGGCTCCTTAAAAAGGCCACTATAGGGCCTAACTCAATTTATCAAAAATTGAGTTTTAAAAGAGGGGCATTTCCCTATTTAGTTTGGGAAGGGGGGCATAATGCTATATAATTTGCCCGAAAATGGCATAAGGCATTTTTGTCCTGAAAGTGGACATATCAAACTTCAAAACGGACACTAATTTGATCCAGTTTAAATTTGAAATAAGTGTGATATAGATGTTTGAAGTTGCACAACTGTGTCTTTGAGAGTTTCACTTAAGCAATTTTTTTTTTTTTTTGCTCGAGTGAAATTAATAGCATTTTCAATCTGAATTTTTTTTTTTTTTTTTTGACGTCCAATACGATAGAAATTTCATTAATGTGGAAAATTCAATACAAAACACAATGACCCCTAGTGAAACAGAGTTGGGGTTGATAAATAAAACAGATAAAACAATTCAGCAACAGAGCCCGATACTAAAAGTGCAGCAGGAACAGAATAAAACATTTGCTTTTTACTACAGAGCCATGAGGCGTTGGTACTCCTCTAGCGGTCCGCAAGCGACATCAACAATTGCTTTTGGTTGAAGTTGGACATGCTCAAAGTAAAACCTGTTTCTTGCATTCCAAATCGACCACGCCGTAGTTGCCCACTGCTCAAGTTCTCGTTGGGTAAGTCTGTCACGTAACTGTCTGAATAATTGGAAAAAGTCGTCGGCCATGTTTCTACATTTCTGAATTCGGCTACTCATCAGTGCCCACACGTTTTGTGCAAATGGGCATTCCCACAAGATGTGGCTTGTATTCTCGGACCAGTGATGACAGATATCACATCTGGTATCCACTCGAACTCGGCGTCTATGGAGATTTTCCCTGGTTGGAAGACAATTCGAGCAAGCTCTCCATAAAAACGTTCGGACTTTTGGTGGCACATTGAGTGCCCAGATTCCGCTCCAAACAGGCTTATAGTCACGGCTTAAAGAGTGTTCTGCCCATGGTTGCTTATTCAGGCGTAGTGTAAGCCGATAAGCTGTTTTGACAGTGAATTTCGCAGCTGCATTTTCTGTCCAAATCAGCAAGTCTGGAGAGTTGAGGCGGTCCAACGGTACTACAAGAATTTCCTGGCTTGTCCTTGGTGCAAACAAAGTCTCTATTTTTCCTCTGTCCCACTGCCGAGACTCAACATCCAACAGCTCACAGACCTTCATGTCTTGGGCAGCTCACAGACCCCCACTGTTTTGCCATCTCCCACCCTCCACTTTGATCCATTGAAGATGATGTCTCTTGCTGCGAGTAGGCTTCTCCAAACAAAGGACAGGTTACTCCCCAACTGAGCTGTCATGAATGAACAATTAGGGAAATACCGCGCCTTATACACCTTGTAAAATAGGGAATTTGTGTCTTGAGTTAGTCTCCATGCTTGTTTTGAGAGCATAGCCAAGTTGAATGCATGCAAATCTCTAAAACCCATCCCCCCTTCCTTCTTGCTCGTGCATAGTTTTTCTAAAAGAATAGTTTCTACAAGTATTTAACCCTGTTTTGTGCACCTATATAAACCACTTGTTGCAAGACTTCTAGAGGTAATAAGATGGTTACACTAAAGCTAAAAGCTTCGGATCATGAAGTCTTATTCCTGAGTTATTAGACAAAAAAATTAAATTATCCTTATGTCTAGAACAAAAACAAGAAAAAACCATTGTGTGGTTTTATATACCTTGAGCTTTAAGCTGTTCTTGAAACCACAAATTTTGATCTCACTGAGTTCATTTTTGCTATACATAAATTTTTGAGGAGTTTCCTGAAATGCTAGAGGTTTTGGTTCATGTGAGTGAGATTTGTTCATGAAGAAGATCACTATAAAATTATTCTGGACGTTCTAGGACTATTGTGGTAGGAAGACAAGCGAGACGTTTGTAGAGTTTATATAGAGTTAAGGACTGCAAGGAAATTACGAGTAAAGACTACTGTAATTGTTCCTTGATAGTGGATTTTCTAATGAGATTGGATTTTCAAAGTGGTTGTTCCCTTGAAGAGGTTATTCATTGGGTTTCCACTTCTAAATGAAATCTTCGTGTGCCTTTTACTATTTTCATTTTAATTTTTTTTTTAAATTTGGTATTATAATTGTGGTTAAGATATTTATTTGCACTATTTATGTGAAATTCATAACAAACTTCTGCAATAAATCACTAATTTTGGTGCATAATTGTTTAGGGCCTACACAAGAGTTTTTTACCATCTATGAAAGCTCGATAAAGTGTTGAAAACACAAGAGCTGTTTAGAGCCCCCGATTAAAATTACGGCTCGATAGATTTTACACAACTTTAATACAAAGTGCGGAATAGTGTAAAAGCGAGCGGATGAACAAGTAAGCTACTCTAATCCATAAACTAAGCAACACAGCAGTATAATGGAATAAACAAGAGTAGGGAAGAAGTATGCAAACACAAAAAACACCGAGACGTGTTCTCGAAGAGGAAACCGAAGAACTTGGCGAAAAACCTCTCCGCCGCCCTCCAAGCGGAAATCGATCCACTAGACAATCAGTTGGGATACATGGGTTAGCAAGAGACCCTCCAAGCCTAATCTACCCGATGCACCTAAGCCCTCCAAGCTCCTACTCCAACAAGGCTTCTCGGAACCGTGTCTTGTCTAGTACCCCGGATCCCACAACAAGCTCCATGTTGCATCTGCCATTCCAGGCTTCTTCCAATGCTTCCCAGCAGCGCCAAAAACGTCTTACAGCACTCTCAAAGGGTGTGGTAAGTGTTTGGGCTATCAACCTCTCAATGGTGTGGAAATGGAGAGGGAAGAGTTGAGGAGATACCACAAGCAAGTGTATAGAGAAATGTGGGGATGGCAATCTCTAATTCACAATGTGTTTGGCTAGGGTTTTCTCTCTGAAGCATTCCTCAACATTTGTGGGTAATGAGGGTTTATATAGGATAGGTGCAAAATGTGTGAGTCAGTTAGTACAGGCTGGCAGAACAGCTTGTCTCGTGGGAAAGCCTTACCCGCGAGATACTCACCAGAGACAGCTGTCTCCACCTGGCCTGACTCTTCGCATTCCAGCATGTGCAGGGCACATGCTTCACTTCGCGGGAAGCTAGGTCGCGACATACCCGCGAGAATCCTCCAGTCTTCCAAATGCTTGAGTCTTCACACACTCTCTCTATCACACAACCCTTACATCAAATCCCACAATAAATACAGGGTATAAACGATTGAGAATAATTACAATTAAATTTGGCACGGAATAAAAGCCAACAAAAAAAAACACAGTTGTAAATAACAACTAAACAATAGACCATGGCAAGATCAAACAAGCAATCACTTACGCAAAAGTGATCACTATGCTCATTCACACACGGAATGACCATTCGGACATGCAAGGTGGTAAGCTCAAATAAAGAGTATTATTTGCAAGTCCAACACTCAACCAATGCGAAATACACGAAGTATTTGCATCTAGGAAAAATCCTACTAGGGCACAAGAGTGTTCATCACTCAACCAATGCATAGAACATATATGCATCTAGGAACAATCCTACACGGGCACAGGAGTGTTGTACTAAAGTAAAATGTGCGACATTAAACTTCAAAAACACAAGCATAAAGGCTGCATAAACAATGTACTGCATATGCATGGCACAAACCATAAAAGCCTACAAAGAATGCAATGAAATAAACCCTTAAAGCTTACAAAAGCAACATGGGTACATGCTAAGAATGCTAAAAAGCATAGAGAATATCACAAAAGAAACTTCTGAAAATATAGTATCAAAGATTTAAACCAAAAGCCGTGAAACAGTTATAAAGACTAAATGATACTGAATAAAACCGTCTGAAAAACCAATCACCAATGTTACTAAGTTTCTATAATATGCTCCCCCTAATGCTGTGCAAGCTCTTCTCCAGCTCCCCCTCAAAATTTTCTCCCCCTTTTTGACCGGAATGGCCAAAGGGCTAGAACTCATCTGACTCTGAATCCGAGCCGTGCTCCATAGACAAGTCTTGTATTTGGGAAGAGAGCACGGTGATCTGTCCTTGAAGATATGCAAACTGATCAGCGGTGTACTGCACATGGGAGTCAAGCACTGTAGACATCTGATCCATCTTAGCAAGCAACTGATCAAGTTTGCTTAAGCCTTGTGGTGGAGCCGAAGATGATGGCTGTGCAGATGGCTCTGGAGTCGAGGTGAACCTATCAATCTCCTCCTCTGTATCTTCACCTTCATCCTGCTGACCCCGTCGAGGTGGCGGTATGGTATGCACACCAGTCTTAGAACCCTTGATGTGTGCAGTGCTCCTAGTCAGTGTATGACCACCAATGGGGTAGTCTCTCTGAACAACTGTGAGGCCACTGGGTAGCTTGAGCTTTGCCTTGGCAATCAATCCCATGATCAAGGAAGGGAATGGCATCACAGTCCGTGAATTCTGCTTTGTGATGCTCTTCTTCAGGACATGCATGATATGACCACAAATGTCAATCTCCTTATGTGTAAAGAGATCATACAGGAATCTTGTTCTCGGAGCAGATAGAGTGGTGAGATTGGTGACTGGATACAGATTGTGAATCATCACATAGCTTAGAGTCCTCATTTCTGGAGAGAACTTGATGGTGTTCATGGATGATTTCTTCGGTTCACCACCAAGAAGTGTAATCATCTCAGCAGTAGAACCCAATCTGTCCTCATATGCAACTGTGATTGGCTGAGACAGAGGACGAGTTCCCAAAAAGTCTTGGATGATCTCTCTTGTAATCACAAACTCCTTGTGTCTTACCCAGCACTCAATACAGTCTCCGTTGACAGTGGCATTAGAGAAGAACTCCCTAATAATCTCTGAATATACCACTCCAGTCGGGTTTAGTAACTTGGTCCAAGTTCTATCTTTGAACACTTCAGGGATGAAAGTGCCCTCAAGAGTCTCTAACTGGACTACCCGTTCCATGATGATCGTCTTGTCCTTGTAGCAGTCATTGTACTTCATATCAGCTTCTATAGACTTGAAATTGTCAGAATCAGTTCGGGCTTGCTTTGAGGTCGATTTCTTCTTAGCTATATGCTTGGTGGGAGACATCTGCACAATTTCACAAAGCAAAAAAGAAAAAAATGCAAAAACACAAACCAGAACACAACTTGATTAGATTCAAGTTAGTTCCCAAAACAGAGTTGAACTAACTGAAAGACAGAGCATGGTTGACTCTAAAAAGCATGCTTAAAAACACAAACCTATTAGGCAAAAACACAATGCATATAAAACCAAGAGACTGTGCATGTGTGTGCACATGTGTGAGTGTGTGCGGCACGGGATGCATGAGGGTGCCTAAGTGTGCCTAGTTGTGTGCCAAGAGTATGCAACTTGAGTAAAGTGAAAGATATACGGGTTCAATGACTAAACCAAGTACAATAAGGTTAAACATGTGAAAGTTCATGGATTGAAGTCACTTGATTCCAATTTGGCACAAACATGTCACTCGGACATTTTCACAAACACCTAGCATGCACAAATGCAAATATAACATGAATAATGCATGAACATGGGAAAATCTACCCTCAATACATGATAAAATGCCACAAGGGGCCAACACATATGTAGAAACAAGAAATGGAACACAACCCAATCAAAATATTCGAAAGAAAATCACCCAATTTTGAAAACTAACCCAAAGTTTCGAAAATCCCCAATTATCAAAATCCTACCCAAAAATTCTGCATAATCTAAGCAAAAACTTAAAAAGAATTGAATAACAAACATACCTTGAAGAAGAAAATGCAGAAAAAATGCTTGGATTGAAAGAGTTTGAATGGAATAGTGATTTGGGTTGGAAAAGGTTCGAGAGAGGTTAAGCGAGGGAAGTTTTTGTGTTTTGAAAAAAAAAAAAAACTGTCACATCAGCAATATAAAAACTGAAAACACGCGTTTTTTCGCGGGTTAGAGGTGGCGAAACAGTCGCGAGAAGGGCCATTGAAGCACAAAAACTTTCTCGAGAAGCATTAAGTCGCGAGACAGTCGCGAAAGTTTCTATCTGAAATTTTAGAAGTCCAATTTTTTAGCCAAACAGCATTTCGCGAGAAGCTTTTGGTCGCGAGACAGTCGCGAGAGTTTCTGTGTGACAGGATGAAAAAAATATTTCCCTCAAGCCCTTTTCTCGGGAAGCTCTAAGTCGCGAGCTTCTCGTGAGACAACCCCTGAACCAGTTTTTCGAAGGAAGACACAAAGGTGCATTTTGAACAAAAACAAAATACAAGAAAGTACAAAATCACTTTCAAAAACAAATAAAACACTCAAAAATATTTTTGGATTTGATCAAACAAAGATTGAGCATGTGAAAACACATTTTATCAAGTACAATCACACAGATGAATATGACATTCATTGAACATAGACTTGTGTGTTGTGTGTGGATATCAAAAATGAGATAGTCCTTAGTCCAATGTGAAGCTTCAATGATCAATTCAATCAAGGCATACACAACTAGCACTAGATTATGTGACCTATCTCAATTATAGAAACATGCATATATGACCTCCCACACGTACTTGATAACAATTCATTGAAGCTTTTCATTTGGCTCCATATTCAACATATCATTTGCAACTTTTAAGCAAAGAAAATCTCATTTAGAGATAGATGCCTGAAATTTTTGATATTTCAATTGATGAGTTAGCCTTTGGCTTTTTGGGCATCATACATTTTATTTTGGTCACTTTCCCTTTTTCCTAGTCGAATACTAGTTTGTGCGACAGGCTTTGCAGCTCTATATCTCTTTTCATTTGGAGATTTACATTTAGAGAGCTCTTTTAAGCAAAAAAAATAAAAAATGGGAAGATATATGGCATGAGTCTATGCATGTCTCAAGATCAACAAAAACATTCACTAATCATTCATGACAAGATTGAAGATCTATTTACAACAGTCACATAGATTTCAGAATTTCTTCCACAATGATATGAGTGCATGAGAAACAAGCTAAGCTCGTTAAATGCACAAAGCCATAAGTACAAAGGTACAAGGAAAAACATGCTTTAAGACAAAACTCAACAAAGTGATCAAATTTTTTGGATTTTCTATATTTTTTTTTTTTGAATTTTTGAACACACCCAAAACAGAACAAGAAAGGAAAGATCAACAAAAACAGCTGGTACAAACCAACCAGACAAAATAACAACAGTATAAAGAAAGCAATGCATGAAAAGATGCAATAGCAAATGTCCCTAAACATTGAAAGAATTTATGCGTGGACATTTTATAATGCTTATGCATGAGTACCCCTCTTCACCCACACGTCATGTGCGTTTGGGGTGATATCCTTAACGGATTGGGTATGAGAATTTGGACTGTCAAACCTTCTAGTGAAACTCTCCAAGCAAGTGGTGAAGGCACCGATCATTTTCATCACGTCCATCATACCGGGATCACGATTTTGACTTCTCGGTTGTTCACCACCCCAGGACCTCATGTCATTTCTCCTTCCTCGTGACCGAGATGCGCTTGCATTGTTGTCTAATCTCAGCTTTTGACAGTTGAGTCTGGTATGTCCTTGCAGTCCGTAGTAATGACACACATAATCCATTCTAGGACCTCGTTGTGATCTTGGGAGAGATCTTCCTCTGGTTTCATGTTTAATCATAGATTGATTTCGGGGCTTATTCACCATTCGTTGCTCAGCCACATTCTTCTTCTTTATGTCCTCAACTTTCTCAAGAATGGGCTCTTCTACAACCGTCTCGTTTGCCTTTACAAACTTTACTTCTTTGGTGACTTTGGCTGATGAGCAGCTTCCTCCGGTGTATCCTAATCCGGACTTGTCTGAAGAAGGTTTTTGAGATGAGATAACATCATCTAACTTCTGGGAGGAGACTCTCTCTATCTTGGCATGAGCTTGCACTACCTCTTGCTCAAGAAACCTCACCTTCATATAGGCTTCAGACAACTCACCATTTAGTGTCTCAATCTCACACTTAGCCTCTTTATATCTGACCAAGAGACTTCTGTAATCTTCCTCAGCTTTCTTCATTTTCCTTACAGCTGCCTTGGCTACTCTGGTATACTCTCCCGACTTCTCAAGTAGTAAGGAGTAATTTTCTTGAAGATTAGCTGTATTTTCTTCCTCTTCAGCATCTGATTCTTCCATAATCCCAATTGACTCTGAATTAGAATGCTCACCAAGCTCCTTCACAAGTGCACCCAAATCATCTGATGACTCCACATGAGCAATGGTCATGAAGGCGGAGTAGTTTCCCTCTCCGTCACAGCTCTCTTCCGAGTCAGAATCAGAAAAGTCTGAATCACTGAGCGTAGTTGCATAAGCCTTGCCTTTTCCCCTCAGAAAATTTGGACACTCCTTCTTTAGGTGTCCATGGCCATTGCACTCATAACATACAATGTCTGAAGGAGGTTGAGAATCCCTCCCTTCCTTCCTCGTAAACTCTTTCCTATCACCTCTTGAAGATGAGAATTTTCCTCTGTTGAATGGTTTTCCACTGTTCTTCATCTTCAGAAATTTTCGGAAGTTTTTCGCAAGGTATACTACTTCCTTCTCCACTCCATCTTCTTCGGAAGGATCATCCATTCTTTCGGTGATGGTTTTAAGTGCAAGTGATTTACTCGTCCTGTGGGAAGGCAGTCCAAGCTCATACGTTTGGAGTGATCCAATGAGCTCTTGGATCTTGATTTCATCCAAATACTTGCTTTCCTCTATGGCTGTGACTTTTGCCCGAAAGCTCTCCGGTAAGGACCTCAGAATTTTTCTCACCACCTTAGTCTCTTCAATCTTCTCCCCAAGATTATATTTAGCAATTACAATTTCATTGAGCTTCCCATAGAATGAATCAAATGGTTCATCATCCCCCATCTTGAGCTCTTCAAATTTGGTGGTAAGCATCTGAAGTTTTGTGTCCTTAACTTTCTTCATACCCTCATATGTTGTCTCCAAAATCTTCCAAGCTTCCTTGGCTACCGTCATATGAGAGATCCTGTGGAATTCATCAGGAGACACACCACAGAAAATAGCATTTAAAGCTCTACTATTAGCATTGGCGGCTGCGAGAGCTGCCTTATCCCAAGTGGACTTAGGTTCCTCCGGCTTAGTCCAGCCTATCTCAACCGCATCCTATACGGTATCCTCCATAGAACATAGAAATGCTCTCACTCTGACTTTCCAGAATGCATAATTGTTCCCATAAAAAAATGGTGGAACATTGAACGATTGAGACCGGTCCATCTCAAATAGGGTCAAGGATCACACTTAGGTATTTAAACCACTGCAAGTGTACCCGCTCTGATACCAATTTAAAGCTCGATAAAGTGTTGAAAACACAAGAGCTGTTTAGACCCCCCGATTAAAATTACGGCTCGATAGATTTTACACAACTTTAATACAAAGTGTGGAATAGTGTAAAAGCGAGCGGATGAACAAGTAAGCTACTCTAATCCATAAACTAAGCAACACAGCAGTATAATGGAATAAACAAGAGTAGGGAAGAAGTATGCAAACACAAAAAACACCGAGACGTGTTCTCGAAGAGGAAACCGAAGAACTCGGCGAAAAACCTCTCCGCCGCCCTCCAAGCAGAAATCGATCCACTAGCCAATCAGTTGGGATACATGGGTTAGCAAGAGACCCTCCAAGCCTAATCTACCCGATGCACCTAAGCCTTCCAAGCTCCTACTCCAACAAGGCTTCTCGGAACCGTGTCTTGTCTAGCACCCCAGATCCCGCAACAAGCTCCATGTTGCATCTGCCATTCCAGGCTTCTTCCAATGCTTCCTAGCAGTGCCAAAAATGTCTCACAGCACTCTCAAAGGGTGTGGTAAGTGTTTGGGCTATCAACCTCTCAATGGTGTGGAAATGGAGAAGGAAGGGTTGGGGAGATACCACAAGCAAGTGTATAGAGAAATGTGGGGATGACAATCTCTAATTCACAATGTGTTTGGCTAGGGTTTTCTCTCTGAAGCATTCCTCAACATTTGTGGGTAATGAGGGTTTATATAGAATAGGTGCAAAATGTGTGAGTCAGTCAGTACAGGCTGGCAGAACAGCTTGTCTCACGGGTGTCTCGCGGGAAGGCCTTACCCGCGAGATACTCACGAGAGATAGCTGTCTCCACCTGGCCTGACTCTTCGCATTCCAGCATGTGCAGGGCACATGCTTCACTTCGCGGGAAGCTAGGTCGCGACATACCCGCGAGAATCCTCCAGTCTTCCAAATGCTTGAGTCTTCACACACTCTCTCTATCACACAACCCTTACATCAAATCCCACAATAAATACAGGGTATAAACGATTGAGAATAATTACAATCAAATTTGGCACGGAATAAAAGCCAAAAAAAAAAAAATACAGTTGTAAATAACAACTTTACAATCTAATTATACATTTCACGCTTCAGCTATCAAATTTAGCAATTAGAGTTTCTTTAATTCTTTTGTTTTCACTCATTGTCAATTTTTAAAAGTGATTCCATGACGTTTAAAAGTTGTGTGAAATTAAACAAATTCTTTTGATTTCCAAAAAAGACAGGATTTGACCCCAAATTGATTTTGCAAAGGATTATTAAATTAAGAGAAGTTTACAATTTAGATTAAAAATATTTAATCCTAGACTCTACTCGGTAGATGGATTTACTGCAGAAATCTTCTATAACTTTAGAACCGGAAAAAATTGCCAAATGCCTTTTTCGGGCAAAAATAGCAACTCTTTGCCCCCTTTTTCGAACTAATTAGGGAAATGCCCCTCTTTTGAAACTCGATTTGTAATAAATCGAGTTAGGCCCTATAGCGGTGTTTTTAAGGAGCCTATAGTGACCTTTTTAGGACCTATAGTGGCGTTTTGTAACTCGACCTCTATGAAATCGAGTTATAGGTAAAAAAAATTAAAAAAATTGCCTATAACCCGATTTCATGGAGGTCGAGTTACAAAACGCCACTATAGGTCCTTAAAACGTCACTATAGGTCCTTAAAAACGCCGCTATAGGGCTCCAAATTTTTTTTTAAAACTCGATTTATCACAAATCAAGTTACAAAAGAGGGGCATTTTCCTAATTAGTTTGGAAAATGGGGCAAAGAGCTGCTATTTTTGCCCAAAAAGGGCATTTGGCAATTTTGTCCCTTTAGAACCTCTGAACTCTTCAATTATGTGGATGCTCCACGGATGATGCACTTACGTTTTACGACCATAACCTCGAACCGACTCTAAGAATCTCTTGAAGATTTGATTGAATGTAATGACAACTAGGTTTTTGTGATTTCAACTTGATCACTTGGTTATATCAACATAGCCTTGAATTATCAATCACTAAACTCACGAGTTGTATAAAAATATTGAATGTTTTCTCAATAGGGTTCACGAAAACATGCCTCTCTAGCCTTGCAAAGTCGAGTTATAAAAATGTCTTTTATATTTGATACAGGTAGGACATAGAAGTTTGAGCAAATCGATGACTTTAGTGATTAATGACACATCAACCCTGATTCTTGATTTAATGAGCCTCCATTGATCAAAGGTCAATTGGAGGTTAATCGAACTCTGCTAAACTATTTTTCTTGGGCTGCTTCTTGCACAAATGGTCTTGAACATGATGTAACTTGCATAAACTGATTATAGACACATTTTACAATTATATTGTCATGAATTTGCCAACTCTAAAGTCTAAACCTAACATTTCCAGTTACTCTTGATATGCACTTTCTGATTGGTTAAATGGCTAGGCTTGTTTAGATTTGGTAGACTAATTTCAAAATGAGAAATGCTATATTTACAATATTTTTAAAACAAATTTTAAGTAGTAAGTTGTTATTAGTTATGAGTTGGAAAGTAAGTAATTTAAGTTGTGGGTTCAAATTAGAATCAATAACAACTTACCACGTATGATTTGTTGTGAAAATATTGTGGGCCTAGCACTTCTCTTTAAGAATTGTTTTATGAAATTAGGAACAACAAGTAGTCATAATTAGAGATGGGAGACATTCCCAAACCTTGCCTGAACCCTTTAAATTAAAAATATGTACTGAAAACCGTCCCAAACTTGATTACAAGGATTTTATTTTTATCTCAAATCGTCACACACACACACACACATCTATATAATAACTAATAGCTGAAACGTTTGACATTTTGTTGACCACTCCTCATTGCTCCATGTGACTATATAAATTTGTGACAAATTTACATTTTAAAATACTAAAATGTTGTGTATTTTAATTTGATGGATTAAGCAAACTATTTCAATACAATTTTGCAATCGTTACGTAGTCACATCAGTTTATTTCTCTTGAAAAAAACACATCGATTTGCTAGGTACCCTTACTATATCTTTAAAACTGTCTCTTTGTATATTCACATTCACTTCTTATTTCTCCCTATTTCTTTTCTGTCAGAGGAGTGCAGAAATTAGAAAACAACATTATTGGCACTATATACCCTTGTTGGGGGGCCACAATTTGACTCCCTACAACCACTCTAAAAATAGGCCTGTGTGGCATGATGTTGAATGCCATAAAAGATTTTGAGTGTATCTTCCTTATCACCAACTGGTTTTGAGGTGGAATGGCATAGCTCGCGGTCCGACAAATGGTATAAGAGTCAAGGTCATGGGCTCAAGTTATGGGAGTGTCATTGTGAGGGAGGGATTGAAGGAGGGGGTCACAATTTGACTCCCTACAACTACTCTAAAAATAGGCCTATGTGGCGTGATGTTGAATGCCATAAAAGATTTGAGTGTGTCTTCCTCAACACCAATTGGTTTTGAGGTGGAATGACACATCTCACAGTCCAACAATCCTTGATGAAAAGGTTAGAAAATAATTTGATCGATCAATCGTGATTAAGAAATTGCTCTAAGTATTGATCATGGTGTTATACTACTTGATTACAGACTTTTTGCCTTAAACTTTGTGTGCCAAAGTTACGTAACATATTGTTATTTGTTATTAATAACATGTATAATTCTTAATAACATATTATTAATAACATCTTTAATTGTTGTTTTCATTTGCCCATCTGTGCACCACTACTTAACTTTGTAAAATGAGTTTTTAATTCGAATTATTTTTGGCTCGATGGCTTTGATTATTTGTTTAAGCATATTTGGACTTTAGAGTTATTGTTTTGTATTTCCTCAACTCCATTAATTTTAACATTTGGGTTTGAATCAGGTAGTTGCAATGGAGATTTGGTTGTTTTAATATTTTCTTATGGACATAATATACAGCAAGATTATTTTATAATCCATGCAATGGCCATGACTTCTAAAAGCTCAAACTAGTGTGAAAACACTAAAATTTGTTCAGATCTCAATTTTAAAATTATAGCTAGATTGTTTTTACTCTAACTTTACAATGTGTGGAACAAGAGTAAATATGCGCAATAAACCGGTAACACTACTTTAAGCCATATCCAACCACAATGATAACAAGCATAAAGAGTAGGTAAGAGAGATGCAAACACAAGATAACACCAAGACGTGTTATCGAAGAGGAAACCGAAGAACTCGGTGAAAAACCTCTCCATGACCCTCTAAGTCGAAATCGATCCACTAGTGAATGAAGTTGGAGTACACGAATAACAAAAAACCATCTAAGCCTAGTTTACTGCATGTACTTGAGCCCTCCAAGCTCCTACTACCAACAAACTTCTTGGAGTCATGTCTTCACTAACTTTCTGGATCTCGCAATTCAACCCGATTTCATCCTCCACTTAATGGCTCATTCCAATGCTTCTAAAAGGCACCAAAACTTGACTCAACACTTAGATTGGGTGTGGTAAGTGTTTGAGTTAAGAACCTCTCAAGGATACAGAGATGGAGAGGTAGGAGTAGAGGAAAACCAAGAGAAAATGTGTAGATGATTGTGGGTATAACAATCTTTAACTCTCAAGTGTTTTTGCTAGGGTTTTCTTTCTGAAAAACACTCATTATATTTCGTGGGAAATGAGGATATATATAGCACGGGTAAAGAATTTGGTAAAACACTTTTTCTTTTTTCCAAACAGAGAGTTTCGCGGGTACCTCGCAAGATGACCTTTCTCGCGAAGTACTCGCAAATTTGACAGCCTGGCATGACTCTTCAGCTTCTAGTCATGTGCTTTACACGTGGCCTTTCTCGGGTTACTCTTTTCATGAGCTAATCGCGAATTGCATTGATCTTTTTTTTATGCTTGATTTTTCACCAATCTCTTACACTCATATCTTACAATTAAACCCACATAAATACAGGAAAATGATTGAAGAAATTACAATCAAATTTGGCATGAATTAAATCCAAAAAAGGCTAGTTGGAAATCACAACTTTACAACTTCGACACTAGAATCAAGAAGTATATACCTCTTTATACTAATACATTAATTGCCGGCCATTGTAAAAAACTGAATCCTGAGCATTTGCTTTATGTTAATCTTTTTTTTAGAAGAGTATTGTGTTTTGTTATTGGCTGAAACGTTGTGTTCAATATTAATATATACCCTACCTTGTTAACTATTCTGTTTTGTTGGCTGGTTTACTACTTATGTTCTAATTTGTATAAGATGTTAGGTTCTAAGTACTTAGGAACTAATGTATTAGAACTCTAATTTGTATTGTTGGCAAACCATGATCAAAACAGGTTTTAGACTTGCTTAAAGTATGTGTTTTATGTAAAGTTGGAATCGACTGCTACAGAATTCATTATGCAATTCGGTCTGGCTTGATCGATCGAGAATTAGACTTGACCAATCGAAAGTCGGGCATAATGTTTTTTCTGCAGAATTTCCAACTCAGCTCTAAGCTCGTATAATGTGTAGGGTTTTATGTTTTGCCATAGGTATAAAAGGGAAACCCTAGCCACGTTTTTATGGTTGCTCTTTTTGTTATGTGTGTGAATCTCTTGTGAGATCTGAGAGGTGATTGCCTTCACACATGCTTAAGATTATTAAGAAGGAGAATTCATTGAGAGCTTGATGATCATTCAGTTGCTGCACTAAAGAGCTTAAAGATACACAAGCGAGAGTGCTTGTACTTGCTGGAGAATCCAAGAAAGAAGGAGTCCGTGATCTCGGAGCTTGCATGTGGTCGTGTTAGTAAGTTTTCTACATGAGGTAGCAATAGGATGTTAGTGGTCTAAGTCGCTATTGTAAAACTTCGATTATTTCATAGTGGATTCAGTTTTACCTTGAGGATAGCTAGGTTAAATCCTCCCCAAGTTTTTTACTGGTTTAGTTTTCCTGGGTCATCATATCTTTGTGTTCTTTATTTTCTGCACTTTACATTGATATGATTATATGATTGTGTTAACCTAGATTTGTTTAATTTGGACTAAGTAATAACTTGGCTTGTTAACTAGGTTAATCCAATTATGCTTTAAGGGGTCTAAAAACAAACATAAGATTGTATATCATGCTTGGAATGGCCAGACTTTGGTGGTAAAATCAAAGTATAACGGCAATTAAAATCAAACATGTGGCATTCATTATGTGTTATGGCCTTATGGCATATTTGCACTTCACAATTTATTCTTCTTAATGTTTCATCGTTGACTATTGTAATAAAAATATTTTATGTATTAGTTGAAATTTATTTTATGAGTTTGAATGAGATTTTCGCACCTTAACTTTGATATAAATTTATAGTTTTATATATAGCTAGTTCTTAATTCCAATCATGTTCTTTGGCTCTTTATGTGCAATAGTTTATGGGCATAAATTTTTCCCATGACACAACCAAGTTTATTGGGTTCCACTCTCTCAATAAAAAAAAAGTTTATTGGATTCTACAAATAGCAATTTTGGAGAAGACCCAAAGGTTTATTATGTTTCCAAGAAAGATGAAAGAGAAGAAGTTGAGAAGAAGTTACCAAATGAATATGAACCACTATTTATACCCAAATGATTATGACCCTTCAATAGACACATTTTCATTCAATAGGTACATTTTTGGTCAATAGGCACATTATCATTCAATATTTAACTTTTCGGTTAACAGGCATGATGATATTGAAAATTGTCAGTAAGTTGCACAGTCCTTATGTGCTCGAGACAACACCTGTGAAACAAAAACAAAAAAGACCGGTGTAGTATTGGCCAAGTACCCTTCGAAGGTTAAGTTAAAGAACTTTCATAACTCTAGAGCACCATAACTAGGATAAATTATGCGTACCTCGGTTTGTGAGGGCTTTGGGGTTTTTATAGTAGTGTAGAGTTGACATTCATTCCTTGGTAGAGAAGGTCTTTCCTTGTGGGGAAGATTCTTATTAACGCATTTTATGAGATTTTTTCCTTGTAGAGATCCTCTGAATTAGGGTTATTCATGGGGTACAAGATGTTTCCATATATACTTATTTGTGGGGTCCAAGTAAAGCCATACTAGGTTTGTCAAGGGCTTATTTATCTCCGTCAGCTTCTTCCTGTCAACTTCCCATCTTATTTAGGCGTTCTAGTCATCAAGTCCC
Organism: Quercus ilex subsp. ballota; assembly: GCA_032727855.1. NCBI lineage: Eukaryota > Viridiplantae > Streptophyta > Magnoliopsida > Fagales > Fagaceae > Quercus > Quercus ilex. Next base: position 17,666,641 of record CM064919.1, on the reverse strand, counting down.
AAATGCAATATGCTTGGAAGTGGAGTCGTCGGGTTAAGATCGAAGTCGTGTAGACATTGGCCTCACGAGGATGTCATCTTCTTCATTAAATGTATAGTATGGCTGATGAGTTTCTTCAGACCGTTGGCTCCCTCTAATGTAGACAAGTCTTAATACCTTTTAAAATTACTCTTATCAGCTGCCCCTTACTCCATGGCTCCGTTGATTAGAGTTGACGGGTTATGGGGTTTGATTCATAGCCTTTTAAATTTATTTGCTTAGAGAAAGGTTGTTCATTAATGATTCCTTGAGCAGCCATCATTTAATGCTAGGACACATGGCATAAGTTGGTGAACACAAACGTCGCTTCGTTTCTCGTGTACTTTCATCCTATAAATATTCCACCTCTTCCTCACATTTCTCCTTATTTCATCCATGCAATCCTTAAGAGAAAGAGACCAGTCATCCTGTTGCTTCGTTACCGTCAGCTTGCGAATCTTGTCAACCTGTGGGCCTTATCAGCCTATGGATCTCATCAGCTCCAGAGTCGTCACCTCTACCTGTAAGTCCACTTTCCCCTTCATTTTCTTTTTGCTTTGGCTTTTGTAGTTTAGTTGTCACTTCTACTAGAGACCCATCAAAAATAGGTTCTTAGATTACTCTGTCGCTTGTAGGTGAATAGATGTTAGGTGATAGAGAAGTGATGAGTGAACAGTCATTAGTCCGTGAGGGAGTGGGCTACGATGAAGTTTTCTAGTTAGGTCATGAGCCCAAGGAGGGCCTTTCCTGGTTGTCAAAGAGGGAGTCGTCTACCCATTCTCCTGATGACGAAGTGGAAAGTTATGATGGAGAGGAATGTGAGGAAGTAGAGGGTGAGGACAATGATGATCAGGGAGGAGAGGATGAAGAATACGTAGGAGAAGATGACGGGGACGAGGGTAAAGGTGATGAGAGAGCTCTTGAGGAAGGAAGCTCAAGAAGCCCTAGTGATGGCCATACTCATCCCTTTATTCTCCCCAAAATGTGGACCATTAATGACTTCAAGCCGATGATGAGGACCAATATTTTTTAGAATTTACGGGACTGTTTCCAAATTCCAGACCAAATCCCAATCCGTCCTCTCGAGAAGTTTGAGAAGTGTTACTCAGGGAGGACTGCAAACGTCGACATGTATGATGCCATGTTCGCGGCGGGACTGAGGCTGCCTCTGACGGCATTACACTATCATCTAGCTAATTTCTTAGGACTATCTGTCAGCCAGATTGCTCTCAATGCATGGAGGGTATTCATTGGAGCTGAAATCTTGTGGGGTCGTTTTAGCGGCTAGAACTGTCAGCGTACTCTTGACGAATTATTTTAGTGCTACTGACCCCAACATATCGTCTCGTCTCAAGGGATATACCACTTTGTTGCGAGGAAGAAAACCCTTAGGTTGGTGTTAGACATGCCTGGCTCTAATAGAAATTGGAAGGGTAGGTATATCTTTGTCCAGGGGACGGATTGGGTATGTCGTCTAGAGGAGTGGGTTACAATGCCTCATGGCTTCGACAATACTTGGGGCATTGTTAAAAACTCAAGTTTAGTGTTGTCAGTTCTTCTCTTTTAGTACTATTTCTATCTATTTGTAAAGTATTTAATGCCGTCTGTTTCTCCTCCTTTCAGCTAGTGTCTGTCCGCAAATAACTGACGAGCAAGAGTCTTTTATTCATCAGGTTCTTGACATTCCATTTGAAGAATGGAAGTGCAGGGAACTGATCACTCTTGGTACGTTGCACGCCTACTATGGTGGTCCAGAGCCAATACCTGTAGCTGGTAGGCTAAATAGATACTCTCGTCAACGTAAGTCCTTCCTTCCTTGCCCCTTTCTTCCCATTGTTTGCATGTCGTCTTTGTATCTAACTACCGTTATTTGTCATTACAAAAATGGATGCAGCTAGAATGAGGGCGTCAGCTGCGGCGTGTAAGAAGGAGGAGAATAAGGAGAAGGGGAAGGAAGGAGCATCTTCATCAGTTCCTAAGGTCGTCGGGAATGGGGCGCCCAAAAGGAAATCTAAAGGGAAGGATGACCGTTCTTTTTAAGAATGCACCAGTCACCCCTAGGGAGAAGCAGTCCAAGAAGTTGTCACCTCCCAAGTCAAACCATGGAGTTGGCAAAGGCTTAATGACGGCGTCGGGCCCCGTCACCCAGGGAACCCGTCGTCTTCTTACCCATAAGGGATACGCCATCGAGATGGTTGAATCAATCATTAGGGAGTCGAACATGGATCCCTGTGTCGAACAGGAGATGGAAGACCTGGGATGGTCGGGTCTTTTTAACCTCTCCAGGGTATGTTCTCCTAGACAATTTTACTTTATTGTTTATCCGTTAGCTAACAGTTGTAACTCCTTTTCAGGCACTAGTGTGTATGAAGGTGCTTCGAGATAGGTGTGTCGCTGAGGAGGGGTGATTAGTTGTCTTAGGAAGCGTAATGAAACCTTGACCGATGAATAGGATTAATACAAAGACACCCTCCATACACTTAACAAGGAGGTGACGGATTTGAACAAAAAGTTGAAGGAGGAGACCCGCCAGCGGGAAAAGGCAGAAGAAGTAAAGGCAAGTATGGAGGAGCTGACGGCCCTTTTTGAGCAGGTTGAGATGGCTAGGATGCTATCATGGAATACAAGGCTTCCCAACCTTTCACTGATGTGTGCGCAGTTTACTATGGTGAAGGGTTTGACGACTGCCTTAAGCAGGTCCAGTCCGTCTACCCAGACCTTGACTTATCTAGGGTCACCATGGATAAGCCACTACTGATGACCCCTGCTGCTGCCGACACCACTGATGAAGAGACCGACGAGTCTATTCATGCCGAGCAGGGTGTAAAGGATGACGCTGTAGTGCTTGATCAACCTGTTCAAGAAAGACCTGTCACTCCTAAAATCCAGTCAACTGGAGACCTTCTTCCTTTAGACACCAAGAACCCTTTAGCTTTTGATGCCCAGAATCCTCCTTCTAAAGATGACAAGAACCCTCCTGTCGTTCAGAACCATTCCGTTTAATTTTCTATTTTTAACTTTTTCATGTATTTTGTCTTATTTTTAGACAATATTAAGTGCCCTTTTGTTTTTGGGCTTCGTTTGTAAACACTTCACTTTATTTATGGTGTATTTTTATCATTTTACATCAGTCGCTTTTAACATGTGTGTTGATCTTTATTTTTGATATGTGTATGTCCATCCATCCTTATGCCTATATGTTAGGATGTACTTGTCTCTTAAAGGACTTGGTAAATAGCTAAGATGAACCCATCTACTTTGGTGTATTCGTCCATTTATAGAGTGATTAATGAACTCATCCACTTGGACTAGATAACAAACTCGTTAGTTTGTGGATTTGATAATTTCAAGTTATCCCCGTGGAATTAACTCGTCCACTTATGGGCTTGATTAATTTCAAAACATCCTTATAGGATGACCTCATCCATTTTGTGGACTTAATAATGAACTCATCCACTTGTGGACAATTTCAAGGCATCCTTATGGGATGAACTCATCCACTTTGTGGACTTAGTAACGAACTCGTCCACTTGTTGACATAATTTCAAGGCATCCTTATGGGATGAACTCATCCACTTGTGGACAATTTCAAGGCATATGTATGGGATGATCTCGTCCACTTTGTGGACTTAATAATGAACTCGTCCATTTATGACATAATTTCAAGGCATCTGTATAGGATGAACTCGTCCACTTTCTTTTAGTTACAAAAGTAGTTTTGTAGAGACAAATACATACACAGGTCATATCTGAATAACTCCTCTTATTGTAATAAACGCGTGCATAAGTAAAAAAATTTTTGAAAAATGATAGAAACCTGCCCTTTGGGCTTAGAAAGTATTGTAGATAAAAATTAACTAAAAGAAATAAACTAGAAATGAGGAGTGGTGCTCTTCATGCTATCATCTACTGATAGTATCTCCTGAGATGCTTGGTGTTCCATGGATGGTGCTACTTCTGTCCATCTAGCATCTCCAGGTGGTAGGTGCATTTCCTCTGCCATGAGGTGATTTTGTAGGGTCCCTTCCAGTTAAGACCGAGCTTTCCCTGGGTGGGATCTCTAGTGGCGCCTGTCACCTTCCTCAAGACGAGGTCTCAACTTTTGAAGTCTCTGTGTCTGACTCTAGAGCTATAGTGCTTGGCCATAAGGTTCTAGTATCATGCGAGTCTTTGTTCAGGAGTCGCTCTGACTTCGTCCACTAGGTCAAGTTGTAGACACATGGCCTCATCGTTCCTCCTTTCATTATGATTGCCCACCCTGTAGCTTGTGAGTCCGACCTTAGCTAGGATAACTGCTTCGTTTTCATATGCCTATAGTACGCTTGGCAATTCTTCCGGCCATATACTTTTCACCCCCTCGAGCCGAGTCTTAATGATTTTAAGCAAGGATTGATTCGTGACCTTAACTTGTGCATTGGCTTGAGGGTGGGCAAAGGAAGAGTAGTGGTTTCTAATTCCCAATTGTGAGCAAAAGTCCCTGAAAGAGTTATTGTTGAACTGCTTCCCATTATCTAAGACCAAGACTCTAGGGATCCTGTATATAGACGATGTTCCTCCATACAAAGCTTCACACGTTCTTCTCTGTGATAATGGCCAGGGCTTCAACCTCTACCCATTTGGTAAAGTACTCTACGCTAACATTTAAGAACTTCAGCTGTCTAATTGCTATTGCGAATGGGCCCATGATGTCCAATCCCCATTGAGTAAAAGGCCATGGGGCCGTCATTGGGGTGAGTTCTTCTATTGGCTGTCTAATGACATTGTTGAACCTTTGATATTTGTCGCAAGCTTTGACATAAGCCTGGGCATCCTTCTGCATAGTAGACCAGTAGTATCCAGCTCGAATCAGTTTGTGTACCAATGACTGCAACTTTCCTTGTCTGATAAGAGCTTTTATTTGTTACTTCAAGTCATAATAGTCAGATGTATCATGACCGTGATCACGGTGAAAGCGGCAGTACTTGTCTCTGGACCTCTTATTGGGGTCTCCCTTCAGCTTGCTAGGAAATGTCAGGGCTTCTTTGTCCTTGATTTGCATCAGGACTTGGTTGATCGGGGCAGTCAGCGGGGTGAAACTTGTGAACCTCCCTGCGAGGGGTTTGGAGCGCCTATCCCCCCGTCAGTCTCCAATCCTTGTTGTCTTTTGTCCTTTGTCCTGCCGTGCCTCCTCCTGTCTTTCCCTTTTTTTAGGCTTTTCTTCTCGGGTTAGCAGTGCGTCTTCCTCATTCATGTACTTAGTTGTCCTATAGAGTACATCCGACATAGTCTTTGGGTCCTTTTTGTATAAGGAAAATAGAAACTTACCCTTCCGTAACCTATTCGTGAATGCAGCCACAAGTATCGTGTTATCAGCTTCATTGATCGAGAGGGCCTCTTTGTTAAAGCAGGTTATAGAAGACCTCAACGTCTTATCCTTTCGTTGCTTAATGTTAATCAGGCATGCAGTGGACTTCTTATACATGTGTCCCCTGATAAAGTGTAAGGCAAACTAGGTGCTTAACTCCTTAAAGGTACTAATGGAGTTAGGCGTTAATCTGCTGAACCAAATCCTTGTGGGGCCCTTTAGCATAGTGGGGCAGGCTCAGCACATGATCTGTTAGGATTAGTGCCCTTAAATCCTATTGTATGATGCTATATATGATATTATGTATGACATTATGTATGACTTAATATTCTGATTAATAAAGTTGTTTTATTATTATCTGAAGTATTGGTAACATGAATATTCGGACATTATCATATAGTCCATGAGATGCATAGTATGTGATTTATGTGAAAAGTCACAGAAGATATAAATCACAGGTTCTTTGTAAACTCAAAATTTTAGTTCGTAGTCAGTGATGAAATTGAGCATTTCATCTGTGAAGACTATAACATGTCAACTAAGATGATTTGTCTTGATCATGGAGGTAGTGACTTCTAGTTGATATGTTGATATGTTTTAAGAGTTAAGACATATTGAACTGGACCGCTGTGAGATTTATTATTCTCCTAATGGTTGTCAACTGAATAATAAATCTCATGACTTATATTTGCATGAACTCTTAATCCTGAGAGAATAATGGACCTGATCATGAAGTGTAGGTTGCTTTGATATATCAGGAGTGAGATCTAAAGTTACGGTCAAAATCTCAGTATGTTAGGCAGCCACATTTAGTGTTGATGGAACATATATTCTCAAAATGGAATTCATAGTCTCTTAACGGAGATATAAAATATTCCCTTGAGATAAGTTTAATAGGTTCAGTTATTCAGAGCGTTAGGCCTAACCACTTTAGTAAGAAATTACTAAAGTATATATATTTATGAAATTGGATTTCATAAATATATGATGAATAACTTAAAATGATTAAACTGGGTACTCAAGGATTAAGATGTAGTAATTTATAAAGTGGCAGTCTACTTTCATAACTTTGTATTACTACGAATATTTTATGAAGGGGTTGCATGTATAATAAAGTCTTGGGATATAATTTATTAATAAGGCCTAGAGTGCAATTATATTTATATAGTGGTATTAAATATAAGTAATGGTAACTTTGAACTTGTCAAGAGTTGACAAAAAAGCCCAAGGCCCATTGGAGCTAGTGTCTTATAGGTCCCTTTTGGTCCCACTCCAAGCCACATACTAAAGCCCAATTGGAAAGGCCCAAAAGGCTAGCCCAATTAGACAATCAGTTATTAAGAGAGAAACATACAAAATTTTATAACACACAACAAGTTTGTAAAATGGTGTGTATGTGTGAGTAAAGCCACTTAATTACTCTCCCTTGGAAACTGATTAAGAGACCACACATCTTGGGCATTAGTGGAATTGGAGTGAAGATTGAAAGTGTTCCTGAGAACTTCTGATCTTTGGTTTTGAAATTCACTGCACCAAGGTACACTCACTTGTTCTATATTCTGAAACTTACATAATGCATGTTATCAATTCTGAATGAAGTAGATCCCTTATTTTTCCGCTGCGTACATGTATATTTCCAACAATATCTTGTCTGCCACTCCTTGCAGGTGCATCAGGGTCTTAAAAGACTCTAGGTGATCTAAAGGATCCTTAGATCCGTCGTAGGACTCCACCTACGGCATACGGAACTTCGGTGGAAGGGGGAACGAAGTGACGGATGCAGTGAATGGTGAATCAGTTTGATGGACCAACTCATCGAGGTCACTAAACAGCCGTCCTCTAAGGGCGTTCATCATGAAGTCCATCCATTCCTTTATCATCTTCATTTCCGTGACCATGTGTGGCGGAGTCGTATCTGTGGCAGATGGACGGCTTGTGTCCTGTTGCTCTTGTCTACTTTGGGCATTGCTACCCTTCGGCCCTTCTTGGTCCCTTCTCTCAGCGCTTATTCCTTCTTGATCATCCTCTTAGTGTTAGGCCCTGCATTCTTTTGGCGCAGTTGCTCCTTTAGGTCATGGTTTTGCTTGGTGAGGTGTTCTACGGCCGTGGCAAAAGTTTGAACCTGTCTTTCGAGGGCAATGGTACGTGGTTCGTCCTCTTGATTGTTGTTGATGGTTACCATCGAGCGAGTAAGTACCATGCAACTCTTTGTCTGGGAATTGGTAGTATGGCTTACAAACGAATTTCCCATAGACGGCGCCAATTGATGATACCGAAAATCGTCAGTAAGTCGCACAGTCCTTACGTGCTCGAGACAACACTTGCGAAACAAAAACAAAGAAGACCTTGTAGAGAGTACCGGTGTGGTACCGGCCAAGTACCCTTCGAAAGTCAACTTAGAGTACTTTCACAACTCTAGAGTGTTAGAGCTGGGGTAAATTATGCGTACCTCGGTTTATGAGAGCTTTGGGGGTTTTTATAATAGTGTAGAGCTGACATTCATTCCTTGGCGGAGAGGGTCTTTCCTTGTGGGGAAGATTCTTATTAATGCGCGTATCTTATGGGATTCTTTCCCTGTAGAGATCCTCCTAATTAGGGTTATTCGTGGGGCACAAGATATTTCCATATATACTTATTTGTGGGGTCCAAGTAAAGCCATACTGGGTCTATCAAGGGCTTCTTTACCCCCGCCAGCTTCCCATCTTGTCTAGGTGTTCTAGTCATCAGGTCCTAAATGCCGTCTGCTTGGAAATGGAGTCGTCGGGTTACGATCGAAGTCGTTGGCTTTGAGTGTGTAGAAGTTGGCCTCACGAGGACGTCGTCTTCTTCATTAAATGTATAGTATGGCTGACAAGTTTCTTCAGACCATCGGCTCCATCTAATGTAGATGAGTCTTAATACCTTTTAAAATTGTCCTTATCAAGGCACATTTTCATTCAATATACACATTTAGTATATATCCAATACAAAGGGTTATAACCTTTCAATAGACAATTTTTGATATATCTAATATGAAGGGTTATGATATTTTTCTCTTTTTTTTTTTTTTTTTTTTCCCCCTGAAATTCATGCAGTAGCTATTTTCATGCATAGCACGGATTAACGACTAGTGTATATATATATATATATATATATGTATATGGGAATTCAAACCCATACTTACGTGTCTATTTGTTTTCTTGCACTTGACCGGGATTAACCTAATATACTCAACCTTAGTTTTTAAATATCATGCAATGATATGCTAAAGCATGAAAAGAAAAATTAAAAAATTGCAAACCTATATATATTGAATCCTAACATAAATTAGATTATTATTGAGATTCAGTTAGTATAAAGTATGGCGAATATTGTGTCAGTCAAATACCAGAGTTGGGATAAGTTGGAAAAAGCCATGCATTAATCCCGTTTTCCCTGCAATTAATCCCTATGTAAAATGTTAATCGGATAATGATAATGCACGCTAATGATACAAATAAAAAAATGATGGTTAATTTAATGTTATAAAATGATTGCTTATGGCATAATGAGAGCAATTGAATTTCAGAGGCATCTACTTGCAATATTAAATGTGTAATTAGTCATTATCAGGTCGTCATCAGTATCATTATCGTACTATCACTATCATTCCAAAACAACCATATATGCATCCAACCCACAGCCACATCCTTTACAACATCAAAAGTGATTGCGAACTGCCCTTATTAGGACTTGTTCTCATCCGCGTGCTCAACAATTCTTCATTTTTTTTTTTTTTTCCCTTTTAAATTGATTTTAGAATTCTATTTGAACTTTTCTAACAAGGACATATATTTTAAAACTTCAACATATAGATTTTTGATTCAAGAATTCACGCTTTTTTAAATTGATTTTAGAAATCTATTTGAACTTTTCTAACAAGGACATATATTTAAAAATTTCAGCATATAGATTTTTAAGTCAAGAATTCACGCTCAATCTTACATATCTCTCTCTCTCTCTCTCTCTCTCTCTCTCTCACACACACACACATATATATATATATCAAGGGGTTTGCTCATGTGAGAATGCACACTTATTCCTATATTATTATCTGCGTGTAACATTTGTCCCTCCTTAAACTATTACTCATATATGTAACACTTAATTTGCATCTCATTCTATGGGTAATAGTTTAGTAAAATACGTGTCCATTTTTATAGTTTAGAGGGTAAGTATAAAAAATAAAAAATAAAAAAGTATATTTTAAGGAGGTAAAGTGTGCATTCTCATAATTTAGGAGGTAAATATAAAATGAGTATAATTTAGAAGGGTAAATGTGTATTCTTATAATTTAGGAGAGTAAGTATACAACGTGGTATATTTAGGAGGGCATATGTTATATATTATTATTTCATCCATATTACTTAAACAAATATTCCTTCGTCGTGTCTATTTTTTTACCATCTTCATGTCAAATTTATAATTCAACAATCTAGGGTGTTATGTCTGATCAATTGCAATAATGAAATGATATTAAGGCATAAAGCTAAGAAGCATTTGTGTTCGATCGGATTGTATTTTCTCATCATAGATTATCCCTATTATTATCATGTTATAAAGAGTGAAGAATCCATGAATTCATGACAAGAGTAGTTTTCCATTATAGATTGTCGATTTTATTACTAATATTTTCTGTCGTTATTATTAGTATCAGGCCCTCACCAATCGATGGAAGCTTGCTCACTAATTCACAATTCTTAATTGAGTTTAGGTCTACCATTCTTGCAAGAAATGGAGTGGTTAACATCAAAACTTTTACAGGAGTATATATTACTTATTCACGGGATAAAATAATAAATAGTTCTTTATTTTTAACAAATTATTTCTTCTTGACTTCTGTTTTTTTAATTAAGAAATGCTTACCATCCTTAATCAGCAAGTGGTGTTCCCCTTGATTGCGCTAGCTAGGCACAAATCAATCACAGTATTTATTAATTTAATTTTTTTAATTAAGCTAAAAACTAAAAAGAAAAAACAGATTAAGTAGCGGTGTGCACGTGGGGCATCTGCGCAGCAATGCTGATTTTATGCATTGTTTCGCTCTCTTTCTCTCTCTCACGCAAAACCGTACCTATATATATATATATATATATATATATTTCTAATATCTTCATTATTTATGAGTGCTAATAATGCGTACAATAATTGTTTATATTGTAAATTCAATGGAGTGTCCCACTGATTGTCATACCAAGTGGGGTTTTAATTTGTTTTTGTTGATGAAATTGAAGCTAATATCAAACACAAAATAGTGTACCTCACATTTTGAATGGTATATAGTGACGAACAGGGCTTCAATGGGTGCCACATGCATGGAAGGCAAGGAAGATCTGAAATTTTTTGTCATAAATTATATGAAAGGAAATGACTGGCTCATATGTATTTCATTTCTTTATTGCATTTCTATGGTCTACATGTTTCGCCTGGGCAAGCCGGCACTTCAACATGACCTTGAGGTCATGTTGAAGTAAAAGAAATCATAATTTAGAGGCATCTATAACACAGCCATCACAAATACTATATATATGTGTGTGTGTGTGTATGTATGTATGTATGTGTGTGTATGACTTATTTAATTGGTGAAGAAATCCTCATGCACTCGATTTTCTACCAATTGTAGAAATATTCTTATTTATTTATTTATTTATAAGTCTAGTTTTAAACCGTTCAAATATATATTGGGATCTTACATCAAAAGTTTAGCCCTACTTTAATTAATTAGGCAGTCAAAACGAGATAATATAAATGTCCAATGCACTAAAGGACCCTTTTGACATCCTCCTTTAGATATATATATTTAGTTTTCAAATGCTAGGCAAATTTTGATTTTGTTAATTCAATAAGAAAAATGACCCTTAAATATGCTAAAAAAATACAGGGAATCCATCATCAACACTAGAAACATTTGTGTCTGACATATATTATTATAAAAAGGAAAAAAAGTGTATCAATTTTGATTTTTGGTTTCCTTTTTACTTTTATGGCAACTATATACACACACACACACACACACATATATATATATATATAGATGCATGCGCAGACACTTGGGGGAATCTATAGGACACTCACTGTTCATAGGAAATTGAATTAAATAGTGATCTTATTTCCTAAAAATAAGCTGTCTTTATATTGGGTGACCAACTGCATTTAAATAATTCCAACCAAAAAGAGAGAAAAAACAAACCTGCATTTAAAAATTGAAAGCTCGAAAATATGTTGAAAACACAAGAACTGTTTAGACCTCCAAATTAAAGTTACGGCTCGATTGATTTTACACTAACTTAATACTAAGTGCGGAATAATGTAAATGCGAGCGGATAAACAAACAAGCTACTCTAATCCATAAACAAAGTAACACAGCAGTAGAATGGAATGTAAAAGAGTAGAGAAGAAAGATGCAAACATAAGATAACACGGCGATGTGTTATTGAAGAGGAAACCGAAGAACTCGGTGAAAAACCTCTTCACCGCCCTCCAAGCGGTAATCGATCAACTAGACAATCAGTTGGGATACATGAGTTAGCAAGAGACCCTCCAAACCTAATCTACCCGATGTACCTAAGCCCTCCAAGCTCCTACTCCAACAAGGTTTCTCGGAACCGTGTCTTGTCTAACTTTCCGAATCCCGCAATACACCCGATTGCAATCACCAAGCCTCACTGGCTTCTTTTGGCAAATCTCCAAAACTTCCCAAGCTCCAAAACACTCTCTACACTCTGAATAGGTGTGGGTTGTGTTTGGGTACAAATCTCCTATTAAGGTATGACAATGGGAGAGGGAAGGAGAAAATGCTACAATAATTTCTCACTAAAGATGAGTAGCTCTCTCTCTCTAAAAGATGGGTATATGTGTTGTAGACAACCTATCTAAGGTTTTTCTCTCTGAATTGCCTCCTATACATTTGTGGGTAATGATGGTATATATAGTATGGATGAATGGTAAGAAAGTCACGCTTTAAAATCCTCCAAACAGAATGTTTCACGAGTACCTCGTGGGAAGGCCTTACCCGCGAGACACTCGCAAAAACGACAATTTGGCAAGACTCTTCAGTTTCCAGTCATGTGCTCCTCATTTTCCTTTTTCGCGGGAACCCTCCTCACGAACTTCTCTCGAGCTAGTCACGAAATGCACTAATTCTTCAATTAAGCTTGAGTCTTCACCTACTTAATACTAAACCCAATACAATAAAATTCCACAAAATACAAGGAACAAAATTAAAGAAATTACAACACTTTTTGTCATGGAATAAAGCCAACATAGAACATAGTTGTAAATCACAACTTTATAAAAATGAAATGCGGTAAATGATTCCAGCTTGAAAGTTTTTCATTCAACTAAAATGGTCCCAACTAAAAAGAATTATGGTGAATACACTGAATAGATACCCTAATCAACCAACAGACTTTTCCCAATCTATTGGTAAGATAGCCCTAGCTACAGTTCAGCATGGTCCAAAGTTAGCTGAAGTTTCTTTTTGAGAATAAGGGTATTCAATTTCAATTACCAAATGAGGGAAAAAGTGGGGAGCTTGCTTTAGCACGGGTATTCATTTCATCCATACTTGTGTCCATTTTTTTTTTAAATCGTCCAAAATATTTTACGGTAAAATAAGAAAAATAATATATTTCAAATACCTAATTTTTAGGTGACATTTAGACTTTAAAATAAAATACAAACTAAACTATAACTTGAAGAGGAAGAAATGGTATCTTCAAATACTCTACATAATAATAATAATAATAATAACTACTTATGTACTTTAGATGGAGGATAAAGGTAAAGAATTTTTTTTAAAACTACTTATACTAGTCTGATTTTAAAAAAAAGAAAAAAAAAAAGAAAAGAAAAAAAAGACAGAATACATGTGTAGCAACTAGCATGTATGTAAAGGCTAGTCCGTAAATGACCTTATAGAATAAAAATGTTACTTATTCAGTGGAGAAAAAGAAAAAGAATCACAAAGAACCCATTTGATGAACAATTAATTATGTACTAATTTAAAATGTACCAATTACAAGAGATTGCCACCCTTCTGTACATCATTACTTGGAATTGGTTAATTTCTGCAATCAGTGAAGTTCACGCTGGCTTACTAGAGAAAAGAAACACCGCTTTAAGAAATTTGAGTCCTCTCGTTTTGTTTGCTAAAAAAGTGAGGGAAAAAAACGAAGCTTTTAATAATTGCCCATGTTCTTCTAAAACTTCTTCTATAAAGCTATTAAAAAAAAAAAAAAAAAGCTGGAGAGAAATTAACTTCCATCATGCAGGTCCCCTTGTTAATTAATTACTTGTGAGAGTTATACTTTAGACTCCAGTTATATGGCTTATGTCAATCTTAAGTTAATTGATGAAATTAAGTCCAATTGTTAATGTAATTAACCGATGAGAAATGCTATATATATGTCCACAATATTTTCACAACAAATCTTAAGTGTCGGGTTGTTATGTACGGGTTGTTACTGATAAATAATGAAGTAATTTCAATGATAGATTCAAATTAAAAACTTGTAACAACTTATCACCTAAGATTTGTTGTGAAAGTGTTGTAAACATAATACTTCTCTTTATTGATTTAAATATGCATGCATATAAGAGCAATTAACTCAATCCCAAATAATCAGTCACCCACAAGAACAAGTGTTTATGGAGAGAGACTTGATGCTTGGGTGGAAAAAACTCTCTGAGGCCTCTAGCATTAAATGATCCACTAATTAAGAATAGTTGCAGTACATGTCACTTTCAAAACCCTCCAAGTTAAGCAATGACAATATACTTGAACCTCCAGTTCTTACTAGCAACCAATTAATTCCTTGAATCCTTTCTACTTGATTGTCACCAGATCCACAAGTTGAGCCTCCAACCTCATGATCAAGTCTCCTTGATCACTCCAAGGCCTATTGGAGATTTAGAATTGTTCTTTAATGATTTCCAGCACCAATAAACACTAAGAACTCTAAAGGTGTCTCTGTGTGTGGTGGATTTGATCTCCTCTCAAGACAATTGACAATTGGAGAGGGAAAAGGTAGATAGACTAAGAGGGTGAGAGGGTTTTAGCTCTAAGTTTTTAGGTTCTCTCTAGTTCTTCAGTGTGGGAATTGGGTCTAGAAAATTCGTGGGAAATGAGGATCATGAAGAGAGGTTGAGGACTGGTACTGTAGAGAATTTCGTGATTGAATTCTCTCAAGTTTTGGTACTTTTGCACGATGTCTTGAAAGTGAGGCAAAAATGCTATCTCAATTGCTTTTCAAAAATTAAGTTTACTTGACATATTGGCCTGACCCTCCAAATTCGCTAGTGTGGAATTCTTCAGTTTTCAATTTCAATTTACAGCTTCTAAGTTCTAACCTCTTCAATCCATTACAAAATTAAACCCACAACTGTACATTAATTACAAAGTAAAATTAACATTCAAAATTACACCCAAACTTGTCATGAAATTTTCCAATTCACTAAAGATCCTAACAACTTGGTTCGACTTTCCAAAGAAACAAAGGGGAAAATTTATACTGTTTGGATGGAGGGAGATAGGGATCTCTCCCCCCATTTCTCTCTGTTCCGAGCATACCCTTAAATAACCCACCATTGGCAGGTGACTTATAGAAAATTCCAATATTATGAAATAAGAATGAAAATGTTTGGATGCTAATATGCTATCTGCATTATGGTAGTCGTAGATACGTCCAAATTTGGGCTAACAGGTGAAGACAAGATATATAGTAGTCCTAAACCAATGCATGCTGGGTAGGGCATAAGATGAGGAAAAGGAAAAATTACATATGTGACTAGCAGTATAATAAAAATTCCCATGTGAAATAAGAATCCAAATATTGGATGATATCTGCATTATGATAAATAGGTCCAAATTTGGAGAAGATAAAAAGAAGATTAGAATTGAAAGACCATTTCTTTACTCCAACCAATGCATGGTGAGTATAGAGCGCATAATTAAGATAAACTCAAACCTTACTTAAACAAGGTTGATATAAAGAAAACAAGAAAAAGTTTGCATTACTAATTGAGCTATATGATAAATTGCTTTAACACTACTTTTTCCATGTTTCCCTGATATATGTTTTACGGCTATATATATATATATATATATATATTTGTTAAATGGTCCCCTCACAAGAAAAACCTAATACCAATTCTAATCAAATCCATGAGCAGTTGTAATTGTAAGCACATGCTAGATTCCATAAAACATGAGTAATTCTAATTAAATTAATGTAATTTTATAATAAAAATACTAAAATGAAAATTGAATGAAAATATGAAAGTCAAAAACGGTATAATAAAATTCAAATCATCAACACCAAAAAACAGCCTAACCCGACATGACCTGACAATCTGAAAAGGTGTAGCCATATGCCATAGTATACACGGTTTAGTTGTGATCCGCATTACATGATTGAGATTTGTCATTGTAATATCAAACTTCCTATCAAGACTTATTTGATTATTATAATTGATTGGAGAGTCTCTCATCAGTTGGCAAATTTTCCTAAAAATAATAATAATAATAATGGTGTATATTGTAAGACCCATTCAAATTAGCCGTCCAACTAAGAAGTATAAAAATTTCTTTTGTAAATCTCTCAAAATGAGACGTAAAATTAAGACGTAAGAGAATAAGATACGTCAAAGTTGGAAATACTATATCTATATCAATATCAATGTTGTTTTACTTATAGAAATTTTAAGAACTGAGATAGGTGCACAATATCCACATGTATAACTATATATATATATATATATATACACGAGTCAAAATTAGAAATGGTCAACACGCGTAGTATGAATGAACTTGGAAAAACAGTGCTTTTAAGTTCACACGCTTTTGAATGTCGACGTTGGTAAAAAAATCCAATCAATGGAGACAAACAGCCGCTACCAAAGTGCAATTGTAAACCTCTCTCTCTCTCTCTCTCTCATTTAGACATTACATTCTAACATTTCCACAACCACACGCACCATAAAGGCGTGGTGGATATGATGTGTAAAAGGGTTGATTGTTTTAGAACTTCTTATATATACAACTATATATACAATACAAGATCATGAAAAAAAAATTTAAAAAAATAAAAGTTAGAAAAACAACAATTCATTAATTAATGTTGGACCATTATGTATGCTATACAAAGTCCATTTCTCCTAAAATCACGATACTTTCTTTAATTTTTTATTTACATAAGAGTCATATACCAATTATTATAATCATATGTAGCAGCCCCCCCTTCTCTCTCTCTCTCTATCACTCACTCTTGTATATAAGAGCACCAACTCAACCATGACCATACCTCCAAAGTTCAAAGTTCTCAGTTCAAACTCAAAGTCTTACTAGCTAGCTATTCTTACCTTTTTTTTTTTTTTATTTGCCAAAAAAGCAATATGGTTGTACCTTCTCCGACCCCAATAAGAACTAAGAAAACAAAGGCAGTAGGGATTCCAACCATTGATCTTTCTTTGAATAGGTCAATGTTATCTGAGTTAATAGTGAAAGCCTGTGAAGAATATGGTTTCTTCAAAGTTGTTAACCATGGTGTGTCAAAGGAGATAATAGCAAGGATGGAAGAGGAAGGGTCTGAGTTTTTTGGCAGAACAACCACAGAGAAGCAACGAGCTGGGCCAGCTAGTCCTTTTGGTTATGGCTGCAAAAGCATTGGCCCCAATGGCGATACGGGTGAGCTCGAATACCTTCTCCTTCACACAAACTCTGTGTCCATTTCTGAAAGATCACAAGCTATCTCCAATGACCCTACAAAATTCAGGTAATACCTCATCTCATTGCTATCTTATCCTTCTATCTTTTTCAGCTTTTTTTTTTTTTTTTTCTCTTTTGTAAAAAAACTTTTGGATATAATTTAATTTGAATGTTGAGTTTACGTATTCATTAATGTAACAATGGTCATCGATTAAAATAAATATACAGTGATATGGATAGGAAAAAGAGAACAAAGCTTCTGTTTTCTGTTTCTTTTGTGTCCAACAGGTTCGCGGGTTTCATGCTAGGATTGTAGCGTGCTTGATTCATTTTCTTTGAGTTTTTTAATGCCTAATATAAACAGTAACACTTGGACATATATGTGTGTGTATATATATATACACACACGCCACCTCGCCTGTAAAGAAAGGGATTTAATTAATTTTTCAGATGAAATGGTGGGGATAGTGCTTGGTATCCTAGAAAAGGACATATTTCCTTTTATGAAAAAAAAGGATTAATTAAGTAATACAGTATAAGTTACAGTTATTTTATATATTGTATTTTTTCTAAAGTTTTAGTGATATGCCTTTTTTTTTTTATTATAAAAAATCGAGTTTTTAATTTTTAGTTTTTGTCATACATTAAATATAAAAGTTACTTAAATATATATTTGACAAATACTATGCAAATAAGCTACAAAAAATAAATTACTACCAAACAAACGAACACTTGTTGAATTGACGAGATCTTGTATCTTTATAAAAATAAAAAACAAAAGAGGTCTTGTAGTTCCTTAAAAATTACTTGCACGCCTTTCTTAATGTTTGAAAACAAAACCTTTGAAATATTCTTCAAGATTTTTGAAGTAGTAGTTGAAATCGAAAGATTAATTTTGCATACAGTTACAAATTTTATTAATTTATTATATATCAATTACAACTTATTATCTTAATAGATGTAAGAAAGAAATATATAAAAATAAAAAATAAAAGTGTCATCCTTGTACTTCATAAAGTATTCGAGTATATAGAAATATAGTGTACTTTTCTTGAATAATGGGTCCTAACTTCTAAGGTTATTTCCCATATATAAATAGAGCCAAGCGTGCGATATTTTACCTATTGGCCTAAACCTAGGCTAGTTGTTGCCATTTGCCTAACACAGAAAATCCAAAATTCGACAAATAGCAAACAGGGCAATCCCAACAAATGAGGAAGAAGACCCGATTGATAGCCTCCTAATTCTTTCATTATTTCAACTTGAAAGTAAATAAATAAAGTGAAAAGCTTTCCTTTATATCTGTCAGCCACTATTTGTAAAATGCATGGGCATGCCTTTTGTTTTTTCAATAATGATTCATTTGGGTCTAAGTCTAAACCTTAGGGAGGGGCTCAACATAGATAGGGGTAACAGAGGATCAACTTTTACTCAATGGGTTTGCATTTCCACCATGTTTTTCTAACTTCTTTTTCAAACGCTTTTTTTTTTTTTTAACATAAGCTTTTGAAGTAAGTAAAATCCAAGAATTATTAATGTTCTATGAATTTTTATTTTTCGATGATGCATGCCACGTGAAAAGTGATACTCTCTAAGTCTTATATATATATATATATATCAAGGGCTTCCATTCCCAAGAGAGAAAGACAAATAATGTTAATAGTTTCGTAGAGAAAAGAAGACAGACAAATAATGTTAATAGTAGTTGTGCTAAGCATTTTTGCATTAATTGGACCCCCATTTAGAACTGTGACTCCCACTTCCCCGGCAGGCCTAGTACTGGCCGGTGATAGAGAGAAAGACAAATAATGTTAATAGTTTCGTAGAGAAAAGAAGACAGACAAATAATGTTAATAGTAGTTGTGCTAAGCATGCTTGCATTAATTGGACCCCCATTTAGAACTGTGACTCCCACTTCACCGGCAGGCCTACTACTGGCCGGTGATGATATTATAACTTGTATGAAGAAAACAAATTATGTACTCAATAAAATTAAAAGTCAGAAACAAATCAATAACTATACAATCATATCAAGAACCAGACTTAACCTCTCCACGTGTGTTTTTTTTTTTTAACTTACTTCACATTCTCTTAAAAATAACCATAATATTTTAGTAAAATTTGTAACGTGTCTTAGTGTTAAAATCACATTTCCTCTTTTTGTACTTGCATTCCACCTCATCGTTCTAACTTCTTACTTATATTTAGGATTGAAGTGAATGTAAATTTTATTTTAATACCAAAAAGAGAGTTTCTTAGTCAAGTATTTTTTTTTTGGGACTTTTATCTGAGTAAAATAATTTTTGCTATTATCTTTACAGTTGTGTTGTGAATGATTACATACAAGCGGTTAAGGAAGTAGCGTGTGAGATTCTTGATCTTGTGGCTGAAGGCCTATGGGTCCAAGACAAGTGCATCCTTAGTAAGCTCATCAGAGACGTTCATAGTGACTCACTTCTTAGGCTCAATCACTATCCTCAAGTGAAAGACATCAATGATTGGGACCCAACACCCAAACTTTATCAGCATCAGTGTACAAATAATAGGATAGGATTTGGTGAACATTCTGACCCTCAGATCTTGACCATCTTGCAATCCAACGACGTAGGGGGGCTTCAAGTATCCTTGCATGATGGGTTGTGGGTCCCAGTCCCTCCTGACCCCACTGAATTCTATGTGATCGTCGGTGATGCCTTACAGGTTGGTGATTTTGCTGTGGATTTTGTAGTCATATCCCTCTGAAAATATTTCAACGGGTTTCACAATGATTTCCAAGGCAGAAAACGTACGCTATAACCATAACTCTAAAAATATTAAAATTTTAGTGGACCAATAATGATATTGATTTTATATTTTCCATTTTAAAAAAATATATATATTACAATAAAAGTCAAAGTAAATTTTTACTTTTAAAAGTGAGATACGTTCTTAATTTCATACATACAATATTGATAAATTCATTTGAAATCTAGAACCATTTTGAGTACCATATATATTGTTTATTTACATATATACATATTATATAATAAGCCAAAGCATTTTACTATTTGATTTTCTTCCAAATGCCTAGAGTAACATAGACATAGTATTTGCTAACTTATTTCTATATTATTAATGGCAATGAATTGAAGGTTTTGACAAATGGGAGGTTTGTGAGTGCAAGACATAGAGCATTGGCAAACTCAATGAAGCCAAGAATGTCCATGGTGTACTTTGGGGCTCCACCCCTTAACTCATGGATCTATCCTCTCCCAGAGTTTGTCTCACCTCAGAAACCAAGTCTCTATAAGCCCTTCACTTGGGACCAATACAAGAAAGCTGCTTACTCTCTCCGATTGGGAGATTCTCGTCTCGACCTTTTCAAAATTCATAATAATATTGGTGATAAAACTCACTGATCAAATTGGAACTAATACATTCTTGTACCATTGATCATAGGACAGAGAATTAGGAACCAAAAAGGGGAAGAAAAAAAAAAAAAAAAAGGTTGTATATACTATATAGGTCACGTTTGAAGCTAAATAATGTGGGGGATTTTTTTTTGCTTCAAGCACTTTCCTATTATTAATTTTATTTTAATTATTGTATCGATTGGTTTGAATGTTAGTAGGAAGAGATGTGTATAGTTTTAGCCGAGTCAGTGTCACAGCTATGTGGAAACTATATATATAAGAGATTACTTTAGCTGAGTGGAAAATAACTATATTATTTATAATGTAGAAATTGAAATTCTTTATTAAATTTCTCCTTCTAGCTCAAGGGTTGGCCTACATGTCTGTGTTCATTGATTTTTTTCTATTTCAATAGGACGATATGCACTTCTAGATTGCCAACCTGCAAGTAAGTAGAAGAAACATTTCGTAATAAGGATATTCCTACCTAGCAAGAAGTATGATCTACAATTAATGTGGTATTTTTAAGTGGACCAACTTAATTGTGTCCCTATCCGTTTTATTCTTGTCGC
Source organism: Quercus ilex subsp. ballota (assembly GCA_032727855.1). Classification (NCBI taxonomy): domain Eukaryota; kingdom Viridiplantae; phylum Streptophyta; class Magnoliopsida; order Fagales; family Fagaceae; genus Quercus; species Quercus ilex. The sequence continues at coordinate 17,645,590 of CM064919.1, read as the reverse complement.
ACGCACGTGTTGTTGCCTTGATCATTGAATTAATTAGGTATACCTAGGAAAATTACACGATACCAATGTCTTAGTTCCAATGTTGATCTAGAAATTGGTCTTGGGTCATGATCATTTTACCAATTATGTTCACAAATTTAGGTCCACTTGACGCAGACATTTATAGCTACAAATTAATATGACTACAGGGTATGATCGACATGATAGTTTCTACTTTCTCATGTCCCACTAACTTACAATCACCTAAAAGCAGCATACTCTAGATACCATTATATTAGAGGATGAAAAGCTCTCCTTACTAAAAAGAGATTGGGAAACTTGCCTACATTCAGTTTCACCAACCAGGACAAAGAAATAAGTCACGGTTGTTCTATCAGCTGCTTAATTGAAGGTTTCTTGAGAGAGAGTCCTTTGAATAATTAATGTTAGGTATGAAAAATAATATATATATATATATATATGATAAAGACTCGAAAATTAATCAAACAAGCTTTAGGCTATTTAATTAAGATACTTTCGTCTTTGGGCAGGTTTTCTGAATTTGCATTATTATTTGGGAATCTAAATGTCGACGTCTCTTTTTATGTTATTATCATGACTGATCTTATCAGCATAAATTGTAAATAAATGGAAGTAGATTCACATTTTCTCGATCTGGATATAATTCAGTGCCACAACCCACAAATGCTGCCCGTTGATTTTAGAAATTAAGTTGACATAAATTTGATGATCGAATTTAGCTGTATATAGTTGATACCAATCAGAAAGAATGTTGTAAAAGTATTGTCAAGAATCTCATAATAAACAAGAAAGATGACAAGATGTAAGTCTAGCCTCTTTGTTAGGATTTGATCCTAAGGTATCATTATTTCTATGATCACTATTTTTTTTAATTGCTAAAACAAAAAAACTAATATATTTCTTATAATTTAGTATAGATGAGATTCAATTCCAAATCCCTTATTAGGTCATAGGAAAACTTTACCGATTAGATTAAAGTAAGAGAAACTTACCTATTATATTATATTATATAATATAAAGTTGTTTGATGCATGGTAAAGAGACTGTTATTTGAATAGAAACATGCTTCTTCTCTCCCTCACGCGAGTCCTGAGGTTGTCCAACGCTCATTGACTTCTGTAATTATGTAAAAGAAGCTAGCTAGCTAGCTGCTAGTTGGCCAACTTCTAACAAATATACTTCCATGGCAAGGATTGCATGAAAGAAATTCACATTAAAAAAAAATATAATAATAAATTCTTAAGACGAAAATAAATGCTGCATGAAGTAGCTACTCCTTTCTCTTTATTTCCGTATTCCAATTATGCCCATTATTTCTTCGACCTTATTTTAGACATATATAATCGCCTACTGAATTCATTTATCAAAGTCATACTCAGCCAAAAAAGCACTACCAAATTCCCAACAGTTTCCATCTACTCCTATTGTCAAGAAATTGTAAGCGGGGGTATATTCGTAATTGCTCAAGAAAAAGTACTTTTTATATATATATATATATATATATATATAAAGAAAACAAGAGGCACATATTTGGTTGGAACTTTTTCAATAATTGAGAAAGGGTGGGTTAAGAATCAAGATGTTGCTATATATGAGGAGCTAAGCGCTTCATGAAGATCACAAGTCTCCCTTCATTATACACATGTGTATATGTATGGCTTCTCTAGTGTTATTATTGGAAGCAATAATGAGATGCTGCCAAAATGAGATTTTGCCAAAAGAGGAGACGAAGGAGGCTAATTATGATGATGATGATGATGATACAAATAATGCACCCACCGGAGAGCACTTTCACTACATTGGAAATATTGTGAAAAAGGTGGTCGAGGATGTTCACACCTGGAAAATAGCTGAGTTTGCATCTGGCCTAGCTTAGAGATCGAGAACATTTAGTTCTCTATTTTATATTTATATTTTTTCAATTGTATAAACTTATCATATTGATGAATTCTTTTCAGTATATGAATTAATTGTTGGTATATGAGAACAAGTATTATTAGTACAAATAATTAATGGTTATATTATTTATATATGAGCAAATTTGCTATATACTGGAATAGGAGCATGATATATATATATATATATATAGTGGTGTTAGCAGTGTTTGTATATTAAAGTGAGTGTTAAGTTTTTGCATGAAATGATGTCAACTAGTTTTCCACTATCGAGGGTAGTGGTGGTTCCATTTTATGTGGTGCTCACAGTTTTTCTGGTCATTGTCCACAAAGTGCACTGTGAATCAAAGTTGGGAGAAGTTCCTTAAAGTTAAGCACTATTGGGCGCTGCATATTGTTGAAAATAGTATACTTTGGGTGAAGCCACGCTTACGAAAACACAAAGAAGGATATGTTACCGTATTATTATTATTCTTAAAGAATTTTGGGGTTGTTTTGTTTATTGCGTGTAATGTCCCTATATATAGATCCAAAGGTATCATAAACTTCATATACACTTAACCCTGCTTCCTATGAAATTCATATATATATATGTATGTATGTATATGTGCTTTCCTAGGTCATGCCTAGGAGTATTTAGGCATTTGTCGTTTAAGTTTGCATGGGAACGAGGCCTAAATTAACAAGCCAGACGGCACTCTCTCTCTCTAATTTTAATTTCTTTTTTTTTCTGTGGGTAATAGCTTGTACAGATCTGCTTTGTTTGTTTCGGCGGAAATAGTTTTTAACATTTTTGGGGTATCAAATAACAAACACAAGCTCAACAAATTTTTTTTTTTCCACTTTTAAATATTAAAACACACGTTTTTTTTTTTTTTTTAAATATTACATATTCAATGGACTACGACCATCACAAAAAACTTCTTACCACAAATTGTTTTTGCTAATGGTAATCTCTCTCTCTCTCTCTCTCTCTCTCTCTCTAGATCTTAACAAGTTATTAACCAACATTGACCTATTATTATTATTATTTTCGAAATAACATTTCTTCTCAACTCAATTGTCTTCCTTAATTTTTGGCATTGATTTCGAATTTGGACTTTATTTCATTTGAAATTACAAAAAAAAATATCGATAATTTTCTATTCAAGTTAGGAGCATTTAACAAACCAATCAACTCAACAAATTTGGCCTTGGGGGTTTGAGATGATTTTGAGTAAGGGTGTGCAGTGAACCCGCCAACCCGTTAGAATTGACCCGAACCAACTCAACCCACTGGGTTGGGTCGGTTTTTAAGGGTTGGTAGGTTAGGTTGGGTCATGAAATTTTTTTTTTTTTTTTTGTGGGTTAGGTTGGGTTCAGGTTATGAGATTTACAAATCCGCCTAATCTGACCCAACCCACATATATTTAATATATTTTCAAAATTTTAAAAATATATTATAAAATATTATAAAATTTTGTTATTTAATTTTTTGCCCATCTTCTTAAATAAAACCCAAACCGTAATTTCTTCTCATATGGTTTGTGTTTGTTTGGTGTTATGCTCATGATTATTTTGTTATAAATTTACTCTAATTTGTGGTAGTATTGTTCTAATGTTCAATTTAATAATAATAATAATAATAATTGTAATTAAAAAAAAAAAATTGTCCAACCCAACCCACGTGGGTTGGGTTGGACACTTGCGATGGGTTGAATTTTTTTTTAACCCACAATGGTGAGTTGGGTTGAAAAAACTCATCAACCCGACCTATGTACACCCCTAATTTTGAGCATAAGGGTAAGGTGACAAACAAGAGAAGTATGAGTTTCTAAGTATTTAATGAGTCATATTATTATGTCCAGTGGTTAGACCCCAACCCGAGTCCAACCAATAAATGATCACCTTAATGCAAGTCAAATAATATATATATATATATATATATATTTCATTTTTAGGGTTGCAAATCAAAATATAGAAATCAAATCATCTTTTAGAAAATATTTTTATAAAAAATTATTTTTCAAAAAATATTTTCAAGATGAGGGTTTCTAAAATACTATTTGCTCAATACAATGGCTGAATTCTTTTACAATGAATCGTGGGTTGTTGTCTGTGTGCTGTAGTTATAAAATACAAACCCTAGATCCAAGTAAAAGCCTAGGCAACCACTTTTTTGAAGCCCTATTTCTTGAAGAAAATCTTTGTCCTCTCATCCTACAAAAATAAAAAGACTCAAACATAGCTAGGGTTTGTTGTACAAAACACTTGGGCTAGCATATAGTAAAATTGTAATAGTTAATGGCTTTCTCCATGAACGTAGGCCGTTAGGCCAAATTATCAATATTTCTATGATTTTTATCTCCTCTTGCTTCTTCATCTAAATTTTTTATCCTATTTCTCTTTAATTTCAACAATTACAATTATATTTGGAGATAATTCCTCATAGCTTTCCATGATTTTATCACAAATAATTCACATTTAAAAAACAATAATTATATCAAGAATAATTGTAAAAATTCATATCCTACGTATTTATTTTTGGCAAATGTGCACTAAATACATTAATTGTCAAGAATTTCAACTTCGAGTACCTTATTGGTTGACCAGGCATATATATATATATATATATATATATATTTGTTTTTGCCAACAACTAATGTATACATGGTGATGGTTGAAGCAAAAAAGAAATCAAATACTAATAAGGCCTTATAAGCCATGAATCCCCTTCAACATAGTAAGTCCCAATAAAAGGCTTAGCCTCTTCATCAGTTAGCATGCGCGCCCAAGGCACTCTTCCTGTTAAGTTGGCTCCTGGTCCACTGCACTTGTATTCTCCGTAATATACACTACTGCAAGAACCCAAAGAAAAGCACACCTAGTTACACTATAGCATAGACTTTTTTTTTCTTTTTTTCTTTTTTTTTTGCAGTGCTATATATACTTAATTAGCCACCAAGAACTTTGTGTCGTAGCTTAATGCATTAATCATTGGGACAAAGAAGCACTAAAATGCATATTGAAAGTACTGAATTGAACTTACAAATCGCGTTTTTGATCGCCCCAATCACTCCACCCTTGGGGAAGAACAGTCTTGTCCAAGAATGTGTATGAGAAAACAACCCTGGAATAATCACCCCATGCTCTACCAAGGTAAACCTGGCCACTCCCTGTTACCACACTATCTTTGAAGGAAAACCCACTTTCCAATGAGGAATTGGTGCGCTTTTGGGCAGTGAGAGAGGCCACCTTCTTGGCTATGGAATTTAAATTGCAGTTCTGCCCATATAGGAAATTGCTTAGTAATCCTAATAGTCTTGACCCAACCTCTTCCAAATGCTAAATTTTAAACTTGGCTGTTGGCATGGCCTTTTAGAGTATGATTTTATTGTTGTTGTTATTGTTATTTGTCCATGAGAGACTCATTAGATTTACAGTACGGTTCTTTATGTGACGTACTTTATATTTTTCAACTAATTTTAATCATATGGCTATATTAACTAAAGCAACATAAAATATATTATTTTTCTCCAATTAATTGAACTACGTATGTGGTTCATTGGCTAGTATAATCACATGATTGAATTTAATTTAAGGAACATAATATGCGACATTGAAGGAATTGTACCTAAGCTTTTTCCCCTTCCACACTACAAAATGAGAGGTACTAATTTTTCCTTCACTTTAGTACCGAAAACTTTACTATATAGTTGACACCCATTTGAGTTTGAGCTTCAAAGTTCAAACCCTTTGACTCGATCGAGCATCTCCAGCAATTTAATTAGTCATATTTTGGTGCTATTTGGAGAATAAAAGGTTCATTTTGCCTTTTTCTTACCTATTTTTTTAAATACACTTTTCAACAAACTCTTTATTTTTTTTCTATCACATTTAAATATTATTCTGCCTATATACTTTTTAGTTCATCTTAAAATTTTTTTAAGCCAACAGATTGTTTTGCTCATCTACAGTACTCTCCACACAAAGAGAGTGACTGTAGATGAGCCAAAAATAATTGCCTATTTTGCAGATATTGTTGGACTTGATTTTCAAGACTTTCATTCTCTATTTTATAATTTTGGTTCTATTGGATATGCTGCACTGATCTGATTACAGGGGATAACTACCTATGTAATCTATTCGAACCCACTAGTCTTGGGCTGGCTAGCAACACCAGCCATAGGCCCAATCCATATGGGGTCCGTATGTTAGTGATTGACTGACCTCATAAAGGGATCTGCCATAGCCGAAAATGAAGTCCACTGAGCCCTGGATAAAGCAATTATTGAAGTAGTGAAGGCCCTTGTGATCATAAAGTGTGTCTTGAGACCCATAAAAACTACAGTTGTAGAATGCTGCCTTTGTTCCAGAAATGCGAATAGCCACACCTTGCTCTCCTATGGATCCAATCTCATGTGGCGCTGTGTTCTACATTTACAGAAATTTTAGTGAACAAATTAAAATTTTGTATGATATACTAATTTTTATTTCATAGTGATTGGTTTTCCCTGAATGAAAACATAATAAAAAAGATAGAAAATGGCGATTCGCCTTTGACAAGGGTGAGTATATAGTTGGGAAGATATTTTACTTTATATTCTTATAACTATGGTTAAATGATTAAAGTCATAATTTTTCAACCGTTTAAACTTTTGAGAAAACTGGTAATTTATTATACATTTCACTTTTTACATGGAATCTTAAATTTAAATTGTTGCCTAATGCTTCCAATTTTGAATGTTCTGATTTCTGAACATGGGTAGCATTTTTGTTTGGAGTTTTGGAATGTTTCACGCAGAATAGAATCTTTGTCTACCTTGTTATACGTGTGAGGTACTCTTAAACAATTATAAGACAGTAGCAGCTGACAATATACCTAAAATTAATATGAGCTATAAACTTCTATAATTCATTCTTGCAAATAATTTAAAATCGCAATTAAAAAAGCACTGGGATTAAAGAAATGTAGCTTCAAAATTCGAACCACATTGCACATTCCTTATTTGTGAATTTTGGTGTTGAAAACATACATATGGCTCTGAGTTGCCTAGTGGCAAAGAATTCAAAAGTGAGTAATAGTGGTGTTTTCAAGAAAGAATAATGGTTTTGAACTATTGGTGACTCGCCTAGAGAATGTGCCTAACAAAATGCTTTTTATCAATTTCAAGATACTAATATATTTAGAAGTGTCATGAAGTTAACTCCAAAATAATGAACACTAAAATGACGTCAAAATTATATGTTCTTATGTAAATTTATTTATTTTTTGGAGTTAACCTCATAACACTTTTAACTGTATCAGTAGTTCGTAAATGTGTGGTATTAATAATAATGGACAAATGTGTAAATCTTAAATTGATGTGAAAGAAAAATTATGACACTGAACCAAAAAAAAAAAAAAAGTCTCATCACAAGCGCGAAATGCATGTGATGAGGCTAGTTTTGTTGCTTATTGGTGTACCTCAAATTTCATGTTGATGGCCACAAAGTAATTAGCATCCACAGAAACTGTTGCACTCTCAAATGTCCCTATTGGAGTCCCATCTCTTCTAGCCAACGATGCTGTGTCATTCCCAGTAATAGTTGGTGGGTCATTAGCATCCCCTAAAAATGTGACAAAGGGCAAAGTTCTGGGGATGGTAATCTTTTCCCTACAATCCCAAGTTAGCATTTTTAATATGGTCATACCAAATCTTGCTTGCAAGGTACATGGGAAAATAAAAAAGGCTAGAATATATTTTGTAAATGAAGAATGAATTAAGCTTCAGTGATTACTAAATAACATACCTATAAACACCTGGTTCGATCACCAATATTAGTCTCCTGGTGTTATATAATGGGATACTATTAAGAGCTTCTCTAATAGTCTTGAAATCACCAGTCCCATTTTGACTTACACTTATTGTCACTTTGTTCATCTCAGCCTTCCTTAGCTTCAAATCTAGAGCTTTCCTGCCTGCAGCCCCTGGTGCCTGGACAACGGATTCTGCTTTCAAAGTGGTTTTCTGCTGGTAATTTTTGATATTCCATGATATCCAATTGTTGTAGTCCACATTTTTCTCAAAAAGCCAAGAAGAGTAGGCCAAAGTGACATTGAATAGAAAGAGAAACAAGAGAGTGAGTTGGAGATGGTGGGATAAGAAAGCCATGAGAAAGAATGATAGTGCTAAGAATATAAAACACAAATGGATGCATTATTTATAGTATACATTTGGAGGTGGAATTATTAAAGTTGCATTCTCTAAATGCGTAATTACCATAATGACCTTCAGTTATGCTCTCCACAACTCGTGTCTGGTTTTGTTATACACCATATTGACAGTAACACAGCTAACATAAGATATAAGATATGAATCTTGAAAAGAAGTAATCTTATGTAAACCTTTTTTTTTTTTGAGAAACCAACCTTATGTAAACCTTGCCTAAACTTTACGCCTCCCTTTTTGTGTGTGTATATATATATATATATATGTATGTATGTATGTATGTATGTATACAAAAGGTTAAAACAAATGTGTGTGTGTATATATATATATATATCCATTAATTCGTAGTTAACAACCTTACTTGACATTATTACATTGGAAATACCGATTGGATGTGCACTCCTAACCAATAAATAATCTAAGGTTACCAAGAGAATCAAAATTTAAGTAAAATAATTTCTTTAAATAACTATATTAAAGACTAAATTTGTTGCTTTTTTAAAAAACGTTATGTGAGGAATTACATTTTTATTGGTGAAGAATTCTAACAAATGTGTGGGCTTTTGGATATATATATATATATATATATTTTGTCCTTTTATTATTATTTTTAATAAGAAAAGCTTATAGCCTAAATTTTCTTGATTTCACTTGAGTTTTCAATTAAGAACGAAATAAAAGAAAGGTAGCTAGAGAGGGATAGGTGATACTGGTAGAAATCCAAATTTAATGCAAAAATTTTTGTTTGGTGTTTGAAATATTAATTTAAGCCTAATTCTTTTGTATCATATTCAATATGATGAACTCATATAATATAATTAGTATGCTCATAGGCATTTTAAGTTCCATTATGCTAAACATTACATTAGTTTTTTGATACATCATCTTTTGATGAAAAGGCAGGTGTTTTATTCATGACAAAATCAGTTTACATCTGTATGTGTTATATATCTTTATGTGTACGTAGAAGGTTCCGTTTAACCAAAACGGAGCATTTTAGAACCATACATCAATTTTGTTGGTGCAAATTACTTGCATATCCTTATGTTCCTTTGGTTTTGATGGCATGGAAGGTTCTAGGAATAAGCTACAACATGAAGGTTGCTTTTATTTCAGTCCTTCCATCTCTATTCATTATTCCCACAGTTTCACACCAAAAACAATATTGTTTTGGAAAAAAAAAAATCTAAAGGGGAGATTGGATGAAACTAGACAAAACACCTATAAATGAATTAAATTTAGATGATTGAAATGACAAAAAAAAAAAAAAAAAGTAAAGAAATATGAAGAGGAGAGAGAGTGAAACTTAAAAAAAATTAATAATAATAATAATAAAGAATCGGAAGCATGTCAAAATCACAGGGTTTAATGTAGCTTAAAGATTTTTAGAATTTAGCCTTCTTTTAAGAGTGTTTTTTTGGTAGAAAATATTTTGAGTATGAATTTTTGTTATATTGGTCCATCAATTCCATTGCCCACATATAATTAAGGTCACACCATCTCTATTCTTTTATTAAAGGGAGTTTGCGAGTTCATCACTCCAACATTAAAATATAAATTTACTAGGGAGTCAAAGTTGAGTTATTTCCCCCTTCCAATCTCTTATACATAGTTCTCAAATTCCTGGCTTTTTAGACATCACTGAGGCTATATATATAGGGCTATATATATAGGTAAAACTTAGGGAAAATTCAATTAGATTCTACAATTGAAGTCCAATTTTGTGCTGTGTGTCATAAATTATTTATTTTTGGAGAGAGTTATGTTTTTTTTATTTTGGAGTTAAATGTAAGACCACATCATAAATATTCATTCAAGTGACTTATTGTGTTCATAAACCAAAGAGTTTACAATTGATGAACATTAAAAAAAATGGAAAATTTACATTTTCTACCTAATAATATTTTTACAAGACTTTTTACAAAGTTAAAAAAATATAAATATACATTATATATGTAAGAATTATTGTAGTTACAAGCTAGTTTATAAATAATTGATAACCGCAAAGTAAATTAAGTTTTAAAGTCTGAAAGAAATTTGTTGTGCAGATAGCACCCCAGGATTCAAATCAATAACAGTAAATAAGTGGAAATTAAATAACAAGCACACACAAAGAACACAAGAATTTACATGGTTCGGCAAACTGCCTACCTCCACAACGACGATGGAGAAATTTCACTATAAAAATAGGGAGATACAATAATGCACAAGAACACTCTCAAGAAATCCAAATCCTAATACACCCTAACTCTCTCACCCATAAAACAAGAAAGCACTATTCTTCTTCTTATGCGGCTGCTGCTAGGTTTTTAGGAATTACTCTCTCACACGACTACACTTGCTAGGTTTTTAGGAATTGTCTAATTCTCTATTTAGTGCCGCACATAACAACATATGTATATATATATATATATATATATATATATATATATTTGTGTGTTATTAACCAAGTCGATAGGAGCATTCCTTTTACAATTAGGATTCGGTTAACTAAGGTGACCAAATTTGGGCTTGGCAATTCAAGCCACACGAGCCCAATATCAACAAATCTCCACCTTGGCTTGAATTGATCAAGCTACATGAGCAAACTCCTCAATCGCCTCCACCTTAGCCCTTAAGGGCTTACAAGTTGCAAACATCAACCAAGTCCAAGTAGCCCTTGAACTTGTCTAGTGGAACTGGCTTTGTCAACACACTAGAGAATTCCTAAGTCTTATTCTTATGTAGTAACCCCATCTCTTCTACATTTCTGTAAGACAATGGATCTCCACTGCTAGTTATGAGAGCAAAGCTAACCATGTCTTCGAAGCCATATCTCTGTGGTGCTTTGTGAACCAACTTCTCTCTACCTTTAGCAATTGAATAAGACTCTTCTTGTTGCTGTTGTGGATCAATCTCAGCATCACCCTTATCACTGGGTGAACTATTCTCATCAAACTCCACCTCATCAATTAATTTCTCCTGTGGACTATCATCACATGTTTCTGCTTCATTCTATTTCAACATAAAGGCTTCATCAAATATGACATTTTTGTTGATCACCGTTTTCTTTGAGATTGGAACCCAAAGCTTGTAGGCTTTAGCACCTTTTTCAAAACCAAGAAATACACATTTTCTTGATTTCGAATCCCATTTAGAACGTTCTCCACTCTGCACATGCACATAAGCTGGACAACCAAAGATTTTTAGACTCGAATAATCAACTGGTCTACCTGACCAAACCTATTCTAGAATCTTGAAATCAATGGCTGATGATGGAGATCTATTAATAATGAAGCTTGTTGTGTTAACTGTCTCTGCCCAGAACACCTTAGGCAACCCTACATTCAATCTCATGCATTTGGCTCTTTCTGCTAAGGTTCCGTTCATTCTCTCTGCAACCCAGTTTTGCTATGTAGTTCCTTTAATTGTGAAGTGACGAGTAATGTCTTCTAATTCACAAAATCTTATGAATTCTTTATCTCTATACTCTAGTCTATTATCTGTTCTAAGGTATTTTATTTTTCTGCCAGTCGATTCTCAACCTATGCTTTCCACTTTTTAAATATGCCAAACATATTAGACTTATGCTTCATAAAATAAATCCATACCTTTCCAGAGTAGTCATCAATGAAACTGACAAAGTATTGAGCACCGCTATGAGAAGAAATTGATACTAGACCCCAAACATCTAAATGAATATAGTCAATAACACTCTTACTTGTATGAGAGCCTATCTTGAAACTAACTATATGCTACTTCCCATACATACAATACTTGCAGAAGTCTAGCTTGCATGTCTTCACCCCTTTCAGTAAATTTTTTTTGTGCAACTCTAACATACCACGTTCACCAATATGGCCAAGTCGCATATGCCATAATTTTGTGTTGTCAATGCTAGACTCCACCGGAGTGGTGACTGCAACTTTTCCTACAACTGTGTTCCCAATCAATCTGTAAAGCATGCTTACTTTCTATCCCTTCATCACCATCAAAGCACCTTTGGTAATCTTCATAATTCCACCCTTTGATAAGTATGAATAGCCCAAATCATCCAATACTCCTAAAGAAATTAAATTAAACATCTTGATCTTCACGGTACCAATTCCAATAACCGGGCATGTAGCATCATTACCCATTTGGACCATACCACCGTTGTAAGGCTTATACGTGTCAAACCAATCTTTTTTTGGAGTCATATGATATGAGCATGCTAAATCTAAAACCCAAGATTCCAATAGAACATTTTTACTTGATGAGACTAAAAGTAAATCTACACTAACTTCGCTGTCATCTGATGTTTCTTCAGCAACGCTAGTTGATTTTAGGAGCTTCTTTCCATTCTTCTTCTCCTCTAAATGCTCTTTCAACTCTTTACACTGATTCTTGTAGTGCCCTTTCTTATGACAATAAAAACACTCTACATCTTTCTTTGCACGTGATTTAGACTGTGATCTATTCCTGTTGGAGTTCTGTCCTCTTGACCTGCTTTTACCTCTATTGCTTGACTCAGACTTTACAATAATTCCATCAGCCTAAGAACCATCGTCATCTTGCTTCATCTTTATGTGTAACAAGAGAGCACTAGTCACCTCGTCAAGTACTATAGTCTCTTTCCCGTACATTAACATAGTCACTAGATGATCAAAAGAAGTAGGAAGTGACGCTAATAAGAGTAACACTCTATCTTCATCCTCATAATTCACCCCAAAACTTGACAGTTGGGTGTTCAACATATTAAATGTGTTGAGATGCTCTAACAGATCAGAACCCTCCTTTATATGCAAACTATACAGTTGCTTCTTCACATACAACTCATTCGGCATATTCTTTCTCATGTAAAGACCTTCCAATTTTTCCCAAACCTCCTTTGCAGTATTTGCTTCTAGGATGTTGTGAATGACCTCATCACCAAGGTTGAAACGAATAATGCTAGCTGCTTTCTCATCCATCTCTACCCATTCTACATCCTTCATCATTTCCGGTTTCTTCTCCTTCCCAAGCAATGCCTTATGAACTCCTTGTTGAATTAGGAGATCCTTCATCTGCCTTTACCAAAGTGAAAAATTTCCCTTACCACAAAATTTTTCTACATCATATTGTGTGCTTGACATCTTTATTGTATACAAAGGATTGAATCATAACCTGGCTCTGATACCACTTGTTGTGCAAATAGCACCCCAGGACTCAAATCAATAACAGTAAATAAGTGGAAATTAAATAACAAGCACACACAAAGAACACAAGAATTTATGTGGTTCAGCAAACTGCCTACCTCCACAGCGACGATGAAGAAATTTCACTATAAAAATAGGGAGATACAATAGTGCACAGGGATACTCTCAAGAAACTCAAATCATAATACACCCTAACTCTCTCTCACCCATAAGACAATAAAACACTATTCTTCTTCTTATGCGGCTGCTGCTAGGTTTTTAGGAATTACTCTCTCACACGGCTGCACTTGCTAGGTTTTTATGAATTGTCTAATTCTCTATTTAGTGCCGCACATAACAACATATATATATATATATATATATATATATGTGTGTGTGTGTGTGTGTTATTAACCAAGTCGGCAGGAGCATTCCTTTTACAATTAGGATTCGATCAACTAAGGTGACCAAATTTGGGCTTGGCAATTCAAGCCACACGGGCCCAATATCAACAAAATTAATATTGAATTTGAGCTGAAGTTGAAGAACCAAATTGCATGAAATTTGGTTCCTTAAGTCTTGGATTCCACTTTTTTTTTTTTTTTTTTTTTCCTTCTTCTAAAGTGAATTTAGACGTTTAGTATTCAAATTTCACTTTTCTTCTCCTCTAAAGCGAACATGCATTGAATCTAGATGTTGATCGTTCGGACTCCACCTCCCTCTCACTCTCTCCAGCCTGCTTCCGCTTTCCATTTTAATTTTTTCCCTCTCTCTTTTTGGCTACTTTCTTTTTCCATTCAATTCTTTTCCCTTTTACAAACAATATGACATATTAAGGAATAATGAGAGATTGAAAATTCATTGCTGAAAGCCTTGAGTGGAAAAAATCCATTCACTCTTCCCATTTTTCAAACAAAATTTTAAACTAACTTAATATGTTATATTATAGATAAAGCTAAACTTAATTTTAAATTTATTCATTGTTTAAGGTTAAGTTTAAGTTTAACAAAATCTTAAACTTAACCTTAAGCTTTTTCATTCTTCTCTTTTTTGTCCATTCCTTTATTTAAGGGGGCCTCCTAGTTGATATCTTGTCTTTCTTTTAGGAAAATAATGTTCCTAGTTTGATTGGAGTGCTTTATATTTTATCCCTGTAAAAGGGGGGGAAAAAAATCTATATTTCAACTGTTTAGGGGAAAGAAAGCATGACTTTGCATTCAATAAAAATGCAAGATGGTTTCGTCAAAGCAAATTGACAATTTGAGCACATTGCCCAACTCGTGCACATTACGGTGTTCATCAGGTCAACTTGTGCGAAAAATCATGCAATTAGTTTAGTTCCCTCTGTACTTGTCTGGAAAAAGAAAGTGAAATCCAGATATATATTCAATGTTTGGTGATAATGGATGGTAACAAAGGTTTTTGGGTACATCTAGGAAGCCATATATTGTGATATACATAGATCGAATTCGTAGAAACATTTGAGAGAAAACATCATCCTCACTAGATCTAGAGGATTCAATGGGGAACCCTAACTCTTAATTTTGATATGTGTTCTTACTGGCCTCAACCTAATCCTGTCCCATTTTATGGTGGAAATTGGAAAGGACATCGCTGTATTCCATATCCCATTTGAAGTTGGTAGGGCTTAAATAATGTAGCAACTCTATCAACAACTAGGAACTACTCAAAGTCAAGTGTGACTATGATTGTGTTTGGCACTGGTTTAAAAAGTCAGTTTTTTTACTATTTAGCTTATTTTTTTCTTTTATTCATGGGCTCCATTACATTTTTTGATACTATTCATGAGTCTCACTATACTATTTCAATTACCTTTTAATTTTATTTACAATACTTTCAGCAAAAAATTTTCAATTTCAATTAAATAAACTGTTCCTAAACAAATTTTATATATACCTTTGGGGTCAAAGTAATACAAAACTTGTGTCCCTTCTCTTCTTCCCATTTCATTAGAGGCCATGGACCATGCCACCACCGCAAACCCAAACCAAAAACTGAATTTATGTTAATAACAATGCTTTATACACAAAAAATTTCATAATAGTTGAGTTAACAAATTTTTAATGGTTTTCGTTTAGTCCCACCACTAGCACTACCTTTTTACTTATCACTAATAATCTGAGTATAACCGGAGTAAAAATTTTTGTCAAAATTTTGAAGTTTATAGACTTTCTCTCATGTTAAAATTCAAATGGCTTGTAAAACGTGTTCATTATAACCCAAACAAAATATAACTAACTAGATGGAGTTGTTCTTTATAACCAAACAATGGGCCATTTGCCTTTTGGGCGGCCACTAGTCCAAATGGGCCTATTCTAGATCAAAGATAAGATCCTTCTCATAGCCTCATTAGAACATAGAAATTTTTCAATGGTTTCTGACCAACCTAGATTCAAGCCAGCCCATGTAATTTTTAAGGGTTTCTGAATTCTGACCAACTTTTGTAATCCTGTAATTCCAGATTTTCCTACCTCTTATAATCATCACTAATATTTTATACATTTTATTATTTCAACAATTCCTTCCTCCACTTCGTCTTCGTCCTTTTGTACATAACTTTTCTTTGGTTAATTATTATTATTATTATATAAATTGATGAAGTGATTAAATTGTCATTGACCAATTCAATTCAAAGCATGTGACACCGGGTGGAGGATGGAATTTAGTAATTTACTATAATTTATTATTTTGACAATTCCATCTTCTCCCGTCCTTTTTTCCCTTAATTTTCCTTCACAACTTAAAAAATCATTGACAATTCCATCAGTGTTGGGTTTAGAATAATTAGTAGTTCATTGTGATATATTTGTGATACTATAACAAATAGTCTTGAGTTGGGACCTAGACTTCACGTTGTCTTTGTTTCCCTTGGTTAATAACTGCTAAAATATTGAATAAGTAAATCAAATTCACCGTTTTGCATGAATTTAAGATATTTTGGATTTCCTATTAATTAACTTAGACTTTTAGGATAGTGACAATTAATTGATCAATAATATAGAATGACAATGCTAATGGACATACACGAGAGACGAAAAGAGCAACAAAACACAGACATTAGCCAGAGAAATTAAGGAAGATGCCTAATCGTCTAGCCCAACATCTCCACCTACAGTACACTGCCTTAGGATAGTTTTGTCGCAATTTATTAAAGTGATAATTTGTATTATATTTAACATCATTTTTATATGAGACTTTTATTAACACATATTTATCCACCAAATGTTTTATGTGAGTTCTAACTATTTATAACTTGTACCGTTTCTTCGTAGTAAATTAATTTTCTAAGTAATTGTCTTTGTATACTTAGAGTGATTTTTCCTTTAATTAAATAGTTTCTATGTCAGTTTTTTACATCGTAACCAAATCATGTGTTATTGCTTTTTATATTTTCTTACTTCATGATTTGTTACACGTTGAAATATAGTAGTAGAACAAGTAAACATTTTGAGATAAGTTGATAATTAACTAATAATTTCATTTGATATTTAATGAAAGGGACTAATCCATGGTTTCTCACTAATTAACAGCTAATGAAGCGTACGACCTTGTTTCAACAAAAGACAACTCAGGCAAGTTGCAAGTCAACTTACAGTACACATAAAAGAAGATATGAAAAATTCTTAAAATATGAGTATCCTCATTTTCTTGGACTTGTTTAACTCATTCTACACTAGTAATTAAAGTCTTCTCAATCAATTTTTATTTTTTATGTTAGCTTCTTAGCATGATTGCAATAACATTTAGAAAAGTCCCAATTTGTAACCAAATATTTCAACTTTGTCTCCGCTGCTGCAGCTTCAAATTCAGTGTTTCAAAGAGTCAGAGGCAAGGTCGTGTGGCTGCTAAAACTTTCTGATCTTAAATTTCAACTTTATGTCCCACTCACTACTCACAGTTACATTACATATAAAGATTAAAATGTGGAAAGAGTCAAATGTCAATATCTTCATCCGCCCACCGCCTTCTACCATCTCTTTTCCCTCCATTTGGTACCGTTTTCACACCCGGATTTTACTTTCTTTTTTTTTTTTGGGGGGGGGGGAGGTGGGGGGTTGAAATCGCAACTTAATTCGTGCTACGTATGAAGTGCACAGCTCCTAACTTTTTGTTTGCTGGTTTCTAGATGATGGTTGTATTAATTTATTCCTTGTGAGAGAACAATCAGAATAGATGATCGAAAACCAATAACCAGATAGCTCGATTGACACTTTAGATGTTTTTAATTAATGGAAACATCCAGAGTTCAAATACATTTCACCTCCTTTTAATTATCATATTGTATAAAAATAAAAATAAAAAAGGAGAGAACAATTGGTCGAGCCAACTAGAGTGAGACAACTATCAAAGCTGACGGTCAAACTGGCCAAGTTTTGAATTGTTTACAGTCAAATTATTCGGTTATGTGAATTTGTATTTGATCTAGATTATGAACAAATTCGATATAAAAGTATTACAATTTTTAATGAGATATTTTCTGATTAGGGTTTGATGTATTGTTTTAGAGACGAAAACTATACTGTCATATTTTGTATAATTTTCCTAAAAATAGTGAAATCACTACAACCCACTGGATGTAGACAAATTGTCAAACCATGTAATTCATTATGTAGCATGATTGCCTTTGTGTGTGTTATTTTATAGTCTGTTTCTCATATCTCACAAATATGAGAATTCGTGTAAGTTCCCAACACAAATAAACCTCTAATTTATTATCATACATGTCAATCATGAAGTCCTATACTTTCCTTGTGTCCATTAATGAGGAAATATTATATTTATTTGAATGTGAGAATATTAATATTTAATTATTATGTATTTTACTAAATCGCTAGCATCTCTGTCAATGTATTAATACTATTGAATTTCTATTTTTATGGAAATTATTTATGGTTTAGGAGTTGCGCCTTTACATGTGAATATGTTGTTTCTGAATTTATTTTAAAAATGGTCATGAATTAGATTAAAATTATCTCTACTTAAAGGATAAATAAACACAATAATTTTTTATACTTTATTATTTTCTAGTAGCCTTATAAAAGTTGTGGAAATACATTTGAAAGTTATTTAAACATTTGTAGATATATTTTTGTAGTAAATTTTATAATTTTTACAAATTTTATACCTTTATTTTTAATTAATTATTTAATTATGACATTTTCATGGTTCGATCTATAATAAAATTATAATTCAAAGAAAGATGCATCTTATTTAAATCCTTCAATTTACTCCAATTGTTGGTCGGATATAAGAGTTGTAACATGTTTTTGATATATGTGATTTACGTAAGGTATTAAAACTATTGGATTTCTTTTATTTTTTATTTTTGAAAATATCACCTACCTCACATTTGACTAAAATTTTTAAAAATGAAAAGATTTAAATGGAAAAGAACCTACAACGTTTAAGAAAACAAACAAGTTTTCAATTAAGATATGAAAGTGCAGATTTTGATTGTTTTCATCAAGGAAAAAAAAAAATCATTGCAAGATTCTATGTATAAATTAAATGAATCTAATGGTACATTTAGATTTTCAAATGAGAAAATGTTTGTGACTCCAAAACTGTTTGGAGCTATCTTTTTCCAATCTATATCTATATCAAAACAGTTTAACTTGCCGCATCATGAATTTGAATTACAACCAATTTTATACGATCCTAAATTGTTATAATTGAGGTGACTACCTAAGACTTTCAAAATGTATTTCAAGGATTTCGGCAGTTAGTGCTTCCAATAGGGAACCCGTTGAATCGTTAATATCGTACCAATTATATAGCTGCGCACCTTTTTACCCATCACGTTTAAGGTTTTCTTAAAGCTCTAAATCAACTATATATATAGTATATACAATAAAGGCTTCTAGAGAACTTTACACAAAAGAGCAGTGTGGAACAAGTGTTTAACACTACCGTCAACACGGATTTTTTACTTTTCACAATTTCCATTATATTCTACCCTATACTCGTGCCAGAATGGAGCCAAAAAGATATATGATCACAGTTTATCTCATCTTATTCGTGTCAATCGGATCCATAACTCATCTTTGATGTATAATTTTAAATTATAAAAACTTTAATTTAATTTAAACATTTAATTGATAATATAGTTATTGGCTTTTGATTTCCTTGAAAATTTACAAGCATAGAAAATACATGAAACTGTGAATTTGTTTAAATTAGCTTCCAATAAAAATATATTGAATTGTGTAACATTGTTTAAAGTTATACTTGATACATGTAACTTGCCCTTAATTATTCCATAATATATATATATATATATATATATATATATATATGTATGTATGTATATTTCCTTAGTACTCCTCCATTAGTGATTTTATTCTCCAATCAGATCAAACGAAAAGGATGTGAATAATTACGTGCAAGCAAAAGCCAAATACCCAATAAGCCGAATGATAATGGGAGGAGCACTATCAAAATTTATAAATTTTGTGGAAGATATATGGACCTTTTTGCTTGAAAGACAAAAGGAATAGCACGAGACTGTTAATTTATACTAGCCTCTGACCACGCGCTCATGCGCGTGCTCAGAGGCTCTTCTATTTTTTGGGTAAATATTAATAATTTGTATTTATTATAATTTGAGATTTCTATTTTTTCCAATCCCAAAAAAAAAAACTAAGGGTGTAATGAAATGTTTTTAAAAAAAAAAAAAAAAAAAAAAAAAGAAGGACAGGAGAAACAAATACATCGTGATGAAGTAAAAAAAAAATTACGTGGGGTGAGTTTTGTAGGTTTGAGGAGTTTTAAAACTAACAAAAGAGTAATTTTATTTTGTAGGGAGTTAGTGAGTAAAAATAGAAATTTAAATCAACGTAAAAATATGAGTTTATTAAAAGCAGGAAGACATTTCAATGTAGAAGTAGGAATTTATTATTTTTGTCAATTTACTATTTTAATCTCATTTTAAAGTTTTAGGTAGGGGTATTTTTGATAGTAAAAAAAGTAATAACTAACTTTCTTTTTCCAATTTACTATTTAAACCCTATTTTTAAGTTATTGGTTAATTAATTTAGGGGTATTTTTGACAAAAAAAAAAAGCAATAATTAACTTTATAAATACTCTTAATATATACAGATAACATTGCTTTAGTTATCTTCGGTGCTCTTTTTCTTCTTTGGTATATATGTTGGTAGTGGTACAAATAAAAGTAGTTGTCATATTGGCAACGTTAGCATTAATGCTACTTTTGTCTCTCAAATACATACATACATATTTGTTTGAATACCTTAATCCGTCACGTAAAGGAATTCTATTATTAATTTTCAGATCTCATCACAAAGCTGTTGTTGCAAAAACGACAAATTCTCTTCATTCCACAAACTATCCAATGTGTCCCCACCACCAAACCCATGCTCAAAAGCTTGCTGGATATCCACTCCCTGTGGGCAAAATCCTGACCCATTTGTTGATTCGTTCGGGTAATTACTGCCCGAGAAATCGTAACATTCGGTCAGGTCTGAGATTTGAGCCTCGGATGAATCCGATGGAGTACCCGATACAGCGGGCATGAAATACGGGTCAATTGGGTCGGACCCAGATGCATGGACTTGACTTGGGTCGAGGGTGACCCCGCCACAGTCGGTAGTAGTGCTATATTCGATGGTGGGTTGATCCGAGTGGGATTCGGATGTGGCCCGGATCCGCTCCATCAAGCGAGGAATCCATACGTAACGCATGGCGTCTCTAAATTGTTTGCTATTGACGTCACATTTGAGTTGCTTAGCTTGCTTTTGTACCCTTGTTCTCCAATAGTTCTTGATCTCATTGTCAGTCCTACCGGGCAGGTATTGCGCTATCTTGGACCACCTATTATTTAATTATAATGTTTCAAAAACCAATAACCCAACTAAATTAATCAGATTTTAAATACGTATACATAAACCAAACAATATGATAATGTAAAGAGAAACAAACAAAAAAAAGTACCTATTTCCCCACTGAGAATGGAGCTCAAGAATCAATAGCTGCTCTTTCAGAGTGATATTTCCACGTCTAACATCAGGCCTCAAATAGTTTAACCATCTTAATCTGCAGCTTTTGCCAGTTCGCTTCAAACCTGAATTATTGATTCGGAGAAACAAATACAGTGATTAAAAGTTAAAACTGGAAATTGTACTTGTGTTATAATTGTGAAAAGTGTAAACTCAAAACAAAGTACTGTACTTAATTTGCTATTTTACCCCAAAAGGAAAGTTTCTGATAGCTAGCTATTTTTGTTGTGTTTGCCATATCCATAACAGTTCATCAAACTCAAAACATAACCAAGAATATGTGTTCATGTATGAGTAACAACAGGTTTTTATATATATACCTTGATGCAAAAAGGAAAATTGTTGTGAGTTTTGTGTTTAATTAATACCTGCACAGCGAGCAACAGAGTTCCAGCGACCTTCACCATGGAGGGTGATATGATTCATGAGCAAGGTGTCCTCTTCAGCTGTCCATGGACCTCTTCTAATGTCCATATCCTCTTCTCCTACAACAAGTTTTGCAGACGCACAAGCTCTCACGTGAAAATCCATTGATTTCTCACTGAACTTTATTAAGACTCTTGTGTTGTGTATTTGTTTGAGTCTGTTAGAGAGAGAGAGCTCTTGGGGGTTTGGAAATGGATTAGTCAGAAGAGAATAAAGAAGAAGATGGGTTTCGTTGGATTAAATTTAGGGATAAGAAGGGATTATATATAGAGATAAGATGGGATTTGGAAAGCCATATTTTATATATCAAATGAAAATAAAAGAAAGACCATATCACTTGGAATATTTAAAAACACTTATTAATAAAGAAGGAAAAAGTGGTCGCATACGTGATAGCACACGCCAAAAATTAAGAATAAATATACTAATTACTTTTATAATAATTAAGCATTAAGCATAGGTTTGACGGACCCTTAGAATTTTTTTCATTTGTCCCTCACACACGCGCAGAAACTAGTGCGACTTGTGTGCTTACTAGAATTCCGAGTTGGTTTTTTTTTTTTAAATTTTAATTGCTCCTGTTAATGAGTGCTTTGAAGATATTTGTTAACATAACATTTTAAGAAAGTTTCAATACTATTCTAATGAAAAATATAAAAAGTTGAAGAAAAAAAAAAGGTCAGTTATTTTTTCTTTTTTCATAAAATGTTTCTAATATATGCTATAAACCGATTTCTTAGAGTATATGTTAACTTTTTCTTTTGTAATCTATGGTTTTAACATTTGTTTATATATATATATATATATATATATATATGTCTTACTATGTTTTATAACATGTGAAGTTGATGGGAGGCCACGGTTTCTATGAGGATTATATAATTAGCGACCGACCACTACTAGCACTGAGTCTCTCGTGGTCTAAGCTAATATTTTAATCTGGCTAGCTAGGCTAGCTCACCATATGAAGCCATCGTAATTATTTTTGTCCATATTTTTTTTCCACTTGTGAAAGATGGCATTGACTACATCAAATTAGAAATTTAGAAACAAGACCCATGTCGCTTAGCTCTTAGAAATTTCTCATAATTCATCTCTTTGAAAAGATTTTAATATGATTCTTGTATCAAATTTATTCAAAAAAAGTACTTAAGCTGTTCTTAATGTATAACAATTCCTTACATGCATGAGTTAGGTGAGGAAATTAACCATAAACCAATTTGGTTTGTCTATGACTTCTGATTAAAATGAGTGAGTGATTATTTATAATGGAGGACTGGAATAGAGAAAGAGTTGACTCAGTTTCTTCATAACATTGGTGACGAAAAGAATCGTCATCGACTTCACAAATTTTGGCTGACGTGATGAGAGTCATTGAATAAACCCAAATTGGGATCTTGGGTTTAAAAATAGAGCTTGTTAGTTTAAAAATATCATATAGTCGGACGGATCTTGGGTTTTATAAAATATACACTCTAGAACCTAATTCATTTGAGACTTACCTCATGTTGTAAATGTGTTGTATTGTTCATTGCATACAAGGATTTCCAACCATATCTTGACTCTTGCAAAAATTGGATTCAGACTTGATAACCCAACCGAACCCAGAAAAACAAATATGGATACAAGTAGGGAATTTTTGTACCGGAAAAAGAGGCGACTTGAACCCGATGAATTGGCGGGTTAGGTCAGGTCGACCTGTTTTTTTTTTTCTGTATTTTTTGTTTTTTGTTTTTTTTCTAACTATGTTTAAACATATTTCACACTTTCACTTCCTCTTTTTTTATTTATTGCTTTTCTTTTCCAACTTGTCTTCTCATAGACACTCATACATTCTTTCTTTACAAGGTTGAGACTCGAAGATTTTTGGTTTTTAGTGAACCTTAGACTATGTAAGCATAATAATTTATATATTATTTAAATGTTATTTTTGAGTGTTTTGTTGATTTGGTACCCGTTTGAATACTGATTATTAGCGTCTGCATTTTTTTTTTTTTTTTTATGCGCGTTTTTGTGGTCATAGTGGCTTTTCCAGTGGGTCTCGTATACTATTCACGGAACCCACAAACCTCTTTTTTCAACAAGACTTTCATTAAAAATGGGTCTCACGGCACTATTCATACATTTAAAAATTATTTTGTTATAGTATTTTTAGTTTTTAGCAAAATAAGCGATATCTAAACACACCTTAAGCATCCGTTTGGATACTGAGTCTAGCGTTCACGTCTGCATTTCACTTTTTTTTTTTTTTTTAGAAGAGCGTTAACTGAGTTTCAGTGGGTCTTGTGCACTATTCATGGGACCCATAAACCTATTTTTTCAATAAAACTTTCATTAAGAATGGGTCCCATGGCACTATTCACACATTTTAAAATTATTTTGCTACAGTATTTTTAGTTTTCAGTGGTATGCAAACGGACCCTTGCTCTCTTATTTGTATGGGAAAGATAAAGACAAGATTATCAAAATTGTGTTTATTTTATTAATTTGTAATTTTTTTATGTGAAAAAATATGAGTAATGCCGGGTTGACCTAACCTTAAAAAGACTAGTTAAGGGTTATAGGTTTTGCAACTCATTTATGACAACCAATTTCTAACCCAAACCCAACAAGATCAAATTCGAACTCGATTGGCCTAACTTGTTTGTTAGGTCCATCCATATATCCTTTACATTTCAAAGATCATATTATATAATATTCATACTCTCTCTCTCTCTCTCTCTCTCTCTCTCTCTCTCTCATTTTACAGAATCATTTGATAAAAGAAAAAGAGAAGAAAAAGTGGACATGTGAGAGTCACCGTGTGAAAAAATAAAAAAGGTCGCGTGTGGACGATAAATTTTGGGTTTTCTCTAGGAGATGTTTTCGGGTACTACAATCATGGGGAATCGTTGTATTCAAAGTAAGTGAAGATCTTAGGCTAGTTTAATTACATAAATCCTAGAGAGAGATATTACTGTAATTGGTGTGGATCTCAAGTATATAAACTTGAGATAATATTGTAATTGATTTTATAATAGTGGATAAATTAAAAGTTTGTTCCTTGGTTTTTCCGTCAATGGAAAAATAGCTTTCCACGTAAATATTTGTATTTTTATGTATGATTAATGTGTTAGCTTGGTAAATTTGGTGATAGTATTTTTGGAACCCAATAACCATTGCCATGAATGATGTGATGTCATGGATTAATTGAATATTAATTGAGAATGTGTTGTGTGGGTGCGTATTGAGTCTCACCTTGGACATATATTAGGTTAATTTAGGATTTATTAATAATTGTAAAGAATTTCAATTGTGACTAGAATAATTTTTTTGGGGGTATGATATAGATGGTTAGCTCTTTTCCTTATATCGTTACAAGCCATACCGTGCTCTTGGTGTGCATGAACCAAAGTTGTGTTGCTGGTCATATGCTTGAGTTGCAGGGTAAGTTTGCATGGCCAATGGCGATCGAGCTAGAAGCCTAGAACATGAACATAGGCCGTGAACATGTGTAAACGACGTGGCAGCAGCATGCTAGAGCGGTTACCAACAATTTCCATATAGACAGTCTTGTTGTTGTTGATGTTGTTAGTGCGTGGTGGTAGTGTGCTGGCAAAGGTCTCCAGGATAGAAAGTCATTGTTATTCCAAAAGGCAGTTTTCAGATTGGTGTAACAAGTTTAGTGGCAATTATACAAGTAACTGCTATTGACAATTATTTCTGCATAATCCTTACAATTGTTAAAGACGTCAACAGCATGAGTAATGGGGAAAAAAAATTGTGTTTTCCTTTTTCTTTTTCTCTCTCTCTCTCTCTCTCTCTCTTTTTTCTTTTAAAGTCTTTGGTGGCTCGTTTTGTGTAAAGAAGCTTTGTATGTGTTTAAAGATAAAAATATGATATTTTCAATAACAAGGAAATTTTATCTTACATCAGATATCTTCCAATATTATGTCATCAATTTTTTTTTGTTGAATATGCTGCTCAGTTTGAGCAATTTATATATATACATATACAAATATGCCTTAATATTCTGGTTAGTCCAATTCAGCATCTTATGACGAAAATGAACAACGTATGGAAATAGTGGTCCATTTATTCTCCAATACCCTGGTTAAACTAGAGACTATGGTCGATCTTATTTTAACCCCTGTAAAACAAGGGAACCTTCTATTACCAAAACAAAAAACTAAAAAGAAAAAAGAAAAAAAATAACAGCTACAACAAGGGGTCCATTTCTAGTTATGGCTAATAAAAGTACGAAGAGGATTTTTCCTAGTCAATTTAGAGTATTTTAGACACACATATTTCATGAATTTCCTTCCTATACAGTGACAGTCCTTCACACCCAGGATCATTAATTAGCAACGGAGAAGCTTAGAAAATTATATAGTCAAATAATAATAAGGTCTGATCAAGAATGATTCTATATGTGAAGTTGATTCCTTATTACTCCCTTGAAGGGGGTAGAAGGAAGAAAGGCCAACAGCAAAGACTAGAACAGCACAGCACATGTTCTATCCTTTGGACACGTACGCAACCTCCCACTTAATTATCTTTCCTTGATTTCCAAGCACCACTTCTACCCAAAAGAAAAATTCCTTCAATTTTTTTAAATTCAACATATGCTTTTGAAGTTCTCATCATAAAAAGTATTCAACATAACCTAGCATTATACTTTCAATTATTTATTATGGAAAGTTCCTCGTACATGTCCTTACCCCCCACCCAAAAAAATAAAAAACTAAAGCAAGAACCCCCATCTGAGTAAATAGCAGATTAGTAGCCCTTACATAAAAATAAGCTTTTTTTTGCATGAACTTATTTTTCTGATTTATAATTATGTAGTTACACATATAAGTGAAATTATAAAAATAAATAAATAAAGTTATATATAAGTGAAATCTGAAAATGGGCAACAAAAGTGAGAGCAGTCAAAAAATCAAAATGGTAAATGAGGAACAAAAAAGAGGACAGTCAAAAGTTTTTAAGCGAATGGAAGATTGGTTATCAATTTTTTTTAAAAAAAAAATAGAAATTCTACTCTAATTTAATCTAAATGTATATGTGTGTGAAATTCTCTCTTGAAAACTTGAACTTCGACAATTATCCTCTACAACTCACAAACACTTATACTTATAAAATGATTACCACATTAAAAATACACGATAGTGGTTATCCTTTCAAAGATACGGTCGAAGTTCCTAAGAAAGATTATTGAATGGAAGGGCATCAAAGGCAGGAATATATCCACATAAAAAAACTAGTCACTTTTGGTCAAAAGGGATGGTCCAAAAGGAAGAGTGTAGGGTTCAGGTTCATGGCATTGGGGTTTTCCATAACAAAATGAATTTAGTTGGTAAAAGACAGATATACAATAAATGCCAAAGCTAGACCATTAATATTGTTTTTTATGGATTAGGATGCCAATTCTTATATGTTAACTCTAAATGTGCCAATGAATTAATTTAGAATGATATATAATTTAAAGAAAGAGCAAGACTTAGGTATAATATTTTTTTTTTCTTTATATAAGATAGAAATTCTACTTTAGCCTAATCTAAGTATATATATGTGTAAAGTTTCTTCCTGGAAACTTGAACTCTGGCTCTTGTCTCTTACACCATACAAGCACTTATACTTATAGAGTGACCACCGCACTAAGAGTATGCGGCGGTACTTAGGTGTTGTTTTTTAGGTTCACTTTTTAAGATTCTGTCATGTGAATTTTTTCTTATGTGATGGAAGTGTATGTTTTAGTTAAGTAGTCACATAGCTGAATCTCAAGAATGATCTAAGGAATAATATCTAAGGTACTGTACCTAAATTTTGTTCTTAAAGAAAATATTTGATTAATATCATAAAAACTATCTAAATAGTGCAGCAGTATGTGCCATAGTAAAGAAAAATCAAGAGTTTTTATTTTATTGGTGGTGTTTATATTAAACCACAGAATCCCAAAGCAATGGTTGAATGTGGGTACTTCTACTTTATTGAGAAGCCTACAAGAAATTACTTTAATATGAATGGCCACCTAGAGACTGTCTTCATAGTTGTGAAACATGAATTGTATCGTGAATTAATTTTTGAATTTTCAATATCGTATATCATATCGTATATCATAAGATATACAAACACTTAATAAAATTTATAAAAAAATTATATATATATATATATATATATATAAAGAGTATATTTATTGTAAATTTTGAAACCAATGTCTAATTTATTCATCATTTAAGTAATACTCCCTCCGTCCCATTTTTTTTGTCCTCTATTCCATTTTGAGATGTTCCAAAATATTGTCCTGTTTCTAAAAATAAAAGTCATTAATTTACTAATGTTCCTATAATACCCCTATTAATTTACTAATTCAATTTTTTAATAAATATTTTTAAGGGTATTTTTGGAAACTTATACATTTTTAAAAGATAGACAAGATAATAAATGATGTTCCCTTAAAAAGTTTGACTTTTCAAACAGGACAAAAAAATTGGGACGGAGGGAGTAATATTTAACAAGTTAACTAAATAAATAAAACTAGCATTTGTTTATAGCATACACATTCAAATTGATTAATAAACTGGTTTCTAAAAAAAAAGAAAAAAAATTAATAAACTCAAAAATGATATACATTACAAATGACCCAAAATAATAATATATTTTCATCATATTGCCTAATCAACTCAATCTAAGTCAATGTTATCATCATGTTCATCATTTTGCAAACTTATTTCTTCATCATCATCAACATTTAATAATTGTATTATCAGTTAATACCTTATTCATAGTATGAAAAAAAATGTAAATGTAAATATGAAAATGAAGTATAAGTGTGTAGTTCAAATTTTGTAGGAGAAAGAGGGGAAAAAAAATTTGGACATGTTATTTTATTAGTCTAAATTAAGTAACCTAATAATTTTATGTAAAAAAAAAAAAAAAAAAAGTCTGACAACTTGTTAGATTCTGAAAAAAAGCATGAAATTTAATTAAAAAACTCATTTTAAAGCATTTGTCTATATATCATATGATACATATTATTTTACAGTACGATACGTTACGATTCATACTACATGCACATTGTATCCAACGATTCATGAGCACTTACGATACGTCTTTATGATACAAATTTTTTTACACATGATATGATACAATACGTATCGTACGATACTGAAAATTGATATTGACAGCTATAACTGTATCTATTATGTCTTACCTATTATAATTGTGGTTCTCAACCCAACTTTCACCCTAAGTGCTGCAAAAAAATTAAAATGGACATATATAAACATGTAATAAGCTCATTTGTTATAAAGTAAGTTTTTGTTTTTAAGAGAGTTTTAACCTATGACGTCCGCTCCTGATTATAGCTTTTTATCATTAAACTAAGACACCAATCAATTTTTTGGTGTAGGCGGGAATTAAACCCCAGGTTTCTTATTCAACCATCAGAAACTTTACCAGTTGAGTTCACTGGAAGTAAATGTTTTACATTTTTTTTTTTTTGGAGAAAAAAGTAAATGCTTTATCTGATTCATTATTTTATTATAAATACCCTTATATTTTGTTAAATTACCCTTTTGAGGATAATTATTAAAACCCAAAGATGAAACTGGCTCTTTTTTTTCGTTTCAGAAGTATATATTTATCATCCCTTCCTTTAATTAGTAAAGAATAAGATATATTTGAAATAATAGAAGTTACTTTAGCATGACATAATTTGATTTAGTTTCGGGATTTGAGTTGTGAGAAATTAAACTTGAAGAGACTTCATTTTAATATCTCAATTTTGAAGTAGGTGATTTTAATAAAATCAAAGCTTAGGGAGGTAATTGTAATTCATTTTTCTTTTCTTTTCTTTTATTTATTTTCAATACCATTAAAAGGTGAACTCTCTCTCTCTCAAATAGAAAATGCATTCTTCAGTGAAATACATATATTTTTGCATTTGAAGTAGAATATTGTGTACTACAACTAATTTTTTCTAAGTTAGTACCAACATTCTCTGTTTTCTACTCATTTTGGTGAATGTGTTCAGTGGTCATCATGTTTCATGTTTGGCTTGATGGTCAACCTGTCACTCGACCCAAGTATGTTAGATTGAAAAAAACTAACCTTCAATAATTGACATATGAACAAGCCATCAAACTAAACTTTGCTTTTGGATTGGTAATTAGTTGTGTTGATTTCGGCAGTTTGGGCTAGAAGTTGGATACTTGGATGGTGAGTAAGAGAAGTGATGGGAGAGAGGGTTGGTCGAAAGGAGAGAGGAGTATTTGGGGTTGCCAATGCCAAATCTAGGGTTTTCAATGTCGAACTTAGGATTGTTGGTGCTAGAGAGGGTGGTCGAAAAAAAGAAAGAGAGAACCTACCAAAAAAGAAAAGGCTAGGGTATATAAGCAAAGCATGTTAGGCTAGTTGATTTCACCAAGCATCTCGATTCCATGAATAGCCTTACAATTTGAAAACAATAAGTTTAAAAACACAACATTATTCACAACTATTAATTATAATTAAATTCGTGTTTATGGAACGTAAACCCATGTAAAAGTGATGTTATGCTTTCTCCAATAACAACAACAGTCCATATTAGAAGTTATGAAAAATATTATGTCCCTGTATCATTACTCTTTTAAAATTGCTAAAGTGCACAAAATCTTGTTCTTTTAATTTATTTTTGCCAAACTTGTACTACCACACTTTGTTATTGACACTTTAGTCTTTACTTGTTAAAGAGTGAACATACAAATTGAAGTATATGACGATTAAGAATTCTAAGCCTTGAAAATCACAAGGTCTTGATTGTGTACACGGCAAGGAATACAATTTCTTGTAAAATTTTGTTTACCTAGAAGACATAGTTTTCTTCCGATCTCGAAGGTTTTATGATTTTACTTTTGAAACAAAGGCATGTTCATCAACTTAATTAGGAGGACAGAAATAGTGTTAGATACAAATGTGTGAGGTTTTTTTTTTTTTTTTTTTTTTTTTTTTACAAGTGGAGAAACAGATTTGAACACAATTTTTTTTCTTATTAGAATAATCAGATAGTTGTGATGAACTGATTCAAAAAAAAAAAAAAAAAAAAAAAAAAAAGAAGAAGAAGAAGAAGAAGATAATACTATTGAGTTATAAGACTCTCGAGAATATAAAATTTTAGGTGAAATTTCAATTAAAATGAAAAATAAAAAACTTAAAACATATAGTATAGTATAATTGAATGGAAAACCTATAAAATAAAACATTTCTAATAAGCAGTGTCTCAAACAAATAGAATCATACATGCATGATCTTTATAATCACTCAAAGCATGAACATGTATATATAGTTTACTTATATCTTCGAATCAACAAGGTATTATTCTGCCAAACAGATCGATCAATTCCTATCCAAATGGGAGCTTCTTCTACAATGATCTCATTGAAAACTAAGAGGAAATACATCTTAGAAATTGTGATCATAGCCAGCCATCATAAAAGAGATTCTATAATGTCAGATCCTATAGACTATAGTGCCTAGAAAGAGTATAGGTGAAAGGCCGGGCATGCACTAATAATTAATGGTGGCATGTATTCTCTCTAAAGTTACTTACAGAATGTCAAAACACTTTATGTAATAGTAGTCCCACCTTTTAGTCGTAATAAGTCAATCTCTTGGTTTTATAGAGGACATCATATTCATAGCACATTATCCCAAAATTGCAAAAACAAACCTGGCCTTTCATGATTGGTGCTACAGCCATCTTTCGTAATATTGCTTCTTTTCGATTGGTGCCTTTTTTTGGAGGGTATGAAATCTCTTAACATAATTGCCATATCCTTTTGCAAGAATTCCATGCTAGCTAAGAAGATGGGAAAAGAAAAACAACAAGAAAAGGAAATAATAATTCATTTTGTTTTATATATCTTGTTGATTTGAATGTTCCATGCTGCTGGTGTCACACTCATGAAGCTCAGTTTCGTCCTCAGTTTTAAAACGTCCTTTTATCTTTACCAAGGGCTGAGCATGTAGTGGCAGTACTCCCCACGTGTTAAACTAGCCGGCAGCAGTTTATGATTGGACTTTGTACACAATTATTATTATTATTGTTTTTCTTAAATAAGCGCACAATTATTTCCGCAACTTATTTACAACTTAATCAGAGGAAAAAAAAATTTATTTAATGTTTGAGATGTATATAGTATCAAACTCATAACAATAAGCTTTATTTACCTATGGCATCTATATGTTGTGAGTGTGATGTATGCATTCAATACACATAGATCGGTTCTTTGTTAAAATGTCAATTATAATTGAAGTTATAAGTATTATTTTTAATTGGATCCATCACTTTTATTATGCATTACCAATAATTGATTACATTAATATTTATAAAACAATATTTGTTTCATATAAATTTTCTGTTTTTTTCCGCCAGTAAAACCTACCTTTTTGCAATGGTTTTATGTGCTTTAGTATCGAACTCAAGCCGTCACAAATAGTAACATTTAGGCACTGTTTGATAAAGCATCTTAAACACATATTTTTAATTTTTAAATAACATTATACTTATTTTTATATACTATTTTACTCATACATATTTCAAAAAAATACAAATAACATTACTCAAATTTCTCTACCAACAGGCCCTTAATTTTTTTTTTTTTTTTGGGTAAGTGTACGTTATGTGGTAATTACTAATTAGTAGTACCAAATTCAGTGGAGCATTTTAGAGAACGATTCTAATTCATTGGCATTAGTGATTGATGAATCATAAGTGTACAGCAGGTAGGCCAAAGTTGGTCTAAGGTAAAGGTCTTGTCCTATTCCTAGGGCTAGGGTTGTATGATAAAGGACATGCCATAAAAGGTCAACTCGGATTAAGAGGATGAGTAAAGAAATAGTGGAAATCTCAACAGTACAGAACAAAATCTCTTTGCTAAACCGCCCAAATTTGCATTTTCTTACAAAATCTGCCACTTGGAAGTTAGAACTTAGATCAGTCTAATTCATGATCACATCATGAGGAGACATCTATTTTCGGAAACGTGAAAGAGAAAATGTCTGACTTTTGGAGATAAATAATTCAAGTATTCAACCTTTCTTGTCCAACTCGTACAATATGAATTGTAGTTTTTTTTTTTTTTTTTTTTTTTTTCATTCGAGAAGGTTTAATTAAGTTTCATCTCCAACAATTACATGAATTTTAGATTGTTAAATACTTAAATCTTTAATGTAAAGAATTTTCCAGCAGACAAACAAATGAAATGATATTCCAGAGGTTGGTTAGTATGACTTATTTTGGTGATAACGTTGATTATGAAAATAAATAAATAAATAAATAAAAGGAAAAGCAATCTCACATTCCATTTCAAATTGGGTTTAAATATGTTTTGGAACAAAAGGAAGATTGGAGAAGATAAAAATTAACAAGAGATTAAAATTTTGGTGTGATAACAAAGTGCCCTCTGATTTTACAATGTGTAATAGATTCCAATTAAAAAAAAAATTTCACAATTCAAGATAAGATCGCCATCCAACAACTGCCTACAAATCAGAACATTATGCGAAGATAAGATTGCCATACTACTTAAAAAGTCAGAGCATTATGCATTAGATAGTGTTTAAGCTTGCCCCCAGCTCAAAAGATAAAAATAAAATAAAAATTGTTACTCTTTGTAATTAAGAATATTAAAATAGTTTTACTTTACATAAGTTTAGGGATACATCTAATTTTAAACCCAATTTCACGTCTAATCAATGTGTTAACTGTTAAAGTATTCATATCATCTCATAAATAAATAAATAATAGTAAAAAAAAGAAAAGAGAATTCACATTAGCTCGTGCACAAATTCTTGTCTATTTTAGTATAAAAACTTTTTTTTTTGGCTAAATAGTATAAAAACATACTTTCAAAATACCTCATATCAGATTATCTATTTTACACTACATTTTATTAA
Organism: Quercus ilex subsp. ballota; assembly: GCA_032727855.1. Lineage (NCBI taxonomy): Eukaryota > Viridiplantae > Streptophyta > Magnoliopsida > Fagales > Fagaceae > Quercus > Quercus ilex. The sequence goes on along the minus strand of CM064919.1, from coordinate 17,611,966 downwards.
ATAATCAAAATTTCTTAATTTTTTAAACTGTTTTTCTTCTTTTACACATAACAATTACCATCCATTCTCTTCCTTTATTCTTGGGATACATAAAAAAAGGATAAAAAACTAATTAAACGCAAAATAAATAGTGCCGGTGTAAATTTACATGGTTACTTTAGCAACTATGTATTTTTACGCAACTTTATATAGCCTGATGTGGGTGAATTTTGAGCTTGGTTGGCTAAAAAATTGTCATTTTTCTATAATACAAATATTGACAAAAGTGCTCATGTGAAAGTGATATTAATCACATTCAAATAAGAAAATTTAGTACCACAACTGTGATGTGACAGAGTGTGAATGGTAGAGAAAAAATAGTAGGTCCATGTATAAGTGATGTGCAATCACTCACAATCATTTACATTAAAATTGCGGTAAATAGTTATGAAATAGTGTGTGGTCTTAAAACTGCTCCATTCAAATATTAGTAGTGTATTAACTATATGACTAAAAGTTTTGGATTAAATAATATCTCAATATAATATATTAACTATTCAATTAGAGTCTCCTCAAAATTATCTCCCAATTCCAACACCACCATATAGGCGGAATTGGATATATGCATATGGTTATTCTTGTTTATTATTTTGTTCCAATAATAACTAAATAAATGAATGAACTCTGATTATTAACACCCCATTTATTTTCTTTTTATGTTCATGAGGGTGAAGTTGATGATGATAATGATAATGATAATGATGAAGAGGCAGCTGAGTTGATTAAGTCCACGTGACTGTGGACACAGAGGATGTGAAAAGGATCCGCAAAGGTGGTTTCAACCCCAAATGGAAGTCTAGATTCAATGGCACCTCAAGTGATGGAGGCCCACATTGTAAAGGGACCTGATGATTTGATTCTTTCTTATATTCTTACTATCAACAAATCAACAGGTCAATTAGCCTTAATGCACACCCTAGTAACGCATAAATCATGTCAAAAAACAACAAGAGTAGAGTCTAGACACACACATAGGACTCAACTTTTTCCTTCTTTTTACCTCTTTGTTTTCACCTTAATCCTTCCTGTTTTCAGCAAACTATAATAAAAGGCAAAGCTTACCAGATTTGGTTTTCATATTTTTCCAAATTTGTGGAGATCATAAACATTTATTTATTTATTTATTTATTTTAAATACAACATCATGCAATATGTACTCCTTATGCCACACAATTATTGTATGGGTCCGGTTACCGTATACTAGCAATATTTGATAGGATAATATATATAAATAATTTCCATTTTCTGGTCATGGTAGGTCTATATTAATTGAACTATATATGTTCAAAAAAAAAAAAAAAAGCAAAAAATTTAACTATATATGTTCATTATGTATTTATCTAGGGGCCAAATCTATGTTAGGAGGTACCAATCATCAGTACGAGTTTCTTTCTTGTAAAACAAAAACTAATCTAACCTAGGACGGCTAGAAATATTGGTGGGGTATATTAATAAGACAGCAAACTTTGGACAAGGACTCTGAATGGAACGTGACAATGAAGTTTCTTAGGACATACATTTTGTAAAATTCCATCACAAATTATAAAAAATTAAGTTGAATTCGCCAAACCAGCAGAATCTCCACTAGGCTTGCCTTTTGCTTTCTTCCTTCCTTTTTTTCCCTTTAAAGACGCAGATTTAAGTAGCATTGTCTATGAAAGTCCATGACTCCATTCTGTGATACCTCTTTCAGCTGACTCTGAATTTTTTTTTTTTTAATATATATATATATATATATATTCTGGTCATCATAGAAGCTTCTCCCACTAAAATCGTCTAGGAAGCTCTTACAAAGAGTCTTTTAAGTCAGTCATGGAATCAATATAGAACGCTCATTATGATGGTTTATTAAAACAATGCAAAATGATAGCACTTTTGAGTTAGGGATCAATAATTCAACATAGAAAATCTTTAAGCTTACAATTTCTTGGCATAGTATTTTATCCTATCCGGGAAGCATCTCATCTCATATGCCAGGCAACTCTACCCAAAGATACGCGAGCCCCTTGATACCCCCTACAAGGAGCTATTTTCCGACAACATTCACATTCCACAAGGGAATGCTGGCTCAATTTCCTTCTCACTTTGCACACACAATTGACCTTTTTTTTTTATACCGCATAATGGACCTCATACTTACATCTCTGTGAAGGGAAGATAAGCTAATTTTCACTGATGACAATCACACAAAATTTCAACTAGGTTTTCCAACTCTACATGCACAACCAAAAGTACTCAGAACATTACTAAGTTTATCAATGGGTATTAACATTATCACATTTCAATGGGTTACAAGAAGTTTTAGCTTTACATATTTGTTCTTTTTTGGGTCAGGAAGGTGTAGAAATTCAAGCTTTCCCAACATGAGGATATACAATGAAAATGCATTGAGAAATCCTAGTAACTGGTAACAACATTTATCTAATGTTGGTCATCGAAAAAATTGATAAAACAAACAAGGGCGAGAGGGGAGATATTTCTGCAGAAGCCTATCGAAAATATTCAAAGAAGCCCAGTTCATGATAAGTTTATGGGATCAATTCATTCACTTCTTAAATCTTGGTTAAGCAGTACGACCAATATAGTTTTGGTAAGCTCTGTATCTCTCAAACAACTTATACCACACTAAATGCTGACTGAATTGTAGATGACAGACGAGTTGCAATTGTCTGGGAGGCAAATGTTTGAATCTGCTTCTTGGCATCTGAAAATAGACAAAGAACTTTTCAAGATAAGGAAAGAAATAAGGCGTAGTGAAGCCAACAAGTGGCAGTTGAAAATGTTGGCTACATTTTCCCATAATTCATAACTACATAAAATAATATACATATACAGAAAGGAATTTGTTCGATGAGACAAGCTAATATGATAAGAGAGATGAAAAGGAATTCGTTCCATGTAATGATTCTTTTTCTATAAAGGTGGCTGAATCATTGGAGACGATGACCAAGTATTATCATAGTAATGGGATTTCAGGTCAATATGAATATAGCCAGACATGAAAAGTTATGCTGGTAACCTTCCTTAGCATTGGAGAACATTAGAATTTGTCTTCCAGAAGCATCTTATTATCTTTTGTGAGGCAAAATAGTGAGTTCCTAACTACTTTTTGTGCAAGGCTCCAAGTTAGATTGAAAAAATAAGCCTTAACTTGCTGATTATACTAGATGACATTCTGCGTAGTTTATGCCTGTTTCCATAATGTCTGAGGCAGTATGAACAACACCTAATTTGAATTTTTTGACTCTTTGTGGGGCTCATTTCATCACTGACACTGTTTGGTTATATATCTTCCTATATTTGCTATGCTTTGATAAATTAAGTTGACTAGACATTTTTTTATAGGTAAAACTTTTTTTGAGAGAAAAAGGTAGATATAGGTAAAACTTTTTGATAATATTCAGTTGATTAGACATTGAACCTTTTATCATAAGATTCGAAATGCAACCCTTTCCACTTTCCCTTGGAAAGGAATTAGGAAAGTTAAGGTTCCTAAAATGGTGGCTTTTTTTATGTGGACAACAGCTCATGGTCAGATTTTAACTTTGGATAACCTTATGCTTCGTGGTCGCCCTTTGGTGAATCGTTGTTGTTTGTGCTGTTGTAATGCGGAATCTGTGGATCACCTATTACTTTTTTGTCCGATAGCTCATTGTTTGTGGATGCATATGCTTCGGTTGTTTGGGATGGAATGGGTCATGCCAGGCTCAGTTGTGGACTTATTATTTTGCTGGTATCATTGGCTTGGGAAGCATAGCTCAGATATTTGGGATTTGGTTCCAGGATGTTTAATGTGGACTGTTTGGACTGAACGGAATCGACGGTCTTTTGAGAATGAGGAGAAAACTGTGGTTCAGTTATTAGAGTATTGCCAGCGGACCCTCTTCGATTGGTCTCGTTGTTGGGGCTATTCGGATTGTTCTACCCTAATGGATTTTCTTTCATCTATTAGTATAGATTAGGGGCTGCTTATGTCTTTTTGTTTCTTTTTTCCTTTGTTCACTACTGTGAACTTTGTGTGCTTTTCTTGCTATTTTTTTATTAATAATATTCTCTTCTTACTTATCAAAAAAAAAAGATTAGACATTGAAACTTTGCAGGGGGAATTAAAGAAATAGATTAGTCATTGAAAGCAGTTCCATCCATCTAGTGCTTGAGAGTCAAAGTTTGCATAACTTTCAGTTGGGAAAAAAAAAATGTGAGGTCACGCATTTGAGGTCATACATTGGAAGGGTACTAACATCTGGAACCATGCATGACAGGAATCTAAGGGAAAGGTTATTGCTCTGTGACATGGCAAAACATGTATCCCACAAAAGTTGGTGGAGGGTGTAGCAAATTTACTCTAGAGACACTATTTTTAGTGACCAATTTCATGGGTATATTGGTTGAACTTACTTTATACTAATATTTTATATATATATATATAATACACATGTATGATGTACCCTGTGAATCATGATGTAACCTTTCACCTTGCTCTTAGAAGGTGAGGATGCGTCATTTATGATAGAGGGCATTGGCTTACTTTATACTAAACACAAGCATCATGCTCATGCAATGAATAGATTAATTAAAAAAAGAAAAAAAATTATTAAAACAAAATTTTAAGGCAGATGATTTTTAAAAATTGAAATAACTAATGCATTTCTTTTTAAATTTCTAGAAACTTTTGATAATAGATTTCTAATGAGAATAGTATTTTTAAACTTCTTGAAACTTTGGTAGTAGAGCTTCATGTGAAACAAATATAATTTTGATGTACTTATAGTGTGTCACGTGAAAATAGGAGAAAAAAATGAAAAAAACATATAAAGAAAAAAGGAGAGGACATCCACTTAGCACAACCACAGCACGTAGAGCACAACTTTTATTATATATATATATATATATATATATAGACACACACACACACATTGAATTTTTTCCAATGACCCTCCAAATACATTCAGAATATCAAGACCAATATATTGCACCAAAAACAAAATCGTTGACCAGTTCAGCAGTCCAAAAACAGTTTCCCAAAGGTAAGATTAATCTTCTAAAAGGATCCCTACCTATCCAAACCCACTTGAGAACTAGAAAAAATGTGGGAAGAATTTCTTTTGTATTCAAATGGTCAATCCAACAATAGGAAAACTGCCTTAAGGCAGGCACCACTTATGAGCGATGCATTTTCTAGGTGGAGAGGTGTCTATCATTAATCAGCAGTCCAAAAACAGTTTCCCAAAAGTAAGATTAATCTCTAAAAGGATTCCTTACCTATCCAAACCCAAAACATTTGGGAAGAATTTGTTCATATTCAAATGGTCAATCCAACAAATAGGCAAACTGCCTTAAGGCAGGCACCACTTACGAGTGATCCATTTTCTAGGTGGAGATGGATGGTGTCTATCATTACCTAAATCTTTCCATAACAAAAAAATCATACTTTGGCTAGTTTAGTTAAGCATTATGGGTGTTGGCATCAAAGCATTAAATTAAATTCTAATGTAAATTAAAAGGTCAGGGTTCTATACCTTTGCGGCATTTAGTGAATCCAACAATGTTTGCAATACCGAGGCTCAAACAAACCCCTGTAATGAGGAGGTAATCAGGTTCGAACCTGATGACTGAAAATATTCCAAGGATGATCCAAGCAACTGCCTGCATGATGAGAAAAACATATTGATTGCTATGAGTGATAATAGGATGAGTGACAGGAAATTAACTGAAAGTGTATTTTTGTGCTTAACCTATATATATGTGTGTGTGTGTGTTACATGTGTATTAGGATTAATTGATTTGTACCCTAAACATTTTTAAATTTACTCTGTTTATATTGATTATTACTTATCTACATTGTTTTATAATGCAAAAGGTGCTGAAGACATAAATATAACTGTAAACAAAATTTGATAGAAATTGATCAGTATTTTTAACTCTAGACATGCATTCATTTTACTCAGAAGTAAGACATAGTGCAATAAAGTGTAGTTCAGACTTCATGATACCATATTTTAAGTCCAGGAAATGAAGTATAAATCATCAGTCAAGCCTTTTGCTAACCTTCCTATCTTTTAACAGCTATTTATTTCACATAATATGATAGCTTCCAAATTCTTTCATTTTCCCCCAGCAGTCACTCATCTGCTAAACATGCAACTCCAATAAGGGATCCTTATTGATATTTCATGTCTCCACTTATATCAACCTTAGGCCAACATCATTATTTCATTTGTTAATGCAATAATCCTTGTTTTTTCATGGCCCTCCCCCTGCTCTTACTGAGTCTTACACTATCCTTAAGCTGTAAAGCCTCCCCTATGTTCAGATATTCAGTTGTCTTCCACTCTTACTCATACATGGCCAAGCTTTTCCCAATAAACTTGAAGTCTTGAACTGTCATCAATTGGAAAATATTCAAGTTTCCGTCCTATCATTGTAAAATATCATGCTTGTCTTGTAACTTATCTTCCTCAACATCCTCGTATCAACCACGGCAACACGTACGTGTTTTATTCCTTAAGGACCCAGCATGAGGTACATTTGATTACTACTATTTTAGTGATTTGTCCTGTAATTTTGTCCTTAAATATGATAGGTAAGGCCAACACAAAAAATGAAAAAATAAGCCTCTCAGACACATCCATCCATCCTCAAATTATTTTTCTTTTAGACAATTAAAGCATTAAAAGAATGGGAAGTGAACACTGCCGAAGCACATATACAAGAGAAATGAAACTAGCTGCTTTTGTGGTTTTGAATGAATTATACTTTCTAAAAAAAGTCCAAATTGCTCTAGTCTTTTAACAGCATAATCTACATACAACATGCGAAACATAGTTCCAAAAGCCAATTTTGCAGTCTATATCTTTCACGCTCATTGAATTCATTATTGCCTTCTAATTTATGATCTCCATGAAAATTCAAGCAACTAAAAAGTACTGCAAGACAGTCTTATGCAACATTTTAACCTATATATACTTACACTAATGTACAATGTCCACCAAAATAGCCATGAGTCCTTTTTGTTCATCCGAGACAATGACTGCGGACAAGAACAAAATAAAAAAAAAAAAAATGTAAACACATAATGCTTGAAAAATATGGTCAAGTGACCATGATGATACCATAATAAAATATAATGACATGATAAGAAAGCTAAGAGCAAGAGCAAGAGCAAGATTTTCCAGATCCGAAATGAGAAGGCAATTATGACATGCATATCTTTCCAACCTGTTGGTCAAGGCTCTCAAATTTCCACAGGCTCTCACCCTTCTCATCTACTTCATTCCACCATCTAAGCCCGACTAGGATCCGGCCGCTGATGTTCTTGACTACCCAAAAATCAAGAGCGGCAAGAATTACAGTGACCACAAAGATTATAACAAAGCTATGAAAGAACAGCGTGGAGAGAATGTAGAAAGCCAAAGCTGCAGCCTGTCACCAGATTTTACAATAGCAAGTTAAAGCTGATTGTTTGTTTGTGAAGAAGATGAAGACATAAAAATGCTAACCTTGAAGAGCACGTGAAAGAAGCATGTCTTTGGGTTGGCATAGTTCTCCCCCACACCCACACGCTGCACAACCACAAACAAAATCAGTTATAATGCCTTGACTAAACTCTGCTATCCCATGCTAAGAAATGGATCTACGGCTACTAGTGGATGGATAAGGGGAATACATTTGTTGTGGTTGTGGTTGTGGTTGTGGTTCCATACCATACCCGACCCCAACAAAATTTTGGATTATTGTTGTACTAGTACACAATGCGATTTAAATCTACATTTTCAAAATTTCTAAAACTACATCTTACATACTCCATTAAATAATAATAATAATAATAATCATCTCTATGGATTTCAAAAATAAATGTAGTAGTAGTAGGGGATCCTCCTAAGACACAAAATTTCGCCGACAGAGATAGATCCACCATGCCTTTTTGTCCAATAAAATAAGAATTCACAGATCTAAGATGTAGCTAGTGGTTTTCAAGAATTGGGCAATGTAAATGTAGCGAGAGAATGAGGATCAATTTCGGTTTAAAAGAAAAAGAACGAGAGATATTACCTGGCTTAAATCCATTTTGCAAAACGATCTGTGTGAATACTGAATACTGAATACTCGCTCAATATTGCCAAGTTTTCTGCTTCCTCAGTTTTCGTTTTTGTAAATTTTGTTTTCTCTGCTTTCTACTTTCTGCGCCTTTTGCCCGGCTATATTGCTTTGCTTTTTCTTTTTCCTTTTCTTTTTTAATAATTTTTTTTTTTTAAACGACATATTATATTTCTGAAAAAGTTAGGTTTGTGTAATAAATTTTTTTTAATAATGTTATTTGTATTTTTTAGAAATATAAGTGAATGAAAAAGTGTATAAAATTACGTGTAATGTTATTTAAACATTAAAAACTGTTGTTTAAATAATGATAACAAACGGACCCCTAATATCACAAGCACAACTGACACAATTTTACCAAAACTCTTATGTAGTATAAACTAGATGTGGTGGGTGAATAAATCATTGATTCATGTGAAAACGAAAGTCAGCTAATTATAATTTATCATATAAGATAGTTGTAAAAAACTTTGTGGTAATTACATCATTAGTTGTATTGTTGATTTGGCGTGTTTTTATTGATCTAATTATCAACAAATTTCACAATTCCTTGCAATTATTGGGGAGCCAAATGGTTATTGGTGTCCAATGTGAGTAATAATCTCATTTAAAATGATATTGCATTAATCTCAATTTACCATTTTATATATTATGAAAAAAAAAAGTTATGAAATTTGTTATATTCATACTATTGTTGTATTTTTATTGGCTAATAATGGTAAGAAGAAAAAAATACACTTGTATTTCAGAATATCAATATCGACAGCATGCAATTTAAAGTAAATACAATTTCTTTGGTGTCTTGGTATTGTAACTTAAGTTTCTCATTTAAATTTAATCATGTGATTGCATTTACTAATGCAATGCAAATGATGTTATCTTTTTAAAGGATAATTAAATTTTAGGGGTTGTTTAATTAGAAAAACAAACGGCTCATTTATGGGGCTGGACATATAGATTGGGCTGAGAGATTGGGTTAAGTGAAGCAATGATATTGGTGTTGAGCCCGAGCCTGTTTCAAGTTTGAATGGACTGTAGGTAGTAGAGACACGCTATAAAAATAGTTCTATAAATGTTCACCGCATCTATGGCCCAAATAGGCCGAGGTATAGCACAATCCATAACTACCCCACATGAATAACAAGCACGATGGCATAATGTATCTACTATCACTACCAAGCAAGGAAGACCAAGTAGTTTTTGACAACTCCGCTGACACGGCTCCAGGAAATTTTTTTTTTTTTTTTTTTAGGGTCATTAAAAAATTTAAATTAAACAAAAATTAATATATCGAACTATAACAAAAATTAATACATTGAGCTATCGATAAATTTTTTTAAAAAAAAGGTCACACACAAATACACATAATGTTTTACCACTTCATTCTACAAGTTTTTATATTTTGAAATCCTTATATGATAATTCATTATAAGTTATCATTATTTATTGTCAATGTGGGTAGGTGTAACCAATTTATTTTATTAAGTTTGTATAATATTTTTATTTTTATTTTTATTTTTATGCAATTTTTTTTTATGTAATTATCTGTTTGTTATTATTTTTATAAAAAAATTTTAAACTAAATGAAAAAAAAACTCAACTCACGTGCATTGTATTAATTATTGGCCCAAAAAGCCACACCCAACCATACAAATATAAATAATACACTATGTGTTTACTTAATCAATCAAATGCTTGAAGATTCATTAACTTTACTATTTTTTTGAATCACTAACTTTATAACAAAATGTTATTATAACATGATAACAACACACACACATGTAACAAACCCTTTATATTTTCTAATTATTAAATTATATAAAATTATATTATATTTATACTATAAATGCACATATTTACACAAATAATATTATAACAAAAATAAATAAATAAATAAATAGCGCATGCAATCAATATCAAACACACACTCACACAAATAATATATAAATTTATAATAAAAAGAGACATAATGAGAGTTTGGATAGTGAGTTTAGTTGCCTTGCATTTTGCCCCTGCGTTTTCAAATTTTTTTTTTTTTTCGCTGGAGTTATTGACTTTTGAGAGACAAAAAGTACTATGCATGAACAGTGCGACACTGTTCACGCACTGTTCATACAAAGTTTACGCATTAAAAAATATTAAAAATGGGTCCCACGATACTATTCATACATTTAAAAGTATTTTGCTACAGTGTTTTCAGCAACAATCAGTTTTCAGCAACAATAAGCAACAATAAGTTGTATCCAAACGGACCCATACTTACAATTCACAAAACACTCACTCTTTACTTATGGTGTGTTTGGTAGAGTGGATTTTAGGGAGGATGAAAAAAAAAAAAGAAAAAAAAAAGAAAGAGAAATTAAGAAGGGAAAACTTTTTGAAGGGTATTTGGTTGGAAGAAGGAGAGCGGAAATGAGGGTGTGTTTTCTCCTCGGACTTATCAAAAAGTTTTCTTCTCATGCCCACCAAAATGAAGAGAAAACTTAGGATCCGTTTGGATGAGAAGATGGAAAAGTAGAAGGATATAAAATTGTGGGAGGATGGAAAAGTGAGGATGATAGAAAAGATTTAGTTTTCCCTGATTTGTGTTTGGTTGGAAGGGTGGTAAAGTAGAGGGATGGAAAACTTTTTTGTTTAGTTGAGATAAAAAATGAGAGGATGAAAAATAAAGTTGATATAAATTTACCATTATGTCCTTACAAATATATAAACAAAAAGTAACACATTTATTATTAAAAAAATTTTGTCTGGACACTTTAATTTTTTTATTTATTTATAAAATAAGCAAATGCTAAAAGGATATAATAAAATAAAAATTAAAAAAATAAAAACAAACAAAAAGAACCAATGTCTATTGTGCAAAATTTTATCCAAAAAAAAAAAAACCAAAACCAAACCAACGTGAACGTACTGTGCAAACCAAAAGAAATTTTTTCTAGGCAAAAAAAAAAAAAAACACAACGGAAAGACAAAAAAAGAAAAAAGACAAAAAGTTAGTCATTAGATGGAGAAGGGAAATTTTGTCCAACTCACTCTTTCTCATTTTCTCTTCATTTTGGAGAGATTGAATTTTGGAAGGCCTAGAGAGAAAATAGTTGGGCCCCACCGCTTTTCTCTCCCCTTCCCCTTCTCAACCAAATACCCTTCCCACTCATTTTTTCTCATATTTTTCACTCTTTTTTTTCTATCCTCTCTAAAATCCACCCAACCAAACATAGTGTTAGTGGAAGAAAATCTGATGGTTGAATGACAAAAATGCTCATGTGCAAGTTGCACATGGGCTGGCTTCTATGTTGCTCTTTTTTTTCTTTTTCTTTCAATTTCAATTATAACAAGTGAAAACTTTTTGTTCTCATTTTTTTTTTCTTTTGCTTTCCACTGAACGTTGCAGTTGCCTGTTCTTTCTTTCTTTTTCTTTTTTTTTTTTTTTTTTTTTTGGCCTTGGGCATGACAATGTTTGTTTTGTTTTTCTTTTATTTTTTGGTTTAGACTTTTTTTGTTTTTGGACATGATTTAAAAAAAAAAAAAAAAATTTGGGCGATTGTATTTTTCTTGGTTGTTTGTCATTTTTTGTTTGTTTGTTTGTTTTTTTTTTAATTGGGCATCATTTTTAATAAGGATATATGAGTAAATTTATATAAAGTCAATTTTTCCATTCCTCCACTTTTTCACTCCCAACCAAACAAAAATGAGAGAAATTAAAATCTTTTCTATCCTCTCACTTTTTTATTATTCCACCATTTTCTATCCTCCAACTTTTCCACCTCTTCAACCAAATGAACTCTTAAAGTCGAAGATATCGATAGTCAAATAGAGAAAAGAGATTTATGAGAGAGAGATTTGCTATCTATGTTGTTGGTTGGTTTTTAGATAGATTGATTTGTGTTGCTTAGTTTTGGGCTAGATTGATTTACATGAGAGTGTGCAAGATTTAAGTTAGGGTATTAAAAAAAAATTAAAAAATTAAAAGGTAAATTAAATTAATTAAAAAAATTTTGGTTTATAATTAAAGCACAACTAACGCCGAGCTAGACAACAACCCCACCCCCCACTAAAAAAAGGAAAAAAAAAGAAAAAGAAAAAAAAAAGAGCAATTAACCTTTTTTTTTTGAGAAACAAGAGCAATTAACTTGGAATGATATTTGTATTGATAAGAAACTTTAGCTATAAGTTCTTCGGCTTGTTTTTTAAATAAAACTTTCGTAACAAGGTTTTTTTTTTTTTTTGGGATAAAACTTTGGCAATAAGTTTCTGAAGTTGCATTAGATTTAGCCCAAGTGTATAGACCATAAACTAAAGTCCCATATGGAGCCAAAATGAATCATAGAGTTGAGTCAGAAGCCAATAATGCATAGATTACGACCTTGTCCTGGACAAAAAAAATTAAAGGCAAGTCTGGTAGTTGTCGGATACTTACACAATTTAGAGATTACTTCCAAGGATCAAAATTTGAGGGTGATGTCCATTGTCGATACCTTTTTTAAGCTGCCGCTGATTTGAGGCATAAGCATGGGGAGATTAATTTGTCCTATGTAATAACTACTCTTCCCGTCTCTTTCCCCCTTTTTTAAAAAATATTTTTATTTATTTTTAACAAATTGCATTCTTAGATTTGTAGTATTAGTCTAATCCTTGCATTTTAAAAAGAAATAATATAAAATTTTGAGAGATTCTTGCATTTTTAATTTAAGCAATTTATCAGTGGATATTATTATTTTGACAAATAAAACCCCATGTCAAAATCTTCTATTAAATTTCAATGGAGTTGATTATGTCGAATAATTTTAGAAACACACCTAATTTTACAATTTATTAACTTGTGTAATTGTGAGTGATAAATACTTTTTACATACTACTAATTATATGGATCTACCAATTGACAAAAGTAGCACTCATGTGATTTATAGTTTTTTTTTTTCTAAAAACAATATTTAAGAGTGGAAAATTTTTAATAGTGAATATTTTTTTTATAAATATTAGAAGATAATAGTTGAATAATAAACGTTTTGATATGCATAACACATGTATTAAATTAACACACAAACAGACTACCAAACAAAAGGGTTAATTATCAAAACTGAAACTCACCAAAAAAAAAATAAAGTATGATGTTTGTATTTTTAAGCGAAAGTTGCTTGCTTTTGTAAGATTCTTAACCATACGTTCTTTAATATTTTTGTCCTTGCCTTGAAGAAAAATACTGAGTGGCACGAACATGGTATAGAAATCTCCACGTATTTACAGTAATGAGGAATTGTGAAAAAGCACCTAGATAGTTTAAGTTCTTGAGGATTTTGATTGAGATCAAAATTTTTCTTTATTACTTTTTGGCATGTAGAGCAACCTGTGTTCACAAATCAAAAGAAATTTAACAGTAATGCTACTCTTGCCTTTCTTTCTATCCTTTTTCTCAAAAAATTTAATACCGTTAGTACTAAATTTAAACTTCTCATGATTGAGTTTTAATTTGGAGAATTAATTAAGGGCATGAATTGAGGAGATAAAAATGGTTAACAGAAACACTTGTGTCTGGAAGAGTTTTCAAACATATATAAATCATCCAAAAGACTTGTGAGTAATGAATTGTGATAGGATTGTAGAGTTATTTTATTTTATTTGTTTGTGTATGCATTTTTTTCCTCCCATTTTTTACTTTCTTTTGTATAAGGATCAAAACTTCAAAGAGCTTATGCTTATGTCATGCATTCCATTTTTCTTTAAACTCTATGTCAATTTAGAATTTTGCACCAAGATATGGATGACTTAATTAAGAAGACAATGATACATTTTATACAACCCATAAAATGATTTGTCTTTAAAGTTTAAACAGGAAAAAGGGTACAGATCTTAATGAATGATTCGTAGAATTATAGTTAGTCAAGCACAAAGAAAGTTCAAGACAATAGACCAAAATGTTTAGCAAGAAAAGAAAAAGACAATAGACCACAAGCTTGAATTGGCTCTTTGGATCTGACAAGTGTCATCATCTATACCCTCAAATATCACATGGCATACTGATAGTCATGAAACTGAAGTCTGAACCACGAATTATTTATAAAATTTCCTTAAATATGGGGTTCCTTTTTAAATGTAAGTCCATGTCGTCTAGCAAGTGGGTTGGTATATGACTGGTATCTTCTCCTAGTAGCTTCCATCTACACGTCTTATTTGTCAAATCTTTATCAATAAATTGTTAAGGCCCTAAAAATTAAAATATTTGACAAGACATTATTTAAACACAAATTAAAATTTTATTTATTATGTTGTTAATTGTTAATGTACACATCAATCATTCAATTAATAAGATAAATAAAGAGCCATAAACAATTCCAAAATTAGCAAAAATAAAACAATTCCAAAATTTTGAAACTTAATTGTTGTTAACTTTTTTTTATTATCAATAATTGTTGTTAACTTGTTATAATTGTATGTGATCTCAAGTCCTCCATTACATAAATTGTAATTTTCGTTTCTTTTATAAAAGTTGATAATATTTTAATATTTTCCACAAAATAAAGGTGCATTAAAATTCTTATTAAAAGTCAACAAATGAACCACCACAATCAATGGGTTATCAATATTACAAAATCTAAAGTTTGAGAGCTTCCCAACTTAATTTGCAAATCCATCTGCACATTGATTTGCTTTAAGGTAAACAAGCTTCATTGAAGAATTATGGAATGTCCTCAAAAAGTTCCCGCAATTAAATAGAAGAGATTCCATCTGTTTTCAATTTTAACCACCCAGGCATGGTTTTTTATCACTTCACTTGAGTTGGGCCTGCAATCTAGGAGGCTTATTTGAGTTGTTGGCAGTGATGAACACTATAGTTGAACGATTTCAGCCTCTCTCTCTCTCTCTCTCTCCCTCTCTCTCTCTATATACATATATATATATATATATATATAATTTGACATTAATTATGCCTAAATTTAAATACTTGTTGCAAGTCCAAGGGTCTTATGCCTCTCCCATAATTGCAAATAAATTAAACATTGTGTGTGGCGTGGATGTTCTAATTAATTCGTTGGCTAACCTTTCAAAATTTGCAAACTAAAAAGATGGTAGAGGAATCTATTTGGTACTTGCTTTTAAACAATAGTTTTAAGTGTTTAAATAACAATAACACTTTTGACACATATTTTTATAACACTCAAACACGTATTTCTTTAACAGTAAAAACTAAACAACAATAATTAAACACTGCTACTAGATTGACCCAAAATGTGAGATATGTCACCAGGAGAATGAAATGACGATTTAGCAAGAAATGTTTGGGCTCGGGTGAGAGGCAAAATACAAAAATGGCCTACTGATTCAAACACTGACCAGTTTCCCCGTATTTAATAGAGCTTCCATGGTATGTACTACGTAGTATTGAAGAAACTAAAATATGTTGGTATGGGCAATTTGAAACGTTAGGAATAAATATTATTTTCACCTTAGCAAATATTGGATATGGCTCAAATTCTGTTGCAAGATTACAAGAAAGTAAATAAAGTTTCTTTGCTTATGTCCAGCAACAACTCATTGTCTTTGGACCTCAAAGGAAGCAGTCTTTAATTAATTAAAAGCATCTGTTTTATTTTTATCTTCTTTTTATTTATTTATTTTTTTTTTTTTGAGAAGGTTATTTTTATCTAATTGATTAGCATATTCTGTACGTGTAGATGCTGCTCTAGTTTTTTTTTTTTTTTTGGGTTAATAGGCTTGATATTAAACAACGAAAGAAGCTACAAACTGGCCACAGAGGCCAAAGTAGATGCTGCTCTAGTTATATATAATATAGTTTTTCTTCAATGATAAATTTTCTATGATTTATCTCAAAAAAAAAAAAAAAACCCTCTCGCACTTTCTATTCCTTTTACTTTAGGGGAAAAAAAAAGTCTCGTACGTGAGATGCACCGAGTCAGACTCACAAACCATATACTAAAATTAAAGGCATTTCTAGTCTCTTCCAAAGCTACTGTACTATTGACGTAGGCCCCTACTTTCCAGAACGTTCACATGACCCACCAACCACCGTTGGATCATCATTGGAGACACGTGTTAGTCACACAGCCCAAAGATCAACCCAAAAAAATAAAACATGTAGAGCGAATTTGGTCGAAATTTCTAGCTCATTACCATTTATAAATACTCTTACACCCACTTCTCCCACCGCTCACACGAAAAAACTCCCTCGAGTCTATAGCCATTGATATCCCACCAAACACAAAAAGCAACCAAACCCTCTCTCTCTCTCTCTCTCTCAAACGTAAACACAAACACACAACCTTCATTCTAAAGCTTATTATTACCTCACGTTTGAGTTTAATTTTTTTGGGTTTTGAAATGGCTCCTGAGCTAGTTCCTGCTGCTGTGAAACCAGCTAGCTTTAGCAAGCCCGTACAGACCATGTTGAACCGAGCATATGTGACTTTCCTAGCTGGTAATGGAGACTATGTGAAGGGCGTTGTTGGATTGGCCAAAGGGTTGAGAAAGGTCAAAACGGCGTACCCATTAGTCGTTGCAGTGTTGCCCGACGTGCCTCAAGAGCACCGTCGGATTTTGGAGTCCCAGGGCTGCATAGTCCGTGAGATTGAACCCGTTTACCCGCCTGAGAACCAGACCCAGTTCGCCATGGCCTATTATGTCATCAACTACTCTAAGCTCCGTATTTGGGAGGTACGTACCTAATAATATCACTACTTTACGTTGTTTTTATTATTTTTTTTAATGGCTCTGGTTCTTTGTTACACGTAGTGTTTTTGTAATTGTGGTTCTCTCCGGTGCTAACACGTGCCGATCTGGGATGGGAGACTCGTGTGGACTTTGTTTGCATCATTGTTTTTTTTTTCCCTCGAAATTAATATTAATGTTGCTTTTGGATGCAGTTTGTGGAGTATAGTAAAATGATTTACCTAGACGGAGACATTCAGGTGTTTGACAATATTGACCACCTCTTTGATCTACCTGATGGGCATTTTTATGCTGTGATGGATTGCTTCTGTGAGAAAACATGGAGTCACACCCCACAATACAAGGTTGGGTATTGCCAGCAGTGCCCTGATAGGGTCAAGTGGCCCGCTGAGATGGGCCAGCCACCTTCTCTATACTTCAACGCTGGAATGTTTGTGTTTGAGCCCAGTTTCTACACCTATAATGACCTCTTAAAGACTGTCAAAATCACCACTCCTACCACATTTGCTGAACAGGTACATATTGCAAAATTGATATATGGTTAATTGCTCATGGGTTTCTTAGTAATTTTGGGATTGTGCTAATATTTGTGATTTATTTATACTATGCTTGCTTTCGCAGGACTTCTTGAACATGTACTTTAGGGATATTTACAAGCCGCTCCCTTTAATTTACAATCTTGTACTTGCAATGTTGTGGCGTCATCCCGAGAAGGTAGAATTTGACAAAATCAAAGTTGCTCATTATTGTGCAACGGTGAGTATTTTTATATCATATATTATTCATATATGATCAATTTTATTGTAGTGTGGTCTAATCTATTTGATTTGTGGGACTATTATAGGGATCAAAGCCATGGAGGTATACAGGGAAAGAAGAGAACATGCAGAGAGAGGACATAAAGATGCTTGTGAAGAAGTGGTGGGATATATACAACGATGAATCATTTGACTACAAAAAGCCAGTAGAGGTGGCTGATGGTGAAGAGGTGAAAATGCAGCCATTCTTGGCTGCTCTATCGGAGGCTGGTGCTGTTCAGTATGTAACAGCACCATCAGCAGCTTAGCTAGCTTGGGCTTCTAAGGATGAATTGGACACTAAAATTACTCAGAAAGTTAGAAATATGGTTGAAGTGAGAGTTAATTTGTTAAGAAGAATATATATTCCTTTATTCCTTAAGAAGGATGTGAAAATATGTCGGGGATTAGGGAATGGGAATAAGCTTTTGCTTTTTTGCTTTGTCTATTTTAATCTCTTTTTTTTGGGTGCCATAGTCCTTTCCTAAATGAATGTTTATAATGTGTGCTGTAGAGCCTTGCAATAGTTAAATATGAATACATGTGTTTTTTACTTGCCCTCTTTTTCTCTGGGGTTGGTATGCATATATTGGGGGCTTCTAAGGATGAAATTGGCTTGTTGTGTTGCGTGTACGTGATTCGTATTCCAATTGCAATTGTTATACCCAGTTCCTCATTACTGCAGGGGCATGGGTGTATGCCTATACCCTCTTTCCTAGCTATATGTGTTGGGAGTTCATGAGTCATGAGTCATGACTTATAATTACATGTGAGCTAAACAATCAAAACAAATGCATAATTCTTATGAAGGGAGGGATTTTGACTTTTAAAACTCCTCAAAACTACAAACGCATTAATTATTTTCAGCAGCTTATACGGTAACCTTTTTCTCTTGTGGTCCAAATTAACAAATCTCATAGATATGAGGGGTGGGGTTTTGTAGGATTGAGGAGACAAGCCTTGAGAAATACTAGGTGACATACTGACGTGGTATTCATGATCCACCTTGACACGTCTGCTTATTGGGTACATGATTCAAGGGTAGGAAAAACCAATTATACCCAAGTGTGCATGCTACTAAAATCACAATTCAATCTTTCTTTCTTTAAATCATATTTTTAATTATTGTGGCAACTGAATTAATATTAATTTTCTCTCTCTGACTCTGCCTCTTTTCAGCACAAATTACGTCTTAATTAGTCAGCAGGTGTTTAGTAGAGTAGTTTGAGTAATGTTATTTGTAATTTTTTAAAATATGTGTGGATGAAAAAAATGTGTAAAAATATATATAATATTGTTTTAAATGTAAAAATATGAGTTTAAGATGCTAAACAAACAAACAGGCCCTTCCAATAGCTCATCAAACTTGATTATCCAATTCTTAGACATCACATAAAAGCCTGGTGGTAACTATCCTGAGAATAAGATAAATCAAATCAAATATAATCGATCCTCTAAATCTAGCAAAAAATGATAACTAGCTCACTCATCCACTCATGTTCATTGTTCACTGCCCAAGACTAAAAAGAGCTAGCCTCTGATCTTTCATTCTCAGAAGTAAGCCCGCTATGCGTTTAAAAAAAGGAGAATGATCATGTTATCACTTGGATGGTAAATAATTTATTTGAATTTAGTTTGAGATAGAATAGGGCTTTTTAAATAGATTAGTATTGTTATTTATTTGTATTCAGATTAGTTTCTATATTTTAGTATATGATTGGTATTTAGATAGGTTGAATACATTAATGAAAATTAAGTAAAAAATTAATTCAAAAAGCCTATCCTCCTCCTTAAATTGAGGAGGCTAGTCACCTCGATTGAGTTATCTTTTTTTTTTTTTTTTTTTTTTTTTTCTTCAGTTCATAACATTTAGGTTAATTTAACAACTAATATTTGTGTAGCTGATTAGCTCGCGTCTTTCTTCACAATAAGAGAACGTTTGGCTAGCGTGTTTGTGCTGGCGTTTAGGTTTTTTGCTCCCTTTTTTTTTTTTTTTTTTTTCCCCACACGTTTCAAGCTTTTCCAAGCCCTTTTTTTACTGTGCAGCACTGTAGCGGCTACTGTTCAATGAACAGTAGCCGCAATAATTGACTTTTCAACCCAAATTTTACTGTTCACGGACTCACAATTTTCACTTTTCAGCAACTTTTTTATTAAAAATGGGTCCCACGGTATTATTTACACATTTAAAAATTATTTTGTTACAGTGTTTTCAGTTTTCAGTTTTCAGTTTTCAGCTGTATCTAAACGGACCTTAAATCTCATTGTGTGAGGGTTTGGATAGAGAGTTTTCCAGCGTTGCGTTTCTCCTACGTTGTGTTTTTTTTTTTTTTTTTGGCCCGAATTTGTTGACTTTGGAGACAAAAAGTACTATACATGAATAGTATGTACACTGTTTATGTACTATTCACGCATTAAAAAAATATTAAAAATGGTCCTACAGTACTATTTATACATTTAAAAATTATTTTGTTACAGTACTTTTAGTAACAATAAGTTATATTCAAACAGACCTTCTTATTGCTGGATGCTTTATGTCATATTATTTTATTATTCAAATTAAAGGGGAAGCGCAACAGTTAACAGTGTCAATGGGTGACCTAGCTATTGACACGAGTTCCGTGCTTACTCGACTTAATTTATTGTATCAACAATCAAGGAATATATGACACGAATTCAACAAGCTACTTGCTCAAAAAAAAAGAAAAAAATTCAACAAGGTACAAAAACTCCCCTAGCTAGTACCATATATATTATTGGCGAGTGGATGTATTCATTCATACTAGTTAGGAGCATGAAAACCAAAGGCCAACCGAGCAAACACGTGATAAACAATCCCAAATTAAAAATAATGCTGTTCAGAGATGGGCTTTCATATTCACCTGTTACTTGCTGGACACCTTGATAGGCGTCTTCGCATTCACATGATTACGAGATAATAACTAGTAATGAATTTGGTTGGTACAGGAAAAGCAATCAAAACTTTGCTTCCAGGACTCAGGAGAATGATGTTTGACAAATCTTGCTAATCTTTTCAAAGGTTAGAGAAAATTATGATGTTGATAGTGTCAGCTTTAGCCCTGAACCAAGAACATCTTCGCAAATATATTTTTTGGGGTTAATATATATAATAGCTAGAATTTTAATTTATGACGTTTGCTCAATGATAATTGATCTTTATTATTAAGGCAAGACAATTAGGTTTTGGCATAGGCCAGGAAACCAAATATTTAAACTTTACAAAATTAAGCCAGCTATAATATTGATTTCAACCTCTTAATTTTATGGTCCGTTTGAATTGAGGAAGAGGGAGGGAGAGTAGAGTAAAATTGACCTAAAATTAGCTTATTTTCAACCAACTTTACTTTACTCCCTCTCTTCTTAGTCCAAATGGGTCTTTAATCATCATAGCCAATCTAAGTGGTAACCTAAAGTCTAAACCATATATGTACGGCTAGAAGTGTAAACAATAATATAGATTAATTCAGTATTTTTTACCTTTTCCTCCAAAAAAGAAAAGAAAAGAAAAGAATACAGATCTTCTTTTGGATTAAATTCTTTTTTATGGTACGTTTAGTTAACTTAATTGGTAAAAAAAACTTGTGGTCAAATAAGAGATTTGAGATTCGATCATTAGTTAAAACAAAAAACTATTCGATGTCTCTTGATCTAATGATAAATAATAAACATCAAAAGTAGGTGTCATATGTTAAAACTCAAAATAATAATAATAATAATAATAATTCTTAGCTACCCGTTCTCCCAATTGGAAAATTTTGTTTATAACCGCAAGAACTGTGAGTACCATAATTTTATGTGTAAAGGAATCAAATTACGTTCACTATTGCGTGTATCGGAAGAGCATAATATCCTAGCATCTAAATTTAAGTTAGATGCTTCTTTATTGGTAAGCTTTCAATTCATCTATGGTAGAACATTCTTTCCTGCTTTAACAAGAGCATTCAGAGTGTAAAAAGGAGGGTACATTGTTATTCACTAAATAAAAGAGAAATTGACAGGAAATGGTCCTACCTAAAATAAGTAATGTTACAGATACAAACTATTTTACAACAGTTTTATAAAATGTTGATGTGACCAACCTCTTATTGGTTTTTATTTAGACTCACTATTAATATGACTTTTTCATTTACCAATAATCACTCACCACATTAGTAATTTATAAATTTTTTTATAAAATAATTTATATCTTTAGCATTATTCTACTACAAAACCTTGTCCATAATTTAGTTTAAATGGCAGTGAGACAGTTATTCAAGGAACAACAGATTTTGAATTTTTATGAACGAACAGGAAAGACTGGGTTTTAATTTTGAATTGCTCTCCCCATTCTAATCATCAGGGCATTAATCATTGAAGTAAATTCTATTCAATTAAAAATTCCTCATTGTCGAGTAGATAAAAAGTCAATTGACAAGGCTTCTAGGCCAAGATCTCTAGGAGAATACTAGGCCACCCCACCTATATTGGAAACCACATCCGAACCTCATGACAACAATTTTATCGTTTTCTATATAAATATGCTAGTATTTTATATATAATTTTTTTTTTTTGCTACCCCCATTTATAATCATTAGTTCAATTTACTCCCACCCCAATCAATTTTAGTTTTCATATGTTTCAATTTATTCTTTGTTTTTTCAATATATCCTTTTTTGTACTCCATTTTATTCTGCAACCATGCATTCTAAATTTTAGTATCATAGGATATATATGAATTTAGTATCACTCAAATTGTTGACACTAGCATTTTCACTTTTGCTCCCTAACATAACCCCTGCTCTGCTGATGGGGGACCTTAATTGCATAACAAAATTTAGTAGAATGATGATGAATTTCATATTAGTTAATCCTCATGAATATGTTTCGGTTTTTTATGAAAAGAAAATATATATATATTAAATCTATACATGCAGTCTATGGATTGGGTTAAATAGTCTTACTCGTTTTCAATCTTAAGCACTTTATTAATTTTTTATTAATATCTTTTTTTAGCTTTTAATTTTTTTTGTTAATTTCATTTTTTTATCTCATTTTTCGCCAAATAAATAAATAGTCGAACATATTTTATTTATTTTTAATAAATAAGATAACCTTTTTAATTTTTTTTTTTGAACTTATCTTTATTCTTTAACAAAAAAGACTTCCAAAAATGCCAGTATGCCAAACTCGAAGAGTTCTCAAGATGGAGTGGTCAATTACATCGTCGTCCAGCAACGTAGAAAAGATTCCATCTTAATTTTGGCGAAAACTGACGTTTTGTGGAAATTCAGGCAGTAGGCTTATCCATGCGGATTCACATCCAGTGCAATTGTTAGGGTATTGCATGGTGTGCAATTCACCCATTTTCCTTCACAATTTTTTTTACTTTTGTTACTTTTTAACTTTAACTTTTTTACTTTATTTTTAATATATTTTATTCAATGGTTGAGATTGAAAGTTGCTTTTCCAACTTTCAATCCCAACCATTCATTTGGTATTGCATCAGGTGCAATACCCTAGGTATTGCACCTGATGTGAATCCTATCCATGCAGCAGTAGAGAGAGAGAAAAAACACTATCATGGCGTTTGGGTTTTCGCGACATATATATGTGTCAAACAACTAGGACCTCCTTAAGTAAAATCTCATTGTTGCTCCCAATAACACGTAGCCAACACTTATGCAGCCAAGTGGTTCTGTGACGCTTTTATAAAGCACCCTTCATCACCAAGCATCAAAACTTTACATAAAAAATTCTGGTACAATAAAAATATTGACTTACTAGTCACTACTCCACGTGACATTGACATGGCTCCTCAGCAAATTATTCCAGCTGCTAGTGTTAGGTTTGGCATTATGCCAAGTCGGGCTTACGTGACTTTCTTTTGCCGGTGATGGAGACTGTGAAAGGGGTTGTTGGGTTGGCTAAAGGGTTAAAGAAGGTCAAAACGGTGTACCCATTAGTCGTTTCAATGTACTCTTGTGGGTTTATTACAAATTGCTAAAAGGAAAGATTGTAAGAGTCATATTTGTGAATTGGTATATCCCTAGACAAATGCACTTTATGTGAAGACAAAATAACACTTATGGAATAGCTCAAGCAAAATTGAAACTACAGACGTTAATACTTGCTTGATACTTGTCAATTTATTGAGATTTAATGAACCTTGATATCTTCTTGACGCCTCTCGTACTATCGAGCTCTGGGTATTTCGAATTCCAATAACAATTTTCAGCCCATGATGACAAGGATTCCTAGGGTTTTATCGATACTTGTCAATTTATTGAGATTTAATGAACCTCGATACCTTCTTGATGCCTCTTGTTCTATCGAGATTTGGGTATTTCGAATTCCAATAATAGTTTTCAGCCCATGATGACAAGGCTTCATAGGGTTTTATGTACCAGGGTTCCAGAGCATATAAAAACTACATTTTATAGTCGTTGTTAGATGTACAAAGAGACACAAAAAGATACACACACTTAATAGAGGTTGTCCCAACTTTTTGTGCACCCTAGAGTTGTGCGCAAAATTGCTTCTAGATCTTTAAGCATAGATTGAATAACCCTGTCAAACTACAACAATCAACAATTGTTGTGATGTTAGTCAAGTACTAGGATCCATGCAAAGGAGAAGTCACTTCAAGAACAAGTCCAATTGAGTACTGGAGTTAATACTGGTATAGGTTAGTAGATTCTACTGTAGGAAGGTACTTTAGGATAGGCCAGTTGGGGTAAGATTTTTTGTACTTGTAACCGCTTGATTCTTGATTAATGAATTCTTTGGTAGTGGTGACTTGAAATTCACCAAGTGGACTTTTTGCTTGTGAGGGTTTTCCCCATTGTGATCAATTCGCCATGTCAAACTTGTTTTTTGCTGCACTCTAATTTAGTTTGGTAATTTGATTGTGCCTTAATCTGATTTGCATGTGATTTGACTAATTAATTAATTTGGGTAATTGAATTAATTAACTGTGTTCAATATATAACCTAACAATTTCTTTAAAAGTTGTATTCAATCAAAGTTTTTATAGATGGTAAAGAGAGAGAGAGAGAGAGAGAGAGTTCCTGTAATAGGCATAAACTAATATATCTACCTAAATGCTATTTATAGGTTGCAACATATGTAGAGCGTGATCGGTAATGAGATTCAAAATTCCCTATAAATTTGAATAGTGCAGTTTCTAAACTTAACTAAAATCAATAACTTAAATTCCTAATTATAATGGTGGTGAGACTTGAGAGGCTAGACTGAAGGTGAGTGATGGTCTAACATGGTGTCGAGAGGCTGGGCCTAACCATATCTTTGCAAGAAGAGAAGTTCCATGAGTTCCTTGAATTTTTGGGGGTTATGATGCTATTTCTTTTTAAGTAATTTAGAGACTAGTTTTGGGAAGAAGCAAATGTGAGAGTAAAACGCATTCATGTAATTGAGTTATTCCAAATAAATAAGAGAGAGAAAACTAAAAGATCTATATTAATTAAGTAAGCTAAGGTGGATAATATTATTTTTCTATACTGTTAGATTGGGAAAAAGGTGTAACTCTTGTAAAGTTACACAAAGTGTAACTTGAACATATATATATATATATATATATATATATATATATATAATATCATTCACCAACTCTAGCAAACAAAAAATTTATAGCTGACATGTAACCAAAGATGTATTGGGGTAGAAACTTGAACTACTACAGGGAGTGACACGACCAACTTTGTTGTTAGATCCACCCCAACATTGTTTGTTGACATGCATTGTAGTGCGAGTAGTACTGCGGATATGCACTCATCATCATCATCATCATCACATGCAAATTGGACTTTGTTCTTGATGTTAGAACCAGTTTTCTCTTGCCAGTGGGACTTCTCAAAGAATAAAAGCTTTGCTGATTTACCCATCTTTTCAAACATTTGCATGAATATTGTAGGGACTATGTCACCTGTATATAATAGTGATGGTCCCATTTTGTTTTGAATCAATATTGATAGAAGTCACTCACAATTAAAATATATGATATATATAAAAGTTAAACTCATCACATACATGTGACAAAATATGGTACAAGTGAAAAAGAGGACAAAAGGGGCTTCTGCCCTTTTCAGGAAAATTAAATAAGAAAATGCCCGCCTTCTCAAACTAATTAGGGAAATGCCCCTCTTTTGAAAATCGAGTTTCTAAAAATCGATTTAGGCCCTATAGCGGCGTTTTTAGGGAGTCTATAGTGACGTTTTAAAAATCTACAGTGACGTTTTTTAACTCGACTTCAATAAAATCGAGTTATAGGCAATGAAATCAACCTATAGTGGCGTTTTTTTACCTATAACTCGATTTCTTTAAAGTCGAGTTAAAAAACGTCACTATAGGTCCTTAAAATGTCACTATAGGCTCCCTAAAAATGCTGCTATAGAGTTTTAGAAATTTTTTTTTTCTAACTCGATTTTTAGAAACTCGATTTTCAAAAGAGGGACATTTCCCTATTTAGTTTGGGAAGGGGGGCATTTTCCTATTTAATTTGCCCAAAAAGGGCAGAAGCCCCTTTTGTCCGTGAAAAAGATAAAGAACATTAAAAAAATAAAAAGAAATAATAAAAAAGAAGAAGAAAAGAGCATGAAATTGAGCACGAATGTATATACCTGTCCTTCTCTCAATCAATATGGTATAATTGCATTATATTCAGTAAATCTTTTGTTACATGTTTTTTTAGTAATGAACTGTAAATTTTCGGTTTGCTAGACAGGCTAATAGAAAATGCATTAATGACTTTCTTGCTAAAGGATTTAGTTTTTTGCATATTGGCTTGGTACAAGTCGTTGTTAAACCTCTTACCCGAAAAGGGATTAATGCTTTTGTGCTTAAGAGATGCTAGATTTAAAGATTTTCATAATAGTTTTCTTGGCATGATTACTTCATCTTTGTTTGATGGTCCTGTCTATTTTAATTGTTATCCTGATCTTACTTTTGCTTTGGATGATCCTAATATTGTTTAAGCTATAATTTTAAATATCTTGACATCTGATTATGATATCAATGAAGGTAGTAAGCCTCTTGCTATCATTTATCACATTTATTATAGATTGTTAAAAACTAATCTTAATCCTCACGCTAGACTAAAAAATACTAGTGACAAAACTTTGTTAATCCAATGTTCCACTCTTGATGCTAAGGTTCAAATCCCAAGAATGATTCGTTGGAAATATATTACTCTTTCCAAAGAATGGTTATTGGAACAAGAAGCTTAGCTTGCTAAGTTTGCTTCCGATGAACTAAATCTTGATCATATTCAACAATATCTTGATGGAACTGTCAAAATAAATTTTGGTAATAGCAAACCTCTAATGATTAACGAAGGAAGACATTCTTTCGCTGGATCTACTGCTTCTGAAAATATTTCAAAACGAGATCAAGATTTCAATGATTACAGAAGAATTTTGAAAAACCTAATTTAAAACTAAAAGGAGTTGCAAGTGATAACTCCTAAGTAATCATTGCTTATTATTCTACAAGAACGAGATATCTTTCTAAACATGGCAAGCATGTCATTGAAGAAGAAGAAGAGAAAGAATCTAAGTCTCCAACTACTTCTGATTTTCAAGCCCCTACTGCTCCCGATTTTCAAACCCCTATTATCCATACCTAACTAAGAGTTTTAAAAAAAGCTTTTGAGAATGACATGGTCGCATTATTTGACGAATTTAAGTCTACAAAAAACAAGGAAAAGAGAAAAACTTATCATGCTATTTTTGAACAAAAAGAAAAAGATCGTGTTAAAAGAAAATGAAAAGAAAAAAAAATGCATGAATTGCAAAAACATATTTTGTTTTTTTGTTTTTTTGTTTTTTTAAATTTTGTTGAGAACTATTATGTTTCAAAAAACATTTCAAAAAACAATTTGAATATTATAAAAAAAATTAAATTTTGTTAAAGAAGATAATATTATTGCTTGGTCTACCCATTTGCCCCTTGATACAGTTATTATTAACTGTAAAGGGACTGAGATAAAGGCCTCCCCTTTCAAAATTACTAAACATGATGTTAACACCCCTATTTCTACTAAAATGAAAATGATTATTGAACAAAAATTTTTTGTTAATAATTCCTTACATATTATTGGTCATCAATTTGATCGTATTGAAGAGAAGTTGAAAAACCTATTTCTTCTATTATAACTAAAAAAACCTCTGATTGATTTACTTGGTCAAAGGCAAAACCTAAGTCTTAAAACCACTCAGACTAAAACTATCGAAAAAGTTGAACAAATGCTTTACAAAAGATAAAAACCAAGTAGAATAATACTTTTACTAGTACTGCTCGTGCTATTTCCAGGAAAGGAAAGGAGATATCTTCTTCCAAAGATTCAGATACTTACTCCTCATCCTCTGCATTTGATTTTGAAAAATCTAAAAGTTTTGATAAACTTGTTTTTGAATTGCCTGAAGTTAAAAGATTTGTTGGAAAACCCAATCCCATGTTTTTCACAAAAAAAATGATATTCAAAACCTACTCCTCCTGATATGTAGTTTGAAGAAAAAAAATTTCAAAAATAGTTTTCTTTTTCTAGTTGATAAACTTTATGTATGGAATAGGTTTACCTGAGCATTAAATTATTAATAAAATGGGTCTTATGTCTATCGTTGCTAATGCTTATATTACCAATCATAATCTTGACCATGTTGAAATTGTTAATCTTCTTACTACTGGTTATTCTGAAACCCCTCGTTGTTGGTGGGAAAAATACCATACCGAAGATTCTAGAGAATCTATCAAAAAGGCTGTTAAAAAAGATGATGATGGTTTAACTATTTTTTATGAAAGAATTTGTCAAGGAATCCCTAATGGAGTCAATACTCTAATCTATACTACAATTAAACGTTTTGTTGGAATTCCTAATATTTCTTCATGTATTAGTGATTATTTAAAAAATTTGCGTTATCCTACTATGTCTGACTACAAATGGTACCAAGATGTTTTTATTTCTAGAGTGATGCTCCGGAAAGACTGATTAAAACCTTATTGGAAAAAGAAGTTTATTGTTGGTCTACAGTCTACCTCCTCATTTTGCTTAAAAGGTAAAAGAAGAATTAATTGATAAAAATGGTACCATTAAATATGATGATTTAACCTATGGTGATATTTTTAGCATTATTAAAAAACTTGGTATTAACATGTGTAATGATCAAAAAATGTTAAAGCAACAGTTTAAAAAATAGTAAAAAAGGTACACACACAAATAAATATTAACACAAATAGGTCCTTATTTGTTATTTATTTATAATAACAACAAGAGTTAGTAATTGAGCTACAAAGACCTTGGCAGACCTAATTTTATTATAGGTCACATATACATTATGCTAACATGATCTCACCAACTATAACGAAAGTAATATTGATTAGCTTCTGCACTTTGAGCGTGTCATCTGATAGTGGTGATTCACGTTTTGGGGGGTTCAATGTGTATTCACAGGGTCCGTTTGAATACAACTTATTGTTGCTGAAAACACTGTAGCAAAATAATTTTTAAACGTATGAATAGTATCGTGAGACCTATTTTTAATATTTTTTAATGCGTGAATAGTACATGAACAGTGCACGCACTGTTCACACACTGTACTTTTTGTACTTCAAAAGTCAATAACTCTAGTGTAAAAAAAAAAAAAAAAACTGAAAACGCAACTTACAAAACGCAACGCAACATTGAGCACAATCCAAACCCTCACACGATCACATTCTACAGATTTCCTGAATTCATCCGTAATAAAATCTAGTCCTTCTAGATATTTGTATGCAGCTGAAGCTACGAATGCAGCATTCAATTTCACTTGTGCATCACTAAAATCAACTTGGCAATTTTGAAGTCGAGTTTTATCCAATGAGTCTATGGCCTGTTCAATAAGATCTACAATTTCACTAATGGTAGTTTGTACTAGACTCATGTTTATAGATATAGAAATGACGACAAGACCATTTGGATCAGCTGTATAAGTACTTTTGTCTGAACGTAAAGTTAACGAGCAAAAATCATAGTCCGCGGACTTGTGGCAAAATTTTTCCAAGAAGTCTTCGTCAAACCACCCTTGGTCTTCTGCATTAGAAACATGGTAGAAAAGAGAGGGGACTAGTGGAGGGACTACTAAGATTGATTGGTAGCTAATTGGAGATGCCATTTTCTTTTTCTTTTTTCTAAGTTCTTTGTCAAGAATGATATTATTGATTCATGTATCTTTTGACTTTGACCTATTTTTTTTTTTTTATACTACCAAGCATAGGAAAATGCAGAAAGCCATCGAAACAAACATCATTACATTTCTAGAAAATTAATCATTTTCCAAAATCATTTTTTAGAAATCTATTTCATTTTTCTATTTTTGGTAGCAACCTTAAAATGAGTTGAAAAACTATTGTTTAATTTCTTTTTTTAGCTTGGCGTGAGATAAAGTTGTTTTCTAAAAATCAAAAACTCTATCTCATGTCAAGCTAAATAAGGAAGTCAATAGATGATTTTCCTTTTAACACATTTTTTTTTTTCTTTTTGCTAATACTATCAAATACAAAAAAAATGCAAAAAACTATTTGTACACAAGATTTTTCATCAAAACAACTAATTAACAATTCATACAATGCATGAGAAAGTTCAATAAAATATGGTATTAACGAAAAATGAAATGAACTTATCCATCTTTTATTTTTTATATAAATATGAAACATGATAATTATAATAGTTATTAATATACATTTATTTTGATTGTGTTTCTATATAAAATATGAA
Organism: Quercus ilex subsp. ballota; assembly: GCA_032727855.1. NCBI lineage: Eukaryota > Viridiplantae > Streptophyta > Magnoliopsida > Fagales > Fagaceae > Quercus > Quercus ilex. Next base: position 17,581,585 of record CM064919.1, on the reverse strand, counting down.
ATTTGATAATTATGGTATTTATTATGATTGTGTTTTTATATAGAACTATTAAAAATGTAATTATGATAATTATTAATAAATATTTTTTATGAGTGTTTTTATATTGAACTATCCATTCTATCATTTTTTTTTTTTTTTTTTTTTTTGTGGTAAACTACATATTTGGTCCCTAACTCTTACTCTATGTGCCAATTTGGTCATTGGCTTTTCAAACGTGTCAATTTAGTCCCTAACCTTTCGGCATTATGTCAAAATGGTATTTGCCGTTAAGTGGGGGATGGAAAATGTTAATGTGGCTGTAGATACTGTATTTTGTTCCCCCTCGATTTGCATGCCGGACTTTGAAAATTCCAAAAAATATTATCTTCTCTCCATGGGGTCGTGAAAACATCTAAATTGACGTAGCGTAGCCTGTTTGGGCATTGGAGCACTTGAAGTGCCTTTTCCGGTCAAATTGACCAAAATACCCTTAGTCAACTTTGAGTTGACCGAAAGTCAAACAATGTCAAAGTCCTCCTAAAACAACATTTTTCATGCTTTTACATCAAACCCGCTCCACTTAGAGATTTTTGTTAAGTTTGACCTAACATTGACTCCCAAGGGCACCAGAAACCTTAATTTTGATCCGACTGTCAGAATAGGTTGGGACCAGTGCCATTGCAAAGATTATCAAATTCCCTTTCCAACGACTATTCATGGGTCAAAATCAGAGTTAAAACAATTGAGATATCCAGAAAACCATGCAAAACACATCAGCATGCTTCTTGAGGCCATAACTTTTGAACCGACTGTCGGATTTCCAATTTCTTTAGTGTTCTGGAAACTAGACATCTAGAGCTTTCCAGGGACACCAAGATCAGCTCAATCCAAGTTTGGAAAGACCTTCAAATACGCATCCAAAACTGGACCAGAAAAAGCCAAAACTACTGATGTCAGCAAAGGTGGCCGACGACCCTTGTATGGTTGGCGGCGGTGGCTAGTAGCCACTCAAGGGCTGCTAGAAGCCGAAGGGTCAGATTTCTGCTATAAATGCTCCCAGACCCCTCATTTTGCAAAAAGAAGAAGAAGAAGATTTTGGGTAGTTTTCTAGGCAAATGCTTTCTCTTTTCCTCTCTAAATTCTCTCCCAAACATATCCAAACACATCAAAGCACCTTTGATCCTTCTCTTTTCCCCACAATCACAAGGTAATGTTTTTGCACTCAATCTTCCTCTCCTTGGTTCCATATCTTGAATTTGAGGTTTAGGAGTATAGATGTAGCTTTTTATCTACAATCCACACCTTTTTCTTTCCATACCTTTTTCTAACTTTTTCTTATTCAATAATATGCTTTATTGCTTTTCCTAGCATGTTTTTGCTTTTTTTTTTTTGCTTCCTAACATGTTTTATGGTTTTTCTAGCATGTTTCCTTGCTTTTTTGCCATGATTTATCACTTTGATGTTGTTGGCCTAGCCTTCTTGGGCTAGGATATGTCTAAATTCCATGCTTGCGCTTAAATCTACATACCTGTGTTCTTTTCCATGTTTATGCTTAGATCTACGTGCCTATGTTTAGATCTATGTGTTTATGCGCTCCGTACTATGTTTGTGTGCTTAGATCTATACGTTGGTTGCTAATGCCATGTACTTCTATAGCCCTTTTGCCTCTTGATATCTCTCTTTCTTGTGTTTTGGCCCTTATTGGTGGGGTCTAGATCTAGATCCCGTGGTCTAGGCCTACATCTACACACCTAGGCCTATATCAAAGGGTTTGGATCATTTCCCTATATGCATGTGTATGTTTGCTAGCTTCTATGCTTTATGTATATGCTGGCCTCTCTAGATCTAGGCTTTGCCATGCTTTGTGCCCCTGTGGGCTTGTTCTTGTGTGGTTATATCCATCCCATTCGTAGCCTATTGGGGTGTAACCACTTGTAAGACGCATCCTCGTGATGCCGGTTTGCTCAATGCATACCCTTTCTCCGCCCCGTGCGATGTTGCTTGCCATGCTTGCTTTGTGCCACCTAGTTGGCTTTCTTTGCTTCTATGCATTCTTTTTGCATGCTTGCCTACTTGTTCACGCATGAGTCTTTGCTTGCTTGTGTCATCAAGCCTAATTCCTACTATCTTGTGCGGGTTCACACCAATCTTTGATACACGAGACCTAGAGTCCTTTTTAGGAATTTTGCTTGACAGCACGTGTCGTCCACACTCCAATCTAATGGAACTATGGATACTCAATCCAAACCTACATTTGTCCTCTTACGACACCCTTTTTTTTATTTTGATAACATGCTTGTTTGCCCTTTCATGTGCTTAGCATGCTTTGTTTGCCCCCATTTGGTTCTCTTTGTTAGTATGTTCTTTGCAAGCTCTCCCTATTTCTTTTGTTTCTTTCTTTGCTTGTCTGCTAGCTTGTTTCCTTGTTTATTGCATGTACATGCATGAAGTGAGGACTCTTGGAATGAAGGCATGACCTCCTAGGTGCAAGCAAAAATGGCAAAGATGCAAGCCCGAAAAGGGCAATGTTCAATAGATTGGAGGCCTAGCCTCCCCGAGTGGTTATGTCCTTCTATCTCCCTCTTTCAGCCTCTTCTATAGAGCATGTATTAGGGTCCCCTTGCTCTTTGCTTGGGTTGCGTTCCCTAGGTGAGGCAATGTCTGTTTTATATTTCCTGTACCTTATTAGACCATACCCTTGGAACATTGGCAATGTTTGATTTACTTTCCTGCTCTGTGTGGTTGCATTGTGCATGATGCATGCATATTTATATCTACTTGTATATGGGTGATTGTGCACTTTGTATGATGGACTCTCGTGACAACGTAAGTGACCTTTTCTAGTCATAAGAGCTCTTGACCTTGTAGTGTGGGTATATGCTCAAGGCGATTGTCATAGGTGCATATTTATACTATATTGTATGCATGATCATCACCGTGTGATTGTCTCGATCCATGTCACCTAGTGACACTGGTTTCCTTGTGTATGCAACATGCATCAACACGCTTGGTACTTTGAAGGGCTTCGGCTCGTCTCAGTACGAGCATGTCGATATGCACTATATACACAAACGCGAAACCTTGCCGGTGCGCCATAGCACACCAAATGCAAAACTTTGCTTGATTTTCGCCGTGAAAATGAGGCACCATGTTGCCGTATTCTCACAGCGAAAGCTTGGTGAAAATAGCATTTTGTGTGCTATGATGCACCTAAGGCGAAGTGCTGCCGGATTTTTGCCATGAAAATAAGACGAAATGTTGCTGGATTTTCGTCGTGAAAATTTGGTATCGATTCCAAATGCACCAAGAAAGCATTGACTGGGACCATACCCATTCCAAAATTAAACCTCAAAGCCTAACACATTTAAAGCCCCGTAAACTAATGCCAATAGCTTGTTTTCAATTGACAATGTCTAATAATTACAGTTTTACCAAAATAAAAGACTGTCCTTGGACAGTCAATGTGGGGTGCCCGCCTTTCCCACACGTAACTAGATTTCCAAACTCAAGAATCAAGATTTTTTATTAATCCATATTAGATTAGGAAAAACAACTTTTTTCTTAGTCTAAGATCGGTAACAAAATCAAATAGAGTCAAGTGACCAATCACACCTTAGAAAAACTCAATGATTGGTGGTGATTTCACTTAACCTTGATAATTCCTTAAAAATTGACTCAAATTCCAGTCACATACCAAAGGTAATGACCCTCCTTCACATAAGCACCAGCAAAGGCTCTGGGAGGAAGCCCTCTGCGCGAGCGTCGCCGCGATAGGTGGTTGAACTGCCGCGAGGTGTTGACAGTGGCTAACTGCTAAAATAAAAAACTATTTTTAATGACCCGATGCCACATGGCCTAAAATAAAATTTAAAAAAATCAAGAGTAAAATTTTAAGATAACATAAAAATTAACCCAAAAAAAAAAAAAACATTAAAATTGAAGATTGGGTAAAATTCAAACTTTTATAGACAAAAAATCATCAAAGACATAAGAACACAATTGAAATCTGCAATATTTGAACATCTTTAGCAACAACGAAGTCTTTCCCTTCCTCACTTTCCAACCTCTTCTCCACTCCCATGGCTGCCTCTTCTTCTTCCATCCCTTTCCTCTTCCTCAAACCCCAAAACCTACCTCCCAAACCCCAATACTTCCCCATCAAAGCCTCCACCAAACACACTCCCCACTCCCTCACCACAACCAAAACCATATCCCACTCCAAAACTCGACGCCCAGCCAACCAAAACATTCGCAACAAAGCAAGCCACAAAAACCAAATTCACTTCTGCATCTTTTACACCAAATGCATCCCTTTTAACCCAAACCCATCTCACCAAAATGATGACGAATACTACTTCCTCTACAACATCGTGTACTGCTCTCAATTCGATGGCATCCTCAATTGCCAACACGGTTTCTTCGTCTTAAAAAACTACAACAAGTACTTATGTGACTTCTTCGATTTCCTTGTTGGCAAGACCACTTGGCCAGCTTTTGGTGTGGAAGGAAATGACTTTTTTGTTGTTAAGATGTTGTTCAAAGATTGCAAATTTCAATCGTATTCTTATTATGCTTTTATTACATTTTTATGTATTAGAAAATTTTACTTTTGTTCTTTTGTTAATGTCTTGATCATATTTTTGTATAAACAAATCCAAAATTTCAATTAGGTCTATAAATTTTAATGTTCTTTAAATTTTTAATTTTTTTTTATTTTAACCGTTAGCCATGTCAACATTTTCCATCCACCATTTAACGACAATGTATTCAAGTTGAATCAGCAAGCTCATGACTATTTGGAGGAGTTTCGACTAGCTCAATCCTAATTGCAGATTCCCTATGGGTCTGTGTATCCCACGGTTTGGTAGCCACCACCACAAATTTGTACAAGAAAATTTTGATGTAGCCTCTTTTTCAAATCCTGTGGCTTCGGGGTTTGGTGTGATTATTCATAATGAAAAGGGTGTGGTAGTGGTTGCACTATCGGCAAGGGTGTAGTTATATATTAAGAAATCAATTAGGCATAAAATCTTATATACAAATTCATTATTGTAATTGTAATTATAGATATAATGTGGCAAATATTTTCCTAACATGCAATCTACAAATTTGATAAGATATTATATATGATTTGTTCGAGATTACAGTAAAAATGAAAAATCTATAATGATTCTTTTGAGGAATGAAAAGGCGTGTGACACGCCTCCCTTACTCAACTCCTTGATGTCCCTGTAAAGGACCACAACTTTTACCACAACTTATCCACGTGGCAAGTTGTAAGTGGTGGAGATGTGGACCCACATAGACCCACCACTTTTACTCCATCATTCACAACTTGTCACATGGACAAGTTGAGACAAAAGTTGTGGATATTAGGTCGATTAACCTTAAACACCTCATCCACACAAGCTTCACAAAAGATTGTTGTTAGTCTTGATGTCCATTGAACTCTAAAATTTGAGCTATTTTGGGATGGTTTAGTGTTGGGATTTGAAGTCTCATTTTTCTTACCCATCTAAACGAAACATAGGTTTGTTAATGATGTAGCATGATGATCCATAAAAAATTAGGAAGAAAAAAAAGCTTTAAGACAGATCAATTGGCTCTACTGTAACATAGTTCATACCATTATTTTATATAGAAAAAGGCTTCTTTTTTCCCCTAAGAACTATTCTCAACTAAAGCTTTAAGACATATCAATTAGCAATACTATAATAATCCCAACACAACAGTCATCTCAACTAAAAAAGAAAAAACCCTTTCTTAGGTGCCAGTACTAGCAACTAATGAAGTGGAAAGCAATGTAGCAATAAACTAGTTAAGATGATGGGCTGAAAAAACATGAAAAGCAATATTAAAATAAGAATTGAAACTTTTCAACAATAGAGGAAATTATACTGCTACACAGGATTATATTTGTTATTTAGAACAGAACATATTCAATCACAAGCTTTTAGCATTTTCACACCTAAGGGCATGTTTGGTAGATTGTAATGGTAATTACATATGAATATGAATAGGTATTACAAGGAATACAAGATGCTATAATGTAATATTTATTACTATTCATTTGTTTGGTGACAAACAATAATAGAATCCTGAAAACAATGGAATGAAAGCATTTTAAATCATACTTAAGATATGGTTTAGAAAATATCTTTCTTATATAATTATATTTCCTAAAATAAATATTTTTTAAATTTGAAAGAGAGATTAGTTATTTTTTTATGATTTTTTATTTTCACAATTTTTATGTGTATATGAAAAGTTTGTTTATTTGGAAATATATTAATTTTAGAAATTAATACACCTACTAAGGAATAGCTCTTACAACCTTTTTAGAGATGAATAATTATTCCTTATTTTAAAGAATAGTTATTCATAAGCAATGACTATTCCCTGTAATAAAAACATAACCAAATTACTGAATAGCTAAACTATAAAAATAATCATTACATTTCAGCGCCTATTACATTCTACTGAACATACCCTAAGAAAAAAAAAAAGTCTTTATAAGTTACATACTTCCTCTCAAAAAATTAAAAGAAATAACAGGAAGCAATAAGGAACACTAACCAGAATCACTCAATCAAAAGGAAAAGCCAAAGAAAAAATTTTGGAACTCAATTCAATCAAAACCTTAGTGCTATTCAATTGAAAGACAAAGTTTGCATCCCAAAGTTTCAATTTCAATACATGTCAAATGAACACTTCCCATCAATTCTCACAATAGTATAATTATTAACATAAATTAGACATGCGTTCGAACACCTTGAATACACTGGATATAAAATGAAGAGCCTAAAGTTTATTGCTATATTGCTAAAGCTTAACCACTACTCAATAAAATTCTTACTATAAAGTTCAGTCCTTTTTGCTCCAAAGCAAAAAAGTGAACATATATAACGGACAGGCAGCAGCTACGTCTATGTGGTCAATTCTAAGGCGAAAATGAAACTCCTTGAATACACCTTGAATTGGAGCTACTATGTCTATGCATACCAACACCTTGAATATTCTGAATACAAAATCAAGAGCCTAAAGTTTATTGCTAAATGAAGAGCCTAATTATAGTCCAAAGTTCAGTCCACAAAGGGCCATCATTGCATTTTAACAAGAGTGAAAATCTTATTAAGTTTTAGCCATCCAACAAACATCATAATAACAAGTCGCAAAATTAGAAAAAGAAAAGGGAATACGCTCCGTTGGATATCTATAGGCATACCTCTGTCACAATCATGCCAATCTCATTGGAATCCAATCTCTTTGTTATTTTCTCAAACACGTGTGTGCAACTATCATACGGTCCATTGCAAAAAAGCATTAAGAGCCACTTTGATCTAAGAATCAAATTGAAGTTCTAGCACTAACCTTTAAACAATAACATTTTTTTTTCAAACTTGTTCTATTTTTTTTTTCTCCAAGAAATAAAACCATTGCCTCCAACTCTCAAAGCAAATCCCAAAACTAAATTGATTTGCTAAACCAAGAACTAAAAACCAAACCCAAATCTCTAGTATAAACAGAACAAAGTTTCTGTTGAAATAAATTGTTAAACCAACATGTAGAAACCCAAATCTATAGGAAAGATTCAAGGAAAAGAATGAAGATTAAGTTTACTTGAGATTTGGAGGCAGGCCCAGCAGCAAAGAAAGGCAAAAATTGAAGCAGAGGACCAAAGCCAGAGGTGATACGTAGGAAATTGTTGAAGAAGGACTGTTGAGAGAGAACATATTACAGGGATATATACTAGTATTTGGGGGCAAATTTTGGTTATTGGTAAAAAAAATCAGACCACACTTTAAAATTGCGGCAAGGCAACTTAACCCTCACGGCCAATACTCATTTCTTTGCTACTCAATCTAAAACTTACCCAAATCAAACTTTGTTTTTTGCTAAGTAACCAAGGAGAAGGAGAAAGGAGACGAAGGTGTAAAGATCTAAGCTGCCCACCCCAAAAGTAGTACTATGATGCCCTAGGTAGCTTAGGCACTTAAAAATAGTAATTTTAGGTACACACCAAATTTTACATGTTAATGTAGTCAATTATGAGTGAGGAAAACATAACTAAATAAACAAACCCAAAATGGGATTTTACATTTTCATTTAGAACATTCGGCAAACACATAGTGCGCATACTTTTCTAAACCCTCCAAATCCCAATGAAGCACAAACAAAACCTTAAATTCCAATAAATAAACAAAAATAAAAGAGGGGTGCTTGATCGAAACCTATGATCTTTCTTCTCGCACAACATCCTCAGACCCCGGCACCGTGTCCACCAGAAGCACATCAGAGGAAATGGGTTCCTGTTGTTGTTGTTGTTGTTGTCCGTTCATGACAGTCTCCATGTCCCTCAGTCTTGTCCGCACCACACTCGTAACAAGTACTGCAAAAACAATAAGCTCAGATATGTGTGTGTATGTGTATAAGACCATGAATATATTATGTAAGAGAAAGAGAGTACTAGCGGCGGTGCCGAGGGTCCAGACCCAGAGGATTTTCAAGCCGGGGCTTTTCTCACTTGGCATTTTGTTAAAACACTAACAAACAAACACAGTTTTATTGTTTTTACTTTTTATAGAATGAGAATCCCAAATGCCTGCAATGCGAATGATAATTGATGCAGCTGATTACAAGTGATTTCTCAACTCTCGGATGCGAAACTCAAGCAAGTCTAGTACTTGCCACTTGGTGGAGGTTCAGCTGAGTACAACTACAGGGGAAGGCCTTTATGGTGCAAAAGAGTATCTCTTGTTTGGTTTGGGCTTAATCAAATGGGTCTCTGAAAGCCCAATCTACCCCTCCCCCTCCCTTTTTTTTTTTTTACAAATTAAGGATCCGTTTGTATATAATTTATTTTGCTAAAAACTAAAAACTGAAAACTAAAAATACTGTAACAAAATAATTTTTAAATATGTGAATAGTATCGTGATAGTCATTTTTATGAAAAAATTACTGAAAAGTGAAATTTGTGGGTCCTGTGAACAGTACACGGACTCACTGGTGCACGCCACTGCTATTTTGCTGTGAACAGTGCATGGGTTGAAAAGTGAACGGTAAATGGGTTGAAAAGTGAACAGTAAATGGGTTGAAAAGTCAAAAACAACGGCAAAAAAAAAAAAAAAAAAAAGGAAGAAGAAGAAAGAAATGCAAAAACGCAAACGCAGGAATTATAATTCCTATCCAAACACTTACTAAATTATCCTTCCCATAGTTTTGGACGCTACTACATTTCAAAAAGTTTCAATTAAAGCCCTAGATTATTTGAAGTGCTTCAATTTGTTCTCTCAAAGAGTCATATTTACTAAATGTAACAATATATATATATCCGAAGTAAATTGCATATGTGACTTATTTCGGAACCAAAAAACCTATCACATGAACATCATGTTTGCCAAAAAAAAAAAAACACACACACACACACAATATACTCACATCTTAATTAAATGGTATATGTCTCTAATTTTTTTAAGTTCTTTGTAAGCTTTTCTAATGAAAAATGTTATATATTGCTGCAAAGAATTAGAAATAGCATAGATAGAAAGAGGTGACTAAAGTCACATCATCACTCAACCAAATAAATCTTGTTGACCACCTAAATAGCCTGAGCTGGAAAAAGTTCGATAAGAAGAATAGTTCAAGCTTAGAGCATTATAAGCTTTTTGAGCACCATGACTAAGGACTTAGGCTTGAGCACCAAATCTACCCTCCGTTTGTTTCGGAGTAAAATATTTTCAAATGTAAATATATTTTACTAAAAACATTTTCATTTTACAATGTTAGGTTAGTGGTTACCCACATGAAAATGGCAAGAAAATCATTTTCAAGTGTTTGCTTAATGGTAAAATGAAAAAAAAAAAAAAAAAAAAAAAATCTAATCTTACAACCCATCAAATCCAAGTAACCACCACCAAATCATAAAAAACCAACCCACCACCAATCCACCAACAACCTAAACAACCACCTATTGGCACAAAGCCAACACACTGACCACTCAAATCCACATATTCGGGAGGGAAAAAAAAAATATAAAAAGTTGGCCAACCATCCACCAAAATCCACAACACAGCCACCCACCACAACCTACAAACCATTTCAGCTACCTATCGCATTCCACAACCTAGCCAACACCAAGACCCATACAACATCCTAGCCATCCACTACAAACCACAAACCCAACCACCCATGATCCATAAGCCATCCAAAAACCCAAATCAGTAAACCCACGCGGCAATGAAGGGGAAAAAAAAAAATTAAAGCTTAGAACCAAAGGATGAATCGATGACAGTGGAGGTGGGCAAGAAATGGTGGAGTCGACGATGACGATGAAGAATAACGAAAAAAAAAAAAATATCGGGGAGGTGAATTGGTGGGTGGAGGTGGAGCCAGTGATGAGTGGTGCCGACAAGTGGACGACTAGACGGTGGCCTGTGATGAGTGGTGTCTGCGAATGGATTAGTAGTTGAATATCTGGTTTGTGGAAGGGAAACTTTGGGATTAAGAAAGGGCAGTGTGTCAAGAGAGAGAGAGAGAGAGAGAGAGAGAAAGGGAGAGATAAGTGAGTGATTTTTTTTTACAATGTTTTACGTTTGTTTTAAGCATAAAATTTTTACATTTTGTAGGCTTGATTTTCCACTTTGATTGTAAAATATTTTATAGTTGACCATATTTTATATTAAAATTGATAAAATGTGATTTCGCCTCATCAATATGTTCCTTGTTAGTACAATGGATGACCTTGAGATCCTATATCAAAGAAAGCACTAAGTAGATAATGACATCGGTTTAAGGCCTACTAAGGAATCTCTGATGCTTAAATTAGCTTAAACTCTTTAGAAATTTGCAATCTGTAGAGTAATTTGTGTGTGTGTGTTCAATATGAATATTTACCTATCTCTCTTGGGTTTATATAGCCTCAGACTGAGTAAATGCTCAGTTTCTTGGCCTCTTTAACGTTGTACCACAGCTAGAGGATTTATGGCTCAATAATGACCACTTAATTCTAGCCTTTTAACATTCGTAACGGCCATTTAAATGCACATCATTGGATAGCAGTAATGGATCCCTGCTAATTTATCATTAGGTCATTGAATGCTGTCTGGAATTAATGCACTTACGCTCGTCCATACTTTTACTCATCATTAACATGGACAATTTACAAATACAGACGACCAGTGCTACTCGTTAGTTGCCCCCTTTATTCCTTTGTCGTCCTTTTTTTGGATGAGTATAGGAATATGGAAAGTCCTTTTTGGTGGGTCAGTTTATTCATGCCTTGAGATTCTCGTCCCATCACATTTAATGTGAGGCAATATTCTCGTCAGATGATTGCCACGTTCTCTCTTTGTATTGGTCGTACGTGTGAGAGTTCTTTGTGTTTCCTGCGCATTGATTTTGCTTCCCTTTTTAGAAAAAACCTCTCATATTCTTCTTCTTCTTCACCGTGCATTGTATTTGAAGTCTGAAGTTTTCAAAAAAGAAAGCTCTTGCACATCTAGTATGGTAAGACTCCTCTTCTCAAAGCTCCATTAATGGTTGATTTTGCTTTCGTTAGGCAGGAAGCTCCTTCTATTTTTCTCTTCTTCGCTAGATTAGGGGTATTTTTCTAGAGCTTTCTGGTGGGCATTGTCCTTAAGTAGGCTTATTTTTACCTTGAGATTATGCAGCTTTTAGGCATGTTTTGACCACACTTTATCCCTTGATTTGTCGTTCTTTGATTGCTCATCATTTAGAGATGACCACCGTAGAGTATAGGGACACCAAAATTAGGTCTAGTGAACTTGAAATTGGTTTGTCTTCAAGTAATGAGTCTGTAGATAAAGATTTTAAGATTGTAGTGTTGAAACCCTCATCATTTTCAAAACCCTCTTCTACCTTGTCTTCAATCCCTTTTCATGCTTTCTCCGAATCTTGCTCTTTGTAGAAGAGACATCTGAAGTCTATAAGGAAAAGATTTCAATTCCCTGGAGGGGTTGTCACTAGACTACCTCTTCCAAATGAGAAAGCTTGCACCTTTGCCCATGGTGAGGTGAGCTTCTATGACTTTCTCGTGTGGTCTCCGCTTCCCTGTTCATCCTTTTATCATGAAACTTCTTTCTGCTCTTAACGTTGCACCCGGGTAGCTCGTCCCTAATACTTGGAGGACAATCATTGGCTACATGTCAATTTGGGTGTCCACCCATGATGGGGATATGATAACCCTGAATGAGTTCCTTCATTTATATCATTTGAAGCCTTCTACGGGTACTTTGAGCTTTTTCCTTGGAGTAGGGAGTCTAGGATCGTCCATAGTTTTCCTACATCTTTTCATAACTGCAAATCATGATACTTTTTTGTTTCTGGATCTGGATGGGAAATCATGACTGACGACCTGTGGGGTGAGGTCTCGTGATTGCTACGGAAATGGGAAATTTCCTTTCATGGTGCGTTTTTCTACCTTTTTGTTAGACTAATTGTTTTACCTTCTTTTTCAATTTGCTTTGCAGTCTCTGATTGCCCCGAATTGGAAGATGTTATTAAGGCAAAGTTCAAGTTGCTCTAGAGTTTGCTCTTATAATCAAAGATTTTGACAATTTGGTAGATCCTCATGACTTATACGACTGTTGTGTCAGCCCTGAACCCTTTGCATTTGTGTTAAAGAAGATTTCTCGGGAAGAAAAGAGTATGCTCAGCTTGTCTTCTCTTTGTATTTCCCTTTTCTTTATAAAAGCTCGTCCTTCTCTCTGACTTTTTGTTTGTAGAAATGGCTACTAGGTATAGCAAAGATAAATAGGCTCGTGTGAAGAGTCTGAAAAATGAGCCTTTGTCCTAGCTTACCCCAGGATTGAAGAAACACAAGCTAGACGAAGGAAAAGATGAAACTCATGCCCCTTTGTCTCTTTTTGGTACTCTATCTTCTCCCACACCTTCTCTTGAGATGATGACCTTTACACCTCTAACCACTCATTCCAAAGGGAAGGGTAAGGTTGGCAAGAGAGCCTAGGAAGACCCTGCCATGGCCCTTGGACGAGCTTACAATGTTATCACCGACGACGAGCTTAGAGGCCTCTTGTCCATCCCTTCTTACGAATTGGTCAACCATCATATTTATAAGCTTGTGCAAGTATCTTACTGAGTTGCTTTTGTTGCTTATTAGGTTTTTACACCCATTAAAAGTTCTAATTCTGCTTTCGTCTTCAAGTTCTTGGAGAATCCCTACGTTTGACGACAGTTTATTTGAGTAGTGAGGAGAAGGTGGTGGTCGCCAACTCTAAGGTTGACTCAGTTGAGGTTGAAAGCTCGAGGTTGAGGAAAGACTTGATCGAGGTGATGGACCAAGTGACGAAGGCTAAGGAGAAGGTGAAGGAGCTCAAAGATGCGCTGAAGGTGGAAAAGAAGCTTGTCATTCAGAAGGACGAGGAGATTTAAGCTGCCCTTCTAAAGACAAACAAGGAGCGTGAGAAAGTGATCACTAAATTTTTGGAGTCTGATCGCTTTTCTAATCCCTAAAAGAAGACTTTCAATATCTTTTTTTTTTTTTTTTTTTTTTTTTGTTGAGAAATCTGGTTGCTTCCTGTTTTGAAGCTTTAAAAATAATGAATATTTTGGATGCCTCTTATTTTGAGGCTTCGTCTTTGAGAATAGCAGATGCCTCTTATTTTATTCATGCCTTCAGCCTTAGTTGCATTTTTTAAAGTAGTTTGCTTAAGAAGTTTCGCTATTACTTAAACCTTAAAGTTTTCATCATAACTTTAGACTTCGTTGTTTGAGGTTCTTTTGGTCATACATGATATTTCCCTTGGGAATGTATGATATGAACTTAGAGTTTTCATCATTAGTGACATACTTTTGTGGTTCTTACCATTGATGATTTAAACTTCTTGTTAGAATTTTTACCAAGATTATGATTTAAACTCGTTGTTAGAGTTTTTATCATATTTATGATTTAAACTCGTCATTTGAGTTTTTACCATTGATGATTTAAACTCGTCGTTTGAGTTTTTACCATATGAAGATTTCTTTTTTGATTTGAACTCATCAATGGAGTTTTTACCGTTTATGCATGGGCATCTCCTTTTCATGGCTCAATCTCATCTATAAATTTAACCTTAAGGCTTTGTCATTATGAATGAATGACTGAATTGAAGATTAAACTTATTGAAAAAGAGATGGCTTATGGAGCCTTATTATTTCATGCACCTTTATTTGTAAGGGGATTACAAGGGAAATAATTGAAAATAACTTGACCAAACTAAAATGTTGAAAAGAAAAATGCTTAAAGGAAAAACAATGAAATCTCACTTATCTAATGCATTGTTAGGCGAGGTACTCCTATGGACTGAGCTTATTGATTCAAGTACTTCTTATTGATAGTACTTCTTGAGGTGCTCCACATTCCACGGATGAGGCAATAGATTGTCGTTGAGATCCTTCAGGTAGTAGCTTTCTCTTCTTGAGTAATGGACGACCTTATATTGGCCTTTTAAAGTAGTGCCTAACTTTCCCTGGGTTGGATCCCTAGTGGCTTGTGAGACATTTTGCAGCACCATATCGTCGGGGTAGAACCTTTTGACCTTTACCCTTTGATTGTGGTATTTTGCCATCTTCTGTTGATATCGAGCCATTCTTAGGGCTGCCTTGTCTCTAACTTCAAATAAAAAATCCAAGTTAAGTCTTAGCTCATCATTTTTGAACTTTCGACATAATGGGAAATCCTAAGGCTAGACAACCCTACTTCAACATGAATAACTACTTTTGTACCGAAAGCCAACTTAAATGGCATTTCTTCTGTTAGTGTTCTTGCGGTTGTTCGATAAGCCCACATTACTCTTGGTAACTCCTCTAGCCATGCACCTTCTTCCCCCTTGTGCTTTGATGAGTTTGGGCAAAGTACGATTTGTTACCTCTATTTTCCTGTTCGCCTGTGGATGGCCAAGTGACGAATAATGGTTTTTTATTTCCAGCTCCGCACAAAATTCCCTGAATCTACGGCTATCAAATTTCCAACCATTGTTAGAGATGATCATCCTTGGGATTCCAAACCTGTAAACAATATTCTTCCAGACGAAGTTCTATATCTTGCTTTCAGTCATCACGGACCAATGATGTCAATCCCTTAGATGGAAAATGGCCATGGTGAGGAAATGCTCATCATTAGTTCTCCTAGAATGTGCTGTACATTTCTGAACCATTGACACTTATCACATTTTTTGACGAGTTCAACTGCATCTTTTTACACAGTTGGCCAAAAGTAGCTTGCCTTGATTGTCTTTCCCACCAAAGATCGAGGTCTTGAGTGATTACCACATACGCCTTAATGGATTTCTTGCAACACATATGTTGCTTTTTCAGGATGTAGGAAATCTTAATGGATCTACTGGAAATCTTACCCCACCCTCTAATATATCCATCAACGGGAAGAACACCACATGAGGGCACCTTTCGATTGCTATGTTATCTTCGTGACAGTGTGCTACAACTACTTCTAAAGGAATAGCAAACCTAGCCCTAAAATTGACTAAAGCGGTCTCAATCCTATGAAGGTGTGAAAAGCCCATCCCTTATGTTAGAAAAGAAGAAGGAAACTTAAAAAGATAAGGAAAAGAATAAAAGAACTTATAGTTGGCACTAAGGAAGATGATCTCGGGAGGGAAATGTATGCTTGGGAACTATAAACATAAGAAGAGTAAGGAAGTGAAAAGTGGTATGAATAGGGGAAAGTCACAATTTATAGGAGAAAGAACCAAGGAAGCATTAAATGGATTCCTAGGCGGGAAAAACATTGATTCCCTTTTTTGTAACCTTTGTATGCATGGACTCGGTACGCGAAACGTCAAGTTATGATGGCTATCTGATGAGACAGCCTGTCACCCTGAATACCCATAAAACACCCATTGTCTTGTCTATAATTAATGACCGACGATTCGTATCCTTGAGAAATGACCAGAGATGTGATCAAAGGCCTTGATTCAGTCCCCGAGAACGGGGAGCGAATCAAGGGGGGCTATTGTACCGTCGTCGGCCCATTTCCATTAGGCCCAAATGGTATAGGCTGCTTGATGACCTAGTATCATGCCATCCTCCGATGCTTGGTAGGTTAGGCCAATGCCCATTTAGACCTCAGGGCCACCCTTGCTTGGATGCATCTCGGGATATGTTGGTAATGCCTTAGGGGATATCGTTGCCGAGCAACATTTGGTGTCTAGCACGAGTTCCAACGTTTGAGTTCCTATTTCCAAAGTGGCACCCTCTTTTGTCAAGAATAATCTAAACGGGCCCCACCCGCATGAGAATTGCTAAAAAGCAATCAATACTGACCCACTAAAGGAAAGCTATAAATAGAAGAAAGGTAAGAGAGAAAAGAGTTAGACATTGGATAGTAGAGAGCTAGTAAAGAGAAAGAAAGAGAAAGAGCAAGTGAGGAAACACATGAGCAATAGTGTTCGGTCAGCTTGATCAACAATCCTTGAGGGCCTTAACATTTATCCTGAGGAACTTCCCATTGTAGGATACCCTTAAACCCACTAAAATAAGTAAATTGTGAGTCCAATCTCACTATTAGCCCATTAACCGAGAAACGGGAACACACAAGTTCTTAGCTTTAAATTCTTGACCCCCAGAGCTTTTGCAATCCTCAGGGTGGTAAGGATCACTTCATACTTCGCTTCATTGTTCGTCGTTGGAAATTGGTTTTGAACTCCATACTTAAGGACGTCTTTCTCGAGTGATGTCACAATTACACCGACACCTTTGAGTCCTGCGACAGACGAGCCATCTGCACAGATCGTCCAATACTTTGCTTCCTGATCTGGGTCTGGAAGAGTGAACTCAGTGATAAAATCTGCTAACACCTGGGCTTTGATCGTTGTTCTTGGCCTATATTCAATATCAAACTGGCTTAGTTTAACAGTCTACTAAACCATGCGCCCTGTTGCATTTGGTTTGCTCATGGCTTTTTGATTGGCTGATTCGTCATTACGATGATGGTGTGAGCTTGGAAGTATGGACAAAGCTTTCTTGAAGCGACGATTAATGAGAATGCCTTATTCTCTATCCATGGATACTTCACTTTGACACCTTGAAAAGCTTGACTTGTGTAGTACACGGGTCATTGCACCTTAGATTCTTCATAAATTAAAGCTAAGTTGACGACTGTCTGTGATATAGCCAGATACAAGAACAGATCTTCTCCATCTACAGACAGGCTCAAAGGTAGGGGCTTAACTAGATACTCTTTGAGGTTCTGGAAGACTGCTTCACACTTGTTCATCCATTGGAAGGCCTGTTTAAGAGTTTTAAAGAAGGGGAGGCACTTATCAATGGCCTTAGAGACGAACCTATTTAATGCTGCCACTTGTCCTATTAGCCTTTGCACCTCCTTGACCATCCTGGGAGAAGTCATGTCAAGTATGGCTCTGACCTTCTCTGGATTTTCCTCAGTCCCTTACTAAAACACCATGAAACCGAGGAATTTTCTTGACGAGACTCCAAAAACAAACTTCGCAGGGTTGAGCTTCATTTTATACCCTCTCAAAGTGTCGAACATCTCTTGGAGGTCTTCAAGTTAGGTTTTTGCTTTTAGGTTTTTGCTTCCTTGATTTTAACGAGCATGTCTTCCATATAGACCTCCATATTCCTGCCTATCTGCTTGTTGAACATTTGGTTTACCAGTCTCTAGTACATGGCACCTGCGTTCTTCAGTCCAAACGGTATGACTTTGTAGCAATATAGGCCCTGGCTAGTGACAAATGCAGTTTTCTCCTGGTCTTCCTCCTTCATGAGAATTTGGTTATAACCTAAAAAGGCATCCAAGAAGGTTAGCAGTTCATGGCTAGCCGTTGAATCAACGAGCTAGTTAATTCTAGGAAGGGGAAAACTATCTTTGGGGCATGCATTATTTATGTTTGTGAAGTCAACACGCATTCTCCACTTTTCGTTGGAATTTTTTACCATGACAACATTGGCAAGCCATTCGGGGTAGTAAACCTCTTGAATAAATCCTGCAGTCAAGAGCTTCTCTACCTATTCCATAAATGCTTTCTTTCACTTTGGGTGAATACTTGTCTCTTCTGTTGGACGGGCTTCTTTATTAGGTCGACATTAAGACAATGCTTTATCACACATCCGTCAATTCCGGCATATCTTCATGGCTCCATGCAAAGACATCTAGGTTCTTTTTCAAAAACTTCACCCTTCGTCCTTTAAGGACCGTTGGAGCTTCTTCCCTACCTTGGTAGTTTTGGAAGGGTCTCCTTCCACTAGCTCTATATCCTCCGCCTCTTCCATGGGCTTGGGCAGTTCTTCCTCTACCATCCAAGTGTGATTTTCCTTGGACGCTAGGACTGCCTGGTAGCATTCCCTGGCTAAGAGTTGGTCTCCACAAATTTCTCAAATCTCGTGGGGGGTTAGGAATTTCACTTTTAAGCAGTATGTGGAAGTTGCAGCCTTAAGGCGATTAAGGTTGGTCGTCCTAGAATCACATTATAAGACGAAGGGCACTCAATGATTAGAAAGTATACCTCTCTTATTACCTGGACTGGGTTAGTCCCTGCTGGTAGGGAAATGATGCCCTTTGGATATACGCAGTTCCTACTGAAGCTGACCAAGGGGGACTCGAAAGGTCTGAGGCGTTTTGGATCCAACTTCATCTTTTGGAATGTCATCATGTACATCACATTTGCCGAGCTTCCGTTATCTACCAAAACTCTTCGGTTGTTTTACCCTTCGATGGTTGGTATGATAATGAGGGGATCATCATGTAGTTGCCTGATTCCCTTTGAATCTCGCTCGAAAAAAACAATGTCTTCATTTTTGGTGCAATGATGTTTGGCTTTCGGGTGCTTGACATGAACACTGTTGACTTGTCTTTGGACTGCCTTCCTCAAGGACTTGTACGATCCCCCAACAACTGGTCATCTGGTGATCGTCCTCATTTCTCTTACGACCTTTTTGGGATTGTCTCGATCTTCTTCCTTGTGGTCGTCAGTGGACTTCTCTTCTGTTTGGTGGCGGCTTTGATAGTCTTTTTGACAAATTTTTGAAGTTTTCCCCTCTGGATTAACTCCGCTATCTGTTCTTTCAAATCCCAGCATTCGTTAGTATAATGACAATGATCCTTGTAAAAGTGGCAGTATTTCTTTGAATCTCTTCGCTTTGAGGATGAACTCAATAGTTTAGGCCATTTCAATGTAGGGTCGTCCTTTATTTGCATGAGAATTTTGTCCACGGGCATCAGCAAAGGAGTGAAATTCAGTGTTTTCTTTGATGACGCCTCTGGACCACTATTCCTGGCCTTGGCTTCTGGAGATTATCTTTACAATCCCTCTTCTTGCCCTGGGACTCTGCCCTCTCTTCCTTCTTTCGCTTTCTCGTTAGTCCCTTTGCAGTTAGTGCATCTTCTCCATTCATATACTTTTGTGCTTTGAACAACAAATTCGTCATCGAGGTTAGAGGGGTCTTCCCTAGAGAAAAAAACAAGGTCAAGATTGTTCAACCCTACTTGGAAGGTCGTCATTATCACTTGATCATCAGCTTCGCCAATTTCCAGTACTACCTTGTTGAAGTGTTTCACATACTTTCTCAAGATTTCCCCTTCTTGTTGCTTTACAAGTAGCAAGTATGAGGTGGGCATCTTATGGCATTAGCCCCCAATAAAATGGCGAACAAAAGAGTCACTCAGCTGATTGAAATTTGCAATAGATGCTGTGGGTAGCTTGCTAAACCATACCCTTGCTACTCCTCTGAGGGTTGCTGGGAATGATTTGCAAATCACCTCGTTTGGGGTTTGTTGGAGGTTTGATATCATCTTGAATGCCCCTATGTGGTCTAGGGGATCCTTAGTGCCATCGTACACTTCCAGCTGAAGGAGACGAAATTTGGGAGGCAAGGGACACTTTAAAATGCTAGAGTGAAGGGTGAGTCTAACTTCATGGTGTTCTTGACTTCATCTAACTCCTTTTTCATGTTCTTCATCTGATCGCTGCCATGAGTCAATTGTGTGGTGTGCTTGGAAGTTTCTCTTCTGCTATTTCTTGGGCTATGGACTTCGTCGTCATTGTCATTATGGTTATGCCATGACTGTGACATACTTGTGCCTTTTCGACGCACTTTCCGCTTCAAGTCTTCATTTTGTTTCATCAATTCTTGCACATTAGCTGTCAGTGATTGAATTTGTTGAGCCATCACCACTGGGTCCAGCGGTGCAGTTGTGGTTAAGTCCATTGGTCTAAGGAACTTAGTTAGTTGAGAATTCAACGACTTATTGTTGAGTTTGCCATAGACGGCGACAAACTGATAAAACGCGATTTCGCCTCTTCAGTATGTTCCTCGTTAGTACGATGGACAACCTTGAGATCCTGTATCAAAGAAAGCACTAAGCAGATAATGACATCGGTTTAGGACCTGCCAAGGACCCTCCAATGCTTAAATTAGCTTAAACTCTTTAGAAATCTACAATCTATAGAGTAATTTGTGTGTGTGTTCAATATGAATATTTACCTGTCTCTCTTGGCTTTATATAGCCTCAAATTGAGTAAATGCTCAGTTTGCTAGCCTTTCTAACATTGTACCACAACTAGAGGATTTATGGTTTAATAATGACCACTGAATCCCAGCCCTTTAACGTTTGTAACAGCCATTTAAATGCACATCATTGGACGATAGTAACAAATTTGTGCTCATTTATCATTTGGTCATTGAATGCTATCTAGAATTAATGCGCTTACGCTTGTCCTTGTCTTTACTCGTCATTAATGTGGACGATTTGCAAATACGTACGACCTTTTTGCGCTACTCGTAAAAAATAAACACTGTAAAATGTGTAAAATATTTTATTTCAAAACAAATAGAGTGCCAGAAAAATTGTTATTCCACGTTATGGAAAACAATGTTTATGTACCAAGAATCATGGGCATAATGGAGGTTGTTATACCCACCATTTAAGGCCCATTACAACCACAGCAGAAAGTGACTATGAACAAATTAAGAAATATCCCCAAAACTTATATAAGGAAAAAAATAGGCATGAGATCACGATTACATTTCAAGAGATTCATTCTTCTTGTTATCAAACTTTATGACTTAAGTATTAGAGAAGTTAAGTGGGAACCACATTGGTGCCACTCCGAATTATTTCTATTTTTGGTAGGCATTTATCTGATCGGTCAATCAAATAATCAAATGCTTCATTAGTTAGCATCATATGTGAGAAGCCCATTTTTTCCCCTCATAAAATAGAATGTTATATAGTTGAGACTATGGATTGTGGATGTGGATATATATTGTAGGAGTTGATCGATGGACGCAACACTATTGAAGGTTCATCATAAGATTATAGCCTTGAATCCAGGGACGGAGCTATGACTTGAAGTTAGGGGGGCAAAAGTATTAAAAAAAAAAATGAAACTCCAAATAAATATTCATTTAATAAACCATCAACAAAGAAAAATACACAAAATTATTGTTTTTTAAGATATTACAATGCAATTATTTATGAAAATAGAACTCGCTGTCTTTTTAAATCTTCGAAATCATCTATGATTGAATCCGTACTAATTGTCACAACAATGTCCCTTTCAATGAATAACATCAAAGTATTTGACAAAAACTCATCTTCCATTTTGTTGCAAAGGTCAATTTTGATGACATTCATTGTTGAAAATGCTTGCTCTATAGTTGTAGTAGAAACGGGAAGAGTAAGCACAAGCTTGACCACTCTATAAATAAGCAAATAGTATTATGATTTTCTAGTTCTCACCATCCATTGGCACAATTTAGAAATATTTTTCAAACTATTGAACCCTGAATGCTAAACTGCATCATACTTATAAAGATCAAGTTCCTTTTTCAAATCATTCTTTTCATCATCTGTGAAGTCCATTGGATAAAAATTATCTACCAATGAACAAATATCACTGACTTGAAAAGATTCATATGCCTCTCGAGGGTTTAGAGCTGAGCTAAGCATAAGTAACTCCATGGCATGCTCACTAAACCAATGATTTAGTTCCTGCAATTGAGAATCTATTCCTGCATTGAAAATATCTACTTTATAATAATGCTCATTTCTAAAGTCCTCTTGTTGATGACGAGCTCGACCAAATCTTGCAACATAACGAGCATTCATATCAGGAACATCTATACCACGTTCCTTACAAAATGATATCATAGTAGCTAGTAAGTCATCCCATTTCTCATCTTTAAATTGTTGGATAATTTTTTAGTGGATGAAACTAAATGCATAGCATTTAAAATGTCTTACGATTGGTTTTGCAAAATTGACAAATTTTATCAGTGATCCCCATAGTTTCATTAACAAAATGCAAGATAAAGACAAATTCAAATGAAATTAATACCTCATAAGTGGACTCTGCTTCTACTTTTTGTGAAGAATTTCCTTCATCCATGATTTTCAGTAGAACTTCACATGTTGGACTAAACAAATTTATCAAGTTAGAAACCGATTTATGATGCAAACCCCAACGAGTATCACCAGGTCGCTATAAATTGACCATCTGATTAAGTCTTTTCCTAGTCTCAAACTCTTCAATATCAATCAAATATGCAATGTCAGAAGCTCTAGCAATTTTTAATTGCTCAATACATTTGCATGAAGCACGAATATTATTGATAATCAAAATCAATTTAGTGAAAAATCTATTAAAAGGGACAACTGCTTTTGATGCTTCTGCTAATGCCAATTGTAAGTGATGTGCAAAACAATGAATGTAGTGAGCATATGGACAATCATTCAAAATCAAAGCTTGTAATCCATTCCACTCACCCCGCATGTTGCTTGCACCATCATATCCTTGCCCCCGAATGTTTTGGATATCTAAGCAATGATTAGAGAAAAAATAATATATCTCATTTTTAAGGGTCAATGTTGCAGTTTCAACAACATGAACAATCCCATAAAATCGTTCTCACACAAAGTCATTTGTATCAACATATCTTAAAACCATAGCCATTTGCTTTTTCATAGACTCATCATGATCTTCATCAACCAATATGCAAAACTTTGCATCACCAATTTCTTCCCTAATTGCCCTCTTCACTTTGGTTAAAATAACATGTAGAATTTCTTTTTGAATCTGAGGTGATGTGTAGGTGGCCTTTTTTGGAGCTTTTGCCATTATTTCAACAACATTATTATTATAGCCCACCATCAAATCCAATGTTGTAAGAAAGTTTCCCCAATTGGTTGAAGTAGAGCTTTCATCTCGACCTCTAAAAGAAATAGCTTGCAGGGCAAGATGTTGCACAACATCAATTGAAGCCTTCAATCACAGTCGATTATTTGCAATTTGTTCTGAAGTGAAATTGCCCACTACCTTGTCTATGTGTTAAGACTGGTTCATCAAATCCTGACACACTTTATGGGCAAATCTATGAGTGGAGTTAAGATTTTTCCCCATATGAAGACTAAAAGAACAACTTTCACTGTTTCTAACTTTCTTCCAACTCTTAAATCCGTTAACTGTGAATGCATTTTGTCCGTCATGCCCAGTTGGCTTATGAAAGAGAAAGCATAGTTGACAAAAAGCGGCATCTTTTTAGGAGAATATTCAAGCCATGGCTTAAAGCGATCATCTTCATACCAAGAACCTTGAAAGCTTCGACCCTTCTTAGATTTTTAAAATTTTTTAAAATGAGGTTGGTTTGGACCCAACTTAATGTAACGTTGCCAGATCTCATCTCGTTGATCAACATGATAAGTATATATTTGTCTACGCAATCCAGGATCAAGTTCTAATTGCAACGAACTCATATCAACTTTTTGAAATTTTGTTTGAGAATTTTCCTCAACAGGTTCATCAGGATTTTCCTCAACAGGTTCATCAGGATTTTCCTCAATTAGGACGTCAAGATTTTCCTCAATTGGGACATCAGGATTTTCCTCAACATTAGTGGTTGGCAATGTTGCACCACTAGTATTAGCTTCTAAAGCATTTAAAGCTTTAAAAAAAAAAAAATCAATTATGGTAGTTGACTTTTTCATAATCTACAAATAAAATATAATTTGAAATTATTATGTCATTATATGGTCAATAATCTACAATCATTACACACAATAGACAAGCACTATGCATACAAGCATTCAACAACTAACCAATACATTTTAAAGTTGCAAATAATCTCTTTAATTATTTACCCAAAAAAGAATCTCTTTAATGTTTTAAAAGAGACTAAACTAATAGACAAAAACACTAAATACAAAACTACAAAAACATCACAAAACATGATAAACATCATAGGGCTATGGTAATAGGAGTTGACGTGTTGTGTTGTGTTGTGTTTGTCACAAGAGATGACAACTTTTTTATTTATAAAAGAATATAAATTATGGGCTATATTAAAGAGAGAAAGACAAAGATGATTCAGATTTTTACCTCCCTCTTTGACTTTTTCTCTCTAGTTTGTAGTTTCTTCTAGTTTATTCTATATTTCTTTGTCTCTGAGTCTCTCCATCCCTGCTCTCATGCTTTGTGCTCTCTTTAAGTTTTCTTTACAAGTCACAACAGTGTCAAGTGTCAACACATGATTAAATCTAAGTTAACCAAATAAGGATTCAATATGAGAGGGATACCTTTGCTTTTATAGACATGTATACTGTAGTGCCGTTGGCTACCGAACTCCTCTGTGTTCAGCTGTAAGTTAGGTTTTCCTTTTTTTTTTTGGAATGGCTTAGAAATCCCCTTCTTTTTTCCCTTTTATTATATGTGTGAGGTAGGTAGTTGGGTGTTTCCTACTTCTAGGCTAGTTAGATATCTAGTTAGAATCGACTTTTTGTTGTTGTTGTTGTTGTTGTTGTTGTTGCTTGTGTTTGTTTTGGAGTGTTGTTTGGGCTTAATTTTTGTTGTTGGGCTAATTTTTTTTTTTTTTAAAGTTTTTAAAAATAACAATAATATTGTTAAGGGGGGCAAAGTGCAATTTTACTGAAACAAATTGCTAAAAATAATATATTATATATATACTTTTTTTTTTTTAAATCTGGGTGGTGTTGGGGGGGGGGGGGGGGACATTGCCCCCCCAAGTCCAACAACAGCTCCGTCCCTGCTTGAATCTTTGCAATAAAAAGATGACTAAGAAAGTCGATCGAAACAAAATTCTCTACATACGTAGAATAGGGAGTTAATGCAAAGGTTCCTTCCCCCATAAGGAAACCCACAACATTTATGGAAGAGTATGGAAACTACAAAAATGAATGACAATCTTAATCCCAGTACAGGTGTAGGAGTCCACATCTTCTATCCTACTCTTCCTGCTCCATTTTATACTTCACAATTAAAAATATGTCACATGTCCATCTATTTTATTAAATGCTAAATTTATGCCTTCTATTATTTCAATTACCTAAATATGATGTGTTATTTATTTTAGAAAATTGAAATAATAGAAGGCATAAATTTAGTATTTAATAAAATAGATGGACATGTGGCATGTTTTTATTTGTGGAGTATATAATGGAGCAGGAAGAGTGGGACAGAAGATTTGGACTTGGTAGCAGCAGGTATGATGAAGTTGAAAGTCGTACATGAGCTAGCTAGCTAGCATGCAAGCACAAGATGACATCCATAGTCACAGTCACAATCACAGTCATAAAAAGCCGTGACTAGTCAAATACTCTCTTTTTTTTTATTATTATATATATTTATGAATGACTAGTCAAGTACTTAGATGAAACACAAGCCTCCTCATAATAGGAAGAACAAGGGGATGAAAGAAATGAAGATCAATCTCATTTGAGTTATGCTAAATTCACATCCTATGACACTAAAATTTGGAATGGAAACTACAAAAAAGAAAGACAATCGTAATCCCGGTCACTTTCCTATCATGGGTGCCTTAGGAGATTCTCTCAGTTGACGACTAAGGCTAAACATCCTAGAGATGATTAGACTCTAACTCAGCAGGAGAAGGCTGAGATTTGTTCTACTGAGGCTGCTACTCACGATCTTGACCATCATCTTTATCTGCTCCATCTTCTGGAGTGGAAACCACCCTTTCTACTATTCTTGATCCAATTCATCTCCTTCAAGATGATATTAGTGAGATTCAAGAGCTGTAAACATCTCACAATGCTTATTTGGGACATCTTGCTGATGAGATGTGTTAGGTAAAAATGAATTGACTCCTTGCAATTAATTAATTAATTACCAAAGTTAATTAATTAGATCAAATTTCATGCAACATCATGGCAGCACAAACAAATCACCAATTATACTAAATGCAGCGGGAAATAAATTCTACACAGGTGATTTGTTTACGAATGGGGAAAACCACTGAGGCAAAACCTCACCGGGTGATTTTAAGTTCACCACTCCCAAGAATCCACTATTATCAATCACAATCGGTTACAAGTATAAGGAATCTTACCAAACCCTTTGGCCTATCCCGAAATACCAACCTACAATTGAACCCTTACCCCTATACCCAATTGGAGTTGTATTGTAGTAGCAATCTTTCCGTTCAATGCATGAATCACAGTACGTGACTAACCAATGATGCACAGATCCCAATACGTGACTAACTCCAGCAACTTGAAGAGATTGTTGGCTGCAAAGTTCTTCAGTTCATCAACAATGAATATTAGGAAGCTCTTTGGTCAAAAAC
Organism: Quercus ilex subsp. ballota; assembly: GCA_032727855.1. NCBI lineage: Eukaryota > Viridiplantae > Streptophyta > Magnoliopsida > Fagales > Fagaceae > Quercus > Quercus ilex. Next base: position 17,555,011 of record CM064919.1, on the reverse strand, counting down.
CCTTGGCGTAAAGACGTAGTAGCTTCTTTAGAGAGAATAATAAACTAGGGAACTTTCTACATGTGCAACGGTCTTTAAAATAATCCTTGTATATGTCTAGGGTTGTGAGAAAAGAAGCCCTATACATATATACAAGCATGGGCCAAAAATCAAATCTGGAATTTCTGATTTCGTAAGTCTCGACAGAAACAGCTTGTGTCAAGCTTTGACTTTAAATCTTGATAGAAAGGATTCTATCGAGACTTCTGTCGAGCTTTAGTGAACAACTCTTTCTTCAGTTATTACTTGGTCAGATCTTCATGGCTTTAACACTTGACTTGAACAACATGTTTTTTGAAGTCTTAAACCTATCCTAGATCTATTCAATTACAAGTAAATTGCCTTTTGTCAAAGGATTAGCCAATTACATGAAATATGTCCCTAACAATCTCCCCCTTTGGCAATTTGTGATAAAATCATAGTAAATCATGAGAGAAGTCTTAAATCACTAAACTCATAACCACTTGTTGTATTACAAAACAAATCTAACCCTACTACAAACTCTTAAAAAACTTTGCAAGAAATGAATTCACAGCATGATAGACTTTCACAACCTGTCTTTTTGAAGCACTTAAACAAAACTCATCAAGGCATCATATGTGAAACAGAAATAAGGATTGCATACATAAAGAAACATGTGTATAAAGAGAGGAAAGAAACAACACATGTAGAGGTAAGTGAAGAAAAACATACATCATCATCATATATATGAAAATAAAGTACAATGTATGTAAAAAGGTCACATGACCGGTATACAAAAGGCTAATGAAAAAAGAAAGAGAAGTACATATAAACCTCACTACATCTCTCAAACCTATACACATTCCCCCTACCAAAAAATAAATCCTATACTAACTCTCCCCCTAAGTACAAGACTACTCTTAAACCCAAAACTACTCCCCCTTTTTGTCACGAATGACAAAGGGTAAGTCACTGAGAGGTCGTCATCTTGTCATCACCGGAAGAGACAGCATCATCCTCATGATCCTCATCATCTATATAAGGAGAGGCCGCGGGATGCTCTGGAAAGGATGAAGGAGCAAAGCCAGCCATGCGAGCCTGTCTACGAGCAATGTGACCGACTCGGGTGTTCATTTAACACATCTCATAAGTGAGATAGTCAAGACAACCACCAAAGTCAGTCTGCATTCGCTAAAGCTGCTCCATGATGGCCTCGAGGGTCACACCACTAATCGCGGAGAAAGAAGGAGTCGAGGAAAAGGGTGGAATAGCAGAAGCTATAGGATCGGTTGTCTCCACTCGTGGTCGCTTCGGTCAAAGCTGGGCCTCACTCCACCGGATAGAGCCAGCACTGATGGCCCCCATAATGGTGAAAATAGGAGAGGGAGGAATGGGAATGGAGAAGTGCTGAAGGATCAGCATGATAGCTGAAGGAAAGATGAACTTATCATGAGTCGCGGTATCCAAATACACATCTAGAATATATGTGATGAAGTGAGAGGGAGAATCAATGGTGAGACCTTCCATCAAGGATAAAAGAAAACGAGCACGAGGCTCGGTGATGGAGTTATAGTGTGAAAGTGGTGTGAGAGTGAAGGTCATCACCATGTTAAGGAATCTCGGGCTTTTAGCAAAACCTGAACATGAAGTGTTTAGCTTATGACCCTATATGGAAGGAGTCTCACAAAAGTGAAAGATAAGCTCATTTTTGGACACAGTCCGTAGACAATCATAGCCAGGGTAGTCAGGATGCATTACCCTAGGGACACGTAGTATCTCGGATATAAGATCCGGAGTAACTACGATATGTGTACCTCGGAATGTGGTAACAAATTGAGGCACAGAGGTATCGATGTCGTGTATGTTGGACTAAAACTCCTGAATAAACACGACGAGACATATCGAGGGTTTCTCAAGTAAAGAAGCCCAATCCCGAGTCCGAATGACTTCGAGGAAAGAAGTGTCGGCAAAATCCGACAGAATGACCTGGTGTTCCGGAAGAACACCACGGGCTTGAAAGTTCTTAGAGAAGTCCTTCTTAGCCTTCTCATCACGAAACTGGATGTGAGATGGAATAGAAAAGGATGACCTAGAACCTTGAAGGGGGTTCCTAGCCAGAGTAGATTTACGTTGTTTGGTTGCCATAACGCAGTCTATCTGAGAAAGAGAGGGAGAGAGAATATAAGGAAACAAAACACGTGCTTAAAAAAGGAATGAAAAGAAAGAACATATGCATGAAGAATGCATGAACATGTGACATGCAAAAAATTAAAAGTATCATGGGAAAAACCTAATCCAACCTAATAGCACTCACAAGTTTAATCAAGCACTAAAATGCATGAAACATTGTTATAATGCATAGAAGATGCAATGCATGAACACATAACAACAATTTCACAAAGCCCAACCCAAAAATTAGATGAAAAACTCAAAAACCCCAAAAATTTTGAAAAACCCCAAAACCTAGGTCTAAAATTCATGAATGCATGAAAAGAGAGAAGATGAGAACATTTACTAAGTGTTTGGAGCTTGATCTAGGCCAAAGAACACAAGGGTGAGGAGATTTGAGAGTGAGAAAGAGTTTTGGGGAGAGAGAGAGAGAGTTTTCTATTGAGAGAGAAGTGAGAAAATTAAATCTGAAATCGTGCATATCCTATGAATAGAAAACGCATCTCGATGGATGAGGTTTCTATTGAGAATCTGTCGAACACTAAATCTCAACAAAAATGAATCTGTCAAGGTGCTGTCGAGGATTTGTCGACGACAAAAATCACCTCGATGGATCGAACAATCTATCGAGAATCTATCGAGCAGACAGAAAGCAAAGAAATTTGGCTCGATGGATCTAAGAAGCTATTAAGAAGCTATCAAGAGAAAACCTAGAAATCTCGATGGATTGAGAATTTGTCAAGAAACTGTCAAGACCTGAAGAAGAAAGCTCGATAGAAAGGAATCTGTCGAGGATATGTTGAGAAGCTATCGAGCTTAAAGAAAAAAGGTTTTTCAAGAAGGGAAAAACACATAGAGATGAATGCAACAAGCAAGCTACTCAAATAAACATCCAAGCCACATATTTAGCTCTCAAAACATCTCTCAACATATAAGCATAGCATCCTTAGATCCAAAAACACACACACACACACACACACAAAACAAGTCTAACCAATTTTATATTTCGAAAACAAGTTAAGGCAGTTTAGTGAGCATATATTAACACATGTATTCCTTGTGATGGCCAAATCACATAGTACCTACACATGTATCAAAAGTAGCAAAGAGTTTGAAACATAGCAAGAGTGCATATTTGTCTCATATTATGAAGATTGGAGATATGAGAAAATCAAAAACACTCATACACAATCATAACTACTTGATGGGGACAATCACCTTTGAGGTACATCCTATAACTCCCACATCTCCTAGAAACACGCTTGCAACCATATTAAAAACATTTGATCTTTTTGCTTTTATTCTTTGCATATTTTTCTTTTTAAGCATATCATGCATGGGCATATAAGAGAGAGAAAAGAAAATACCTAATTGTGTATGTTTAACATCCCAATTTTGTTGTGCCAAAGCACATAGATGTTATAAATGATTGGCAGGTTTTAGTGGTGAGATGATTATTCATGTCTTTCTCTTAGGATTTTCTAGTCCTTCCCGTCAAAAAGAGTGATATGAGTATGAGATATAAGAGACAATCTTAATCGTACTCATCACAAACACGAGCCACAAAACTCACTTGCTTAGTTGTGCATTGAGATGCTCATCTAAACTACAAGAGACACAAAGTTTAGAAAACTTTGTTTCAATGGCCATCCAAGGTACACAAGTACCAATATATACAAACACATACTGTTTTTGTATTTTTCTCATTTTTCAAATTTTTTTTTTTTGAAAAAAAAAACAAAAACTGAAAACAAATAAACAAAAACAAGCAAACAACTATAAAGCATAAAAACTAGATGCAAATGCATGAAAGAAAGTCCAACTTTAGATAGAAAGAATTAAAGCAGAGGACAAACAATTAAGTCTTGAGATCCTTCATCACCCACATAGCACAAGTCTTTGGCTGCGAAGATGAAAAGACACGTGTCCTAGTATGACTACTAAAGGACATAGAGGAATTAGAATTCCCCTGAAATTGAGTTAAAAAGCTTAAAACTTTTAATAACTCACCAAGAATAGGTACAAAGCCTTTAGACGAAGGATGAGACCTATTGGACACTCGCTTATGAGGTGTTAGGGACATAGTTTATGTAATTGGCTAATCATTTGATAAAAATGTACTTTACTTGTAATTGGGTAGATCTAGGATGGGTTTAAGGCTTCAAGAAACATGTTGTTCAAGTCAAGTGTTGAAGCCGTGAAAATCTGACCAAGAAACAAGTGAAGAAGAGCTGTTCATTAAAGCTCAATAGAAGTCTTGACAAAATCCTTTCTATCGAGATTTAATGTTAAAGCTTGACAGAAGCTTAACACAAGCTGTATCTGTTGAGAAATACAAAATCAAACTTTCCAGATTTGATTACTCGCATATTCCTTTGTATTTATGTAGGGTTTCTTTTCTCACAATCCTAGACATATATAAGGATTATTTTAAAGTACGTCAAAAGATGAGGCAAATAGAATACAAGTAGTGTGTGACCGGAATGCAAAAGTGGCCTAGTTCATTATTCTCTTTGTAGAAGCTACTACATCTTTACGCCAAGGGTCTTGTGACCAAGGAGCTTCCTGATCTTCATTGTTGATGAACTGAAGAACTTTGCAGCCAAAATCTTCTTCAAGTTGGTGAGTTAGTCATGTACTAGGATTCGTGCAATGAACTGAGAGATTGCCACTATAATATAAGTCCAATTGGGTAATGGGGTAAGGGTTCAACTGTAGATTGGTATTTCGGGATAGGCCAAAGGGTTTGGTAAGATTCCTTATATTTGTAACCGCTTGTGATTGATAATAGTGGATTCTTGGGAGTGGTGATCTTAAAATCACCCGGTGGGGTTTTGTCTCGATGGTTTTCCCCATTCGTAAAAAAATCACCTGTGTCAAATTTATTTTCCGCTGCACTTAGTATAATGGGTGATTTGTTTGTGCCTCCACGCTTTGCATATAATTGAACCTAATTAATTAACTTGGGTAATTAATTAATTTGCAAATTTTTGCCCTATCATGAGGAAACAACTTGAAACAATTAAGGCGAGTGTGACCAGAACCACCACAAATGGTGACAAACATGAGTAGTTTTAGAGCTACTCGGCTTCCTAGAAGGAGGTCTAACTTTAGAGGTTGACAACTTAGGACAATTTGGATTAATATGACCAACAATATGACAATGATGACAAGTGGAGACAAATTCGGAATTTTTATTCAACCTAGGAGGAGTTTTAGACATAGGTTTGGAAACTTCAGCATTAACATCAGATTGTTTACCTTTGTCTATCCTAGCAATATTAGCATTCAACTCTTCATTATTCATTTTAAATGGAGGAATATAAAAATCTTTTTCTTTTGAGTAAGGCTCAACAACAAGTTTAGCACTAGTTAATTTTTCAACTTTGGTTTTAGATTCAACTAGTTGCTCTTCCAAGCTCTTAATTTTGTCCACCTGAGATGAAATTTGATTTTTAAATTTCTCATTCAAATTATTAGCTTCATCCAATTTTGCAATCAATTCATCTCTTTCAAGTTTGACCTTTTTAAAATTAGCTTTTAATTTTGTAGAACATTCAAGGGATTTCATACAAAAATTATAAAGCTTGCAATAGGCATCCTGAATATCATCATCATCATTCAACACAAGATCATGCAAATCAAAACAATCAAGAGTTTCCATGACAACGGGGGTCAATGGATCACACAACACAGATTAAAACCTAATCAGAGTATGCCCGCTCTGATACCACTTGTTGGGTTAAAATGAATTGACCCCTTGCAATTAATTAATTAATTACTCAAGTTAATTAATTAGATCAAATTTAATGCAATAGAGTGGTAGCACAAACAAATCACCAATTATACTAAATGCAGTGGAAAATAAATTTGACAAAGGTGATTTGTTTATGAATGGGGAAAACCACCGAGGTAAAACTCCATCGGGTGATTTTAAGGTCACCACTCCCAAGAATCCACTATTATCAATCACAAGAGGTTAAAAGTATAAGGAATCTAACGCATCCAATACGAGTGTTCATCTAACACATCTTGTTAGGGACATATTTTATGTAATTGGCTAATCCTTTGACAAAATGCACTTTACTTGTAATTGGGTAGATCTATGATGGGTTTAAGACTTTAAGAAACATGTTGTTCAAATCAAGTGTTAAAGTCATGAAGATCTGACCAAGGAACAAGTGAAGAAAGAGCTGTTCACTAAAATTCGACTGAAGTCTTGACAAAATCCTTTCTATCAAGATTTAAAGTCGAAGCTCAACTGAATCTTGACACAATCCGTTCTATCGAGATTTAAAGTCGAAGCTCAACAGAAGCTCAACACAAGCTGTTTCTGTCAAGACTTACAAAATCAGAAATTCCAGAGCTGATTTTCGACCCATGCTTGTATATTTGTATAGGGTTTCTTTTCTCACAACCCTAGACATATATCAAGATTATTTTAAAAGCTGTCGTGCATGCAGATAGTGCCCTAGTTCATTATTCTCTCTGAAGAAGCTATTGCATCTTTACGCCAAGGATTTTGTGACCAAGGATCTTTTTAATCTTCATTGTTGATGAACTGAAGAACTTTGCGGCCAACAACCTCTTCAAGTTGCTGGAGTTAGTCACGTACTGGGATTCGTGCATCATTGGTCACAAAACCCTTGGTGTAAAGATGCAGTAGCTTTTTCAGAGAGAATAATGAACTAGGGCACTTTCTGCATGCGCGACGACCTTTAAAATAATCCTGATATATGTCTAGAGTTGTGAGAAAAGAAACCCTATACAAATATACAAGCATGGGCCGAAAATCAGATCTAGAATTTCTAATTTTGTAAGTCTCAACAAAAACAGCTTGTGTCAAGCTTCTGTTGAGCTTCGACTTTAAATCTCGATATAAAGGATTCTGTCGAGACTTCTATCGAGTTTTAGTGAACAGCTCTTTCTTCACTTGTTCCTTGGTCAGATCTTCATGACTTTAACACTTGACTTGAACAATATGTTTCTTGAAGTCTTAAACCCATCCTAGATCTACCCAATTACAAGTAAAGTGCATTTTGTCAAATGATTAGCCAATTACATAAAATATGTCCCTAACAAGATGTGTTAGATGAACACTTGTATTGGATGCATTGCTCACTATCAGTCTCACCTTGGTGGATTTATATCCTCTTATGAGCTCGTTGCTTCTATGGCTTCTTATTCTGATGTTAATGGTGATGGTGCTTCTTCTTTTGACAACAAGGCTACAACTTTGCAGTGATCCAACTTTTTCCATCATGACAAAAAGATGGAGTAGTTGTAGGAGTTGATGTAGGCTAGTTGTTAGGAGGAGAGTGTATATTTTTTTGGGATGTAGTGAGATTTTAATGTATTTATGGTTTCTGTAAACCCTTGATATATACTTGATCTATTTTAATTAATATATATATATATATATATATATATATATAATGTGTATTTTCTTTATTCCACATGTGTTATTCTTTTCTTAATCTCTTGCGTGTGTTGAATATTTATATAAATTGTCTTATTTTACACTCGAAGTCTTGATGTATCTTGTTTAGTGTTTTTTAGCTAAAAACAGGTTGCAAAGTCATATTCATACATGAGCTCTCGTCTTGCAAACTTTGCAGTGACCCACCTTTTTCCATCATGACAAAAAGGGGGAGTAGTTGTAAGAGTTGATGTAGGCTAGTTGTTAGGAGGAGAGTGTATATTTTTTGGGGATGTAGTGAGATTTACTTGTATTCATGGTTCCATTAGGGGTGTCCTGAGATGGATCAACCTTTCCCAAGTATTAATTACTTGTCTTCTATCTCTCAAGTTTTCTCTCCCCTAAGCAAGAATGTTCCAAGCCCCCAATTATCTCCCTCCCTTTCTTTTTATAGGCTTGCCCCCTTAGTAGGCATGTTATGATTAGGGAATCTTTGATATGCCCTTGGGTCTCTCCACTTACAAGACTTGGGTGGTTTCATGAGTTTGGGCAACTGTTGTAGCATGTCTTATCACACATCAGTGATGAGGCCTACAACTATGCTATCGAGATCATTTTCTTGTAACTTGTACTTGATGCCGAATCTTGTATTCGGTGGGCGAATTTTCCCAAGGCATTATCTTCCTTCTTCGAGATAGCGTATCCTGCTAGGGCATATCAGCTAGGGATGTACTGATTTACATGGAAGCTTGACACTTAATAAACTAGGGCTAAACTTACCCTTAATGGGCCCGAGTTTGGGTTCGGCATGGGCTAGACCCTCCCTAAGTTCTGGGTTGGGCCCAGCATAGGCTGAGTTTTACTCACCTATATATATATATATATATATATATATATATATTATGATGTGTATTTTTTTTATTCCACATGTGTTATTCTTTTTTTAATCTCTTGCATGTGTTGAATATTTATATAACTTGCCTTATTTTACACTCAATGCCTCTATGTATCTTGTTTAGTGTATTTTATCTTTGCAAAGTCATATTCATACATGAGCTCGTCTTGCAAAGTTCTTCAAGAGTTCAAGAATTAGAGTAGAATTTTTTTTTTTTTTCTATGTAACATTTAGTAGAATGTACTCTTGTGATTTTATTGCCAAATGGGGAAAATTTAAGGTTCATACTTGTAAATTGGCTTATTCCAAGACAAACTCACTTTATGTGTAATTGAGTCTTATGATGTATTTGGATATCGCTTATTTTGCTGAAAGTGAAAAATTATTGCTGAAAGTACTGTAGATAAAAGTAAAAGTTAGTTGAAATAGTACAGTGGAGCCCATGAATAATAGCAAAAATAAGCTGAATAGTGAAATAATTTTAATTTTTAATCCTATCCAGAAACGCACACTTAGTTTCTAGAGAGTTCAAGAAAACCTTAAAGACAATTTACAAGTGGTATTGTTGAAGACACAAGAACACTTAAGGAAAAGCTCAACAAAAACTGAAACTGCAGATGTCAATACCTGCTCGATACTTATCAATCTATCGAGATTTAATGAACCTCGATACCTTTGACACCTTTCGATCTATTGTGTTTTAGTATTTTGATTTCCAAGATAAATTTTCAGCCCATGATGACAATGCTTCCTAGGGTTTCATGTACTAGGGCTCCATAGCATATAAAAGCTATATTTTACGGTAGTCATCAGATGTACAAAGAGGACAGGGGAGAGAGGCGGAGCTAGGGGGGCCAGGTGGACCATGGCCTCTTAGCTTTTCCAATTTTCCATAAGAGTAGTGAAAAAATTAGAATTTATATAGAAAATGACTTGGCCCCCTCTCAAATTTCAGAATTTGGTCCTTCAAAATCTAAAATTTAGACCTTAGACATGCATGATTGGCCCTCAAAATTTTCAAGTAGTTTAGAAAAACCCAACAAATTCAATTAGTGCAAAAAAACCCAAAAATTTAAATTACTACAAAGATATAGCCCATTTCGTAGCCCATGACCTTCCAAGTACCCAAAAAAAAAAAAAATAATAAAAAAACCCAAAATTTCCTTTTTAATATATCCCAAATCACCATGGATCAATCCTTCAAATATATCAACTTAGATTTTTCTTTTCTTTTTTAAAGACCCAAAATATATCAACATAAATCTAACCCATCGCACGCCGCCAATTGCCTTGCCATGAGTCCGTGGTTATCCATTGACTCTGGCTCCTTCAAAGCACCGCAAGTATCTCCCTCTCTCTATTTCTATCTCTTTGTTTAGCTTGTGAAGGCTATGAATACCAAGTAATGTAAAGCAAAGACACTAATTGTGATTTACTGCTTTTGATATACCGTATGCTGTACAGTTGTATTGCTGTACTTCAGCAATTAAATTTTAAAGGATTAAACTTGTCTGAGTTTCTTTTGTGGTGGGTCTACCAATTTCATATATAACTTGTGGCTGTGATTTTTTTACCTTTTTGTTTATAACTTTTATATAATATATTAATAATGATAATGATATTACAATGCTGGCGTGTTGTTGATTTTGCTCGTGAGTGAATGTATGTGTTATTGGAACTCTTTTTTATTTTTTTTTATTTTTTTTTATTTTTTGAGAGGATGTGTTATTGAAACTTGATACATGAAAAGTGAATGTTATGTAAAGAATCCTATATAATATCAATAGTGTTGTGTAGTTTATTAGTAGTGTATTGTTCATACATTTTTTTTTCTTTTTTAAATTAACTGAATAAATAATTCATAAAAATTTAATATCAATGTTTCAAAATATGAGTGATTTATGGGAAAACTGTTCACAATTTATGTATATTTTGAGGAAAGAAAATGTTTAGTATAATGAAGAATGTACGGCACAATTTTGTTGAGTTAGAAGTTATTTATGAAATATATATATATATATTACTTAACAGTTTCATTATATTTATTATTTAGCTGGTCCCTCTTGAATAAATTTCTTGACTCCGCCACTACATGGATAGATACACACTTAATAGGATTTACTATGACTTTTGGTGTACCCTAGAGTTTTGTGCCAAATTGCTTCTAGATCTTCAAGCGTAGATTGAATAATCTTGCCAAACTACAACAATCAACAATTGTTGTGGTGTTAGTCACATACTGGAATTCGTGCAAAAGAGAATTCTCTACAAGAACAAGTCCAAATGGGTATTGGAGTTGATACTGGTATAGGTTAGTAGATTCTACTATAGTTAGGGACTTTGGGATAGGTTGGTTGGGTTAAGATTCTTTGTACTTGCAACTGCTTGATTCTTGATTAATGGATTCTTTGGGAGTGGTGACCTAAAATCCACCCTGTGGAGTTTTTGCTTGCGAGGGTTTCCCTCATCATGATCAAATTGTCATGTCAAACTTATTTTCCATTGTACTCTAATTTAGTTTGATAATTTGATTGTGCCTTAATATGATTTGCATGTAGTTAGACTAATTAATCAATTTGGGTAATTTGATTAATTAACTGTGGTCAATATATAACCCAACAATTTCTTTCAAAGTTGTATTTAATCAAAGTTTTTAAAGATGGTAAAGTAGAGAATAGAATATATATATATATATATATATATATGTATGTATATATATGTATGTATGAGATAACGAAAGTTCCTCTAATAGGCATAAACTAATATACATGCTTAATTGCTATTTATAGGCTGCAACTGAAGAGGATAAAAGTTAAGGTTGACGGATCCTTTCAAAATGAACTTACCATAGGTGACGGTGTTGAGTTAATGGATGATCAAAAACAAGACGATGGATTAAGGTACTAAACGGAAAGACCACATGACGGATGGTCTCCCATAGTGGATAGATGATTGTCCATGATAGACGGATTCTGGGTACACGTGCACAAGGCTAATGGATATCAAGGCCTCGTGGCACCCACATGGCTTAAGTAAACTCCAAGGAATTCTAAATGGAAATATCTTGCACCCTGCAATTGACCCTGGTCAATGGAATCCCTATATGGGAGGAATCCTGCAAGATACGTACATTTATTAGGATCATCCCAATAAGGAAACATCTTCTCGCCCAAGAAACAAAAGTTGGTTCTACACTACTATAAAAATCCCAAGCCCTAAAAAAAAAAGAAGGTACACATAATTTACACCATCTCTGGCACTCTAGAGTTGTGAAAGTTCTCTAACTTAACCTTTAGAGGGTCTTTGGCCTATACCACACTGGTGCTCTTTGTAAGGTTTTTCTTCTTCTTTGTTGTGTAGGTTTAGTCTAGAGCACACGAAGACTGTGTGGCTTACTAATGATTTTTGGTATCATCAGTTGGTGCTGTCTGTGGGAAACTGTAAGGAAGTAAGCCATACTACCGCTTCCCGGATGAAAAGTTGCATGGTACTTACTCGCTTGATGGTGACCACCAATAACAATCAAGGGGATGAACTGCACACCACCGCCTTTAAGAGACAGGTTCAAACTTTTGCAGCAGAAGTAGAATGCCTCACCAAGCAAAACCATGACCTAGAGGAGCAGCTACGCCAAAAGAACGCAGCGCTTAACACCCAGGAGGAGGACCAAGAAGGTACCAACGCTGAGAGAAAGAACCAAGAAGGTCCAGAATGCAGCAGCGCCTCAAGCAGGCAAGAGTGACAAGATACAAGCCGTTTATCCACCGCGGATACTACTCTACAACACATGGTCGCAAAGATGCAGATGATGAAGGAAATGATGGACTTCATGAGAAACGCCCTCAGAGGATGGGTGTCAAGCGACCTCGACGTGTTAGTCCATCAGACGGACTTGGCCTTTACCGCACTTGTCACGTTATTCCCCTTTCCACCAAAGTTTTGTATGCCACAGGTAGAAGCCTACAATGGGTCAAAGGATCCCTTAGATCAACTAGAGTCGTTCAAAACCCTCATGCACTTGCAAGGCGTGGCAGACAAAATCATGTGCAGAGCCTTCCCAACGACGTTGAAGGGTCCTGCGAGGGTATGGTTCAGCAGGCTAGCGCCCAACTCTATCAATACCTTCAAGGAGCTGAGCGCGCTGTTTGCCACGCACTTTATAGGGGGGCACAGATATAAGAAGTCCACTGCGTGTTTAATGAGCATCAAGCAACGGGAGGAGGAAACACTAAGGTCCTACATAACCCACTTTAACAAGGAGGCCCTCTCGATCGAAGAAGCTGACGACAAGATACTAGTGGCTGCCTTTACCAATAGGTTACGGAAGGGGAAGTTTTTGTTTTCCTTATACAAAAACAACCCAAAAATCATGTTGGATGTGCTTTACAGGGCTACTAAGTACATGAACGCGGAAGACACACTGCTGGCCTGAGAAGAGAAGCCTAAGAAGAGGGAAAGATAAGAGGATGCATGGCAAGATAAGGGACAGAAGATGGCTAGGACCAAGGAATGACGGGAGGACAGACATTCCAAACCCCCCCATTGGGAGGTTCATAAGCTTCACGCAGCTAACTGCACCGATTGACCAAGTTTTGATGCAGATCAAGGACGAAGGGGCCTTGACATTTCCCAGCAAACTGAAAGGAAATCCTAGTAAGAGGTCTAGAGACAAGTACTGCTGTTTCCACCATGATCACGGCCACGATACGTTCGACTACTACGACTTAAAGCAACAGATAGAAGCTCTTATCAGACAAGGAAAGTTACAAAAGTTCTTCAGCAAGGAGAGGATGGACCCACCGCAAGAACAAATGGCCCGAAGGGAAAACGAGCATCCTAAGCCCCCCTAGAAGGCATAAGGATGATCTTAGGGGGAACCATAACTTCCAATTCATCCAGGAAGGCATACAAAACCTACTTACAATGGTGCAGAACATCCAGTTGACGGGCTTTATCCCAAAGATGGCACGAATCGACAACCTTGTAATTGGATTCACAGAGGAAGATGTCGGCATCTCCACCACACACATGACGATGTGCTCGTAGTTAGCATACGGGTGGGGGACTACAACACCCACTGGGTCCTTGTGGACAATGGGAGCTCTGCTGATATCCTTTACTACCTGGCGTTCCAGCAAATGAGAACTGAGAGAGAACGGTTGGTTCCAACCAACACACCGCTTGTTGGATTCGGATGAACAAGAGCATACCCCTTTGGTGCAGTCAGTTTGTCCTTAATAGTTAGTGATTACCCTCAACAGATCACCAAAGATGTCTTATTCTTGGTTGTTGACTGTTCGTCCGCTTACAACACCATCCTGGGCCGTCCTTCCCTTAACTCGATGATCAAGTTCCCCATCGAGTACAGAGTGGGAGAGGTATGAGGGGATCAAGTAGCAGTGCGCGAGTGCTTTATTGCCATGTTGGAGATGGATGATCATTTACAAACAATGTGTATAGAAGAGCAGCAAATTGTGGCAGAACCCATGGAAGGGCTAGAGGAGGTACTCCTTGATAATTCTAGGCTCGTACGAACGACCAAGATCAGCACCCTTACTAGCCCACCAGTAGGCGCTCATAGCATTTCTGAGGGAGAACCAGGACGTCTTCGCCTGGAGCCATGAAGACATGCCTGGAATTGACCCTTCGGTTGTCCACAAGTTGAATGTATCACCCTCTTTTCCCCCTATCCGTCAGAAGAAGCAGGTATTCATGCAGGAGCGAAACAAGGCCATAACGGAAGAGGTTCACATGTTACAAGAAGTAGAGTTCATATGAGAAGTATACTACCCCAACTGGCTGGCCAACGTAGTGATGTCAAAAAAGCCAACGGGAAGTAAAAGATGTGTGTGGACTTCACAGACTTGAACAAGGCATACCTTAAGGACAACTACCCATTTCTGCGAATCGACATCTTGGTGGATTCGACAGCAAGACACTAGTTGCTGAGCTTTATGGACGCATTTTCTGGTTACAACCAGATCAAGCTGGACAAGGCTGATCAAGAGAAGACTTCATTCGTCACCAGCCAGGGTCTCTTCTACTACGAAAGTAATGCCATTACTCAAGGACGCGGGGGCCACATATTAAAGGCTGATGAAAAAGATGTTCGTACATCAGATTATGAGGAACGTTTAAGTCTACGTGGACGATATGTTGGTAAAGAGCATTCAAGAGGATGACCATTTGGACGACCTCAAGGAAACCTTCGATACCCTTCGTTCTTATAACATGAAGCTGAATCCGAACAAATGTGCATTTAGGGTGATGGCGGGAAAATTCCTTGGATTCATGGTGTCCCAAAAAGGTATTGAGGTCAACCTAGATAAAATACAAGCCATAATGGATAGGTGCCAAGGAGATACAGAGTCGAAACAGTAAGGTAGTTGCACTGAATAGGTTCGTCTCAAGAGCAATGGATAGGTGCCTACCTTTCTTCCGTACATTAAAAAATTCCTTTGAATGGACAGCCGAATGTCAGCAAGCATTCGAGAACTTAAAGGCGTATCTTTCCTCCCCACCCTTGCTGAGCCCGTCCAAACCAAATGAAGAATTATTCCTCTACCTAGCTGTTTCCCCAGTCACTATCAGCGCAGCTTTAGTCAGAGAGGAGGACGGGGTGCAAAAGCCTGTATACTTCACGAGTCGGGCACTTCAAGGTGCAAAAAAGAGGTACCCATCGAAGGAAAAGCTAGCCTTCGCCCTAATTACCGTAGCCTGCAAACTCAAACCTTACTTTCAGGTGCACACGGTGATTGTTCTAACAGACAAGCCTCTACGAAGAGCGATGAGCAGCCTAGAAGCTGCTAGACGGATGACACTATAGGCAATCGAATTGAGAGAGTTTGATGTGTGGTATCGCCCACGCACGACCATAAAGGGGAAAGTTATTGCTGACTTCATCGTAGAATTCACACACATAGAAGGCTAAGGGGCAGGAGAGATTCCTCAATGGAGCATCCACACGAATGGATCGTCCACCAGACAAGCAGGCAGAGCTGGTGGGGTACTTTGTAGCCTAAAAGGGGACAAGGTCGAATGCATGGTCCGACTCGATTTCCCTACGACAAATAACGAAGCAGAATACGAAGCCTTGATAGCAGGGCTGGATCTCGCCAAAGCAACAAGAGCCGTGAATGTGGTAGTATATTGCGACTCTCAAGTAGTCACTAGTCAAGTTAACGGCGACTATGAGTGCATGGGCGAACGGATGAAGAAGTACCTTAAGCAAGTGAAGAATTGGGTAAACGACCTTCAAGCAAAGTTTGTTCAAATCCCAAGGGAGGAGAACGAGCATGTCGACCATCTTGCCAAGGTTGCATTAGCAGAACATATGCTCATTCCTAATCAGGTATTGTCCTTCGTTCAAATCTCACCATTAATAGACAGTATTAGTGTGCATGAGATAGGTTCCGAGAATGATTGGATGACACCAATAACCTCCTACTTGAAGGATGGCATGCTACCTAGCGACAAGGAGGCTGTAAGGAAGCTGAAGGTTCAAGCAACATGGTTTGTGCTAATTAAAGACATCCTATACAAAAGGGGCTTCTCCCACCCGTACCTAAGGTGTCTTATCCTTGAAGAAGTAAACTATGTCATACGAGAAGTACATGAAGGAGTCTGCAAAAACCATTCTGGATCACGGTCCTTAGTGCACAAACTAATCTAGGTAGGTACTATTGGCCTACCATGCAGAAAGATGCCCTTGCATATGTTAAAGCTTGCGACAAGTGTTAGAGGTTTGACAACCTTATTTGGCAGCCAACAGAGGAACTCACTCCAATGATGGCCCCATGGCCTTTCACTCAGTGGGGACTGGACATCATGGGTCTATTCCCAATAGCAATTTGACAGCTAAAATTCCTGGTGGTTGGTATAGACTACTTCACTAAGTGGGTAGAAGCCGAAGCTCTGGCTACCATCACGGAGAAGAATGTGCGAAGCTTTGTATGGAGAAACATCATCTGTAGGTATGGTATACCTATAGTGCTGGTTTTAGACAATGGGAGGCGGTTTGACAACGATGCGTTCAGAGACTTTTGCTTGTAGTTAAGGATCAAGAATCATTACTCATCACCTGCCCACCCTTAGGCCAATGGACAAGTTGAGGTCAAGAACTGATCCTTGCTCAAAATCATCAAGACTTGGCTCGATGGGGTAAAATGTGTATGGCCGGAAGAATTACCAAGTGTTTTATGGGCATACAAGACGACGACAAGGACACCTACAGGAGAGACACTATTTTGGCTAGCATATGAAAGTGAGGCAGTCATCCTGGTTGAAGTGGGACTTACAAGCTATAAAGTGGGAAACCATGACAAGAGTAGAAATTATGAAGCTTTACGCTTGCAGCTGGATTTGGTGGTCGAGATTAGAGAAACAGTTGAGCAAAGGTTAGCACGATACCAGGACCTCATGGCCAAACATTACAACTCCAAGGTCAGACACAAGGACTTCCAGGTTGGAGATCTGGTCTTAAGAAAGGTGACAAGTGCCATGAAAAATACCTCCCAAGGGAAGCTAGGACTTAATTGGGAAGGATCGTACATGATCGCATCATGGCATAGGAAGGGAACTTACCACCTAGAGACATTGGATGGGCAAAAGTTGCACCACCCCTAGAACACGGAGCACCTAAAGAAGTACTACCAGTAGACAATAGCATGGACAACAATACTCCTCATTTCCAGTTTATTGCTTCTTAGTTAAATTTTTATTATCTATAGTTTTTTTTTAAGCCTGAAGGCAGTTTTTTTTCCTAAGAATAATTTCTATACGCGTATTTATCACAATAAGAGTAGTTATTCAAAATACCATGTGTATGCTATCTACCTTTCTACATGAACATTATTTAGTCCATAAGTGGACGGGTTCATCCCAAGGGGTGAACTAAAAATTATTAAGTCAATAAGTGGACGAGTTCATCCCAAAGGGTGAGCTGAAAATTATTAAGTCCGTAAGTGGACAGGTTCATCCCAAGGGGTGAGCTAAAAATTATTTAGTCCGTAAGTGGACGGGTTCATCCCAAAGGGTGAATTGAAAATTAATAAGTCCATAAGTGACAGGTTCATCCCAAGGGGTGAGCTGAAAATTATTTAGTTCGTGACACGGACTCGAGCAACGTTAAACTTTCTGTTGAGGAGTGTAGAAGCCGAGTTGAGGAAAGGGATGAGTGGTAACACGAAATTGTCGCATTGGGTTGGGGCTTTCTCCAAGGCTTCCGATGTTGTCCGCGATGCTGTAAAACCTCATTATGTTGTAAAACCTCTTTACTTTCGCTTAGCAATAAAGATTTCTACCGGGGTGAGTTTTGTTGGAAAAATACATGTTTGTATCACATGCAAAATATACATAGCGAAAAATTAACAGATCTACTTCATTCGTAATTAATAACATGAACTTTTTAAATTTCAGAATATAAGAACAACAGAGTGTACCTTGGTGTGGTGAAATTCAAAACCAAATATTAGAAGCACTTGGGAACACTTTTAATCTTCACTCCAATTCCACTTGTGCCCAGTAAGTGTGGTCTCTCAATCAGTTTATATGTGTGTGTTCAAGGGAGAATGAGATAGTGTCCTACACTCACATAAAAACCATTTCATTCTCTTACAAAATTCTATATGTTTCTCTCTTTATAACTGATTATCTAATTGGGCTAGCCTTTTAGGCCATTCCAATTGGGCTTTAGTATGTGGCTTGGAGTGGGACCAAAAGGGAATAAATAACACACTAGCTTTAATGGGCATTGGGCTTTTCTGTCAACTCTTGATAAGCCAAAAGTTACCATTAATTATATTTAATATCACTATATAAATATAATTGTACTCTAGGCGTTATTAATAAATTATATCCCAAGACTTTATCGTACATGCAACCCTTTCATAAAATATTTATAGTAATACAAAGTCATGAATGTAGACTGCCACTTTAAAGTTTACTACATCTTAATCCTTGAGTACCCAGTTTAATCCTTTAAGTTATTCATCTTATATTTATGAAATCCAATTTCATAAATATATACTTTAGTAACTCCTTACTGAAGTGATTAGGCCTAACACTCTGAATAACCAAACCCATTAAATTTATCTCAAGGCTATATTTTATATCTCCATTAAGAGATTATGAATCCATCTTGAGAATATATGTTCCATCAACACTAAATGTGGCTGCCTAACGTACTAAGGTTTTTATCATGACTTTAGATCTTACTCCTGATGTATCAAAGCAACCTACACTTCATGATCAGGTCCATTATTCTATCAGGATTAAGAGTTCATGTAAATAGAAGTCGTGAGATTTAATTCATTTGATAGTCGTTAGGAGAATAATAAATCTCACAGCGGTCCAGTTCAATATGTCTTAACTCTTAAAACATATCAACATACCAATAAGAAATCTCCACTTCCATGATTAAGACAAAACATCTTAGTTGATATGTTATAGTCTTTGCAAATGAAATGCCCAATTTCATCACCGACTACAAACTAAAATTCTGAGTTTACAAAGAATTTGTGATTTGTATCTTCTATAACTAAATCACATAAATCACATACTATGCATCTTATGGGCTATATGATAATGTTCAAATATTCATGTTACCATTACTTTAGATAATAATAAAAAAACTTTATTAGTCACAACATTAAGTCATACATAATGTCATACATAGTATCATACAATAGGATTTAAAAGGCACATATCCTAACAATCTCCCACTTGCCCTAAAGACTATTGTGTACTAATCTAACTCTCATTCCCTCCAAATGTGACTCAAAGGTCCTTTGAGGCAGGGCTTTGGTAAAGGGATCTGCTAGATTACTTGTACTATCTATATTTGCTACTACTATATCTCCTCGAGCAACAATGTCTCGAATGGTACTTTTTTTCAATGTGCTTTCCTTTCTTGTAATTCCTTGGATCTTTGGATTGTGCAACTGCTCCACTATTGTTGCAAAACAATGTGATAGGAACTTACTTCATTCTCATAACACCTAGATCAGAAAGGAATTTCTTGAGCCAAAAAGCTTTCTTTGCCGCTTCACAAGCAGCAACATATTCAGCTTCCATGGTGGAGTCAGCAATACAAGATTGCTTAACACTTCTCTAACTTATAGCTCCACCTCCCAAGGTGAATACACAACCTAAAGTGGACTTTTTGAAATCAAGATCTGATTGAAAATCTAAATCCGTATAACCAATGGCAATCAAATCCTCACACCGGTAAACAAGCATATAATCTCTCGTTCTTCGTAGATACTTGAGAATATGCTTTACAACTTGCCAATGTTTTGGTCCTGGATTTGATTGATATCAACTGACCATCCTAACTGAATAACAAATATCTGGTCTAGTACAAAGCATGGCATACATGAGACTTCCCACTACAGAAGCATAAGGAACTTGTCTCATTATATTTTCTTCCTTAAGAGTCTTAGGCCTTTAGTCATTAGACAGAGGAACTCCATGTCTGAAAGGAAGCAATCCTTTCTTGGAGTTTTGCATGCTAAACTATTCTAGAACCTTATGTATATATCTAGCTTGTGACAAACCTAACATTCTATTCTTGCGATCTCGCCAAAGTTTGATCCCTAGAATGAAGTTAGCTTTGCCCAAGTCCTTCATATCAAATTGGCTTGACAACCGTACCTTTATTGATGACATTACCCCTACATCATTTCCAATGAGTAAAATATCATCAACATAAAGCATTAGGAACATTACTACTTTATCTCGATGTCTTTTGTACACACATGGTTCATCAAGATTTTGTTCAAAACCAAATGACTTGATTACTTGATCAAATCTGATGTTCCATGCCTTAGATGCTTACTTAAGTCCATATATGGATCTTTTCAAGTTACATACGATATGCTCTTAGTTCTTTGCTATGAAACCTTCTGGTTGCATCATATAGATTTCTTCTTCAAGATTGTCATTTAAAAATGCAGTCTTAACATCCATTTGCCAAATCTCATAATCATAATGAGTAGCAATGGATAAGAGAATTCTGATAGATTTAAGCATTGCTACTAGTGAAAAGGTTTCTTCATAATCAATACCTTCTTTTTGTGTGTACCCCTTCGCCACTAGCCTTGCTTTAAAGGTTTCAACCTTATCATCTATCCTTCTCTTCCTCTTGTAAACCTATTTGCAACCAACAGGTTTAATGCTATTAGGTGCCTTTACAAGATCCTGAATTTGATTGGCATACATTGAATCTAATTCCGATTTCATAGCTTTGACCCAATGACGTGCATCGATATCATTGATTGCCTCCTCATAAGTGTAAGGATCAGTTTTAGCCCCTTCTGAGATAGCTTCATAAGTTTCTCCCGGACCTATATAAATCTTATAGGTGGCCAAACAATCCTCCTACTATGACGAGGCACCTATGTACTAGACATCTCATAAGTAGTATCTTGTGGTGTATCTAATACAACCACATCATCCCTAATTTCACCAATTGGTTGTTTAACTATAGGTTCATCTATTTCAGCCAAAATAACTTTACTTCTAGGATTAAAATTATTCACATAATCATCTTCCAAAAATTTTGCATTGGAGCTAACAAACACTTTGTTATCTTTATGATTATAGAATAAATAACCCTTGGTTTCCTTTGAATACCCTAAAAACATGCATACTTCCATTTTTGCTTCTAACTTATCAGACTTCCCTTTCAACACATGTGCTAGACATCCCTAAATGTGAAGATATTTCATACTAGGCTTGCACCCACTCCACATTTCCTTAGGTGTGTTGGGAATTGATTTTGATGGAACTAAATTTAAAATATGCATTGCAGTTATTAGTGCATATCCCCAAAAGGAAATTGGTAAAGTTGAATAACTCATCATGAATTTAACCATTTCTAAAAGAGTCCTATTCCTTCTCTCTGTTACACCATTTTGTTGGGGAGTTCCAGGTGCAGTCAATTGGGATACAATCCCATTTTAAGTTAAGTAATCCTTGAAATCTCTAAGAAGGTATTCGCCACCACAATCAGATCGAATGGCCTTTATGTGTTTATCCAATTGATTCTCAACTTCAGCCCTAAACTCTTTGAACTTTTCAAAGGCTTTGGATTTCCGTCTCATTAGGTACACATAACCATATCTTGAGTAATCATTGGTAAAAGTGACAAAGTACCCATAACCTCCTTTAGCTTGGGTTGATATAGGACCACATACATCTGTATGAACTAATTCAAGCAACTCATGGGCTCTTCTACCTTTTGCATTAAAAGGTCGTTTGGTCATTTTGCCTTCCAAACAAGATACACAAACTGGAAATCCATTAAAGTCCAATGGCTCTAATAGACCATCTTTGATCAGTTTTTGAATTCTGTTTGAATTAATATGACCCAAACGTAAGTGCCAAATATATGCATCATTAGTAGAAGGAAATTTTCTCTTTAATGATTTTACACGAGAGTTATTATCTAATTCAAAATTGTATAATTCATGCTTATCAGGAATTAAAATATAAAGACCATCAACAATATTGCCAGAACAGATAAACACTTTACCCTTCTTTATTACAACATTGTCTTTCAGGATAACACAATATCCATACTTATCTAAATAAGTTGCAGAAATTAAATTCTTACGAACATTAGGTACATATAAACAGTCTTCCAATATAAAAACTTTAGAATCAAAGCATAAATTAAACACTCCAATAGCTACAACTGGAATTCTGCTCCTATCAGCCAAAGTAAGAAACAATTCCCCTTCACTTAGCTTTCTGGTCTCCTGGAACCCCTGCAAAGAATTGCAAGTTATGCCTTGCTATCATTTATGGATGGATTTTCAAGATATAATTAGATTAAGATGGCTCTAGAAGATATGGAGAAAACCTCCTTTATTACTCCATGGGGGACATATTGCTACAAGGTCATGCCATTTGGCCTAAAAAATGCTAGTGCTACTTACCAACGTGCAGCCACCACTTTGCTACATGATTTGATCCACAAAGAAGTAGAGGTTTATGTTGATGATATGATATTTTGTTGTATGTATTGTTAGTTAAAAGTTTTCCTTAACTGTCATAGTGTGTTCCATTAAAACAACAAATATGTATGCACCCCTTTCAACAACATGTGGTGGTAGTAACCATGGATCACTAGTCTTCATTAGATCCGGGTACCAATGGCGAACTCATCAATTCATAGCCTAAAGTCACAAGATCATTTCTTGTTGACTGTAAAGGAAAGACCATGTCGTTTGGACAAACACAACGTTCATTACATTACAAGTTGGGAGGTGTAACGTCCTAGCTATGGGAAATAATGAAACAACAAACCCACCCTACAACGTAATGATTTAGAACCTGCCCTTAGGCCGGTCCATATTAAAGTTGCATTACATGTTATATGTGTTTGTTTGGTAGATTGGTTGATGTGGATGGGGACTTAGCTTTAATTAACTCGACCAAGCCTATCATTAGGGGAGAATTTGGTCAAGATCTGAAGGAAGGCTACAAAGAGAACCTAAGGCCGACACTCAAGCCAGTAGCTCCAGTTCCAAGCCCATCATTCCCATTATGGTACTGAAACCCACAAGCATAGAAGCTACTCCACTGTTGTAGCATCACAATCCCATCTTCAACCTACAAAACAGTTTAAGCCATAAGAAGTCTAAAGCTCCTAACACTATGGCAGAAGAGGGAGAACATCTGAACATCGAGGAACCCATGAACACTCAAGAGCTACTCAACACCATGGTAGCTAGTCAGATCCAGCTGAGGGAGGACATGAACCTTATGGTGCAATAGTTTTAAAATCAGAAGAGTAACCAAGAGGAGAACAAGACTGACCATGATCCACCAACCATGGAGAGCGAGAAGAAGATCAATGAAAGAAAGAAACAAAATGGAAGAGATGATTAGAAGAGCTCGTAAGATGGAAGACCTCATGGACTACGACTTCCTCTCACTTTTCCCTGATGTGAGACTGCCTCCTAAGTTCAAGATGCTGATCTTGGATAAGTTTGACAAGACCGGTTGCCCAAAGTCCCAAAACACTTTAAGCAAAGTCGCTTTTAGATGGTTCCTTAACCTAGATGATGCTAGAGCAAGAAGTTGGGAGGACATCTGCCAAAAGTTTCACAAGCAATACAAATACAACATATAAGTGGACATAACAAGGAGAGATCTCGAGACACGAAGCAAGAGCCAAAAGAATCTTTCTCTACTTTCATTACCAAGTAGGGAGCCAAGGTAGCACAGATGATGAATAGGCCAAGTGAAGAAGAACAGTTAGCTATGGTTGTAAAGAATTTATTACCTGTAAACCATAAGTACTTATTTGCACAATACTTTCCTAATTTTAAAGCTTTGATTGCTGCTGGAACCCAGATTAAGGATGCAATAAAAACTATAAAAACAGATTACCCACCGAGGTTTAAAAAGAATGTAGGATCTAATTCTAAGGCTGCAAAAGTTTCTAATATCCATAAAATTGATCCTTATCAACTAATTGCACCCATTGCACCCATTCAAGTATCATAAGGGCCTAGACCTAGGAGGGAGTTTCATGAGGTGTATATGCCTATCAGCCAAGTGTTTGACAAGCTAAAAGCAAAAGGGTTATTGAAACCCTTAGACCCAAGACCAATTCCAAATCCACTACCCTCAAGGTTTGATGTGAATAAGAGATGTGCCTACCACCAAGGCCTTATCCATGATACTGACAATTATTTTGGCCTTCGTCATGCAATTCAAAACCCAATAGACAACAAGGTGATTGCGCTGCCTACAAGGCCTAGCATCACTAATAATCCCTTGCCCAATCACAATTTTGGGAGAGGACTAAGGATTAATTGCCTGATGACCGACGTGGAAAGTAAAGAAGACCCATCTGAACTGATCTATGACCTACCCAAATGCTTTATGATGACATGGGAAGAACTGATGGATAGGTCATCCACCACCACCACAGGATATGATATATGGAATGAAGAAGTACCAAAAACCAAAAATTACTCAACATCAACAAATGGGGGGAGACACTTCAAACCCCAACCAAATTACCTAACATCCATAAATGGGGGGAGACACTTCAAACCCTAATCAAACTACCAAGAACCTACAAATGGGGGGAGACACTTCAAACCCCAATCAAACAACCTAATACCTACAAACAGAGGGAGACACTTCGAACCCCAATCAAATGGCCCAACATCCATAAATGGGGGGAGACACTTCAAACTCCAAAACACCGATCGAAATGACCCAACAAAAATTGCCCACATCACAAGGGGGGGAGACACTTCAAACCCCCACATTTAGAGATTGACAAGCCCATAGATATGGAGATTGATGATGAAGGCATGGATTATATGGATGAAGACCCTCTGGTACTGATGTTGAGGGAAGAAGGAACTCGCAGGGAGACACGTGCCATCATTGAAGCCATAACTGAGTTGCAAAATTGGGCATGGGAGGGAACCGCCCACCCCATGGAGGACACCATAAAGAAGATCAAGATCGTCAAGTCAGTCACTCTTGCCAAGAAGATCAAGACCGTTGAGCCAGTCACCCTCACCAAAAACATTATTTCTGTCCCTATTGAGTCTATTTCTGCTAGTATTTCTATTCCTGTTAAGTCTGTTTGTGATAGTATTATAGCTGAGTCTAATTTAGTTAAGTATATTGAGTCTATTAAGAACTCTTTTCCTTATAATATGATTGCTGATTTTGCTTATTTGTTGGCTTTGAATGTTTTTATTTTTGAAATTGGTAAAGAAACTCTTAATAATAAGGAATTAAAACAAGGACATCTAGAACCCATAAAAGAAGAAACCTAACCCATTAACCTGGGAACTAATGATGAACCTAAAATGATACAAGTGGGCAATACCTTAACCATTTCTAAGAAAGATGCATTAGTGGCACTGCTGACAAAGTTCAAAGAGGTTTTTGCATGGTCATATGAAGACATGCCTGGGATTGATACAAATATAGTACATCATTGCATTCCAATAGATCCAACCATGAAGCCGATCAAGCAGAAATTGAGAAGGATGAAGCCAGAATGCACTCTCAAGATCAAGGAAGAGGTTGAGAAACAGTACAATGCAGGATTCCTGAGGGTGGTCAACTATCCAGAGTGGTTAGCTAATGTGGTTCTAGTACCAAAGAAGGATGAAAAGGTCAGAATGTGTGTAGATTTTCAAGATCTGAATAAGGCCAGCCCAAAAGATGACTTTCCTTTGCCTCACATTGACATCCTGGTTAACAACACAGTAGGTCATGCTTTGCTATCATTTATGGACGAATTTTCAGGGTACAATCAAACTAAGATGGCTCTAGAAGATATGGAGAAAACCTCATTTATTACTCCATGGGGGACATATTGCTACAAGGTTATGCCATTTGGCCTTAAAAATGCCGGTGCTATTTACCAACGTGCAGCCACCACTTTGTTGTATGATTTGATCCACAAAGAAGTAGAGGTTTATGTTGATGATATGATAGTCAAGTCCAAGGACTGTGAAGGGCATTTACGGGCTTTAAGGAAGTTCTTTAAAAGAATCCGATTCTACAAGTTGCAGTTGAATCCAAAGAAGTGCACTTTCGGGGTCACATCCGGAAAGCTATTAGGGTTTATTGTAAGCCAGAAGGGAATAGAAGTTGATCCCAACAAAATCAAGGTCATTGTAGAGATGAAGCCTCCAAGAACTGAGAAGGAGATCCGAGTGTTAGGACATATGTGATTCACTTGTTAGGAACATATATCACTATTTTATGTAATTAGCTAATCCTTTGACAAAACGCACTTTACTTGTATTTGGGTAGATCTAGGATGTGTTTAATACTTCAAGAAACTTTGTTTCAAGATCAAGTGTTGAAGACATGCAAGTCTGTCCAAGTTTCAAGCTGAAAAGTGCTTGCCATTAAAGCTCGACGCTAGCCATCTATCGAGCTTTAAGAGCTGTTCCAGCCCCGTGGCTTGACAACTTCTCAATAATAGCTCGACAGATAGGCATCTGTCCAGGTTTATGAAAAATAGAATTTCATATCTGTTTTGACTCTAATCCGTGATTATGTGTTTAGGCTTTCTTTTCTCACGACCCTAGACATATAAAAGGATTATTTTAAGGGCCGTCAAAGAGGACACAAGTTGCACAAGTGTTGAGCAAAGTTTGTTCAAGCAAATTGTGACTGGAGACAGAGTTTTGCCCTAGTTCATCATTCTTGTAGAAGTTGTTGTGTTTGTTCACCATAGGGTTTTGTAACCAAGCATCTTCTTGATCTTCATTGTCTGGATGAACTGAAGAACTTTTCAGCCAACAACCTTCTCTAGTTGGTGATTGAAGTCGCGTACTGGGATCCACGCAATTGGTTAGTCACGTACTGGGAGCCGTCCATCAAAAGGAGAAATTGTCACTATAGAACAAGTCCAATTGGGTATTGGGGTAAGAGTTCAACTGTAGGTTGGTATAAGATACTGGAATTCCTTTACTTGTAACCGCTTGTTGTGATAATAGTGAAATTTTGGGAGTGGTGACCTTAAAATCACCCGGTGGGGTTTTTGCCATGCAGGTTTTCCCCATTTGTAAACAAATTACCGTGTCAATTTATTTTCTGCTGCGTGCTTAGTTTAATTGGTGATTTGTTTGTGCCACCACGCGTTTGCATGTTAATTTGATTAATTAATTAAACTTAGCTAATTAATCAATTAATTCATCACAAGGGGTCAATTCAGTTTTGGCCTATCACCGAGGATTTTTAGGGAGGATACAGTAAATCAGCAGGTTCATAGCTTAGCTCACCATGACATGTGAACCAATCTTCCAATTGCTCAAGAAGGAAGTTACTACAGTGTGGAATGAACATACCAAGAAGCCTTTGAGAAGATTAAGAATTATTTGATGAAACCACCAATACTCGTCTCACTGGTATTTGAAAAGCCATTGTTGTTGTATCTCACCACTACAGATATAGCAATGGGTGCTTTACTTGCTCAATACTTAAAGGAGACTAGAAAAGAGAATGCAATCTACTACATCAACAAGAAGATGTTGCCTTATGAAGAAAAGTATTCACCACTATGCATAGCACTTGTATGGGCAACCCGCAAACTCAGACATTATGTGCTTGCCTACAAGGTTTTGTTGATTGCAAGAATGGATCCTTTGAAGTACTTAATGGAAAATCTTGTGCAAGATGGGAAGACAACCAAATGGGTCTTGCTTTTGTCAGAATTTGATATTAAGTATGTGACTCAGAAATTTGTAAAAGGGAGAGTAATTGCTGATCACTTAGCCCATTGTTCACCAGAAGATGGTGAAGAAATCTAAGGAGACGTTTCAGATGAAGATATCATGGGGATTGAAGTAGAATCATGGAAGATGTACTTCGATGGAGCAACAAATCAAAACGGAAGTGGAATTGGAGTTCTCTTAATTTCTCCAAAAGGGACACACCTCCCATTTTTTGGTAGGCTCAACTTTCCTGCCACCAACAATGCCACTGAATATAAAGCTTGTATCATATGACTACAAGCAGCCCTAGGCCCAGGGGTGAAAGAGTTGGAGGTGTATGGAGACTCAGCCTTGATCATCTCCTAAATTCAAAATAAATGGAAGATCAAAGAAGAAAGGTTGATGCCTTATCATGAATGTCTTCAGAGGTGGGTCTCGAAATTCAGTAAGATCCAATATCAATATGTGCCAAAGATGCAAAATCAGATTGCAGATGCTTTAGCAACCATGGCATCCACGATGGACAGACCTAAGGAAGATGAAGCTAGGCCAATAGTGGTGGAACAGAAAAAAGAACCAGCCTATTGCAAGTCAATAAAAGAGGTTGAGGAAGAGAATGGGGAAGGTGAATGGTATTTAGACATCTTACAATACCTCAAGGATAGGTCATACCCACCATCTGTAGACAAAAATGGCCAACTGACCATCAGGAGGCTGTCTACTAATTACATTATTTGTGGTGAAAGGTTTTATAGAAGATCATACAATGGAATTCATCTCCTTTGTGTAACCACTAAAGAAGCACAGCAGATAATTGAAGAGGTTCATGAGATTAACTCTAACAATGGGCTGCGTTTCAAGGGAGAAACAAAGAAGCTGCTATAACAGTTCAACATTCAACACCACAAGTCTTCACCTTACCGTCCTCAGACTAATGGAGCATTTGAGGCTGCTAATAAAAATATAGGGCGAATCTTGAAGAAGAGCATGAAAAATTACAAGGACTGGCACCTACAATTGCCCTATGCACTCTGGGGTATAGAATATCTATTCGATCTTCCACAGGAGCCACTCCTTATTCATTGGTGTATGGGATGGAAGTAGTCCTTCCCACTAAAATGGGTGTCTGTTCACTAAGGACAGTATTGGAAAGTGAAATCCTTGAAGCAGATTAGTTGCAGAGTAGGTATAACCAGTTATACATGCTGGATGAAAAATGACTCAAAGCCTTGTATCATATTCAAGGTTACCAAAGGAGGCTTAGGAAAGCTTTTGACAAGAAAGTAAGAACTAGAGATTCGAAGTTGAGGGATTTAGTGTAGAACTAGAGATTTGAAGTTGGGGGATTTAGTGTTGAAAGAGACCCGAGCCCTGGTTCAAGATGCAACAGGAAGTTCAAGCAAAATTAGGCAAGTCCATACATTATCAAGCAGATATACTCCGGGGGAGCAGTAAGGTTGATGGATTTAGATGCATACCCATTCACTAAGCCAACCAACATAGATCAATTGAAGAAATACCACGTCTAAGGTGGCAATCTCAAAGCACCACGTCTGAAGTGGTTGTAAATTATGTCATTTCCCTTCCTAGGCTTAATAAATAATAATAATAATAATAATAATAATAATAATAATAATAATAATATAAAAGAGTGAGAGAGCCTGCTAGGTTGAAAACCCGAAAGGACGGCCTAGGCAAAAGTTAAGGCAAATAAAAGAAAATCAATGAACTATGTGATGACCTGATCCTTCTACAAAGAGGGTACGTAGGCAACCATGTGTTGGTCCAGTCACAACATTCCCAAAACCACCATTTGCCCATTAAACAAAATTTTCAAAAATTCAACCATTCCATTAAACCATGTCATTACAAAAAATCCAAAAAACCAAACCCTAAAAAAACCAAACTCAAAACCAAACCAAACCTCAAGAACCCAAACCCTAAACCAAACCATAAAAAAAAAATAAAAAAATAAAAAAACCCAAACCCCAAAAAACCTACACTTTAAACAAAACCCTTAACTTGCAAGTCCTAAATAATTCCTAAACATAAGATTTTCACATCGACTTTTAAAATAAACATGTTAAAAGAAAAAAAATAAGAAGGTCATTTTGTCTCCAGTCTTTTCTGTTTTGGTTGATCATTGATTTCTTCTGTGCTAGATACTTTGTCACTTTTGTCCCTCCTTTTAAATTTATAGTTGTCATCATCATGTCTTTACCGATTGTCTCTAAGAAACTGCTTTCTCATAGAAACCATGTCAACTTCCTTGTTAGCAATCTTGTCCACCAACCAGTTAGAGTATTTTGTAGTCATCCTATGAAAGTGAATTTTGACAAAAGACTGATCCACTCAGTCAACCATCTCCAAGCCTAACAACATGTTCCTTATAGAAGTAGGATTTGTGTCCACAGGAGCAAGGAATACCCGCCTTATAGAAAGTGGCCCTCCGCAATCCAACAACGAAGATGCAATCTGATCCTGGAGACCACAGTAAAGGGGGTGGGCACTTCCACCAATAACAGTTCCATCGAATTGGGGCACTGGATTTCTTGTTCAAAAACTTCACCCAGTCACTCTCAGTTTGGCACTCAATTTTTATGACAGTCCTGCTAAGAAAACTGCTAGGACCATAATTACCAGTTGTAGGCCTAGCAATCATATCCAGTCATTCCATCAGCCATATCTATAAAGCCAAGGGACTCCCAAGAAAGTTTTGAGACTCTCCACCATGAAATACAACGTCTAGTCCTAGAAGATTTTCTGCCAAGATCAGAGAAACACGATTATCACCATCCTTAATTTGACTCACAACACTAATGGTTCGAGCATCTGTAAAACCGTGCCTTCCAGAGCAAAGAAAAAATTCTCCCATGAAGCATAGGGCCAAGCCAAAAATTTTCTGCATATTGTCAATCACTTCGTAAATGCGTTTGTTAATCAGCCTTGAAAGAATCCCATGAAGATTCACCATATGTCCTTCAACCATACTACTGGTAATGGAAGTAGGAAGACGGAGAGCATCAAACAAAGATTCCCTATGCCTGGGATCCCAGGAAACTGCTACGGATTTCTTGCTTGGATCATAGCCCATAATAACAAAAAATTCTTCAATTGTGGGACAGAGTTCAACAGTTTTAAACTGGAACATGTGATCTTCAAGATCCCATAATTTCACAGCAACACGAAGGTAGTCCCACTTGATTTTGACGTTCCTCAAAGCCTTAATTCCCTTTAGATTATAGGCTGTAAAATTGGTATTGGTACTGAAATCAAAGCTACGAACCCATCTGTTGATATCATAAATTATTGAATGAGAAAAGTTTTGTTTGTTTTCCATAGATGACTTTTGATTGTGATTATTATGTTTTGCTAACCTTGATGCAGAGATTTGTTGCTGGAAAGACCACTAATGTAAGCTACATCAGATCCTAATCAGGTTTTAAATAGGTTTCAAAGAGTTTGTAGCTAAGTAGGAAAGTGTTTCATGGTCACACACGAAGAAAATATTTTCGAAAAATCCAAAAATGCAAAACATGCATCCAAAAAGTGTGAGGAGTTGACCTACCATGGCGTAAGCATGGTGTTGTGACCAAGTGCATTCGGCACTCTAAAAGTGTTGAACGGCACTCCTCAAGCGCCAAATGGCACTCAACCCCACCAACGTTCATTCATGCAATTTTGCGTTTTTAGGCATTTTTTTTTTTAGGATCGTTAAACTGGGGCATTCAGACATGCCTAACTCATTTGTTTTCAAAATATCATCACCTGCATTATTATTTTCAAAAATTGACCAAATCAAGATTTTTCCAAGCTCATGAATACACGTCTCAAACTAGGGGCATTTAACCATGCCTCATTCATTTTCAAAAAAAAAAAAAAAAAGAGATCATCATCATCATCATCTATTAAAAAAATAAATCAAGATTTCCAAAAATCATGCATCCATTTCTAAACTAGGGGAATTCAGCCATGCCTCATCCATTTTAAAAAAAAAAAAAAATCAGCTTTTCCTTAAATATCAAAGTTTTCAAAAATCATGCATCAATTCGCAAACTAGGGGCATTCAACCATGCCTCATTCATTTTCAAAAAACCATCATCAGAAAGCATCGTTGCATACCCAGCTTGCCTCATTGATCACATATTGGGAAGACTGAGTATGAGCCAACAATTGCAAACCTCCAATCATTTGCATACTTTCCTCCATAAGATCAACATCAACCTGAAGCACAAATCTACCAAATCATGAGCCATCCAACAAGCCAAGAAGAAATAAGGACAAGGAAATAAAAAATTCAAGAACACACCAGATCAGGCCAAGGGATGTTTGGTGTGTACTCTAGCCTATCCAAAGGCATGGAACTATATGTTCCATTAGGATTAATCACTTCATATTGCCATGCTGGAAAATGGGGATAAGTCTCCATAAAATAAATAGAAGAGCTACTAGCTTGGAGAGAAAAGGGAATCACTTCCTCGCCCTTTCCCTCTTCTTCTCCTTCAGAAGATGGAGCCTGAAAAGTCCAACATGTAAGTATTGTCACCAAGCAGAAATATGGAAATGGAATATACAAGATGAAAGTGATAGGCCACAAACTGAATGACCCCTTGTGATTAAACCAATTAATTAATTAGTCAAGTTATTAATTAATCAATTTATCATGCAATTGCGTGGAAGTACAAACAAATCACCAAACAACTAAATATGCAACGGAAATTAAATGACACGGTGATTTGTTTACGAATGGGGAAAACCCTTGCGGCAAAAACCCCACCGGGAGATTTTCAGGTCACCACTCCCGAAACTCCACTATTATCAAATCAAGCGGTTACAAGTAAAGGAATCTCAAGTACCTTACCAACCTACAATTGAACCCTTACCCCAATACCCAATTGGACTTGATCTGTAGTGACAGTTCCCCTTTTTGATGCACGGCTCCCAAGTACGTGACTAACCAATGTGCGGATCATAGTACACGACTTCAAACACCAACTTAGAATGAAAGGTTGGCTGCAAAGTTCTTCAGTTCATCCTACACGATAAAGATCAGGAAGATGCTTGGTTACAAAACCCTTTGGTGCAAATACACAGTAACTTCTTCAGAGAAGATGAACTAGGTCAAGAATTTCGTCTTTGATCACAAATTGCTTGAACAGAGTTTGCTCAATGCTTGTGCAACTTGTGTCTTCTTTGACGGCTCTTAAAACAATCCTTTTATATGTCTAGGGTTAGGAGAAAAGAAGGCCCAAAGACACATTCACAGATCCCAAGAAATCAAATCAGAAAATCTGATTTTATAAATCTCGATAGATAGCAGGTGTCGAGGAGCTATCAAGCAGGTATCGAGCTTTAATGATTTTGCACTTCAGCTTGTTTTTCTTGGATAGACTTGATGACTTCAACACTTGATCTTGAAACCTTGTTTCTTGAAGTATTAAAAACACCTAGAACTACCCAATTACAAGTAGAGTGCGTTTTGGTCAAAGGATTAGCCAATTTACATAAATAAGTGACATATGTTCTTAACAAGTGAAAACACATATGTCCTAACAGAAAGTTTGACTTCAGAAGGGAAGGGAAATACCGATGTCATAGAAATGCTGGCCAAACAACCTTGCAAATATGGGTTTGAATGAATTCAGAATAAGTCCCCGGTACTCCTAAAACAACATGGCCAACACGAGCCCGAGCAATCTCTTCATTAGACAAAAGGTCAGCCAACCAAATGGAGGGACAAGGAGGAACCAGAATTGTTGTAAGAGGGTACACATGTTGAACTTGAGGCAACACCCGATTACCAAGATACCAATATCTCCCATGCCCACATTCAAACAATACCTGACAGCTATTCAACTCCAAAACCCGCTCACACTCATCATACTCCTCACATCTAGCCCAAGGATTTAGAGACATCTGAAAAATCACAAAAGAACCCAGAATGGAAAAAAAAAATCATAATCAAGCACCAAAACCCACCATTAAACACCAAAAACCCCACAAAAAAGGAAGGAAGGACTCACATCATCAACAATCAAATTGTCATTCACCATACGCCAAATCTCCAAAGAATGCTTGGAGGGCATTAACAAACGGTATTTGGGCAACCAAAGGAGAAATCTAGGATAAATATCATTAACCTCCTTCTAAACTTGAGGAGCAACTCCGAAGTACTCATACATCCAAACCTAAAAAAATAAAAATAAAAAATTCACAACACCATTACAGCATAGCCAAAATAACTTTCCAAAACCCACATATAGCCAAAATAACTTTCCAAAACCCACAAATAGCCAAAAACTCCAAACCTCACCTACCAGACAAATGGAGCACCACCCAAACTTGAGAGACTGCGCCTGGAAAGTTGAGTCATGAAGTGTAAAAGGGTTGCATAAGCCATACTACCCTAGTCATAAATTTTGATTTGCTTAATATTTCTCAAGCTCCACAAATAGCATAGGTTCACTGTACTGTCTAAATCTGAGAACAAGAAAGTCTCGATGAAGAGAAGCATGAACATGCATGTACCCATTGCCATAGTATCACATTTTGTAATGTTCTCATACAGCCACATCAAAGGGAAATTTTTACTCCTCATTTTGGAAGGCACTTCGCCTAGAAGTTTCTTAATTTCCTTTGGAGTAAGGGAGTCATTGACCTGGATTCTTTCACCACCCAACCTCAAGCCGATGATGACAGAGAAGTCGTAAGGTGTCAACATCACCTTACCAATGCCCGGAAAATAGAAAGTACACGTGGTGTCCCAAAAGCGCTCTGACAAGGCAAGGAGTAACTAAAGGTCCTCGTACTCATGAGTCTCTTGATTTAATAAAGTCTCAAAGAAAGTACCAAAGCCCGCATCATTGATGATATTCCTGATATCTGGAGACAATGCTTCCCATATGTCCTTCAACATTTGGAGGCTACCTCGACTCTTGAGACTCTGCAACACAAAAATTTAGCCCATCATTAGGATGCCAAAAATTCTCATGCCAACAAAAATCTCATTCCATACCAACAAAAATTTCCCATGAACAAAAATCATACGTATAAAAAAATCAATGTCCCACTAAAATTTTATCATGACCAACAACAACAAAATTCCCATGTCCAAAATGACCGTAAAAAATTTTCCTACATGTCCAAAATGACCATAAAAAATTCCTACATGTCCAAGTCCAAAATAATCGTAAAAAATTCTCCTACATGTCCAAAAGGCCCATCAAAAATTCCTACATGTCCAAAATCACAACGAAAAAATCTCTACATGTCCAACATCATAACCGCAAAAATTTTTTCCATGATTTGACATAACTTACCCAATAAAATTTTTCCATAGCCAAAATTTCATGCCCATAAATTTCTTCCATATCCACAAAAATTGTCCGTACCCACAAATTTTCCATACTGATACCCACGAAATTTTGCCATGTTCATGAAATAAAATTTACACATGACAACAAAATTTCCCACATGCATCATGAATATATTCATACAAGCCTACAACACAAAATTTTCACAATGTCAATGTCCCCAAAATCCAAGCCAAAATTCATCCAACAATATCACAAAATTACCAACATTGC
Organism: Quercus ilex subsp. ballota; assembly: GCA_032727855.1. Lineage (NCBI taxonomy): Eukaryota > Viridiplantae > Streptophyta > Magnoliopsida > Fagales > Fagaceae > Quercus > Quercus ilex. The sequence continues at coordinate 17,519,728 of CM064919.1, read as the reverse complement.
CAAAATTTCATGAGCCAACAACATTGTCCAAATTACACCATAACCCAAAACAAATAAATACAACACTTTAAAAATGCTCCAAAGCCAAGATTACAACATGATCAATCATACAATACCCCAAATTCCAACTAGAGCACACAACAAAATGGCAATATCTCACGATCAAACTTTCAATGAAGCATGGAAACAAAATTTTTCCAAACAAAGAAACCAAAGAAAAACTCACCTTGAAGTCCATGTGGGAATGTGGAGCGTGGGTCTTGGGGTCTTGAAAGAGCCCCTCCTCATTATTCCATTCAAATGATGGATGGTATTTCTTTTCATGAGAAGTAAGAAAAGAGGGCCCATTGGAAGAAGATGACATTTTGGTGCAAAGAAAAGATGGGTTTGAAAATGGGTTTCACAAAAATGGGTGTGTAGCAAAAGTGGTCAAGAACACAAGGATCTAAAAAAATATTGAGGGAGATGAGTGAAGGAAGGTTGAGAAGCTTAGAAAAGTATTTTTTGGAGAAGAAATGGTGAGGTGAAGATGAGGGTAAATAGTGTTAATGGTGGAAGGAATGACAAAGGAGGAAGCAAAAGCAAAACAAAAAAAAAAAAAAAAAAAAAGTGAGAGAGACAAGACAAATGGGGGGCCAAAATTTGACCCCCACACTTAAACTCAGCAAGTTGCTGAGTCAACTTAGTTTGACTGAGTTGACTCAGTCAACTCCCAAAAAAATTCTTTTTTTTTTTCTTCTTTTCCTTTTCTTCTCTTCTTCTAAAAAAAATATGAAAAGAGAAGGATATCAATTTCAAAAAAGAAAAAAGAAAAAATTTCTTGGAGTGGATTAAGAATAAAAGATTCACTTTCAAATCCCATATCCCAAATTTTCAATCCCGAGTTTAAAATTCCACATTCTAAATTTCAAATTCAATCTCAAAATTTCATGTTCAAAATTTCAAGTTGCAAATCCTCAAATCTCTAGTTTCAAAAATTTCAAGTTGCAAATTTTCAAAATCTCAAGTTTCAAAATTTCAAGATGCAAAGTTTCAAAGTCTCAAGTTTCAAGATTCAAAATCTCAAATTCCAAGTTTCGAGTTTCAAAGAGAAAAAATATTTTTCAAGGAACCACAAAAATCCATCAAGGTTTTCTTGCTAATAGAATTTTTTTTTTTTTCCAAATCAAGAAGGAACAAAGCAAAATCACAATGGAGCAAAAAAGCCGTCATCATTTAAAGTCTAATCCCAAATTTTGACTTTTTGCAGGCAACACTCGGATCAAAGTTGAAAAGCCCTTTGATTGACATTCCAACAACTCAAATCAAAGTTGAAAAGCACTTTGATCGACATTCCAGCAACTCGGGTCAAAGTTGAAAAGCCCTTTGATCAACATTCCAGCAGCTCAGATCAAGGTTGAAAAGCCCCTTGGTTCCCTTTTGTCAAGATCGAGGTTGAAAAGCCCCTTAGTCGTCACAGCTCAGATCAAGGTTGAAAAGCCCCTTAATCACCATAACTTCGGTTCCAAGGTTGAAAAGCTCCTTGGTTACCTTTCATCAAGATTGAGGTTGAAAACCACCTTGGTTGCCACAGCTCAATATCAAGGTTGAAAAGCTTCTTGGTCGTCACAGCTCAGATCGAGGTTGAAAAGCCCCTTGGTCGCCACAGCTCCAGTTCCAAGGTTGAAAAGCCCATTGGTTCCCTTTCTTCAAGATCAAGGTTGAAAAGCCCCTTGGTCACCACAGCTCCAGTTCCAAGGCTAAAAAGCCCCTTGGTTCCCTTTCTTCAAGATCGAGGTTGAAAAGCCCCTTGGTCGCCAAAGCTCCGATTCCAAGGTTGAAAAGGCCCTTGGTTAGCTTTCTTCAAAATCGAGTTTAAAAAGCCCCTTGGTCGCCCCAGCTCCTACTCCGAGGTTGAAAAGCCCCTTGGTTACCTTTCTTCAAGATTGAGGTTGAAAAGCCCCTTGATCGCTACATTTCCAATTTTGAGGTAGAAAAGCCCTTTGGTTACCATCCACATTCAAACTGAGATAAAAAAGCCTCTTGGTCACCTCAATTATCAAGAATCATTTCAAGATTCATCAGCTATCAAGTAGGTCAAGTATTTGCAATTTTCACTTTTTTCAAAAGGTAAATCATTAGTTCTATGTTCCAAGATTTTAGGTTCGAGGGCTAGGTAATCTTTGAAAATTCAACCTCAATTATATCATAGTCGCTTAAATCAGTGTCTTTGTTTTACATTGGCATTCGGTTTCCAAACTCTGTCAATGAGGGGCATTCTGTAGACACTCGATTTTACACTCATGATTTAATCAAGAAAGATGACTAGAATGACCAATCATGTACCCAAAATTCATGATTGCATTACATGCATTAATTTTTTCATTGCATATCATAAAAATGATCTCGAGGTTCTAATGGACGTAAGGGTGTGCTCGGTTTCCAATTCGGACCGTCGGATCGAAAGATATTGCAAGATCAAGTTTGCACGGTCAGCATGCATTGTGTCTAGGTAGAGTTAACCATGCATGATTAATTTAAATTAATTATGATTGGTTAAACAATTAAAATTAATTAAATAATTCTGTGACTAGTTGATAGTTAATGTCAAAAATTGGATTGTTTGCATGGGAATAAAGGGGATAATCAGATAACAACAAAATTGAGGATAATCAAGATTTTTCTTAGAGTATTTATTTACAAGATAATTTTTGCTGAAAAGACCTAAATTATCCAGAAAAGAGTTCAATTTTTAGAATACGGATTAAAAACGCATCTAAGTGGAAGTCCCAGCTCAAAAAACCTATAAAAAAAAGAGTCCAAAATGCACCCAAACTCGAAAGCGGGATTGACACCCTAAAGTGCCGCACACAATTGGGCTTCGGCCCCGGGGCATTGGGGTGAGTTTAAAACACATCCTTTTCGATTTTTTAGCGATAAGGACACATCCCAATTCGTATTTTGATCATCTAAGCTATTTTTCCAAGCCTTCCAGCTTCTATAAATAGAGACTGAATCTCAAAATTCAAGACACTTTTTGACTCTCTCAGATTTCCCCTCTTTCGGACTCTCCTTTCTGATATTCTCTCTCTTACGTTAAAGAGGTTCTGGAGGCTTTAGTCTTAAGAATTTCTTTTTTGTAAGCAAGGATTTTTAGGTTTCAAAGACAATTGCATAAATTTCTTAAACCCTAAAAATATTTTCCCGAGAAAAAGAGTACGTCCATGCAAGAGGTAGCTTTTCTTTACTTTTTCTTCTTCTATCTCTTTTAATTTTGTGATGCATGAATAAATATGTGTTTAGTTTTGATTTTGCAATGCTCATATCATGCATTGTCGATATTTCTCTATTAGAATTGGTTTATGATGTTTTTATTGTTAAGATCTATTTTTTATTGTTAGGACATATGTAATTCAATGTTAGGAACATATGTCAACATTTTATGTAATTGACTAATCCTTTGACAAAGCACTTTACTTGTAATTGGGTAGATCTAGGATGTGTTTAACGCTTCAAGAAACAAGGTTTCAAGTTCAAGTGTTAAAACCATGCAAGTCTGTCCAAGAATCAAGTGGGAAAGTGCTAGATTTTAAAGCTTGACAGCTAGCATATATCGAGGTTTAAAAGCTGTTGAAGCCCGTGGCTCAACAACTAGCTCGATAGATGGCTATCTATCGAGGTTTATGAAACTCAGTTTTTCAGAGCTGATTTTCATCCAATCCGTGAGTATGTGTTTAGGCTTTCTTTTCTCACAACCCTAAACATATATAAGGATTATTTTAAAGGCCGTCAAAGGTTATGCACAGTTGCACAAGTGTGAAGCAAAGTCTTGTTCATGCAAATTGTGACCGAAGACAGAATTTGCCCAAATTCATCTTTTTCTTGAAGATGCTGCGTGTTTGTCCACCGTAGGGTTTTATGCCAAGGAGCTTCTTGATCTTCATCATGAGATGAACTAAAGAACTTTGCAGCCAACATTCTTCTCAAGTTGGTGATTAATTCGCGTACTGGGATCCATGCAATTGGTTAGTCACATACTGGGAGCCATGCATTGAAAGGAGAGTTTGTCACTACAGAACAAGTCTAATTAAGTATTGGGGTAAGGGTTCAACTGTAGGTTGGTATAAGGTACTGGAATTCCTTTAATTGTAACCGCTTGTTTTGATAATAGTGGATTCTTGGGAGTAGTGACCTTAAAATCACCCGGTGGGGTTTTTGTCGTGTAGGTTTTCCCCATTCGTAAACAAATCACCCTGTCAATTTATTTTTCCCTGCATTTAGTTTAATTGGTGATTTGTTTGTGCTGCCATGCATTTTGTATGTTAATTTGATCAATTAATAAACTTGGCTAATTAATCATTACAAGGGGTCAATACATTCTTGACCAATCAAGTGGTATAAAAGCAGGCACACTCTGATTAGGATTAATCTTTGCTGTGTGATCCATTGACCCCTATTGTCATGGCTGAACCGGCTTGAAGAGATCTTTGTTTTCAAATACATCTTGTTTTTCTAATCTCTACTTGTTTGAGTGTATCAAAAAATGCAAGTCTAAAAGTTATTTGAATTCAATTATGATGACTATTAAAAAAGATATCAACTTGGCAAAGAAGAAACTAGACTGTCTTAGAATGAAAATGTGAAAAGGAGTTCATCTGAGAAGAGTGAAAGTTAAAGGTTTATCTCATAAAAGGCAGATGAGAAAAAACACCATTTTCACTGATCTGTCATCTAAGCACAAAGTGCGCTTCATGATGAAGTTCGCATTTAAGGTTATGGACATGTGTTTGTGATACCTTGACAGCAGTTGCTAAAGACACATGACTGGAGACCAAACTCTCTTCAAGGTTTTCGAGTCTAAGAAAGGTGGTAATGTCAATTTTGGTGATGGGAGCAAATCACAGATTAAAGGAAAGGGAATCATCTCTCTACCAGGACTGCCAGACATTGCAAATGTTCTCAATGTAGAAGGTCTGAGAGTGAACCTATTGAGCATAAGTCAAATATGTGATTAAAACTTCAAGGTACTATTCTCAAAGGGAAAATGTCTTGTCATGGATGAGTCTAGAGAGAAACTCATAAGTGGTGTTCGCACTCTAGACAATTGTTATAGCTTGGTTCCTGATGCTGATATTATGTGCAATAGCATTCGTTTATCAAATGAAAATCTATGGCACCAAAGGATGGGACATGCTAGTTACAAATATCTTTCAATTGTATCTAAGCATGATTCAGTTTTGGGGATACTAAAGCTTAGTAGAGTGAGCAATGTGGTGTGTGGACCATGTCAGCTTGGGAAACAGACAAAAACTAAACATTCGGGCACTCAGCCATCTGCTACATCCAGACATTAGAGCTACTACATCTGGATCTTATGCGTTTAACCAGAACTGAGTCTCTTGGTGGAAAGGGATACATCATGGTTGTGGTAGACGATTTCACTAGGAACACTTAGGTCATTCTCTTACGATCCAAGTCTGATGCTCCTGAGCACATTGAAGCCTTGTGCACAAGATTGCAAAATGAAAAGGGCCTGAAGATTGATCGGATTCGAAGTGATCATGGTAAGGAATTTGAGAACTTATATATGGAGTCCTTCTGCACGAGATCGGGTATATCTCAAGAATTCTCTGCTCCTATTAGTCCTCAACAGAATGGTGTAGTAGAAAGAAAGAACAGGGTTATTCAAGAGTGGCTAGAGCCATGTTGCATAACAAGGATATGGCTAGGAACTTGTGGGGAGAAGTTGTTAACACTACATGTCATATGATTAATAGGGTGTATTTTAGACTCGATACCAAGAAGATTCCATATGAGTTATGGAAAGGAAGGAAACCAAATGTGAAGTACTTCAGAATCTTTGAAAGTACATGTTTCATTCTCAAGAATAGAGAGAATGTGGTAAAATTTGACTCCCGAAGTGATGAAGGAATATTTTTGGGATACTCCTCTACAAGCAAGGCTTATCGGGTATATAACAAAAAAACCATGAAGATAATGGAAACAGTAAATGTTGTTATTAATGAATCCTCAAAATCTAGTTCTGATAAATTTGGTGAGGAAATCCCCAAAGAAATTCTTCCTCCTGAGCCTAAGGAAGTTTAAGAAATTGTTGAACAAGAAATTCTTCCTCCTGAAGTTATTGTGGGAAACATGAATGAACTTACACTAAGGAAGCATACAGTTGATAAATGTGTTTCTAACTTTGTGTCTTATTCTTGTTACTTGTCACAAGTTGAACCTACTAAAGTTGAGGAAGCTCTTTAGGATGAAAGCTGGGTTAAAGCTATGCATGATGAATTGCTTCAGTTTTAGAGGAATGATGTCTAGACTTTGGTATCTAAACCAGAGGGTGAGCACATCATCGGCACAAAATGGATATTCCGCAATAAAACTAATGAAGAGGGTAATGTGATCCGTAACAAGGCTCGTCTTGTAGCTCAAGGATACTTACAAATGGAAGGAGTAGACTATGATGAGACATTTGCTCCGATAGCCCGTATGGAGTCCATCAGAATTCTCCTAGCCCTGGCATGTCACTTGAAGTTCAAGCTCTATCAAATGGACATAAAGACTGCTTTCTTGAATGGGATCCTTAAAGAAGAAGTCTACGTAGCTCAATCAAAAGGATTCATTGATCCACACTTTCCGGATCATGTGTTGTATCTCAAGACGGCACTTTATGGGTTAAAGCAAGACCTTAGAGCTTGGAATGATCGGCTCACACAATACTTGGTGTCACATGGCTTCACAAGAGGAAAAGCATATCAAACTCTCTTCATAAAAAGGGAAGACGGCGAGTTGATAGTTGCTTAAGTCTACGTTGATGATATCATCTTTGGGTCAACGAAGGATGAACTTACCCATAGCTTCTCAAAACTCATACAGGCCGAGTTTGAGATGAGCATGATTGGAGAGCTGACTTACTTCCTTGGATTGCAGATTCATCAACAAGATTTAGGTACATTCCTATCTCAATCTAAATATGCTAAAAATCTTGTGAAAAAGTTTGGTTTAGAATATGCTAGTTCTGTTAGAACCCCTATGAGCCTAAATGTTAAACTCATTGTTGACTTGTTAGGTAAAAGTGTAGATTCATCTCTTCATAGAAGCATGATAGGTAGTCTTCTTTACCTTACTGCTAGTAGACCTGACATTAGTTACAGTGTGGGAATGTGTACTAGATATCGGGCTAATCCCAAAGAGTCTCATATGATTGCTTTGAAAAGAATCATAAAGTATGTCAAAACCACTGCCAACTTTGGTGTGTGGTATAGCAAGGACACAAATGATGTCTTAGCTAGGTATTCTGACACTGATTGGGCTGGGAATGCTGATGATAGAAAGAGTACATTGGGGGGTTGTTTCTATATGGGTAACAATCATGTCTCCTAGATGAGCAAAAAGCAGAATTCCATCTCATTATCCACTGTAGAGGCTGAGTACATTGCTACTAGTAGCTGTTGCACTCAACTTCTATGGATGCAAAAACTCCTCCATGATTACGGTATTTGTCAAGAGTATCTTACCATCTACTGTGACAATACCAGTGCCATCAACATCTCTAAGAATCCGGTTCAACATTCTCGAACTAAACACATAGAGATTCGACATCACTTCATTAGGGAGCTTGTCGAAGGTTGTACTCTTACTCTTGAGTTTATTCACACTGATAATCAAAGCCTGATTTGTTTACCAAACCTCTTGATAGCAAATGGTTTGAATTCCCTCACCAAAACATTGGTGTCATCTCCATGGATTGATCTCTTCTTCTCCTCCTCCTTCCTCATGCATTTGCATCTAGTTTTATGCATTGATTTGTCTTGTTTAACATGTTTTTGTTGGTTACCTTTCAATTTTGTTTTATTTTTTTTTTCATATAAAAAAAATGAAAAATCTGAAAAATACAAAAACAGTGTGTTTGTGTACATTGGTACTTGCGTACCTTGGATGGCCATTGAAACAAAGTTTTCTAAACTTTGTATCTTTTGCAGCTTAGATGAGCATTTCTATGCATAACTAAGCAAGTGAGCTTTGTGGCTCGTGTTTGTGATGAGTAAGATTAAGTGATCTCTTGTACTTAATACTTGTATCACTCTTTTTGACGAGAAGGACTAGAAAATCCTAAGAGAAATGCATAAATAACCATCTCACCACTATTGGCCGCCAATCATGAAATGACATTTGTATGCTTCGGCATAGCAAAAGTGGAATGTCAAATGTTTAACATAATTGGGTATTCCTTTTCTCTCTCATATATGCCCATGCATGGTTTGCTTAAAAGAAAAAGATGCAAAAAAAAAAAAAATAAATAAAAAGCAAAAAGAATCAAATGCTTTATATATGATTGCAAGCGTGTATTCTAGGAGATGTGGGAGTTATATGATGTACCTTGAAGGTGATAGTCCTCATCAAACAATTATGATTATGTGTGAGTTAAAGTGATTTTCTCATATCTCAAATCATCATAACATGTAGACATATATGCAATCTTGCAATGTTCTTCACACACAACACGCGATATTCTTTACTACTTTTGATATATGTGCAGGTATAATGTGATTTGGCCATCACAAGGAATACTTGTGTTAATGTATGCTCACTAAACTGTCTTAACTTGTTTTTGAAATATAAAATTGTTTAGACTTGCTTAGTGTGTGTGTGTGTGTGTGTGTGTGTGTGTGTTTTGGGATCTATATGCTTAACATTTTTTGTGTTAAGAGATGTTTTTGAAAGCCTAAAATATTGCTTGGATCTTTGGTTAAGTAGCATGCTTGATTGCATTCATATCTATGTTTTTCTCTTCTTTGAAAAACTATTTTTAAGCAATCTCAATAGCTTCTTGATAGCTCTCAATAGATAAGCTATCTATCGAGTCCCTTCAGCTTTTTCTTATCGCATTCTCGATAGCTCTCAATAGCTAGTTCGATCCATTGAGAAACTTTCTGTCTTCTCGATAGCTACCTTGATCCATCAAGCTTCATTGTTGAGGAAACCTCTCGTTAGATCCTCGATAGCTGGTTCGATAGCTAAAACACGCCTTTTTAAAGCTCGATAGCTCTCAATCGATCGAGCTTTATGAGATTTCTATATATACGTGCCTTGCGATTTCTGATCTACTCTCCTCGATCTCTCTCGACAGATTTCAGCCTTTTCACCTCCGAAACACACTTTTCTCTCTCTAAACCTTCACTTCACATGATTTTTAGCCCGTTCTTGTTTCTAATCACTTGGTATGATCTCTTTATCTCTCATTCTTCATGCATTTCATGCATTTAGATCTAGGTTTTGGGTTTTTGAAAAAAATTTGGGGTTTTTCAAAATTGATGAAGGTTTTGTGCAATTTTTTGCGATGGGTGTTGCTTAAGTAAGTTTAAAACCCCATGCATTGCATCACACTCGCATTATAACAATGTTTCATGAATTTAGATGTGTGTTTACTTTGTTGCTATGATGTGTGCTAGTAGGTTTGGATTGGGCTGAGCCCATGATACATTTAAATTTGCATGTCACATGTTCATGCATTTTCATGCATATGTACCTTTATGTTTTTATCATTTGATATTAAAAATGCTTAGTACTTTTCTAATTGTCTCTCTCCCTCTCCCTCTCTCTCTCTGTTTCTTACGTTAGTTGCATCATGGCACCTAAACTTAAGTCTACTCCGTCCCAAAACCCTCTTCATTTTGGTGTATCTTCTTCTTCTTCTCCATCTGACCGCACTCCTTCTCATGTTTGGTTCCGTGATGAGAAGGCCAAATCGAACTTCTTGGAGAACTTTTCACGATGTGGCATTCATTCGGAACGCCAAGTCGTTCTGTCAGACTTTTCTGACACTGACCTACCCACTGTCATCCATAATAGGGGTTAGGAGTAACTTTGTGGTGTCTCGGTCACATGCCCTTTCATGATCATACAGAAGTTCTACTCCAATATGCATGGATTTGATTACTCTATACCTCAGTTTTCTACTCGCGTTCGAGGTATACGCATGGTAGTTACTCCGGATATTGTATCCGAGGTACTACACGTCCCTAGGGTAGCGCATCCTGACTACCCTAGTTCTGAGCATCTGAGGACAGTGTCCAAAGACAAGCGCTCATCTCTATTTTGTGAGACACCCTCTTCATGGGGTGATCATCAAAACACCTCATGGTCGGCCTTTGCTAAAGGTCCAAGAATCCTTAACATGGTGATGACATTTGTTCTTCATCCGTTGTCACACTATAACACTATCACAGAGCCTCATGCTCGGTTTTTGTTATCCCTCATTGAGGATCTCTTTACTGACTTCCTTTCACACTTTATACTCTCCCTTATAGATGTCTATAAGGACATGGCGACTTGTGATAAGCTCATTTTTCCTTCCGCTATCACGAGACTCCTTCACCATTTTTCCGTCTTCTATCCTGAGTCTCCTCACTTCTCGTATATGTGTGCCATAGATGCAGCTACCGTTCGACGAAGCACAGCACAGTTGAGACTGAGGCAACCCCGAACACAGACAACAGCTCCTCTGGCTTCTACCACCCCATACTGCTCCACCCCTTCTTCTTCAGTGGGTGGAGTGACACTGGAGGCCATCATGGGACATCTTATGTGCATGGATGCTCTCCTTGACACTCTCAACGATGAGTTGTGTCAAGTGAACTCCCGTGTCGGTCATATCACGCGACGACAGGCTGTGATGGGTGGTTTCACAGTGGCTTCCTCTCCTTCTCCCGAGGCATCTAAGGAAGAGAGTGACGATGGCTCCGGCAATGCTGATGATGCTAAGGATGATGACGATGGCTTGCCTAGTGATGATGATATATCTACTTGATTTATTTGCCCTTTGTCACTCGTGACAAAAAGGGGAAGTAGTTTTGAGATAAGAGTAGTCATACTCATAGATGGAGGGTTAGTATAGGAGATAGAAGGAGTGTTTATATGAGGGATGTAGTGAGGATTCTTGTATCTTTTCTTTTCTTTCTATTTTAGATACATTATCTCTTGTATAATGGTCTTGTGACCACTTGACATAAATTGTACTTATATTTGATTTTTATATATATTGATGTATGTGTTTTCAACTATCTCTCCGTGTGTTGTTTCTTTTCTTTCTTTATACACATGTTTCTTATTTATTGTATGCAATCTATTATTTTTGTTTCACACTAAGATGCCTTGATGAGTTTTGTTTAAAGTGTTTCAAAAATACAGGTTGTCAAAGTCTACTTGCCATAAACTCTCTTCTTGCAAAGTTTTTCAAGAGTTTATGTTAGGATAGAATTTATTGCATTCAACAAGTGAGTATGAGTTGATGATTTATGACTTCTCTCATATGTTCATTTGTCTGTTATGGTTTTATCATGGATTGCCAAAGGGGGAGATTTTTAGGACATATGTGATTCAATGTTAGAAACATATGTCAACATTTTATGTAATTGGCTAATCCTTTGACAAAACATACTTTACTTGTAATTGGGTAGATCTAGGATGTGTTTAATGCTTCAAGAAACAAGGTTTCAAGTTCAAGTGTTAAAGCCATCCAAGAATCAAGTGGGAAAGTGCTGGATTTTAAAGCTCAACAGCTAGCATCTATCGAGGTTTAAAAGCTGCTCAAGCCCGTGGCTCGACAGCTAGCTCAATAGATGGCTATCTATCGAGGTTTATGAAACTCAATTTTTCAGAGCTGATTTTCATCCAATCCGTGAATATGTGTTTAGGCTTTCTTTTCTCACAACCCTAAACATATATAAGGATTATTTTAAGGGCCGTCAAAGGTTACGCACAATTACACAAGTGTGAAGCAAAGTATTGTTCATGCAAATTGTGACCAAAAACAAAATTTACCCTAGTTCATCTTTTTCTTGAAGAAGTTGCTGTGTTTGTCTACCGTAGGGTTTTATGACCAAGGAGCTTCTTGATTTTCATCGTGTGATGAACTGAAGAACTTTGCAGCCAACATTCTTCTCAAGTTGGTGATTAAGTCGTGTACTGGGATTCGCGCAATTAGTTAGTCACGTACTGGGAGTCATGCATTGAAAGGAGAGATTGTCACTACAGAGCAAGTCCAATTAGGTATTGGGGTAAAGGTTCAACTGTAGGTTGGTGTAAGGTACTGGGATTCCTTTACTTGTAATCGCTTGTTTTGATAATAGTGGATTCTTAGGAGTGGTGACCTTAAAATCACCCGATGGGGTTTTTGCCATATAGGTTTCCCCCATTCGTAAACAAATCATCATGTCAATTTATTTTCTGCTGCATTTAAGTTAATTGGTGATTTGTTTGTGCTGCCACACATTTTGTATGTTAATTTGATCAATTAATAAACTTGGCTAATTAATCAATTAATTCATCACAAGGGGTTAATACATCCTTGGTCTATCATTTATTTCAAAAATCTGCTTGTTATGATGTTTTAGTCTTACGAATTTCTTTTTTGTAAACAAGGATTTTTAGGTTTCAAAGACAATTGCATAAATTTCTTTGAATTCTAAAATATTCTCTTGAGAAAAAGAGTACATCCATGCAAGAGGTAGCTTTTCTTTACTTCTTCTTCTTCTTCTTCTATCTCTTTTAATTTTGTGATGCCTGAATAAATATGTGTTTAGTTTTGATTTTGAAATGCTCATATCATGTGTTGTTGATATTTTCTCTATTAGAATGTGTTTATGATGTTTTTATTGTTAAGATCTATTTTTTATTTCAAAAATCTTCTTGTTATCATGACTTTTCTCAATCAAAAAACTGATTTGAATGTAGATCTGAAATTTTTAAATTAAAATAAATAAATAAATAAAACTGATTTGCATCTTCATTAGATGCAAATATGAATTTTTTCAAAACAAAAACTGGTTTGTATCTTCCTGAGATACAAATCTGAATTTTTTTTAAAACCAAAAAACTGATCTATATCTTCTTTAAATATAGATCTGAATTTTTTTTTTAACATAACAGATTTTGAAATGAAAAAAAAAGTAGTGATGTCTTGTTTGTTTTGTTTAATGCAAGTAGCGTAGGTTTATTTCATGAGTGTTGTCCTCCTTTAAAAAATCCTTTTTTTATTTTGTTTCACAAACAGGTCTGATTTTTTTATTCTCTTCAAATCTTTTTTTTTTTTTTTTTTTTACTTATAAAATAGATCTGATTTTTTTTACAAGCAAACCAAAAACCAATTTTTCTAGTTTTCAAAAACACGTCTAATTTTTCTAAACTAAATCAAAATTTTTTTTATCACAACACAGATCTGACTTTTCTATGCCAAAAACTTTTTTTTTTTTTTACATGTACAAAAATAGATTTGATTTTTCTAAACCAAATCAAAAAAATTTTATCACAACACAGATCTGAATTTTTTAACAAAGAAGAGGATGCATTCATAAATAAACTTATGTGATTTAGTTTTTCATGTGTGCAACATATCATTCATGTCATGCTTTAAAGGGGTACATCGGTCATGAGAGTCTAGAAGACCAGACTTTGTCTGGGCGAAATGGGTGCCTAACACCTTCTCATTCCATAACCTAGCCTCCGAATTTAGTGTCTTTGGATAGGTAGACCTAGGCTTTATCTTTATTTTTTTATTTTTGGTAGTTTGTAACTAGGACCCAAAGCCATGTAATATTCAATTTACCAAATGTATACATTTTTATTCAATCAATGAGAATGGAACAATTCAGTCATGTAAATTTGTATTTAATTTTTTCTTTTTTTTTGTATAAAAAATAAGTGGTGACTCCACATCACTTACCCAAAAAGAGAGGTGTCCTAAAAAAGCACCCAAAAATCTCTTTTTTGAGAGCACCTAATTTTCCTGGTCTCTCACAACAGTAAAGCATGTGAGGAAAGCAGTAAGGCCCCATGAAAATACCTCACAACCTCCCTTTTAGAAAAGGATTTTTTGGAAAAATATTTTTTTGCTCTTTTGAAAATAGTCTAGCAGGATATAGTCAAAGCCTTTGTCAAAAGGAAAGCCCTAGAGGCCAATGCTAATTTCTATGTTTTTGAAAGCCAATGTCCAAAGATTATGGTTTTATCAAAAGCTCTAAAGGCTAAACTCTCATTGAACCCCAGTGGAGTCACCAGTCTATCGATGCCCAAGCCGTGAACAGCTGGAAAACCGCTGTTAGGCCTTCATTCGACCACCCACTGTGGCGACGCTCCCGCGTGCGTGGGGCCCGTTGGAGGCCCCTCTCGATAATTATGTGGTTTGACTTTGGGAGTCTCACACGGAGCTTCGGGTGCTCTCTCTCTCGATGGAGGAAGGTATTTGTCTACCTTTGGAGGTGTGACAGGAATCTTGGCCAAATTTTAGGTGATTACCAAAGGTAAGTGAAGTCGCCACCAATCATTGGGTTTTTCTAAGGTGTGATTGGTCACCTGTTTCTAGTTAATTTCATTACCAATTTTAGGCTAAGAAAAAGGGCATTTTTCCTAATCTAAGAGAGAAAGGAGGGAGGAAGGAAGGGGGTTTAAAAGAGTACATAACCAAATGGGAGAGGCTAGACCTCTAACTCTATTGAACATAGCTGCTTGGCTTATATCCACATGCTCACATCCTCGCCCTTTTGCTTGCGCCTAGAAGACCGTGCCCTAGCTCCATGTGTCCTCGCTCTATGTGTGTACATGCAAAGGCAAAGACAAGAAACTAGCATACAAGCAATGGAAGGAAAAGATGCAAAGAGGCATAAAGCAGATAAGCATGACAGACATGACAAGCAAACAAGCGCGAAGGCAAACAAGCAAGAAAGCAAACAAAAAGTGGTGTCTGCAAGGGACAAATGTAAGTTTGGATCGAATGTCCACAACTTTATTGTGTTGAAGTATGGATGACACACTAGCAAGAAAGACTCATGCATGGACATGTAAGCAAGCGTGTAGAGATGCATAGAAAGCCAACGGGTGGCGCGAACAAACATGGTAAGCATAGCATCACACAGAGTGGAAAGGGAAGGGTATGTACGAAGCAACCCGGCATCCAGAGGTGCTTCCCAAATGGTCACATCCAAACAAGGCCTCGTGGGTGTCGGATGTAACCAAACAAGATCATGGCCGCAGAAGGCATAAAGCATGGCAAAGCTTAGAACTAGAGAGGCTAACACAAGCATAAAGCATAGAAACAAGCAAGCATAGACATACAAGTAGGAATGATCCAAACCCTTTGATGTGGGCCTTGGTGTATGGATGATGACAAAGACCATAGGGTCTAGATCGAGTGCTAACCATTAGGCCAAAACACAAGAAAATGCAATAAAACGAACAAAAGTGCTACAATAGCACATGGCATGACAAACAAAATCTAGGCCTAAGCACATAAACAAGGCATAAAGCATGCAAGCACATGAGAGATGGCATAAAGCATGTAGAACACATCGATCTAAGCATGTAAATACACCGATCTATGCATATAAGCATGGAGATATGCATGTAGGCATGTGAATGTACATATAAGCATGTGGATGTAAGCATAAAAGCATGGAAGAACACAAATCCAAGCATACAAGCATGTGAAGGCATAGACATAGGCATAGGAGCATAGAACAAGCATACAAACAAGTAGATTTAAGCAAGGCATAGCCGTAGACATGATATCAAGCATGTTAGCATGTAGACCCAAACATCAACACATAAGAAAGCAGGATCTAAACATGACATAAAGCATAAAGCATGAAGAAAAGGCAACTAACAGATGAACAAACATGGAAGCATATGGAAATAAGCTAAAAAGCATGCTAAAAGCAAGATAAAGCTAGATAAAGCAATAAATCATGTTATTAAGGCAAAAAGAGCAAGATAAAAGCTAGATGAAGCTTTTAAAGAAAAAGGGGTATGGATAGTAGCTAAAAGGTTACATCCATACCCCTTAAACCTCAAATACAAGGTATGGAACCAAGGAGAGGATGATGGAGGGTATGAACACTACCTTGTATTTTTGGTGAAGAGAAGAATCAAGAGGCTTTGATGTGTTTTTTGTGTGTTTTTTTATGATTGGAAAAGAGGAGAAAACCTCAGAATTCATCCAGCAGAGAGCAGGCACCCAGGAAAGTCTCCCTTTTTTTGGTTTGGAGGTGCCTAGGGCCTTCTATAGCCTTGGCACACTTTATGAGACGGCAGCCCTTGTAAGGCCACCACCTTCAAAAGGTCTTGGATCGGGTTGAACTTGACACCCCTGGAAATATTTTTACTTCCTGTTTCTAAAAAGGTATGGAACTTGAAAATCCAACGGTCGGATCAAAAGTTATGGCTTC
This sequence comes from Quercus ilex subsp. ballota, assembly GCA_032727855.1. Lineage (NCBI taxonomy): Eukaryota > Viridiplantae > Streptophyta > Magnoliopsida > Fagales > Fagaceae > Quercus > Quercus ilex. The sequence goes on along the minus strand of CM064919.1, from coordinate 17,503,517 downwards.
TAGAAGTTAGTGGTGCATCGATCGATGTGTTAACCCGGTTTTCATGATATCTTGGCTGTTCTAACTCCGATTTTGACCCATGAATAATCTTTGAACTAATAATTTGATAATATTCACAATGGCATTGGTTACAACCCGTTCTGATGGCTGGATCAAAATTAGGATTTCTAGGGCCCATCGAGAGTTAACTCCGGGTCAAACTTGGTCAAAGCTACCAAAAATCTCTAAAAAGCTCGGGTTTGATGTAAAACTATGAAAGGTGCTTTTTTGAGGGGATTTTGACTTTGTCTAACTTTCAGTCAACCCAGGGTTGACTAGGGGCATTTTGGTCATTTTAACTGAAAAAGGCATTTTGGGTGTTCCAGTATCCGAACGGGTTGTGCCACGTCATTCTAGATGTTCTCACGGCCCCATAGAGAGAAAATAATATTTTTGGATTTTTCAGGTTCAGCACGCAAATCGAGGTCGGACAAAATACGGTATCAACAATCGCCATTGAGGAAGGCAAGGATCTTGATGAGATAAAGGTCCAAGAACTTATCGGCTCTCTTCAAACATATGAGCTCACTCTTCCATCTCAATGGAAGAGCAAATCCCTTGCTCTTAAGACGATCAATGAGAGAATTGAAGCTCAAGATTCCTCGGAAGAGGATGATGTTGAAAAAGAGGTGGCATTCCTTACAAAGAACTTTCGCAAGTTCTTGAAGTTCAAAAAGGATG